>OX451735.1:799314640-799914640 GCA_948472305.1 Vicia faba
TAACTCAAAAATCTTTTTAAACTTTTAAGCTTTGAAAAAAAATTTAATTAGAATTCAACTCCCTCCTCCCCTTATGTTTAAAGTTACTTACTTAACCCACGTGTCTAGAGACAAAAGCTCCAACTTCACTCTAAAAACTTATCGTAAGCTTTCTTTTTCCAATTCCGTTTCTAGGGTTTTGGTTAACATTTCTTCCCTAGTTTTTTCTTGTTTTTTTCAAATTCTTTTGGTTCTATCATCCATTCCCTTGTAGAAGTCTCGATTTTTTCTATTTTGGTTTTGAGTTTTGTGGTTGTTTGCTTCTTCTTTCAAGGAGATCCCATTGTCGAAGGAGGAAGAGGAAGGAGTCACGACGGAGGTGGAAGAAGTTGGAAGTGATTAGATTTTTCAACATACTTTAGTAGGTAAGCTATGGGCTGATAATAGCTTCAACTATATAGATTTTACTAACACTATGATTGGTGCCTGGAAATGGAAGAATCTGATGGAAACCCAAGAGTTAAGCAAGAACCTTTTTCTCTTTCGGTTTGCCGCTAAGAGAGATCTGGAGAGTGTGATGCAAAATGAACCATAGAGTTTTGACAAAATCTGTTATTCCTTTCTCGAGTCTCTAGGGAGGAACAACCGTCAGCATTAAACATGCACTTTGGTGTTTTCTAGGTTTGTATCTGCGAACTACCTCTGATGCTTAGAATGGAGGCAATGACAAGGAAGCTAGGTGGGATTACGGGTACACTTGAGGAGGTAGATCAAAAGTATGCTCATAAAAATGGAAGATTTCTCTGGATCAAGGTAACCATTAATCTCATACAACCTTTAAATAGGGACACGGTGGTTCTCTTTAAAGAAAAGAATATGCGAGTCTATTTCAAATATGAAAGGCTTTCTATGTTTTGCTTTGTGTGTGGAAGGGTGGGTCACCAACTAAAGGATTGTGATACGGTTGGGGATCTCAGTGAGGAAGGATTCAAAGAATTAGATGAGAAATATTTTTCTTATGGGCTTTGTCTCAGGGCCTCTCCGCTTCCTAGAACTACATAAGAACAAAAAAAAAAGAGTCTACTTCTAGTTCTTACAACAAGAGTTTTTTCAACATATCTTCGGGGCAGAGTAGGTGTGAGTCCAAGATTAAAGAAAAGGAAGGAGAAGGGGAAGTTGAAAAAAGTAATTTGGTGGAGGGTGGCGGTAAATAGATTGATGTGATGGGGAGGAAGGAAGGACCGTTTATGAAGAATAATCTGGAGATTGAAGCAGTTGCAGAATCATTAAGGGCAGTAGATATCTCTAATATGGGACAAAGGAAAACTTATACGTCCAAAGGAACAAGTATGAAGAGGAAGAAGTGGACAAGGAAATTGATAATTAGGAAGGTGAATCTCAATCATGAGAAGAAGCTGGAACTTAAGTTTAGGAAGCATCCTCTAGTGGATGTCATGGTTATTGAAGGCAAAATTGATGATTGTAAGAGTGGAAAAAATAAACGAAAGAGCCAAGAAAACTTGAAATAAAATACAATTAATGTACCAGAGGTAGTGTCGGAAAACCAACACCTCTTATCCCAATGAAAATCATCAATCGAACTATAGGGGGTTGGGGAGTCCCCGTGCAGTTCGAGCCTTATTGAGGCTCAACCGTATTGAAAATTATGACGTGATGTTTCTGATGGAAACTTAGCTCAAAGTAGAAGAGTTTTAGGCTATTAAAGTTAGGAGTGGTTTCGAATTTTGTCACATTATGGACTACAGTGGTTCGGGTAGAGAGAGGGTCAAGGGTCTGGTTCTTCTTTGGAAGGAAAAGATTCAAATCAACATTGTCTCTTTTTCTTCAAATCACATAGGAGGATCAGTGGTGGATGAGACTGATAATGAGGATTGGTTTTTCAGTGGGATTTACAGTTTTCCTGAGGAACACAACAAGAGGAAAACTTGGGCGTCCAAGATATGGTGCGAATGAGTGGCAAAAGATTCTTTGCTTTGGGGATTTTAATGATATTTTGTTTGATCACGAAAAAAAGGTTGAATTAACAGAACTTCAAGTCAGTTTTCTTGAGGGCTTCAAACTATGGATCTTTGTGGATTAACAGACTTGGGGTTCAAGGGGTACCCTTATACTTAGACAAATTGAAGGCTTGAAAATAACAATGTTGAGTGAAGTTTAGATAGGAGTTTGGCTTCTGATTATTTTATTAATAGGTTTTCTCCCATCAGAGTGAACCATTTGTCTCGTTATGGTTCAGACCATCCTGCAGTCAGTACTGAGCTGGAAGTTGACACATGTAGGAGCATTAGGAAAATAAGGAACATATTCAGGTTTAAATAAGTGTGGAGTAGAGACTCTAGATTTGAGAAGTTTATGGATCAGTTATGGAATAACTATTTAACTAGGGGTTATAACAAGTTGATTCTAATGCAAGGCTTAAATGATCTTTTCAAGGAATATAATATTGGAACTGTTATTAAGGAGATCAAAAGGATCGAAGAGATGTTGAAGGATGACTACAGTTGGGATGCTATTAATACCTACAAGTATTTTGAAGGTCAAAGGAATAACTTGCTCCAAGTTGAAGAAGTCATATTGACGCAACGAAGTAGGGCTCTTTGGCTTAAGCATGGTGACAAATACTAAGTTTTTTCACGAGAAGGCAGATCAAAGAAGGAAAACTAATGTTATTAAGAAATTAAAGACGACAATGAGTGTTGGTGGAAAGGTGTTGTACCCCAAAATTTTCCCTCTCATTTCTCAAGAAATTTCTCACAAGATCTTCCTTGAACCAAGTTTGAAGCATTGATACATCAATTTGGGTTGAATTGGCACAAGGGTAAAATGGTCAAAATGCTTACTGAAAAGTCAAACTTTGACTTTTTGATCAAAATCAAGTTTCAAGAGTCATGTTTCATCAAGACATGTTAGAATATGAAGTTTGTTTCTTCAAGAAAGTCAAAAGTCAAATTTGCTTTGAAAAAGTCAAAATTCTAAACACTTAGAAATTTTTCTAAGTGTTAAGAAATATGACAAGTTCAGAACTTCTGGCCGGATTTTTACCATGATGCAAGCTGATTTTAGAAAAACTTATGACACAAGAGTTGTAGATCTCAATGAGATCTAAAACATTGTTGAACATAACTTCTCCTGGAAATGCTGGAATTTCAAGTTATACATCCTTGAAGACACGTCCATGAAACTAAAACACTTAGTAAATTCTGAGCATTTTCAAATCAGAATTTGGCTACAACTTCAGGGCCAGTTTTTTTTTCACGTAGGTTCAGTCGGAATTTGCAAGACGTCCAAAGAAGGTCCACAAAGCGTGTTATAAGATTTCTGGAAAGTCTGAGAACTCCTTCAGAACATGCTGGAGCAGGGAGATTCAAAGATCAGAAGTTAGATATTTGTTTTAACTTACGTTGATGCTGAACTTCTGATCCATACTTAAGTTATGATGCATAATCTCATATTGCAGGTTTTTTGTTTTGATAAATCTCATCATCATTTAATGCTCACATCCACTTTTGAGTCTTTATCCAAAGGATTTCCCCACGTGTGGCATAAAAGTACCATTGATGTCCTTGAAAAGCAAACTTTTGTACAAAGTTTATGCTGGGCCCATGCTTTAATTTTGCTTCTGAGGGTACTTTTCCATAAATCATTCTTACAAATTCAGATTAAGCACGGCTAAAAGCTGCTAACCACCCTACTTTATGCCTTGAACCATACTTGTTTAAACTTGCTTCAAGAACAAGTCAGCGCCATAGCATATGATGGTTGTACTCTTGACCTCTTCAAGCTCCTAAATCCTTGCCTATAAACTGAACTTCATTTGCAACTGTTAAAGAGGTCGAAGATTTGAGAAAAAAACCTTGAAACCTTGCTGAAATTTCAAAGAACTTGAAACTGCAAACATAAACACAAAAACTTGCTAATTTATGATTTTTTTTGCATCCAAGCTCTAATTTTCCTTGTGCATTTCCCAATCAAATCACCCACACAGCTTTTGATATAAATTTAGAAGTCGTCCCAACTTCTGTTTACAGACTGTAATACAATCTCCACCAACCTCCATTTCAAAAAATCATACTTTTCTTCTTGGCTGCTCCAGAACATTACAGCCATTCATAACTCAAGTTAAGGTTTGCTTTGGCTTTCTGGGAACGTGAGAAGTTGACCAGAACATCACAGCAATCACCAGGCTCTAGTTCACAGAACATTTTCCAGTTGCAAGGTAAGCTTCTGCTGACTTTTATCACATTACTTAGGCATTGTTAGGCTTGCATTTTCAAAAAGTACAATGTAGACATCCTGACTCTGATTTTGTACATATTCATAGATTTCATGTATTTTTGCCTAAGTAGAGAGAATTTCAATTCAGAACATCTTGAGGAAATTAGGATTCAAAATTAGGATTAGAAAAATTCATGTTTGCTTCTGATTTATAGTTCTGATACTTTATATTTTTGAAACCATGATGAAACTTGTCATAACTGCTATGTTTGCATTTTTTGTTTTGATGAGAAATGGCTAAGTTGCAGATGCTCTGACTGGCATAGAGAAGGAAATGAAGTTAATCATCAGAACTTACTTTGTGTTATATGTTTATGTTTTTGTTTCTAATACCAGATGTATAGCCACCCCAATGGTAGAGAATGAATGCTTAAAACATTACTGTTAAGGGTCCTGAGTTCTAGCCCCAGAAACACCTTTTTATGTTTATTTCCTGACACTTTTATCCCATTAGTTGGACCAGAACTTCTAGATCAACCCCCTTTATTTGCTCATCAAAACAGTTACTCTGGACCAGAACTTCTAGATATCTCCATCCACCAGTGTTGACACCTCACCTACCCATTACCAGAATTTCTAGCTTGTCAGTAACATTAGGACTTCTAGGTTTCCATTTACATTATAACCTCTAAACTCACTCAAACAACCAGAACTTCTGACCTACCAATGACATCAGAACTTCTAGACTCCCTCAGCAATCATAACTTCTAGGATTTCCTTTGTTCCCAGCGACCCCAGAGCTTTAATGCGTTCGGATCCAGAACTCCTGGCCTTCCCCTTTTATGCTAACATTTTCTTTCTGATTTGCAGCGCGTTAGAGTCATAGTTTCTTCCCTTTACTTCTGTCCTTTCAGCAATGCGCTGATTCTGATTCTTTTCCCTTTTATTATTTTTAATATCACTTCTATTTTCATTAATCAAAAAAACACCAAAAATATTTTTATGTTCACACACTTTATTTTATTTCTTTTGAAACAAAAAGACTAAAAATATTTTCTTAAGACAATTCATTTCTTCTCTTAACAAAAACAAAACAAGTCCATTTTACATTTCTTGTACATTATTTCAATATAGTTGTAATAGATAATTAGGATTTTAATTTCTTGCAATCCCCATTTGTAAATTTGTACACCTCATCCCCCTAATGATTGTAATAGCGTATAATATTTATCTTCCGCAATTTATCGCTTTCATATAAATGCTAGTAAAGTAGGATTTGTATGGGAAGATAAAATCAACAAGTACACAACCTTTGATCAAAGGCTAAATGCATGCAAATCAAACACATTATTCACCCATTCGCCCCTAGGGTAATTCCACTTGTTGCCTTATAAAAAATGATCATGTTATGCATGTGAGGTATCTTATCAAAAACAATCAAAATACAAGATCATAGTCCCCTGATGACGCTACGAATGTTGCCTTACAAATGATCTTATCCCCTTAAGAGAAATGCTAATACATCTCACAACATTTCTATCATGACTATATGATGACCCACGCCCGTCCCTTTTACATCCCAAGATAAGGCTTCTTACCAATCAATGGTAAGATAGCAACATCTAAAGGAGGAGGAGAAGAACAAGAGACTTTTGAGTAGGTAGAAACGTTCTTAGTTGCTTTCTCATTTTCAAAACAAACATCCTTTTAAATACACACTAAACATTTTCAAAACATGAAATATTTTAAAAAGTCCAACACTTTGTATACATTATTATAAAGACAAGAATCATTACAAAGTTTGCCTAAATGAAGGCGCTTTTCACAAATACTTTCAAAAACCACCACAAAGCACATTTTCAAACAAAGGCAATGATCTAGCAAGCAACTAAGAGCCCATAGATAACTATGGATGAAAAGGATGCTAATACCTTCCCTTTTCATAATCTACCCCCCCCCCCCCCCCCGAACTCAAGAAATAATCTCAAAGGTCTTTCCTGTTCTTTCCATCCTTTCCTTTATTGGATAAAAGAAAAGTCGGTGGCGACTCTTTCTATCCGCAACAATTGCGATAAAACGGAAAACATCCTAAGTCAGTTCTCCCACTGTATTAAAAAAGGCAATGAACATTGTGAAAGAATTTGGATAACCTATTTCTTTGATTTTTTTTGCCTCATCTATACCTACTAATATCTAGGAGGTTTGTCATGTTTTGAAAGGGAGACTTCAGCCTTCCCACATCACCTGGTGTAAAGGAAAGTTTACTCCCCAAGAAGTGAAGGAAGCTTTGTTTCAAATGCACCCTCTTAAGGCACCTGAACCTGACGGTCTTCCAACTCTTTTTTTTTCAAAAATATTGGAACATTATTGGTTCTGAAGTTACTATGCTGGTTCTCGATGTCATTAATAACAACTAAGATCCCAGGATGTTGAACAACACTCACATTTCCATGATTTCGAAGTGCAAAAGCCTTTCAAGCCCAAAAGATTTATGCCTGATTAGTTTATGTAATGTGGTGATGAAGGTTGTCACGAAGCAATTACCAACATAATAAAACACATTCTTCCTGAAATTATTGATGAGGAGTAAAGTGATTTTTTGAAATGTCATTTAATCATGGACAACACTTTAGTGGCTATGTAGTGTTTCCATTGGATGAAGAATACGACTAAAGGAAAGAAGGGTGTCATGGCTCTGAAACTCAATATGTAGAAGGCCAATGATCGCTTGGAGTGGGATCTTGTTATTGAAGTTATGCCCTCAATGGGATATCCAACAAGCATGGTTAATCTTATTAGGAACTACATCGCTTATGTTTCTTACAAAGTGTTGGATAATGGACATTCGAGTCCGTCTTTCACTCCGAAGAGGGGTCTCCGACAAGGAGACCTTCTCTCACCCTATTTATTTATCCTGGGAGTTGATGTCCTTTCGGGTTTGCTGAATCAGGAGGCTCATATGAAGAGGATCCATATTATCTACATTGTGAAGAAGGCCCTTGTGATCACTCATTTATTTTTCGCGGATGACAACTTACTTTTTACCCGAGCAAATTATTAAAAGGAGGACCGCATTCTGAAAATCCTTAATCAATACCAGCTCTCATCGGGGAAAGTGGTTAACCATGATAAGTCGAAGGCATCTTTTAGCTGAAATGTTAGGGAGGAAGATAAAGTCTTAATTCGTTCAAGGATGGGAGTTAAATTAAAATTGTCTTGAGTCACTCTAAGTGTCTGGGATTGTCGGTGTTATTTTTGGGAGATTGAAAAAGGATATATTTGTGTTAGTTATTGAAAGGGTGTGGAAGAAAATCAAAGGGTGAAAAAGGAACTTTTTGTCTAGAGTGGTGAAGGAGATCCCAATTAAAGTTGTTGCCCAGGAAATTCTGAATTACATAATGAGCTACTACAAGCTTCCTGAGACAACATGCCATGAGATTGAAGTAATGATGACTAAATTGTAGTGGGGTTCCAAAATAGGGAATTAAAGATCCATTGGTTGAGTTGGGAAAAGATTTCTATTACTAAAGGAGCTGGGGGGAATGGGTTTTCAGGGCATCGGTGAATTTAATACTAGCCTCCTTGGAAAACATTATTGGCGTCTGTTGTCGGGTGGCAACACTCTAGTGGGGAAGGTTTTCAAAGAAAGGTATTATACTAGGAGCTCCAGTGCAAAGAGTTCTATTAGCTTTTCTCCTAGTTTATTCAAAGAGGTGCGACATAGAGGATTGGAAATGGCGAAAAAGTGTTTATTTGCAAGGACAGCTGGTTCCTAGAAAATGTAGGTATTAATTTCATTGGAACTGTGAGAGATCTTGATAGGGAGGCCAAAGTATTAATATCATCCTCAATCCTTAGCTATCAGAATCCATATGTGTTGGATATAAATGATTGGTTGTTGAGTCTGTTGACCTGTGATGATCTGCTGAGTGTCCAATTGGTTTGTTCTCTGCTTCATAAGATTTGGATTGCTCAAAACTTGTTGATGTACCAGCACAAGATTTCAAACCCGATTACGGTAGCTGAAGATGCCCTAGCCAGCACTCTAGAATTTAATAAGTGGAACCCCTAGGTTGGTGCAAAGGACAAGCGGGTCATTATCTAGTTGGACGCTAAGATATTTGTTGATTGTATTAATTCGGTCTTAGGTAATGCAGTTCTCAAACCCATTGCAGAAGATTGTAGAGTTCTCCTTAGGTGTTTTCAGTTAGGATCTGTTATGTTTATGAACAAGTTATTTAATGTTGACGCCCAGAATTTAGTTAGGTTGGAGAAACTGTATGGATCTAAAACTTGAATTGACACTACTACAAAAAACCCATTTAACAACGGTTGATAAATATATATAATCACTCAGGACTTGGCGTTGTTGTGTAGAATGTTGTTGTAAATTTGCTACTAACGATCACGATCCTGGGATCATTGTAGTATACTAGTAAGCTCGCGTGATATCACAACGGTTATGTTTATTAACCATTGTGATATATAAGGTATTGGGTTCGAAACCCAACAACAAATAAATTATATTAGATCACAGTTAATATAAAAAAATTGTTGTGAAACGTACCCATATTTTATTAAATACAAATGTATGTTTCTTGTTTTACCATACACCTCATTAAAGAAATACAACCATTAAAACTGGTAAAGAATTATATAATCTGAAAATTAAACTATTCTTGAAAACCAACTTAAACACACCATTGTATTCAGCATTACATGCATCTCATTCAGCACATTTTATGTTCATTAACACATATATGGTTCAATGGTCGGATTTATTCAATACATCAATATCTTTTATTATTGTTTACCTCATCATCGTCGCTTATCATTGTGATTGTTATGATGACTTATCATCATAACAATCGTGATCTTAACAATCACGATGATAAGTGACGACAGTGAGGTAAATTAGAATAATAGATATCGATGTATTATAGAAATCCGACCTTTGAACCATATATTATGTGTTAAAGAACATAAAAAGTTGCTGAATGAGACACATGCAATTCGGAATACAATGATTGATATAGGTTGGTTTTCAAATACATCTTAATATTCAGATTATAGTTTCTATGTCAATTTAAATGGTTGTATTTTCATTAAAAGGTTAGTGAAACAAATAATATACATAGTATATAATAAACTATAATTCATCTTGACATGTCAATCTGTATAAGAATTTAAAGAACAAAATATTGCTAAGTCACAAAAAGCTTTTTTCTTATGAGTTAAAAATGTTTTATTCTTGTTTTGAGAATATTTGTCAACAAAAACATCATACAAAAACACAACAAATACATGTAACACAATAAAAACAACATACATTTTAGCAACAAAAGACTAACAACATACAATATCACAAAATATATTAAGTTGTTTATAGAACCCACGTTTTATTGAAAAAAAATCGTGGATCTATAAAGTTTATCTAGTTTGTGAAGAAATGAAAAAGAAATACAAGGTGGATGAAGTTTCCACAACGACTTCATACTTCTTATATTTTTTTCAGTGCTACACAAATCATATGTACCATTATCAACTCATATTATACGCTTTCTACCACCATCATCATCACCATATGAGGTTCATCTAGTTTATGAAGCCATGAAAAAGAAATATAAGGTGGATGAAGTTTACACAATAGCTTCATACTTCTTATATTTCTTCTCATAACTTCTCAAACTAGATGAAGTTTGTTGTTGTTGTTGTTTCTTAAGTCCTACAAACACCATACATTAGTGAAGGAAATACTTTTTACATCGGGAGAAAAGTACATTTTACATCGGGTCCGGGTCTGATATAAATCCAAGCTATGTAGTAAATCAAAGACATTTTACGTTGAGCAACAACCCGATGTGAAAAATACACCTACTACATCAGTTGAATGTTAGGTCTGATGTGAAAAAATACAATTTTAAAAAAAATATATGCAATATTTTACATAGGTCGCCTAACTGGCCCGATATAATATATGGGTTTTAATATCGGTTGCCTCAACGGCCTGGTGCAATATATAAGTTTTCACATTGGTGGCCTTAATGGCCCGATGTAAAATGTTTGTTTTTTTTTGTAAATTTTTTTACTATTTTTTAGCGGATTTCGTGTAATATTTTTTGGTACCTAATTTTGGATAGTTTTCCAACATCACATATACCATATTTACGTCTCTATATTCATATTTTTTTAACCAACCTAATTTCATTCCACCAAATAGCTAGGATGCACATATATATTCTTCAAAATGAACAATTGATTTACAAAAGTAATAGTCTAATATATACACAAGTGTATAAAATTATAAGGAAGTTTACACGGTAGACTACAATAAAAAAATATACAAAAATATCCAACCATTTATATATCTTTACCCACACGTTAATTACCAATATGAAATCCACAAGTAGATTAGTTTTAGACTTGGTAGACAACATCAAAATCACATTGGCTGACAATAAATAATAACACCAATTAACATAAGTAGACAACACCAAAGTCAAGAAACTCAAATAATATATATATATATATATATATATATATATATATATATATATATATATATATATATATATATATATATATATATATATATATATATATATATATATATATATATATAGAGAGAGAGAGAGAGAGACAATTCTATATAACTCACCAAATGAATGACATAATTAGTGAATACTTATCATAAAATTAAATATATAATTATAATTTACATCACGCTTACATTAGGCTGAAGTCATGTAGCCTTTTTTCTATTGCTATTTGTCATTTGATGAATAGGGATGTCAGTTTGGACCTGTTAATGGGGATTCCCGCGGGGAACGCCCCGTTCGGGGCCCCAAAGATGGGGAATTTTCCCCCGTGGGGGCGGGGATGGGGAGAAAAATTCCCCCGAGAGCATTTCGGGGACGGGGACGGGGAATACACCCCCCGTCCCGCGGGGACCCCGCCCCGCGGGGACCCTGCCCCGCCTATTATTTTAATATAGTTAATTTAATATATATATTTTAGATTAGGTTTTTTAGTCATTTCCTTTATGTTTATTTATAAAAATAAATAAATAAATATTCATGTATTTATTAAGAGAGAGAAATGTAAATATTAGACCCTAAAAAAGTTGAAGCGTTTCATTTTCTTCTGCCAGACATTTAGAGTCTCACACGTTAGACTCCTTTTTTTCTTCTCCAGTCAAATCTCCATTCATCTTCCTCTTCCAATTCCATCTTCTCTATTTGGTGTGCTTCCATTATTCACAGCTCTTACAATTTCATCAATAAGGTTTGATTTTCATAAATTTGTTCATGTAATTATTTATAGGAAAAAATAGATTATTTCTCTTTGATTCTCATAAATCTGTTTATATTATTGTTTATAGAAAAAAGTAGATTGTTTCTCCTTGATTCTCATAAACCTGTTCATGTAATTGCTTATAGGAAAAGTTGATTATTTTGATTAAATTTAAATTAAATTGTTTAGAAATTTTAGAGTTATCAAATCATTTGCATATTAAAAAAATATAAAATAATCAAAAAATTACTCATTTTTATCTCCTTTTAAATATTTTTGTGTTCATTTTTTATCTATACTATGCATTTGTAATTAAAATAATGTCGTCAGTTTTTCCTTAAAAAATATTAAAATATACTTTTCCTATTTTTTATTAATATATCACACTATAATTTAATTTTCTATATTAAACAAAAAAATATTACTTTTTAAATGAATCAATATATCATGCTATCACGGTATCACCCATAAAAAAAACCAAATATCTTATATTTCTAATTATTAATGAAATAATAACATATAAACAATAATATATCATGCTATCACCCATAAAAAAAAAATATATCTTATATTTCTAATTATAAAACCAAAGCCATTAAGTGAAATAATAACATATAACTTTTTACACGAGTAAATATATCATGTATATAGGTAAATAAATGTATTCTCAATGTATATAATTAATTAATATATGTTATTATTTCTAATTGAAAAGTTACAGTAAATAAGGCATATTTAGAAATATGTGTAATGCATCATATATTTAGAAATATAAGATTTTTCTTATTAATTATTTTTTGTGTGAATTTCATGTATTTACTATTTCATTTATTTATTATTTTTTCATATATTTATTATTTTTGTTCTACTTCCATGTAGCCTTTTAAAATTTGTGTTTGTGTGTGCCAGGTTTTTGGTAAAAGAATGGTTGGTGAAGTTCAATCATCTAATAGTCCTAATGTTGCTTTGGAAGGGAATGAAGTTCCTATAGAAAGTAGTGGAGTTTCACTCACACAGGAAGTTCAATCTACTCCAAATGAAATAAATATAGAAAATCAAGATCCTGAAGCTCCCGTCGAACCCACTACAAGTCCTAACAAAAGGGGATTAAAATCAGATGCTTGGCCCTATTTTAAAAGGCAAAAAATATGAGGCATTTGGAAGGCTATATGCAAATCTTGTGATAAGAAAATTGGTGGTGATACAAAAAATGGTACTAAACATTTATTTGATCATATTAGCATATGTCCAAAACGCACAGAGAGAGGTCCAAAACAAGCCATGCTTAAAGTGATAGAAAAAAAATCCGGAAACAGACATGAATCATTTGTGGTTGGAAATTATACATTTAATCAAGATGTTTCTAGGAATGAACTCGCGAAGATGATTATATTGCATGAATATCCCATCATGATGGTTAACCATATTGGTTTTAGAAATTATAGCCATTCTCTTCAACCTTTGTTCAAGATAGTTTCTTGCAACACCATAAAGAATGATATAATGAAGTTGTATGAAAGTGAGAAGTCAAAGCAAATGAAAATACTTGCAAAGAATAAAAGCCGCATTGCAATAACTACTGATATGTGGACTGCTAGCAACCAGAACAAAGGATATATGTCTGTTACAGCTCATTACATTGATGAAAATTGGATTTTGCAGAATCGGATCATCAGGTAACTTCTCCCTTCCATTTATGTTATTATTATAATATAGTTATTTTATGTGATATTTATTATAATTTATTTTTAGGTTCATTTATGTCCCTACGCCACATACTGCTGAGGTCATTTGTGATTTTTTGGTAGATTGTTTGATGGATTGGAATATTGATAGAAAATTGTCAACATTAACCGTTGATAATTGTAGCACCAATGATGCTCTGATTGACCATTTGATTGATAAGATGTCACCTTCTTCTTTTATTTTAAAAGGAAAATTGTTTCATATGCGTTGTTGCGCCCACATATTAAACTTGATAGTGAAAGATGGCATGCAAACAATTTCTAGTTCAATTGAAAAGATTAGGGAAAGTGTCGGTTTTTGGGTAGCAACACCAAAGAGGGAGGAGAAATTTAAAGAAACTTGTAATCAATTGAACATGACTTATGAAAAGAAGCTTGCACAAGATTGTAGAACAAGATGAAACTCTACTTATTTAATGCTTGCTTCTGCATTGCCTTACGAACAAGTTTTTAAACGTTTAAAACAACGCCGTGATTCCCAATATAAGTGTGCACCAAGTGAAGAAGATTGGAAAATGGCAAGAGAAATTTGTGACAAGTTGAAATTATTTTTTAGTGTCACTGAGTTGTTCTCGGGTACTAAGTATCCAACATCAAACATTTATTTTCCCAAAGTTTGTCAAATAAGATTAGCTTTAAGAAAGTGGGAAGATTCTTCTAGTGATACTATACAAAGTATGGCAAGAAGTATGATAGTGAAGTTTGACAAATATTGGAGTTTGATTAATGGGGTGATGGCAATAGGGGCTGTTTTGGATCCTAGATATAAAATAACTTTGTTGAATTACTTCTTCCCACTTATGTATGGGAATAATGCTCCCAAAGAATTGGAAAAGGTAATACAAATGTGTGAAGATTTAGTTGAAGAATATCAACCAAATAATGATATGGTTCCTACAAGTAGTGAAGTTGGTGCATCAACATTGGTAGATGACATTGATGTCACAAGTCAAGATTGGGAGAAGGCTTATTCGGAATATGTGATGGAAAATACTTCAACTACAAATGTCAAGTCAGAATTTACTTCCTACTTGGAAGATGGTGTCTTGCTTGATAAACAAAAAAAGGAAAATTTTGACATCTTAGGATGGTGGAAACAAAATGGTTTGAAATTTCCAACTTTGCAAAAGATTGCAAGGGACTTTTTAGCAATTCCTATCTCTACCGTTGCTTCAGAGTCCGCCTTTAGTACTAGTGGTCGTGTTTTAAGTCAACAACGTAGTAGGTTGAAGGAAGACACTTTAGAGGCTTTGATGTGCACTCAAGATTGGATCCGAAAAGATATAAAAGGTAATATATTTTTATCTTTTACAAGATTAATTGAAAAGGATTTTTAAATTTTAATTTAGCTATTTGTTTCTTAGGTTATTCAAAAACGTTGACTCAATTCGAATGTGTGGATGAAGATATGGATGATGATGATGATGATGATGATGATAATAAGGTAATTTACATATTAGTGTTGATTACCTTTTAGTTTTTAAAGTATTTTTTTAAGTAAATATAATTATTGATTGTTTACTTTTCGTAGGAAAAAGAAAGTCATATCTAATTGTGGAATGAGGAAGAAGACCTTGCAAGGAGAAGTTGGAAAGAGAGACATGATTGATCATTACTTGTTTGGATATTTTGCTTAATATTTTAGTTTATTTATATGTAACTTTGTTTTAAGTATTTTGATATTTCTACTTTACGTGTGTTATCAATTGAGCAAATAGAGATATGTTGACTTTTGCGTTTAGTTGACTTATTATGAAGTATTTTTTAGCTTTTCAAGCATACTCATGATGCTAAATTTTATAATTATCCCTTATTAGTTTTGATGAAGTATAGTTTTTTAAGCATAATTATGTTGTTGGATTTTTTTAGTTGTTTAGGCATATTGTTACTTTAAAAAGTATTATAGTTCATTTTGTTGAATTTTATAGCATTTTATAGAAATTTATAAAAAAAATATTATTATTTTGTGTTCCATTAGTATTTTTAATAAAAAATAATAAATGTCAAATACTAGTATTTTTTAATAACATAATAAATATGTGAATTCTTTGTGCTTTTTATTTTTATAGAAAATATAAACATTGTAAAAAAATAAAATATTAATGAATAAATGTAGGATCTATGGGGATCCCCGCGGGGAACGGGGATCCGCGGGGAACGGGGATGGGGATAGAAATTCCCCCGTGACGGAGATCGGGGACGGGGACGGGGAATGAATTTGATGGCGGGGAAAAAGATGGGGAAGTGTCCCCCCGGCCCCGCCCCGCCCCATTGACATCCCTATTGATGAACCCCAAAAGCACTAATTCAGAAAGGAAAATAAATTCATATAAAGCCATATAAAATAGTAGTCAATGTTAAGAAACTCCAGTCTTTACCTAAACTAATATAATGTTGAGTTTGTTGACATATAACCTTTCCGTTTGAAATAAGGCTTCATTGCTGGAAAGCTATGAGAGGATAACCAACAATAAGATCAATGATGCGGAAAAACTAAGTACTAAAACAGAAAAGCTATGTATGCCTGACTAGCTCAACACAAATAACTACTTTCACCAAATACAGTTGATACTTGTACAGTGATATCAGAGATGAAATTCTTCATCCCGTCTCGCTGCTCAGTAGGTAATATATTCCATCTATATTTAATCACACTTTCTAAAACCTGAATATAACATACAAGAATAGAAAAAACATAAACTAAGAAAGGCAATTGATAAAATATTCTTTTAGTAGATGAAAAACTTGTTTGACATTTAATAAGCATTGTTTAGGAAAAGCTTCAATAGTAAGTAGGCTGCAATGGTCAAAACCAAGTAATTCATTTAAAACAGCTATGAAAACATAAACACAGTAATCAAATAAATATGAGTCAACGACTACTAAAGTGATGTGTAAGGAACATTTTAATTAAAAATTTCAAGAGTCATTTCAGACAAAGATAAAAAAATGTCATTTACATTGACTATACAGATATAGAAGCTATAATGTTTTGCAGGAAACCATAAATCAAATATCGATATTTTATTTTGAAAATTTACGATACACCACGTCTAACATTAACCCCAGAGGAGGTCATTAAACAAATCAACCTGCAATGCAAAGAACTTGGTATTGAGATTTTGAGTATTCTGCAAGATATGCATAGTTTGAAGCCATATATTAGGATTATTTTGCAAGTCCCACAAAATTGAATCAACAACACTTCTCTGCACAGTCAAAATGAACACACACAAAACAATGTTAAACCAATAATATACAAAACCGATAAACAAAACGATCGTAAACAACATCACATTATCTAAATCTAAAAAAAGCTCAACGTTCATAAGAATATTAATCAATCACATAAATACTACATCAATTATCAACCACAGTGGAATTCGTGTCTTGCTTAATTCCATCAATTACAATAAATCATAAAACAAAATATACAACGACATTGACGAGACTTAATCAGTTTGAAAACAAAACGAACAGTGAAAGACTAATGAGACATAAAGTGCGCATTATTCACGACACAACTCGTAACATTGTTGAAGAAAAAATAAAACAAGGAAAATTGAAGGCGGAGATGGTGACTGGCCTATTGCTTAGATCCGGTGCCATAGAAGGCGGTGATGGTAGCATCGAGCAAGGGCACATCAATAGGCTGGCTCAAATCTATGAGCTTCTCAGTGGCCATGGCGGAGAAGAACAAGATTGAGAGTGATTAAACCCTAGTGGTTAAACCCGGAGGGAGTTGGATAGAAGGACCGAGGGCGTGGCTGAAAGTGAGACGGAGGGCACGTCTGGTTGAACGGAGGGAGTTGTGGGCCGCGAATGCAGAAATGGAAGAGAGAACGAATGCGGCAGAATGATAGGTTAGGTAAAGAATACTAGGGTTTTGTGAAAAATAAAGACTTTTTTACATCGGTTGGGCAATTGGCCCGATGTAACAACCACTTTTCACTTTATAACAAAAACTCATTTTATTTGCCAAACTGCCACCGTGTTTTTATTTTTTTCATCATTGAAGTTTTCACATCGGGGCAAATCTAGGCCCGATGTGAAATCCTTTATAACAAATTTTTTTTATTTACCAAACTGCCACCGTGTTATATTTTTCTCTAAATCAAATATTTTTTATATCATTGGAAATAAATGTCTGATGTAAAATCTTTTGACAAATATTTGTCACATCATATATTTTTATACCTGATATAAATTTTTTTAACCAAATGTCATATTTTTAGTAGTGGTGAATATTATCAATGTGTGAAACCGCAGACTTATTTGTAAACAACATAACATGAAACAACAACATAGAACAACATACAATCGGAAACGAATAATAAACTATCTAACAAGTAGAAAATTATAGGAAAACCATGTGAAACATAACAACAACATACACGAAAATGAGAGAATAAGGAAAAAGAAGAATACATTTATGTAAGGAGAACAAGATTGATGGCTATAGTGTAGAATATGAATGCTAATGATGAAGAAGAAGAGAAGAATAGGTTCTAAGGTTTTGTTGTGAAAGATACGACGCTAATGTCAAAGGGCGAGTGTTAATTCACTTATATATAAATATATTCACAACGGTTTACAACACCAACTGTGGTGGTATATATAAACGTGTCACAACGGTGTAACACATAATCCGTAGTCATAACCCTTTAATTTTTTTATTTAAAAATATATAAAAAAGAATAGGCGTGCCTTAACATTAAAGAAATAATATATATGAGAGCGCTGAGGTTCAAATCTATGAAAATTTGATGGTATTTTCATGATTAACTCCACAACTGTTATTATATACAATTAATTTTAATTAAAAAACAAAAATAATATGGTAATCCTTTAATTTAAAAATGTCACTATGATGTAGACTATGATGTAGAGAAAAACCGTGATAACTATGACATTATTGTCTATGCGTTTTATAACATTGTAGCGTAGAATTTAATTGTTGTTTGTGCTTCTTCTTGAATGAAATCATTTTCCCATAAAAAAGTTTTTCCCTTAGATACTAAAGATGTGTACTCTCTTAATCAAAAATAAATCCTTGTACTTTAATATACATTATTTATTTCCAGTTGTCTAATAATTATAAATCCTTATTGTCAATTTCTCATTTATTAAGAAAAATAAATAGTAAAACCATTGTATTTATTTAGTGTGCGAATATGACGTTTATTAAATTATTTTTAACGTCATGTGTTTTAAAATTTGAATTGAATTGGCGGTCAATCGAATTAGTGATATAATATGTTATTGAATAAGTGAAAATCTTCAAAATTAATAAAAATTAGAAAATTGACAGGCTTGAAAAATCAATAACGTATGTTTTTTCTCTCAAACAAAACGATATTATTTTTAGAGTTTAAAAATAAAAATAAAAAAATAATATAATTAGATTTTATTCAAAAATTTATTTGAAATAATTTTCTCTTATTTACAGTTAAATCCGATTCAAACTTATTTTATATTATTCAAAAAATGAATATGTGAAATTATGATATTTTAAAATTTTGTAAATGTCGTGATATTCTTCGGAGATCAAGTCATATGATTTGACCGATTTAATAAATATATAATTTTGTTATAGAAACCAATTTATTTGATCAAAGTATCCAATTTAATTCAATTTAATTATGTAATTTGATCCGTGACTCGATAATTTAATAAATAATTAATAATTAAATATTCTCAACAAATTAATAACCGATTCAATTTTTAAAACATTTCTTCCACCATCTCAAATTAGATATCTTTTTTAAGATTTCTATTTTTTTATATTCTCCCTGTTCTAGGACGAGTCATTCATTTGTATAAAGATAATAATTTAAAAACTTAATATATATTTTAATTATTTAACTTAATTTAATGTTTCGCATTATTTTCTTAACTAAAAAATATTACAAATTAATCTCTTAACTTCACTTATGTTATTTTATTCAGTCACTTTTGTCAATTTCTAACCAAAAAAATGTTAAATTCTAGTGTCATAGAATGTACAACAAGATTCAACATTTAAATGTGACTCGATAGTTGTACTATAAAATAATATTTTCACTTAATGTAAATCATATCATGACCATCTTTATGACATCTATTTAAGTGAAAATCTATTTTATAGTATAAATATTGACTAACATTTATAACTATAAAATAACCTTGTTGTATATCCACGTCAATTTGTAATATTTTTTAATTAAAGAATTAAAATCAAATATTAAATTAAATTAAAGGATTTGGAGACTAAATATATCTAATTTAAAATTGAATTATTTTTCAATTTATTGAGCAATATCAATTACTTTTTTCAATCATATACTTATATTAATATTACTTTCCTCATTCACAATTTAATATATTATACTTTTAATTTATAATAATTGAAACAATTGGAATAATAATTAATTATATTAATTTTAATGATAAATAATTATTTTTTCCGTCTCATCATCATACGTAACTTATTTAAGTTGTGTTTCATTTTTAAGAAAATAATTAAATATTTTCATTTTAATGATATATAATTAATATTGTTTATTTTAATTTTCTTATAGTTAGCAAATTAGTTCAATAGAATGATAATTAATAAATAAAATTGTAATAGTAGAAAAGATAATAAATGTTGTATTAAATGGTAAAAAGACATTTATTTTGAAAAAAATAATATAAATACATACATATAGAGAAGCAAACAAATGCGTAGACGTGCTTGTAAATAAAATTTGTTATTTAGACATTAATAGTATCGCTTATAATAATGCTTCTAGTCACCTTAGTTTGTTGAAATATAAAATAATAAATAATAAATATTATATTAATATTGGAAAGATATGAACAATATAACAAAAGAAACCATTTGATATTAATGAAGTATATTATTATTTTTAAAATGATATTAAATACATTTAAGGGGCAATTGGATCTGGAACGAAGAAAAGATGGACGATAATCATATAGGCGCGCATGGGTATCACTTGTGGAAGGATTGGTTCCTGATCCAAGAGTCGTTTGAAGAAGAAACGAATAGGATCCAACACCAAGGTATTTAGCTGTCTCCTCCAACTGGTTGGTTGAAGTGTAATGTCGATACGAAATTTAACGATCAAATTGGGACGACTAATAGAGGCTGGTGTGTCAGAGATTATGTTAGGGGGTTTTAGGGTGGCTGATACATCGTGGGATCGTGAGCGGTATTCAAGCAAAGGCGTTGGCTTTGAAAGAAGCGATCTAAGGAGCAATCCAGCTAGATTTGAATCCTATCATCTTTGAAAATGACTCATAATTAATAGTTCAAGTTACTCACATTAACTTATCTAATAACTCTAAATATAGTATGAGTATTGCTAGTATTAGAAATTTTCTATTTGATTTTGAAGTCAAATTTATAAAGCGTTAAGTTGATTGTATTATTCATAGTCTAGTGCAGGCGATCAATTCTTAGTTTCGATGCACGGTTCTTTATTTGAATGTTCTCTTATATTAAATAATTTTTATTTAATGATATGAGTTGAGTTTGCTTTTATAATTTTTATTTATTTAAAATAGACATATAAGAGGACATCTTTTCAATAGTAAAATATAATTAGAGATATAGAGAGTAATTAATACGGTATACTTACGAAGGAAAATTACATCCAAACGAAAGAGTTTGGAATTAATATGTTTGGATTGTTATTGTTAAAAATAATTAGTGTGACACCATTGTTCATGACAAATTAAGAAACTAATCTTTATCTTCCCGTCACAGTTTATTGATTTTTCAACACCAACCTCAAGTGGCAACAAATTCAAACTGGACCTCCTTTTGGAATTTAAATACTATTCAACATTTTCAATTGTAGGCTGAATTATTTAGATCAATTTTCACACCAACATTCAAACTCTTTATTATTTGAACCTTTGACTCTGATGATGTAAGTGGAAGAAAAATGATAAAGCAAGTTTTATTTGTTTGTTTCTGTCTGTTCCATGCCTGTCTAGTTTCTATAACTTGAGACCTGTTTACTTCAGTTGGAAACTAACGATCCTGCTGCAGTCATCTAAGGTCCCACTCGATCGTATTTTTCTTAATTTGACTTAAAATTACTTTAATAAAATATTTCCTTTTCTCTTACCATCATTTCATATATATATATATATATATATATATATATATATATATATATATATATATATATATATATATATATATATATATATATATATATATATATATATATATATATATATATATATATATATATATATATATATATATATATATATATATATATATATATATATATATATATATATATATATATATATATATATATATATATATATATATATATATATATATATATATATATATATATATATATATATATATATATATATATATATATATATATCAACAGTGATTTATCATATTTATCTTTTCCTCTCATAAACTATTTCATATCAAGATCTTTCCTCTCATGTGTTTATCATGCCTCAACTAACCTTTCTTGAAAATGAAGATCTTCTTGAGATCATCATCGAAAAACAAATTGAAGTTTCTTCACTTGGAAGTAACATTGCTTCCAGCATCTCAAATGCGTTCTACTCTCAGCAATGGAAAAGATACTTCACTATGCTGAAGAAACTTGTCTATGTGAATCTTGTTAAAGAACTCTGGAAGCATGCTTATCTTGATTATGAGAATGGTTCTATCATTTCCTATATCTTTGAAATTCCCTTCACCATTACTCCATTCTTAATCACTCTTACCAATGGATGTGAAAATGTAGGTGTCACAGTTGACTATGTCAAGTCTAGGTTTGTGATGTTTGATAAATTTGATTCTCTTTATGACACATCATCAGGATATGAACCTATCAAACCTAAAAATCTCCTACCTATTCCTAAAGCCTAGTTCAAGCTTGTGTTGTCTAACTTTCTTCCCATAAGGGATAATCAAGACCTTCTGAGGTATGATGACCAATCACTCATTTATCTTCTGATGAATGATACTCGTGTAAGCTTGCCACAGTCCATATTCATCTGCATTTGGAAGTTTATTTTTGAGTCCAGGAATCACATAAAGTCCTACATTCCTTATGGACGAGTTCTGTCTGAAATTATTTTCAAAAAGAGAATAGTGGATATGTTCAAAGAAATGTTAGTAGAAGTTGGTACAAAAAATTGTCTTGAAGATTGCTTGTTAAAATCTAAGTGCGATATTTTCATTAGCTAAGAAAATATGACTTGTCGCTTCAAAAGTATGCTTGTTTTTATTGCTTGATCATTTCATCTGATTAGTTCTTCACTTTTAAACCTATATTTGTTGAATTATCTTAATTAATGAAGTCTTTATTTTATGATAAATTGTTGTTTGTTAATTATGCACTATCATGAAATGGCAAGTAACAAGACAATATATCCACTCATACGTATATGAGGAATAGGTCTAAATATTTGGCGTGTGTCAGTTACTTTGCCCTTAGATTAAAGGGTACCTGTCAAACTTATTTTAATTTAATATTCTCTTCATAAATAAGATTAATTACTCTTTGTCCTTCACAATATATCTAGGTTCTCTAGTCTTCACTAAGATAATCATTGCCTATTTAATAGATGTTAGACCTAGGTTCACTATCAGTCTCCATAAATAGTTGATGTCTCCTCTTCATTATTCATCATCCTCAGTTCAAATAAAAAAAAATCCTTTAAATCTTCCTTTGCCTGATTTCAATGTCTACTATAACTTTTCATGGCAATGAGGAAACTCTTGAAATCATTAAAAAAAAAAGACCCAATCTTCCCAGACTCAAACACCATGGATTGAACCTAATAAGAAGTATGCAACTTCAATCTTGGACATGCTACTTTACTCTGCTTAGAGATCCCATCTTCCTTGTCCTTGTGAAGGAATTCTGGAAGTATGCCAAAATTAGTGATGATGGAAACAGTATTCTGTCTAAAATCTTCAGACTTCCCATTATTGTCACCATCTCTTCCATAGTAAGAGCCACTGGGTGTGTCTCATCTGGAGTCACCATTGATGAATACCAATCCAATCTAAGTATTGTTGAAAGGTTTATGTTTCTTCATGATAGTTCACTACCATATGAACCAACTAATCCTGGAACCCTTCTTCCTTCAACCAATATTTGGTTCAGGTTCTCCCTTTCCAACCTCCATCCTCGAGCCACAACAAGAAGCATTATGTCTCATAATGACAAATTTTTTGTTTTCCTCTTGATCCACCACTTCAAGATCAATTTTCCCAAAACCATATTCAATCACCTGAAACACTCCATTGAAATATCAAGAACACAGACTCAATCCTATATTCCTTATGCAAGGATACTATATGAGATAATAATCTAAAACAGGATGTGGGAGTTGATATAGAAGAATGGACCGGATAATGCATTGGTTGAAGAAAGGTGTGCTAGAGTTGATACAGTTCAAGACTTTGATGATTGAAATCTTGTTTGTAATGATTTTAGAAAATCTAAGTTTTCTTCTATTTTTATGTTTTCTCTTGACGTACTCTGAAATTCCTTGAATGAAATATTAGGTTAAAAGCCCTTTGACGTTCAATGTTTTTCACGCATAGTTACCTTTTTGATGATGTCAAAAAGGGGGAGAAATATAATGATTTTGATGAACCTTAAAAGATATTCATCATAATAATTAAATGATAGAAAATGTGAATTTACCACTGACATGTGTTTGTTTGTTTGATGATTAACCGAGGAACTCTGAGCAAGTTCACTAGGCATTTTAAGACAGGTCAAAATGAAAGAAATCTATTAAAGTTCTTAAGAACTTATTGTTCATATAATCGAAGATGTATACTCTGTGAACATATGTTCAAGAATCAGATAGACCCAATACTGCTCAGAAGTTGAGAACTTTCTGAAAGTTAAAGTTAGCTTGATTTTGGTATCATGATGTTCAGAAGACGTAAATTGTCTGAGAGTATGATATTCAGAGCATACAAATCAAAAGCAGAAGTAAATGCTTTCCAGAAGAACTGAGTGAATCAGAAGTTAAAGACTATATGAAGAAGATTAAATAAGAAGAAGCTCTGATGAATTAAAGATCTTAATTGGTTATATTGGTATCAAGAGTCAAGACTCTTAAGAGCTCAATATCTCATCTATTAGAACCAGGGGGAGTTTTACTCAAATGGTTCAGAGTCAGGATATTCGATCTTCATCAAGTCATTAACTCAGGGGGAGTATCATAAAAAGGATAAGTATTCATTACCTTTATATTTTCACTATTTCTGATTATAAGAACAAAATTGTGTCATCAAAATACATTGTTTTGTCATCATCAAAATGGGGGAGATTGTAAGAACAAGATTTGGTTATGCAATATTATCTCTAACTTTTGCTGATAACAAATGATTATATTTGTATGAACAATTTTGATACTCTAATGTTGTTATTGTTGAGTACTTAAGAAATAGGTTCTGCTTCTTATGGATGGCATGGACAAGACATTAGAAGAGAATTAGTTCCGCTTTTGCGCTACACAAGTTCTGTTGAACAATAGCAAAACACTTAAGAAGGCTCTAAAGTGTAAGATCCGATGTTTGTCTAAAGAAACAAGTCAGAGGATCTGAAGACAGAAGTTGCTACTTACGTCCATATGTTGAAGACTCATGCTTCTAAAGACAACGTGTTCTAAAGAAACCAGTCAGAAGATCTAAAGACAGAAGTAGCTACTTATGTCCAGATGCTGAAGACTCATGCTTATAAAGACAACATGTTCTAAAGAAACCATTCAGAAGATCTGAAGACAAAAGGTGATACTTAAGTCTATATGCTAAAGACTCAAGTTTCTAAGATATTGTGTTCCAAAGAAACAAAGATAGAAGATCTGAAGACAAAGTTTCTACTGAAGTCCAGATTCTAAAATCATAGTTTCTAAAAAGACAACCTATTTCAAGAAGAAAATTTAGAAGATCCGAAGACAAAGTTTCGACTGAAGTCCAGATGCTGAAGACTTGTGTTTCTAATAACAAGGTTATTAAAAGGATTCTCAAGACCAAGTGCTAAAGATTCTAAATACAGAAGTTCTGAAGATTCTGAAGACTTGAAGCTCTTCTGATCCAAGGTTCTCTACAATAGGTTCTCAAGACCAAGTACTGAAGATTCTAAAGACGCAACTCTTAAGACTCTGAATACTTGAAGCTCTTCTGATCAAAGGTTCTCTACAACAGGTTCTCACGACCAAATGCTGAAGACTCTGAAGACGCAGTTCTGAAGACTCTAAAGACTTAAAGTTCTGAAGACCTTATTTTACGTTCCTGCTTCTAAACTCATACTCGCGAAGCCTCTAAAGTGCATAAGGAAAGAATATAAAGTTAACATGGTACAATAGTACACAATACAAAAAAGCCTTATTCCACTACCTCTCCCCTAGCTTGAATTGTGGAAGAGAAAAGGATGTAGCAGTACTATTTGTAACAACTCTTTTTCAAATAGCCAACGACTATATTTTGCTTGGCTATATAAGAAAAGAGTTGTATGTTTAAAATGTTGTTGGTGTTCAATGTTAAAATGAAAGTTGTCATTATTGGAACACAACCAAAGAGATATCAACCACTATAACAACAACAAGAACAATTGTTATCAAAATGATTCTTCAATCATGTTGATAATGATTACAATAAAATCATTGATTCACTATATGCTTAATTTCATATGCTGCACAAAGCTTTCTAAGCCACAAAAGATAATAAAGATGATCATGAAAGCTTCATTTACAAATCCACAACATAAATGTTGTGCTCTAAAGTGATCATAGAAGAAAATAGAATAAGGGCTACTGTCCAGAATATTCTAAGGTGAATCAAGATGAAGAAGTTCTTCTCTATGCTACATTGAGATTAACTAAGCTTTCAGAAGCTTATGAATTAGAAGACTTCAGCGATTCAAGTGCTTTGGGTTGCTGTCCATGAAGAAGCTACTTGAAGAAAAGAAGATCACACATCAAGCTAAAATACAATGTAATATATTTAGTTTGTAATAGGTTTTTCTGATGTACTTAATTATGTTTACATCCAGCTTGTGTAGAAGCATTATTATTGTAAACAAAGGTAAATCAAACAGTTGTCTGATGATACCTTAAGAGACTAAGTGAAGGTCTGATCTCAAGAAGATAATGGTTGCGGTCATTATAGGAAATATTTATAGGAGATTCTGAGGAGTTGGATTCTGTTGGGTCAATGGTAGTCATATCTCAAAGGCGACTTAGTGAAGGTCAGCTTTGTGAGATCACTGATGGATATCATTGGAAGGAAATCCTGGTACGAGATTCCGAGGGGTTGGATTCTATTGGGTCAATAAACGTCATATCCAATTTGGATCTCTGAACGCGTCATTGGCTATTAGTCATCAGTGGTTCCCCTGCGGTTGTAATCAGATTAGTAATAGTGGATTAAGTCCTTGAGTTCAAGGCGAAATCACCTTAGTAGGATGGGCTGGAATAGCTTGGAGGTTTCTCAAGTGAACCAAGATATATCACGTGTTCTTTACTTTTTCTTATGCTTTAGAGTTTATGTTTTCTTAACTTAATTAGAAATATTACTTAAAAGTAACACTCAGAAGCATTGTTCAACGAATAATATTTAGAAGCGAAAGTTATTCAAGAAAGGAAAACCCAATTCAAACCCCTTTCTTGCGTTTCCTTCACACCTTCAAAGGGTAATTGGAATCAAGTGGATGCAAGTGGCGAGATCAAGATTCAAGGGTTATTTGAATTTGATCAAGGTTATTGATTATAGTTTCAATCTGGTAGAGAGCAGCAATGTTGTTGATGGTTAAACTGGTATCAACACGGTTTAAAGTCAAGGTGGATATTGTTGGAATATGCCTTAAAACCTTTGTTGATGAAGAGAAAGAAAACATGTTTCAATATTGCCAAAAATCAGAAAGCCGAAAAGTAATCTGATCCGAGCAATTTACGGGTATCAGGTTCGACCGGTTCAGTTCATTAATACATTCATTAATGTTAGAATATTTTATATTAACTTGGAGATCATATAAATTAATATAAATAGATATTATAAGATATTTATAATATTCTAAAAGATATTATAAGATATATATTTATAATATTCTAAAAGATATTATAAGATATATAATTATAATAGTCGAAGAGATATTATAAGATATTTATAAGATTATAACAATATCTTTTATTATAATATTAAGGAGACATGTTTTGGGATTTATTATGGATTTGTTGGATTTTGGCTATTATATGTAATACCCCGTACATATACGTCTAGAATAATATGCAGTAATGTTAAATATGGTACAAAGAAACATACAAATAGCTGGAAAAGACAAGAAATTAAAACTGTATACAATACAACTCCAAATCCGGACGTATACAATAAGCTCGTCTTCAACATTACATAGTGGAAAGATAACATCTACAAAGGTCTTCCTGCCATCTGCTCGCCCGCAGTCTTCAAAACCGACCATCTAGCAATTCTACAAGTTATAACCTGTTCCTGAAAAATAACGAGAGGATTAGGGTGAGATTACTAAATCTCAGTGAGGCTCTTTATCTTAAGGGTTCACCCGATTCTATAGGGTGCATACAACAAAACGGATGCGCTATGAATATGGGGTTTTCCTCATGGCCAGGTGTAAATAGACAACAAAGTACACCATTGTTGATAGTCTCATAAATATCCAATGAGGCAACAATAAAACATAATCGGCACAAGGCCCAACACAAAGGCCACAAATAATATGCAGACCTGTACCCATGTATGAGGGATCCAGAAGTAAGTTCTACCTTTCTATCTAGGCTACGCATTCACACCCTCGGTGAGTTACTCCCGTGCATCACATCAAGAGACTTGTACTAACACACTGCATGATATAATAGATGATTCCTAAGTGGAATTTCATCCATGACGAGTTATAGCGGTGACATTGCCTATGTGGCATCACGATCCTGTCAATCATCGAAATGCACGTGTGAGCGAACACATCAAGTACAGTACAAAGACGCCATCTTGACAACACGAGCCCACCGGGCGAAAGCCTAGGGGAATTGTCTATGCGGCACCACTAGTGACGTGTTCCTGAAATGATGTATCCTACATGGCATCACGCCCTCGCCATACCAAGCATGCTGATGTTTATGCCTGTTGGAAACGCCTTTTCAGACCCACTCGAGACACATTGCAATGGTAGCTTAGGTTTGTAAGACTTACCAAGAACGTCTATAGGATCCAACACTTTATTGTGTCGGTATTAACTGTCATAAGAGCTTTACCACCTTCTAGCCTAGGTCTACTTTAATTCAAGAATATATCAAACAGTCACATCAAGCCACCAAGGAAAACACATCTGAACATTCAATTAGAATAATGGGAACAAGTAATGACCATATAGTTGCATTTCAACATACCACATGTATTAAGCATACACATCCATAAATGATCATACATGAAATTTATCATACAATGTGATTCGAATCGTAATCGTGCATATTCACGTCATAAGAAAATAATGATTACAAAAGGATTATACTCATTATGCAATATGTTTCCAAGCAATCACATAAATAAAGGAGGCGTCTGGTACTCACTAAAGTACGAGGCTGCACTTAAAGGGTTACCTTAATACAGTTCTGTCCAAGAGGGTACATTGAGCGGAACCTCCCGTGCTAAGCGCGCTCTGTAAAATAATTAATTTCAAATCCCAGAAAAGCACACTAAGCACGTCCTTCCACACTAAGTGCGATATACGAATTTACTAAATTCAAGTCTCAGGAGGGCGCGCTAAGCGCGACCCCACGCGCTAAGCGCGATCTGTGAAATGTAGAAAACCAGAACAATATCAGTTCTATTTTGGGTTCCAAAATCCCCCTACCACACTACAAGCCAATTACCCACAACATACCAATATGAATTTCAGTTTAGGAACATGTCATTAATCAATAAAAACCAACATGCATCATCAATTTCTCAACTTAAGCCTTAAATCCAAATTTTATATTAAACCATTAAAACCCCAAGTCTCTAACTATGAGACTCACCTTGCACCTAAGGAGGTAAAGATATCATTCGTGCTACAATTGAGCTCTTATCTTGATCAAACTTCCACCTCTAAGACCATGAAATCTGTAGCACCCTTTCTTCCATTTTTCAGCAAGGATCAACAAACTTCAAGAGCATTTTTCTCCTTCAATAGAGATCTTCCTAAATAGAATTATATATCAAATAAAAGGGAATTTTATGTAGATTCCATAACTTCAATAATTTCCTAAAGCATAGTTACGAGCAGAGAGATATGACATGTTATGTGAGAGTTGTTCATGGAGTACGAAAATGGAGTTTGGAAGAGAGAAAACATGACTTCTTCTCTCTCTATCTCTCTCTCTCTCTCTCTCTCTCTCTCTCTCTCTCTCTCTATTCTCTTCCAACAAAATCTGATTTGTATATGTTATTTACCAACATGCTCTTAATATTCCATGCACTAAGTGATTAATGGCCACAATGCCCTCCAACCAAGTCAATATTACAAGTTTTCCATTTAGTCACATTCCAACTATCTATTAGTCTGTCCCTTAACAATGTTTAAGATGTATTAACTTTAATGACATCTTGATACTAATAGACATTTAGGTCTCACTTAACTTGTCTTCATGCTTATAGGAATAGGAATGTTACATTCTCCCCCATTAAATTGAATTCTCCCTCGAATTCTTTCCAATCTCTACGAGAATGCACTCTCCGCATCTTCTCCCAACAAGGGGATGAAATGTTTCTTACATTCTTCCTTTGGTAAACCTTGAGACTCCGTCCGAAATTCACTTCATCCAAGAAAATACAATACTTATCTCCTGATACTCCGTCTTGTCATACCGGGGAATTAATCCTTTTGAGGTCCACAACCTATACTTCCTTGCACCGAGTATGCGTAGCTTGGAATTCCTGACAATACATCCCGGTCAGATATTCCTCATCCTCAATGTTCGCCACGATCATTCTTGCTTAAGACTTACCACTGATTTTTCCATTTATTTTCTCTTGGCTTCTTCTGTTACCTCAAATCCATATGTTTCAGATGCAACATCTCTCTAATGATGACATCTCATATTTTCTTTCACACGAGTCCAAACGATGTCATGCTGACATTTATCGAATTTCTTGATCTTGACATTCAAAATCCTAAATTTTCATGTTAACTTAATCTAAGTCTATCTTCATCGTACAACAAAGCTTCTTACTTCAATCCTTACTTAAATCTTAGACAAGGCACTTCCACCGGAAGCTACAAGGATATACAATCCTACAACTATAGTCTTAATATCCAACAACTCCACACAATGTCTCGCTGAGGAAGGGTGAAATCTAATGGTTAACTGATAATCATAGTCCAAGTCTTCATACACGCTCATAAGTGCATAAGACACCATTACAAATAGTCCACTTCAAGCAAAATCTTTACTTGCCTAATTCTCAGTGATCGCAAGCTCAATCGTTGACTCATAACCATCTTACCACATACCAACCAAGAAGTCTCCTCTAAGACCGTCCATAAACAACATCTATCTAAATCGTGGCGGATTCTTGAGAGACCATAGACGAAACACAGTTTCGACAAGTTTCACTTAGGAAGATATCTCTACTAAAAACAAATCTTGCAAGAATTTTATTCACATCTATTATTGGCTTATCCGACTCTTCTCTTATTCGCTGCGCTACTCTGATCTCGATTCGATCACACATTTTTTGAAATCCTTTGAATTACACTACGTCCACAATCCACTTGGTTCCATTTCTTTTTGTACGTATTTTCAACATAAGTATTTATATTATCATTTTCCTCAGGGATTGGTGTGATATTACTATCGTTCTATAGTTTTAGTGAATTTAAGTGTTTGATTCATAGACAAAGTTTTGGTATTGGGTTTTAGTAACAAAAAGATTAAGTTTCACGCAAGATGTTGTGATTTGGATAAAAGAGAGATTTTGTTTGAAAGGTTTGTTTTGATAAAAAGCATGTCAAGATTAGTTTTCATTAACCTATTTCATACATGTTGAATTAATCAAGCATATGAACAAATTGATGATGTATATATTCACGTATCCTCTCAACACTACTCATGTCTAAGCAATATTATGAGTATTATCATGTTAATCCTTAAATGATCTCTCAACCTAAATATTAACATAATAACATTTAAAGCTTGATACAAGTGAATACTAACTCACAAATCTATGTCTAGAGTTTGCTCATCAATAGATGAATATCTTAGGTCAAGTTTGAAACTTACTTCTCAATAATGATCCAAACCATAAAAAGAACAAAGAAAGAAAAGATATTCAACATGTATTAATCATTAACCAAGTTCATATACAAAATGATCAAAAGAATTACATAAGGGATAGGTTAACTACCTCTAATATTGACACAAAATATGTTTAGCTACTCATAGTCATGATACCTTGATCAACAAATAAGCAACAAAGCTTAATGGACATCAACCTTGAAGTTTTAAATATTGAGGATGCAAAGCTTTAATTTTTGTAGAAATGGAGGAAAAAGGGGTTTTTCTCCAAAGTAATGTTTTTCTAGGATCAAAAGTACAAGAGAGTGAGGAAGAAGTTGTACAAAATATCACAAAAGTGACATATAAGCATGGACAGTCCATATACCATCGTCGAGCGACCATAAAGCATTGTCGTGCAACGCTGGCTAGATGTACCACGTGACAAACTAGATGTGAGGAACAAGCAGAAAATATCCACCATCACCCGATGATAAGGATGCTTCGCCGGGCGACTCTTCTTTCACTGGGCGAGACACTTCAGGAGCTAACCCAAAATTCAGCCTTTCTTCAAAGCTTTCGTCGGGCGATCCATATTTGCAATTCCATTTCTTCTTGCTGGCAACATCAACAAAGAGCCGACTTCAGGATGCAATATATGAATAAAAATTGTTGAAAAACTAACATACAAATTAAAACATTCAAAATTATTTATATTTATGCAAAATGACTTAAAATAAGTGCTTATCCTAATTAAAAATATAATAAAGGGTTTGAAAGTGTCAATAAATGATGTGAAAATTACTCAAAAGTTGAAACTTAACAACTCTCCCCAACTATAGTCTTCGTTTGTCCTCAAATCAAAGGTAAACACCAAGACAACAAGATGAATTCATAAGAACAAAATCAACAAGAGAAATTTGGATGGTTCAAACTCAACAGATGCGGTCACAAACATAAATCACCTGTTTTCAGAATCAAAGTATGATAATGAAATAAGTTCTAAACACAAATATCTAGCTATGCATAAATTAGTAACAACATGTTCATATTTGAATCACCTACTCTCGCTTAACAAAATATGGATTATGTACACAAGACAAGAGACAAAACACTGTCATTAGTAATTGTGCTAACATCCAGAATAATTCATGCATTCATCAAACAAGTTAAAAATAAGATGAAGGAAACATAGATCACAAAAGGACTTTTATTAGTTGTAACTTGACTTGGGTTAATAATAAGGGATTATATATGCAAGGACATTGAAGAAAAATGGGTAAAGATCATGAAGAGCATTTAAAATATTCACAACATTCATTCTTGCTTCATCCTTATTTTTATCATAACCTTTGATTTCTTTTCTCACAATGCTCCTTTCTATTTTCCTTTCTTTTTTTCTTCTTTTTTATTGCAAAATTTTATTCTAAAGCATTTCTTAGGGATGCATTGTGCCACCAATTCTTTCTTTCTTTTAAACAACCTCCCAACTTTCAACATTTCTTTCCTTTTTATTCAAGAAAACTCTCTTCATACAAGGCTATTTTAAATAATTGGGTAAAGTATTTACAAGCAAGAAATTTTATAATTAATCATCATTGAATCCCTTCTAAGTTTCCAAAATTTCTATTCAAAAACAAGATTTAAGGTGAATCGCTCGAGCTAAAACAACAATTACTAAAACTTTAACAATTTGGTGAATAATGGAAAGTCACTCACATTTGTGGTTATGTCATAGTGATTCAAACATGCACACTTATTTACATAACAATGCATAACTATCTTTTTTCCAAAAGCACTATTTTCATTATTATGCTAACATTCTAAAAAAAGGTAAAATAATACCTTATTTTCACATTTCTTTGAGATTTTTATCATCACCACCTAAATCACGAGATTGACCAAGCCTCAAAGAATCAAACTTGCTCCTTCAACACTTAACTCCAACTATTTTCAAAGACATACAAAATCCACTATCTATGTACACACCATAATAAAATGTAATACTATTAATTTAAACCAAAACCTATAATTTATCATACTTCAATCATAATAAAAAAAATACAAATTCCAACCAAAAAGGGTACCAACACCCACTAAAATAATTCAATCCCAAAATACAACCAACAATTTTTACAAACAAAAACAAATTGCTCCAACAATTAAAATTTTAAAACCAACATAAAGTTGAAAACAAAAAATAAAATTTCTTCACTTTGACGCATAGACTTCAATGCTCCATATTGTCACCACCATCACCACCATCATCACCAACAGGTGCTGCCCCCTCTGAAAAGAACGGGCGCCTGTCCATAGGTCAATTGCAGAAAGCATCATCTTCAGCACGTGTAGGAAAAAAACGGCCTCTTGAGGATTTGACTGATTCAGAAACAGCTTTGCCATGGAATCATGAAGAAAGCTTCCAGACCTTTGATGAGCTTTCAACATGTCCCAAGTATAATAGCAAGTCTCTTTCATCCTAGGATCCCAATTTGCATAATCGAGACCCTCAGATGCCTCTTGAGCACCATACGATTCACCCCTAGCACTCCTCTTCTTCCTTTTCATAGCCAATTTTCCCAAACAGTAATGGCCAAGATAGTCATCATCAATTACCCCCTCACTTTTTCATTAATTTACTATGGCATCAAAATTCCTTAGTGCTCTCGACAAACTGTCGCATTTCCTTTGTAATAATGCCAACAACATCCATCGACCTGTCCTCCAAGATACATTGCACAAGTAAGGCAACGTCAATATGAATGGTTGACCAATGAAGCTTAGGTTTGATGTTGTTTAAAATCAAAAGAAGCACAACTTGTGCTTCGACCGTCATATCCTCCCGATTGTATCTAAAAGGGAGACCTACAACATTCAATTCTACGCTTCTTCCTTCAAGAAAAATTGCACTAGCAATTGAATCACAGTTTCTTAATTTTCCCAACTCCTTGTTGAAATCATCGATCTCGCGAACACACAAGTGGAGCGGGTTACGCAAAAATTTGTTAATCGAGTTCGCATCAAAATGTAATGATTTTCCTCTTACAACAATCTTGAAAAGAAATTTCCCCCCCTCGACAGGAAGAACATTTGCATAAAATTCTATGACCAAATCATAGCTTATCTTGTCAACTGGATCAATCTACACATCCCACTTCTTTCTCAGGAAAATCTACATAGGCTTTCCATAAGGACCATTGGTTTAAATCATAAGCTTTTTCTCTGACACAAATTTCCTTCCCACAAGAAGGTTAAATCTTTCTTCAACGTCAGCACTAACAAATCTACATTCATCAAAGTTCCGTGATTAGCTCGAACTATCCCCTTCAGCTTCCCTAACAAGTTTCAAGGGAAAAGCTCTCTTAGGATCCATCTGTAAGACATCAAATCAAAACAAAATAGTAGACAATTCCTCCTGTCAAAGATAAAGATATCCAAAATTTCAGGATTCACAAGAAAAAAATAGGGATGTCGCCCCTGACATGCATCGTCGGGTGATGCATCTTTGTCGTCGGGCGAAGCCCTGCAAACAGGCCACAATCTGCAAAATTGAATCATAACCCCTGTTCTTCCAAACAAATATTCCTAAGTGATTTTCAGGAAATTCTATGGTGAGTGTTGATTGCTAACAATGGATAATGATGATCCTAACCACACGCATACTAATTAAAACTATCAAATCCTAAATTACTAAACCTAGATTACTACATATGGACATAGAAATCAAAATTGAAAAAGAAAAACTATACTATAAAACCTAATCTTACTAACCACAAATAAGAGAAGGAAAGATTTATCTTGGATTCTTGAAAGGAGGAATGGAAGTGCAAGGTGCAAGGAAAGAAATTTGGAGAGAAATTAGATAGAAAGACTCCAAATAGGTCAAAATCTTCTTATAAAAGAAGAATGGCCCGTGGGCGTAAAATGAACTACCAAAAATTTAAATGTAAAATCACAGCTGAAGAGTGTTGTAAAAATAGAGTCGCCCGACGACAGAAGCGATCACCCAATAATCCATGACAGAAACACAAAAAAAAATCCTGCTACAGAATTTGTTCCACAAATCCTGTTCTGCAGCAGACTTAATTGAAAATGACACAAAAACAGAAATACTTACAATGTTAGGGTGCCTCCTAACAAGCGCTTTGTTTAACTTCATTTTGAGCTCGACAATCCAAGGTGATCACATATCACCAAGATGAATAACACTAGTGCTCCAGTTAACCTCCCCTCCGAGGTACATTTTTAAGCGCTGACCATTCTCCATCCAACTTTCATTTGAGATAGGGTCTACCAACAAATGATCTCCAAAATGCTTCACTTCTTTTATCAAGAATGGCCCCGACCATTTAGATTTTAATTTTCCTGGAAATAACTTTAACCGAGAATAGAACAAAAAAATCAATTGACCAACTTCAAAATGCTTTGGACTGATTTTCTTATCATGATACTTCTTGACTTTTTCTTTGTAAATCCTTGAAGATTCATAAGCATGCAATCTCAATTCTTCCAATTCATGTAATTCTTCTTTCCTTTTTGAGCCGACTCGATCTTGATCAAAATTCAAAAACTTCAATGCCCAAAATGCCTTATGTTCAAGTTCCACTGGAAGATGGCATGATTTCCCGTAAACCATTTGAAATGGAGTAAGACCTATTGGAGATTTGAATGTCGTACGATATGCAAAAAGAGCTTCATCCAACTTTAAAGACCAATCTTTTCTTGACAAAGAAATGGTTTTCTCAAGAATTCTTTTTATTTCCCAGTTTGACACTTCAGTTTGGCCATTGGTTTGAGGATGATATGGTGTAGCAACCTTGTGCTTCACTCCATAATGCTCCAAATCTCGCTTTAATTGGGAATTTCAAAAATGTGAACCTCCATCACTTATCAAGACTCTAGGAGTACTAAAACGCGTGAAAATGTTTTTCTTTAAGAATTTAATCACAGTCTTGGCACCTTCTTTTGGAGATGCTATTGCCTCAACCCACTTTGGCACGTAATCCACTACTACCAATATGTATTCATTAGAAAATGAGGAAGGAAAAGGGCCAACAAAGTCTATCCCCCAACAATCAAATACTTCCACTTCAAGCATGTTTTGAAGAGGCATTTCATATCTTTTTGTTATTCCTCCCACTCTTTGGCAACTGTCATAACTTTTCGAATGTTCAAAAGATCTTTAAATAATGATGGCCAATAAAACCCAGATTGTATGACCTTTGCGGCTGTCCGGTCACCACTAAAATGTCCACCATAAGGGGAATTATGACAATGCCATAAGATGCTATTTGCTTCTTCCTTGGTCACACATCCTCTCAACAAATTATCTACCCCTAATTTGAATAAATAAGGTTCATCCCACACAAAATACTTTGCATCTCTAAGAAACTTTTTCCTTTGTTGTGCATTGAAATCATCCGAAATTATACCGGTAGCTTTAAAATTTTCCAAATTTGCGAACCAAGGTCTTTCCCAGACCATCATCAGTTGTTCATCCAGGAATGATTCCTATACTTATTTTTCATTTATTGTGACCTATATTGACCAAACGGGATAAATGATCCACTACCAAGTTTTTGGATCCTTTCTTGTCGCAAATTTCAAGATCAAATTCTTGTAACAATAGTATCCATCAAATAAGCCTTTGTTTTGAATCGGGCTTGGTAAGAAAATATTTAATCACCGAATGATCAGTATAAACCATAACCTTATAGCCAATAAGATAAGAACGAAATTTCTCTAATGCATACACAATACAAGCAACTCTTTTTCTGTTGTTGCATAATTCATTTGAGCATCAGTTAAAACTTTGCATGCATAATGTATACCATGAAAAATTTTATTCCTTCTTTGCCCTAAAACGGCTCCTACCACATAATCACTTGCATCATACACAAGTTCAAAATCAACTTTCCAGTTTGGTGCAATGATGATGGGTGAATTAATCAAATTTTCTTTCAACTTTTCAAAAGCTACTAAACAATCATTATCAAAAAGAAAAGACTTATCGTTTTTGAGAAGATTGCTCAATGGTCTTGCAATTTCTGAGAAGTCCTTGATGAATCTTCTATAAAAACCCGCATGGCCAAGAAAACTTCGAATTCCTTTGACATATGTTAGTGGGGGAAGCGTCTCAATCACATAACTTTAGCTTTATTTACCTCAATTAATATTGATGATATTTTATGTCCCAGAACAATTTCTTCGGTCACCATGAAATTGCACTTCTCCTAATTTAGAACCAAACTTGTTTCAACACACCGTTTCAGTATGATGTCTAAGTTGCTCAAACATAAATCAAATGAGACTCCAAAAATGGAGAAGTCATCCATGCAAACTTCAATGGTCTTCTCAAGCATATCAGATAAAGTTGCTTGCATACATCTTTGGAAAGTAGTAGGCGCATTACATAAGCCAAAAGGCATATGTCTATACGCAAAAATACAAAACGGACATGTGAAAGAAGTCTTCTCATGATCTTTTAGATTGACTGATATTTGATTGTATCCAGAATAACCATCCAAAAAACAATAATATTGTTGACCAGATAATCGTTCCAACATTTGACCCATGAAAGGAAGAGGAAAATGATCTTTCCTTGTTGCTTTGTTAAGCCTTCGGTAATCGATACACATCCTTCATCCAGTCACTTTTCTTGTCAGAACCAAATCATTTTTCTCAATGGTGATTACCGTAATGCCACCCTTCTTAAGAACTACATGCACCAGAATAACCCAAGCATTATCCAGATAGGATAAATCATGCCCGTCTCTAATAACTTGACAACTTCCTTTTGCACCACTTCCTTCATCACCGAATTTAGACGCCTTTGTGGTTGAGCTACCTGTTTAAATTCTTCCTCCATCATGATTTTATGCATACAATAGGCCGGGCTAATCCTCTTCAAATTGGAGAGAAACCAACCAATTGCTTTTTGATTTTCTTTCAAAACCATGATCAATTTTTCTTCTTCATTGCTAGATAATGATACATTTATGATAACGGGCTTGTTCCCACCACTATGAAGGAACACATATTTTAAATGTGGTGGTAACACTTTCAACTCTAAACTTAACTTTTCTTCAATTTGGTCTTTTTTCAATATCTCTAACTCATCTTCCAAAGGTTGTACTTCTTTTCTCTAAATACTCCATACAATCTTCAAGCTCTTTCTTCTCATTATCATCAAGAACTTGAAGAGTGTTAGTTAAAGTTTTCTCAAGAGGTGTTGTAAGATGAACTTGACTTGTCACATCTTGTATTGCTTCTTCGGTATCATGCATCCTAAAGCAATCTCTTTTGTCATTTGAATGTTTCATAGCCTCAAAGAGATTAAAACAAATTTCCTCGTCTTGAACTCTTATCTTCATTAAACCATCATCAATGAAAATTATCATTCTTGCGGTCTTCATGAAAGGTCGCCCAAGAATTAAAGGTGCATCCACGTCTTCTTCCATCTCTATAACAACAAAGTCCACCGAAAAAAAGAATTTGTCAACTTTGACTAACAAATATAAAGCTACTCCACGAGGATGAGTAGTAGACTTGTAGGCTAGTTGTAATTTCATCTTTGTAGATTACAACTATATATTTCCCAACCTCCTTACAACAGATAACAAAATAAATTGATGCTAGAGCCCAAATCGATCAACCCTTTTTTGACATAAATGTCACCAATTATAACAAGTAGAGTAACCCGTCCTGAATCATTTTCTTTCTTCAGTAGAGTCTATTGATTGATTGCACTACAACTAGCATCAACCATGCTAGTTTCTTAATCCGTTATCTTTTCTTCTTAGTCAATATATCCTTCATAAACTTTGCATACTTCGGCATTTGTTCTATTGCTTCGGAAAATGGAATGTTGATTTGTAATTGTGTGAAAATATCCATGAAACGAGCATAGTGTCTTGCATCATCCTTCTTTGAAGAAGCATGAGGATATGGTAAATTTTGAACCTGCAAAGTAACAACTTTCTCCTTCCCCTTCTTAATTTTTTTCAACTTCTCCTTTTCAACTAACTCTTCTTCATGATTATTTTCTACTACAATCTCCTCTTCAAATTCTTTTTCTATTACAACTTCCTCAATTCCGTCTTCTTTACCAACTTCACTTCCGACTACTCTACCACTCCTAGCTAATATTTCTTTGCAATTCTACTTAGGATTAGATTGAGTATTTTCTGAAAACGATGATCTGGAATTTTGATCGGCCAATTGCTTGGCTAGCTGCCCCACTTGAGTCTCCAAAATTTTGATTGCTGCTTCATTACTCTTTTGATTTGCCATAGATGCTTGCATGAATTGAGCAAGAGTGTCTTGTAAGTTTGAAATTCTAGCTTGAGGTTGTGAATTTTGATTTATGTTTTGATAAGGACTTTGTCTATTTTGATTGTTTGCATCTTGTCTCCACCCTTATTGATAACCTTGGTTACCTCTTTATTGGTAACCTTGGTTATTTTAATATGATTTCCTTTATTGGTATCGTTGATCTTGATTCCCCATGTAATTAACTTCCTCTTCAATCAGAGGACAAAATTCGGTTTTATGATCACCCTTGCATAACTCACAATAAGTAACTTGTTGTATTTGATTACTAGGCCTTTCTTGCATTTCTATTAATTATTGAGGAAGCTTTGCCACTTGCTTGATTAATTCTTCCACTTGTTGAGCGAATGATTTGTTTTGGGCTAAAAGAGCATCATTTGATCTTGAATCATTTGCTTCCTCTTTCTTTTAAGCAATACCTCAATCATGTTGAACTTGGTGGTCGTTCCTCACCATTCTTGCAATAATTTTAATTGCCTCTTGCATTGTCTTTTCCATAAGTGATCCTCCCGCAGTAGCATCTAACAAAAGCTTTGGTTGTGGTTGAAGTCCATTTCGAAAAATATGCATTTGAGTAGTGGCATCAAAACCATGACTCGAACATTTTCCCAATATATATTTGTATCTCTCCCAAGCTTCATTTAACGATTCTACTCCGCCTTAAGAGAACACCGAAATAGCCGTCTTGGCTTCCAAGAAACGTAATTATGGGAAGAACCTTTCAAGAAATTTTTCTTTAAGCAAATTCCAATCCGTCATGACTTGATTAGGTTGGTCAAGATACCAATCCTTAGCTTTACCAATCAATGAATGTGGAAATAATCTTTTAAAGATTTGTTCTTAATCCTCCTCTAGAGCTCCTATAGCACCCTCTATCTCATAGAATTTTGTTAGATGGGTGTAAGGGTCCTCATGATCTAGTCCAGTGAAAGGGTTATGATACAACATTTGTAGAATTCAAGTCTTCATTTCTGAATGCCTTTTGTCTGCATTTCGAGCAAACTGAGCATTCAACCTCAAACTATTTGCACAAGGACCTCTTGGTGGAATTGATGCCATAAATTTTTCTATATATTGGTTTAAAGATATAGAAGAAGTAGACGCCCCTCCTCTTTCTCTTCTTTCTTTCACTAGCTTTCTCCTTCGTCTAGTCTTGCTATTAAGTTTTCTGCAAGTCCTTTCGATTTAAGGGTAAAAAAGGAGTTGATCTTCAGAAATACTTCCTTGCATAAACTAAAGTCTGAAAACACTAACAAGATAAGTGAAAAACAAGAGATACTAATAATATAAAATAACTTAAAACACTTAAACTATTGTAATGCTTGCAAAATCAAATGCCAATCCCCGACAACGATGCCATTTGTTGTACGTATTTTCAATACAAGTATTTATATTATTGTTTTCCTAAGGGATTGGTGTGATATCAATGGCGTTCTATAGTTTTAGTGAATTTAAGTGTTTGATTCATGGAAAAAGTTTTGGTAATGGGTTATAGTAACAAAAAGATTAAGTTTCATGCAAGATGTTGTGATTTGGATAAAAGAGAGATTTTGTTTGAAAGGTTTGTTTTGATAAAAACACATGTCAAGATTAGTTTTCATTAACCTATTTCATACATATTAAATTAATCAAGCATATTGTTGTACCCCAAAATTTTCCCTCTCATTTTTCAAGTAATCTCTCACAAGATCTCCTTTGGTTCAAGACTGCACAAGGGTTGATCAGCTCAAGACACCTCCTCAAGCACTGATAACTGAAAATTAGGGTTTGGGTTTGAACAAGGACAATGGAATTTTAATTCCCCACACACTTCCGTGGATCATTTTGGACCCTCTAGATTTCTCATGTCAAGTTTCAAGTCTTGGATCACATTTTTACTCAGTCAATTGATCAGTTGACCTAAAATCAGCTGTATTGGGGAAAACGTCAACTATGGTCAATTTACAGTCGAACTTCATAATTTTTGATCCATATCAACATTATGAACTCATATATGTCATTTGATCAAGTTTGGATCACAATTCCTCAAGAAATTTGATCAGATCATCAAAAGGGCAAAATGGTCAAAATTAGGGTTTTGACTAAGGAAGTGCAATTTCTGATTTTTGACCTAGACAATAATTGATTGGTTTAAATTATGATCTCAAGGTTTTAAATATTTAATTTTTAACTAATGGCATGGCTCAAAACATCTCTCAAGTTCAATTGATTGATAGTTGATTTTCAGTCAACTGATCAAAAGTCAAATGTATACTGAAAAGTCAAACTTTGACTTTTTGTTCAAAATCAAGTCACAAAGATCACAATTCATCAATGCATGTCAAAATATGAAACTTGTTCATCAATAAATAAAAAAAGCCAAGATTTCATTTTGAAAAGTCAAAATTTCTAAACTTAGAAATTTTTCTAAGTGTTGGAAAATTCATATTTTTTCATAACTTTGAGCAAAAGTTTCACCATGATGCAAGATGATTCAAAGGAAACTTCCAAAATGAAAGTTGTAGATATAAATAATATATAAAACATTGTAGAACAAAACTTCTCCTAGAAATGCATTGATTTTAAGTTATAATTTTGTGAATACATGTTCATGAAACATGGAAACTTTGTGAAATTTTGCCCTAGTTTAGGCAGGATTTTGACCTAACTTCATGGCAATTTTTCACATAGTTATAAGATGAATTTTCAAAAATGTCCAACATATAGCTTGTATAGGATGTTACAAGCTTTCCAAAATGTCAAAGAACTCATTGATATCATATTTCAGCAAAGAGAATCGAAGGCAAGAAGTTAGGGTTTCATTCTTGAATTACAAGTCATTTCTTGATGAACATATAATTGAATTTCAATGTTAGGATGCATAATCTTGCTTTTCAGGCCTTCAAACTTGTGTATATATCAATCATTAATGGATTACATAAACTTTTGAGCTATAATCCAAGTGTTTTAAGATTTATCCAAATCACATTGCCATTTTAGGAAGAAAGTGAAGAATGCCATTCTTGAAAAGCAAGCTTTATGCACAAAATTAATTCTCGAGCCTCTAACTTGTTCCCTCTGATCACACTCCATCTACAAAGTAAGAAGCAAGTGTGTTTAAAGCATAACAACTCTATCTTGGCAAGTACACAAGGCATTGAAACTTGGATTTCTCAAAAATCACATGTTATGCTTAAACTTATGATTTTAAATTCTGATCAACAACAAGTCTCCAAACTTGTTGCTTATAAATAGAGTCACTATTTGTGAGATAGAACACGAGCTTGAACACCCTGAAATACTCCCAAACTCCCTCAAATTAGAAATTTCCCAAAAACTCCATTGTTGCACAGTTTCTGACCTTGAACTCTAAACTCATAGTTCCCTCGTGTGTTCTTTGGCCTTTTAGTTCCTAAAGCTTCCTTACATCAAATACAGATCATCCTTGTCTCTATTACACGACTGTAACTCCATTTCCAGCATCCTCTATAACCAAAAACAGAGCACTGCACATTGACTTCTCTAAGCCATTTCAGCCACTCTCAACTCAAGCTAAGCATTGCATTATCTTCCTAGAGACTCAAGGAAGCTAACCTGATCATTGCAACACCTTGAGTTAAGCTAAAACTCATTTCACAATTTCCAGTTTTGAGGTATTTTTCTTGAACTTCTATCTTCTCATTTATGCATTGTTAGGCTTGCATTTGTGAAGATAAAATGTAGACACCATTGCCCTGAAACTATACATGTCCATATATTTCATTTATATTGCTTGAGTAGTGAGAATTTTGAGTTTGAACTTGCTGAAATATTTAGGTTAGAATTTGGTACTTTTAGAAATTCATGCTCATCTTTGAGAATTAGCTTAAGTTATTTACATATTCAGAATCATGAGGAAATTTCTAACAAGTTTGATGTTGAAAGTTTTGTGAATGGATGAGAAATGAGTGAGTTACAGGATCCATGGCTGGAGGTTGAAGATGAAGTTCATTCAGGACTTGATTTATGTTACATATTTATTGTTTTGTCAATATTAACGGATGTATAGCCACCCCACTGGTAAAACGCGCGCCTGTTAAACTTTGGGACCTGGGTTCGAGTCCCAGTGGTACCCTTTTGTTCATTTTTCATATTTTCACTCTTTTTTGTTTCAGCTGCAGCGCCTGGGCCCTTTTGTTGGGCTTTTCATTTTTTTATTCTTCTAACCCCCTTCCTACTTTTGCACCACCTGATCCAAATCCATTTTTTATTTTATTTTCCATTTTATCTATTTTCCTTTATATTTTATATTATATTTTCTTTATTTTTTTATTACTTCTATTATTATTATTATTATTATTTTTATTAATAAAAAATCCAAAAATATTTTATATATTATTTACACTTATTTATTTTATTTTCTTATAAAACAAAAAGACTAAAAACATTTTTCTTTTAACAAATTAATATCTTTTTTTAATAATTAATATTTAGATTTAGATTTAATTATTATATTATTTTCTTATAAATTAAAATTAATTTAGAATCTTGGTTTCTTTTTTAATTAATTAATTTTCATATCATTTTTATTAAGTTAAAACCTTTTCACAAAAAACCCTAAAAAACATTTTTTAACTTAATTTATTTTTTAATTAATTTAGGTTTAAGCTTTGTTTATTTTTAATTAATCATCTCTCTTAATTAGGTTAAAACCCCTTTCATGAAAACCAAATAAAATCATTTCTTTTTTCATTTGCATTTGTACATTATTTATTGAATTCTTGTACATTTATTTAATATGGTTGTAATAGATAATTAGGTTTAATTTTCTTGCAAATCCCCATTTGTAAATTTGTATACCCCTCCCCTAATGATGTAATAACTTAGTATTTTTACTTTCCGCAATTTATCGCTTTATATAAATGCTAGTAAATTAGGGTTTGTATGGAAGGATAAAATTAACAAGTTAACAAACCCTAATTCAAGATAAACAAGCATGTAAATCAACATATTTGCACACTTGCACCCTTGGGGTAATTCCACTTTGTTGCCTTATAAAAATGGCCATGTTATGCATGTGGGGTATCTTAGCAAAAAGCAATAAAAAAATACAAGACCATAGTCCCTCAATGATGCTATCAATGTTACCTTTCAAAATGATCTTAGTACCTCAAAGAGAAATGCTAAGATATCTCACAACATTTCTATCATGGATATACGATGACCCACGCCCATCCCTTTACATCCAAAGATAAGACTTCTTACCAAATCAATGGAAAGTTAGCAATGTCAAAGGAAGGAAGAAATGAACAAAGACTTTTGAGTAGGTAGATTGTTCCTAGTTGCTTTCTCAATTTCAAATTAAATACTCCTTGCTTATTTTCAAAACAAACACCAAAGACTTTCAAAAACACTTTCAAAACATTTTCCAAACATGAAATATTTTCAAAAGCTCAATACTTTGTATATGTTCTTACGAACAAGAACTATTACAAAGTTTTCCTAAATAAAGGCACCTTTTCAAATACTTTCAAAAACTACATAAAGCATATTTTCAAACAAAAGCAAGTGATCTAGAAAGAAACTAAGATCCCATAGATAACTATGGATGAAAAGGGTGCTAATACCTTCCCTTTTCATAATCTACCCCCCGAACTCAAGAAATAATCTCAAAGGTCTTTCATGTTCTTTTCAGCCTTTCCTTTTGGATAAAAGAAAAGTCGGTGGCGACTCTTGCTAACTGCAACATTTGCAATAAAACGCAAAATAAACAAGTCAGTTCTCCCGCCGTATCACAGAACTGGCGACTCTGCTGGGGATAACTTAAAAGTGGGGTTACCTTAGGGCTAGATCATCTTTACTTGCTTTCATTGTTTGACTTGTTTGCTTTACATTTTGGTTCCTTGTTTGAGCTTGTTCTAATCCTCTACCCGGACTTGGGATACCTTATAGGTAAGTAGCAATACATTGTGGAAACTGTGAAGGGTATACCGACATGGTCTAAGCAATAGCTATGTTAGTGTGACATATTTGTGGGTACCGGTAGCCCTTGAGTAGTCAAGGAGAATACAGGGCCGCTGAGTGATGTCATGAAGCGCTAACTGACTTTAGAACCTTTACTTGACCAACTTGGCCATTAAGACATAGTGAGATAACTGGCTTTGGTGAAGTCTGAAGTTGGTTGATACTCGATACTACACCCATTGAGGTTTGGCTTTTCGGGATATTTTGGTAACCGTGAAAGAGGCTTGTGCTGAAACAATGCCCGAGAAGATAGATCAATGATATTGAGATCCCTTAGAGCCCGGTTACTATTTCTAGGACAGGTTTTACCCAACTAAACTTCAAGAGGATACTTACCTATGAGACTCCATGCAAGCTTAAACCTAAGGATTTGTTTTCCTTGTTTGTATATTCTTACTTGTACATAACATCATAAACATCATAACATCATACTCATTCTCACTAACCATTTCAAGGATTATTGGAATTTATCTTTATTCTGTTTTGTAGGACATGGCTTTTATCCACAGGAATACTATCCAAGTCAATCTCGTAAGAATTCCTCCTCAACTCAAAGAGTTAGCATCAAGGGTTCCTGAGAATTCTCTATTCACCGAAAGACATGGTCGCCTCCTAAACTTGGTTACCTCCAACACTGATGAAGATATGACGAAGGTGCTTTTCCAATTCTTTGATCCTCTACACCATTGCTTCACTTTTCCTGATTATCAACTTGTGCCTACTCTATAAGAATTCTCACAACTCTTGAGTATTCCCATTCTCAATCAACCACCCTTCAACGATACGGAAAGAGATCCAAAACCTGAGGAGATTGCCCAAGCACTACACTTTCAACAATCCGATATCACAACTAATTGGGAAATAAGGAGTGATGTTAAAGGTTTCTTAGCCAAGTTCTTGTTTAAGAAAGCTCAATATTGTTGGAACTCTTTGGACTTACAAGCTTTTTATGAAATCATGGCCCTTCTCATCTATGGGATGGTTTTGTTCCCAAACCCTGATCAACTCATAGATATCAATGCTGTCAAAATCTTCATGTCTCGCAATCCAGTGCCTAGTTTGTTGGGAGATATCCTTCATTCTTTTCACTCTCGCACTATGAGGAAGATAGGGATCCTCATGTGTTGCACTCCTCTCTTGTAAAGATGGTTTAATTCGCATCTCCCCCGATCTATGTTGAAGAACGAGCAAGGTTTGAGGTGGTCCCATAGGTTGATGACGCTCAGACATTCAAATGTTCATTGGTGTTCTCGATCCTTGGAGAACTTTACTATCATCGACCGTTGTGGGGAATTCCATAATGTCCCTTTGCTTGGCATTAGAAGAGGTATCACTTAAAACCCTTGCTTAGCCTTACGACAGTTTGGTTACGCCCGAAGGGACGATCCACATGATATGCTTATCCAAGGAGTGGTATTCAACTACGAGAGCGACGATCAAGGTTACCACCAGAGGTTTATTCGAGCTTGGAGGATGGTAAGAAAAGTGGATAGCAAGATTTTGGGACACAAGAATTCCATTCTCCTTGAGCCTTATCTTAGGTGGGTAAGAGCTCGTGCTCAGAAAATTGTGATGCCTTATCCTTCCATCTTACCAGTCATCATGGAACCTGTGGTTGAAGGAGATGTCCCGTACACCATCCTCCATCCCGACATGCCTACCTATCTTGAAGACTTGCAAAAAGGTTGGATTCATCTAAATGAAGAAAGAGATACTTTTGAAGCTCAATTCTACGCTAGCGAGAAGAGGGTCTTGGAGCTTACGAAGCAGCTACAAGAAGAGCAAAGTGTGAATGTCTACCTTGCACCGAAGAGGATGCATTCAGTCTTTTTATCTTAGAGAGTTATTTTGTAAGCCCAAGAGGCATGATGTAATCCTTTTGAACTAATTAATGAAAAATTGATGTTTGTTCATTCTTTTATCTATACAAATTTAAATTTTAGAAATCCTTGAAATCATTTGCATATACATTCCACGCATCATAACATGACATGTTTTCACATAACAGGTTTCCTTATATTTCTGCTGTTTATTTCAGCAAGATGGATCTATAGAAAACTGTGAAGGATCTATAGGCACAAAATTCTCAATTCCAAGAGACTCTACTGGCCCTATCCAAGGGGAAACAAGATATGATGGCATTGCTGGCTGTTAAGAAGAAACCCAAGAAGAGAGCCCTAGTCAACATGGGTAGAAGGTTCAAAGAGCAAGTTCGTCAGATCCCGGTAGTGGAAGACTCATCTGAAGAAGACGAGAATTAGATTGGTGAATTTAGAAGTACCCAGTCTGACTATATTAATGATCAAGCGTCTGATGATGATTATTTTGACGAGCAGTATCCACCCGCCAATGTCAAGTACAAGCAGTTAGAAGACAGATTGAAGGCCGTCGAGATCCAAGCCGTCCCCTGTTTAGATTTTTATGATTTTGGTTTGATCTCTGGGGTTGTTATTCCCCACAAAATCAAAATACCAGTCTTTGCAAAGTACAAAGGAGTTTCTTGTCCAAAACTTCACCTGAAATCTTATGTGCGCAAGATACAGCCGCACACTGCTGATAAGAAACTCTGGGTTCACTTTTTCCAAGAAAGCTTGATCGAAACACAGTTAGAGTGGTTCTACCAGTTGGATGGTTCCCGCATCAATACTTGGGAAGACTTAGCTACCGCATTCTACCATCAGTACCAGTATAACACCGACTTGGCTCCAACAAGAGTTCAGTTGCAAGATATGACCATGGGGAGGAATGAAGGATTTAAAGAATATGCACAAAAGTGGAGAGACCTCGCTAGTATGGTTTAACCACCTTTGAGTGATAGGGAGCACATTGACATGTTCATGGGAACTTTATCCGGTCCATTCTTTAATCTATTGGTTGGCTGCTCTTCTTCTAGTTTCACCGAGCTAATCTTGACTGGTGAAAGAGTTGAAAGCGACATCTTAAGCGGGAAAATTCCTATGGCATCTGCCTCCACTTCCAATCCCGTCAAGAAACCTTTTGCTGCAAAGAAGGAAATCAATGTTGTGTACGGGGAAAGGGCCCGTACCAAGAAGAATGATCATCTGTCTATTAATGTTGTCTGAATCTCCAATCCAACTCCTACTCCAAGACCATCTTCTAATCACCAACATTTTGAAACACCGAGAAGACAAGTTAGGCATGTCATTATCTCAAGCCTTACAACACTTTCTCAAGGCTAATTTGGTGAAATTACGCGATCCTCCTGCCAACCCTGATACCTCTTCACCATAGTATAATTTGAATGCTAAATGAGCTTACCACTCAAGTAGCCACAGGCATGAGACTGGCCAATGCTGGGCCTTGAGAACAAAATTCAGGATTTGATCGATAACAAGATTATTGAGTTTTATCCTCCTCCAACTTCGAATGTAATTACCACACCTATGCCGAAGCATGTGTTTACCTTGGGTTTTGGTAAACAACCGCTGATCCTCCAAATGGTTACTTATTTGGTTACTCGCAGGATCGATCAGATTGATCCTAGGACATAGGTTGATTTTGAAGTTTGATTAAGTTGGATAAGGCTTTAAATTAAAAGGTTTCAAGTAAATTGCAAGAAGGAAAAACTTGGTAAAATAAACAAGGCTTAAAGTAAAAGGTTTCGACAGGAATGTAAAGGAGAAAGCAAGTAAATTTCTGGAAAAGTAAATGACTTTGATTAATAAAATTGGTGTTTCACACATACATTTCTCAACAATTCTTTCTCACACGCTGGGTACTCGAATCTATATGAGTGACTTTGTATAGAATTGTGAACACACGCGAGAAACTACATGTCTACTCCTATTTATACTAAAACATCCCAAGTAACCGTCGGGCAGTTACACTGCCTCGAGATGATTACACTTGGCACGTTCTCCACGTTCGACGCTCCAGATCCTTGCACGTTTGCACGTGGTAACTGCTGGAAACCGTTTTCCCTCCAAACGCTTGAATTTCAAACTGCTCCACTCTGAACCATCGAACGCTTTCGTCGAGAAACTCCTTCGACGTCGAAGGCAACCAACTTCTCCCTTGGAAGAAATCTTCTAAGTACTTTGCCAATCTTTCGACGGGCTTTTCGACAGACTTAGCCAGTCGAAGACATCTTTCAGCTTTAATGGCTGACATTAACAAAACAAAGGTGTCGAATTTAGGAGCCAACAAATTGCCCCCCAAGAATGCCTTATTTCGACTCTGACAGAAAAAGGCATTCTTTGAAACGCCATTCGACACTTGTCTTTTCATGCTTAGTCACAAAATAACTTGTGCACTTTTTGTTGTTTTCTACCAACTAGTGGCAATCCCAAGAAAACCATCATTGTTCCGTACCTAGGACGTCACTTTCAGTACGGCGTGCAGTACCAAACGTCATTTCAGAATTTGTCATTATGACAATTCCCAAAAACGAGGACGCATGCTGCGTCCCTCTATTTCTGCAGAAACGGCCAAAACAACAGGGGGCTGCCACGCGTCCCACTAACTCCTGCAGCATTAAATGGCATTTAATGTCCTCGTTATTGGGGATTTTTCCCCACTACTATAAATAGCAGTAAGTACCCCATTGTGGGACTTTTTACGCCATCTAGCCTTTCAAACTTCTCCGTTTTCATACAAGCTTGTTATCTTTGCAGAAACTCTTCCTCTTTCACTTCATCTTCAACCTCATTTCAAACTCAACACTAATCCATGGCATCTGGTTCTACTGCTCCTAGTGCTAATGCACCAACTGAACATACTAAACCCAAGGTTTTCGTCACTGCTCCGGTAGTAAATTCTACAGGCAAACGAAGGGCTCCTGAACCCTCTGACATCGCCGTTCGCGATGCTTACTCGCGCCACTTGATGATCCCGGTTGGATACTCCAACCAGATCTTTGCAATGTCTGGCCCCATGAATCCAAGTATCTCTGAGGCTCTGAAGATCAAGAGCTATTTCCCGATAGTCGAGAAACTCAAACCAGTCGCATGCGCCAAGAAAGACGCAGAAGACAATGAAGACCCTGCACATGAAAAAATCGACCTCCGCTTCTTCAACAGAGGTGTTAGGGCCTTCAGGTCTTGCCCTAACCTTACCCCAGATTACGTTGCTTGGCTAGTAAAGATGGAGAAGCACCAAACTTCGATCTGGAAGGATATGGGGATCTTCGACCTAGTGATGCTGTCGAAGACAGGTTTGAACTATTCCCCGGAGATGCTGATAGCTTCTCTGCTATTCTGGGACTACTCCCACTTTACTTTCCATCTTCCCTGTGGGATGCTAACCCCCACACTCTTCGATGTGGCCGCTATTACTGGCCTTCGACCCACCGGGGATTACTTCGATCCGGAGGAGATGTCGGAGGACCAAATTGGCTTCTCTGAGACCAAACCAACATACACCACTTTCATCAACCATTATCATGACAGGTCGACAGATGCTGTGTCGGATGTCGAACACATAGCGTTTCTAGCCTTATGGCTGACTCGCTTTGTATTTTGCTCGAAGTCTTTACAGGTGACCAAAAAGATGGTCACTCTTGCTACTCAACTGCATCATCGCCAAAACATCTGTTTGGCAGAACTGATTCTGGCTAGCCTCTATGATTCGATCAGCAATGGGGCAACTCTTCTGAAACATATCGAGGACAGGGCCAGTTTGCTACTTGCTGGGCCTTTTTGGCTGCTCCAACTGTGGCTCAACGCCACTTTCGAATCTTTCTTACCTAAGAAGGTTCAGATAAATGAGCAAGCTCCAGCAATAGCTAACAGACGCGTCGAAGGAACCAGGCTGGCTCTGTTGACACCTATGGAAGATGGACTGGAGTTTCAACAAACCTTCACCAACTTCGTTCTAATGTTTGCTCGAAGAAAGGAGTTTGTTTCAACTATGGCTCCATTTGCTCGACGACAGGTAGGCCCAACATGGTTCACAAGGCCACATCCAAGGGCGTCGAGTGGTCCCAATGTCGATGAACATACAATACTGTGGGAGGCATTCCTTACACCAAGGATCATGCCTCTTCGATTCAAAAGTTCCAAGACTCATTTGAGTCTGATTGCCTACCAACCAAACCTGGTATCTCTCCAGTTTGGTATTATCCAAACCCTACCTTCTCCGATTTTTCAAAGAGAGAAGTCCATGCTGTACTTCTGCAATGATTACACCGAAGAAGCGGCCATTAAGCATATCGGAAGATATGCTGGTCGAACAATTCTCTCGCTGTTTGACTACCAGCTCAATTTCCTTTGCTCACCATCCTTCGAGGAGTGGTGGAAAAGCTATTATGCTGAGTACTTCTTCGACGAGAAGGACTTCATGGATGAGTTGCAGAAGTCTTTTGTCCTCGTGTTGGACAAAATAAAGAAATGTAAGTGCATGCTCTCACATTACTTTTTGTCTTTCTCTTCGACTGCTAGCCTGTTAACTTTTATTTGCTTTCAGTTGTTCGAAAGCCTGTAGCCAAGAAGGCTACAGAAGGCCAACAAGGAGGGGGCCCTTCAACAAAACCTCCACCGCCGGAGAAAACTACAGCGCCGGCGAAGACCACAAGCAACCAACAGGGGGAAGGCTCTTCGAAGAAGCCTTCTATATCGGTAACCAGACTTTCATTATTTCCTTCTGGCTTTCGATTTTTTGATTTTTGATGTAATTATTAAATCGAATTCCCATTGGTTTTCTAGGCACCTTCGCCCAAGAAACGGCCAGCACTGGTGGTCGAATCTGGGAGCGATGAAGAAAGCGATTCTCCTCCTGCCCCCTTAAAAAGGCGAAAGTTGACGAAGGATGCTCCTGTTCCTGCTCCTGCTCCTGAAGGTCGAACCGTCAGAATAAAGGTTGCTGTGAGAAAGCCTAGGCCACCTCCAGTGATCATTGAGGAGCCAACTGAGGAGGAACTAAACATTCTTCTTAACAAGCCTGTCGAAAGCGACAATTCCAGCCCTGGGGCTGAAGCTAATCCACAGGTAATCCCTTAGACCTTTTTATAATTTAGGTTAGATACCCATATTCGATTGTGTCTCTTTCGATCTCTGAAGATTTGTCTTCTTTCCTTTTTCAGGACACTACTGAAAGTTCTCCGCCAAGGACCTCTGAAACGCTGGAATCTGCTGAACTTAGCAGGCCTCAGGAAAAAGGCTTGGGAAATGACGAAGCCCATACTGAGAATGAGGCCAATGCTGAAACAGTATAAAAACCAGCGGAGGAGCCTCAAACGGAGGAACCACAACCAGAGGTGGTTCAGGTGGTGGATCTGTCAGAAGAGAATCATGAAGAAAGGGACCAAGGTAATGCTGGCGAAGAAAATCAAGGTGCTGCTGGCGAAGATAACCAAGGTGACACTGGCGAAGGGCACCAGGGTGACGCTAGCGAAGAGCCACAAGTCGACGCTGGTACTGCCCCAGTCCGAGTCGAAGAGCAACCAATCGAGGCACCTAACACTCAACAACCTCAAACCCAAGATAATGTTGTTGCAAGGGTTACCTCAACGAAGCACAGGTCTAAAGAGGACTTGGAACTCTTGAAACAAACTGACCCTGTTAGCTACCTCAACGCAATCATCGAAAGCAAGAGTTCGTCTGACGCTAGTAAAGAAGTTCCTACCCTGTCGGGGAAGTCTTCTGAAACTTCTCCCCTTGATGATGCTTTGGCGAAGGTTAAGGCCCAGTTCTTCAAGAGGGACTTGATGAAGACTTTAGAAGGGGACCCCACTGCTCCATCATGCTTGAAGGATGTCTTGAATGCTGTCGATTTTGAAGCTGTTGCCCCAGACGTTTCAGGCTTGATCATGGAGTTACACTCTATGATTGATCAAGTCTCAGCAGATTACAGGCGCCAAAGGGGGTTTAACAGTCAGCTTGAGGTGTTGTATGGCAAAAGCTCCTCTGCGTGGACTGCTGTCTCGGATTCGACTTCTCGAATTGCGGAGTTGTCGAAACAAAAAGCATCTACGCAGGAAGAAGTCGATGCCATTGATCGAGAGAACGCTTCCTTCCGGGCACAAATCGAAGAAATAGAGGCGAAGATAAACGCCAATACTGCACGCAAGGAGGAACTTCTTTCGACCATCTCAGACACCGAGAGCCAAACTGAGATCAAACAAGGCCTGGAATTCGCTGAGAGGGCCCAAAGCCTCGACGCTCAGATTGCCAAACTGGTGCAGGAGAACGCCTGGTGCAAGAAAAGGTTGGAGCTGCAGCAAGCCAAGTATCTTCGATTCAAGGACTCTCTTCCCTTTTGATTGATTCTCTTTTGTAACCATATTTTGTAATCCATATTCGACAACAATTGCCATCTTGGCTGAAATTTATAAAATTTCCATTTTGGCATTTTTATGGTTAATTTAGTCTTGTTCTTTTATTATTTTATTTTTATCTCTTGAAGTATAGGTTTGTATTTTTTCAAATATTTACCATTTACTCTCAAGAGCCTTTTATCTCCACCTAACTCTTCGACTTCATAGGCTCCACCAGAAAAAGTTTGGATAACTTTGAAGGGTCCTTCCCACTTGGGTGACCATTTCCCCATGCTTCGATCTCTTCGATCCATGGGAAGAATTACCTTCCAAACTAGTTCTTCAGGCAAAAATACCTTAGGTTTTACCTTTCTATTATAAGAGTTTTCTACTCTTTTCTTCTGAAGCCTGAGTAGGTCGAGAGCGCGTAATCTCTCTTCGTCTAAATCCACCAGTTCGTCTAACATCATGTTCCAATAGACTTCAGAAGGAATATCATAATGCCTCTGAACCCTTGCAGATTGAAGACAAATCTCTGCTGGCAACACTGCATCATGGCCAAAAGTTAGCCTATACGGTGTTGTACCAGTGGCTTCTTTTGGGGACGTTCGACAAGCCCATAGAATCTGGTCTAACGTCTTATGCCAATTCTTTGGTTTCTTCCCAACATGTTTCTTTATCAAGCCAATCACCACTTTGTTAGCTGCTTCGACTTGACCATTCGCCTGTGCATAATAAGGCGTTGATGTTAGGAGTTTGAAACCTGTTTCCTGAGCAAATTCCTGCATCTTTCGACCAGTGAAAACTGACCCTTGATCAGTTGTTATCGTCTCAGGGATTCCATACCTAAAGATAATGTTCTTTTGAATAAATTCAATGACATTTTCTTGGTCTACATTGACTAAAGGGACAGCTTCGATCCACTTAGTAAAATAATCAATGCCTACCAATATGTATTTCTGACTCTTTGAAGATGCTGGTCGAATCTCTCCAATGAGATCCAACGCCCATCCTCTAAAGGGCCAAGGCTTCACTATCGAGTGAAGTTCGCTTGCTGGTACATGTTGGATGCCTGTATGAACTTGACACTCTTGACAACCTTTGGCGAACTCAACGCAATATTTCAGCATAGTGGGCCAATATAGTCCTTGTCGAAACAACAACCATTTCATCTTATGGCCTGCTTGGTGACCCCCACATGCCCCAGCATGCGTCGTCGAAAGGGCTATGTATGCTTCAGTTTCGCTTAAACATTTCAGCAACACCCCTTCAGGCGTCTTCTTGAATAACTCATTACCCATGAGTACATAACTCAACGCCCTGTATTTTGTTTTTCGTTCTGTCGAAGCTCCTGGATTTTGAAGATAGTCCACAATGGGTTTCCTCCAATCTTGCTCTGACAAATTATCTATGAACGAAATTTCGAAGTTACTTTGATCAGCATATCCTAGTCTCGTCGATTCCAAGTCTGTTGGTGATAGACAAGTTGCTTTTATCTTTTCTCGAACTTCGATTGCTCTTTGTAATCTCGTTTTTGAAATCTTATACCCAGATGCAATCTGTGCCAAGTCGTTGGCTATTTGATTTTCGACTCTGGGTATGTGTCGAATATTGACCGCTTCAAACTTTTTCAATAAACGATTTGCTATCACAAAGTACATAATGAGATTTTCTCTTATGCATTTATATTCCTTTGTGACTTGCTTAATGACTAACTCTGAGTCTCCCATTATTTCGACTCGAGTTGCCCCCAATTCCAACAATATCTCAAGGCCAGTAATTAGAGCTTCATACTCAGCCTCATTGTTCGAACAAGAACCTGCTATTTTGTACTTGAATGTTGTTGGAATTTTATCTGGAGAAATAATCAAGACTCCTACCCCTGTTCCATCTTTATGGCTGGAACCATCGAAGTAGAATTTCCAAGGCTCTATCTCCACATAATTAATATCCTCAACTTGAATTGAGTGGTCGACTATGAAATCTGCAACCACTTGTCCTTTTACTGCCTTAAGAGGCATAAAGGTCAAGGAGTATTCAGTTAATGCTAATGCCCACTTGCCAATTCGACTATGCAAGATAGGTTTCGACAACATATATTTGAAAACATCAAAATGAGACGAAACATAAACATCAACTGGTTTTATATATTGCTTGAGTTTTGTACAAGAGAAATACAGACATAGACACAATTTTTCAACTTCGCTATATCTAGTTTCTGCATCATTCAAAACTCTACTGAGATAATAAATGGGTCTTTCGACTCCATTCTCATCCTCTTGGGCTAACATGCTTCCCAGAGTTTTGTCGGATGCAGCTATGTACAATCTCATACTCCTATTGCTACAAGGAGGCACCAAAATAGGTGGCTTAGTGAGGTACCCTTTGATTTTGTCGAAGGCTTCTTGTTGCTCTTGCCCCCATTCGAACCCCTCTTTATTCAGTCGAAGTAAGGGTGAAAAGGCCTGAGCTTTCCCACTTAGATTAGATATAAACCTCCTTAAGAAATTTATCTTGCCTAAGAGAGATTGCAATTCTTTCTTATTCGATGGTGCTTTCGCTTCCAGAATTGCCTTCGTCTTGTTCTGGTTGATTTCGATTCCTTTCTTGTGGACAACGAAGCCCAAGAAATCTCCAGCTTTCACGCAGAACGCACACTTTAAAGGGTTCATCTTCAGACCATGTTCTCTCATTCTTTCAAATGATTGTCGAAGGTGGTCAATATGATTCTTCCTGGAAACAGATTTTATAACAATATCATCAATATATACTTGCATAAACGTGTTAATAAAATCATGGAAGATAGTATTCATTGCTCGCTGGTACGTTGCCCCAGCGTTTTTTAGGCCAAAAGGCATCACTACCCATTCGTAAGTGCCTAAGGCCCCAGGGCATCGAAAAGCTGTTTTCGACACATCCTCTTCAGCAATGAATATTTGATTATATCCTGAATAACCATCGAGCATACTCAGGTATTCATAACCAGCGGCAGAATCGACTAGCATTTCCGCCACAGGCATAGGATATTCATCTTTGGGGGTGGCAGCATTCAAATCTCTGAAATCTATGCACACCCTTAACGTACCATTTTTCTTAATTACTGGCACAATATTTGCAATCCATTCGACATACCTTGTAACACGGATGAATTTGCATTTCAGAAGTCTTTCGACCTCCGTTTTGATCTTCGACAGTATTTCTGGAGCGAAGCGCCTTGGATTTTGCTTGATTGGCTTCTTCCCAGGTTTGATTGGCAACTGAAGTTCTACCAATCCTCTGTCGAGACCAGGCATTTCGTCATAATCCCATGCAAAACAGTCTTTAAACTCTTTCAGCAATTGGATTACTTCCAACCTAAGTTCTGGATCGATTTTGGCGCTGATGTAAGTTGGCCTTTTCTCTGATCCTTCGCCTAAGTTGATTTCTTCTAAAGGATCTTGTGCTAACATTTTAATGTTGTTCGCCAAGGGATCCTTTTCGAAGCCCAAAGGCTCATCGTCATAGATGGCGTCGAGCCTCTGTTCCTGCATTTCTTCTGGCATGATATCAGGAGGTCTAGGATCGAAATCCTTTCCTGGGCCTACAGCAAATAATTGTTGATCGTTGGCCTGTGTGGCCATGTACTTTACTTCGGCTTTGAGAGCCGTTATCATCTTGGTTTCGGCTACATAAGCCGAAATTCGCTTCAAAGATTGTGACTCAGTCATTATCACTGAATTCACTTCCCCAACCAGTTGGTTGGATATCAGTTAACCCACTGAAGTCTATGTGGGACAAGTCTTCTCTGTCCCATTGGAAACCATGCTCAGGATGCAGGTATAGGGAACAAAAGGTGTTTGGCGCTGGCGCCATGTCGAAGTCAGGTGTTGGACATGGCCCTATGTGAGCCAAGTTTTTGTCGAAATCTGCCAAACCCAGGTGATTCACTTCGCCAAGGTAGTAGCTTTGATCTGCCTCTATGTTTTCGACCATCTCATCTGGACGCCATAGCAGCAGCCTTTGGTGCATCGATGAAGGCACAGCGCCAACACCATGAATCCATTCACGGCCTAACAAAAGATTGTAGTTAGGTTTGGCCGATATGACCATAAACATCGTTGGTCGAAGGATCGACCCTACTTTGATGTCTAGCTGGATTACTCCCATGGTGGTCCCTATTCCGCCCTCATAGTTCGACAAGACCATGTTGTGAGGCTTAATTTCCTCATCCCTTTTGCCAATTTTCCTTAGCATAGAGTGAGGGATAATATTGATGGTTGCTCCACAATCGACCAATATTTTATTCACAGTAGTTTCTTCGAGTTTAGCCCTTATGAATAAAGGCTTGAGGTGATTTTTCATCGCCTCTGTAGGTGGCTCGAAGAAGCCATTTTGTTCCTCAGTAGTGCCATTGTCCATGACAAAATAGCACACTGGCCTATGTTTGGCCATTTCTTGCTCCACTTCCCAGTCACTTGCTTCGACTTCTACCTGTCGATTGAATTCTCTGGGCAGCACTGAAACGATATTCACCATTATGTCCAAAGTATCGTCGGACTCAGCATCGTCTTCGTCTTCGACTTCACTTTGGTTAGGCCAAACTAGCCTGTTGGTTACTGGCTCTCTCTCTAGAGGCTTCCTTTGTTTCCTTTGAGGAACATTCGAACTAGTTTCTGCCTTAGGTTCATTGGCAGCCTCCCTTTCAGCTTTTCGTCTCCTTTGATATCTCCTCCATTGAGATCGAGACATAGGATTTTTACCCTTGTAGTTGCTGGACACTTGTGCAACCTTAGGTGCAGCAACTTGAGGCTCTTTCTTTTGAGTCAAGGAGGAACCTCTTGGCACATCGAAAGAATGCCATTTCTCCTCACTTGGCCTTTTCCGGCCAGAGGTTTTGTACCAAGTGTCTACTGGCACATTCGTTGGAGGCCTAAAAGTCAATGGCCTCTTTTTTTGGTTAGACCCTCTTCTGGGATCATGTCGAAGGTCAACATTCTCCCTTCTCTTATTCGCTGCTCTTACGCCTTGAATGTGCTCAGCAGCTTTTTTATCAAAGATCGAGCTGCATCTTGGACACAGCATCACCTCTGATTTCTTTTTCTGGCATCTTTGTAGAAAATCTGCCAAGTTTTCGTTTTCCCGAGGGAAAGCAGTCTTATTAGCTTGCTCTTGCCTCATGGCCTCTTCTGATGCTTTTGGGTCAGAAAGTTTAACCATGTTGATATTCATTGTATCTTTGTTAGCAAGAGTTAACTGCTTCATTTGTATCTCCAGATTCTCCGTCTGGCCTTGAACAGTGGCCAAGTGGGAACTGGGTTTTGATCCAGTTTTTTGTGCTTCAGCGGTCTCCGACTTCGGGTTTTCGACCGCTTTCTGGACAGCTTCAATTGTCTTCCTGGATAAATTTCCAGAAAAACTGCCAAAGATTGGCATGTTGATGTGGTCCTTTGAGACTTCGACCATGGTAATTCCTGGCTTCTTCGACTGGACCCTGGTTTCCTCTATCACATTCACCTCAGAGGGTTCAGCATAGTGGGCTTCAGCCTTCAATGGATTGGAGTCGACAGCCATGGGGGATTTGTCAGCAAACTTCAATCTCCCTTCTTCAATAGCGTCTTGCACAAGATTCCTGAAAAGAAAACATTGAGAAGTTTTATGGCCCAAAAAATTATGATATTTGCAAAAACCTCTCTTCTTTCTTTGATCAAGAGGAGGCACTTTTACCCCTGGGGGTACTATCATTTGGCCATCTTTAACTAGCAAGTCGAATATTTCATCACATTTTGTGATGTCAAAACTATAAGTCTTTTTTGGGAACCTATCGTTGGTCCTTTCTGGACCAATGGGATTTTTCCCATTTGAGGGGACTAACAGTTTACAAGAGTATGGTGGCCCTTGTTTCAGTTCTGCTAAATCGACTTCTCCTTCTTCGACAGTTAAAGTATCATCGAAGGATTCTAGATCTTCGTCATCCATCTCAACGTACGCTATCCTTTCTCTCTTGTGAGTTTTCGTTGCCTTAGCCTTTTCAGCTTTGAGGCGTTCGACCTGTCGAACTCTATCGGCCAGTTGGGCCATGTCTCTTAGGTACTGGGTGTCTAGCTTCTTCCTAATGGAATAATCTAAACCGCCTGCGGCTATTTCGACCAACTCATGTTCTGGCACTTGTGTAAAACATCTCGCCTTGAGCAGCCTAAACCTATTCAGATATTCGTCTATAGGTTCAGTGAAACGTCTCTTCACACTGGCCAGTTCTTTCAGGCTTATCTTGGTTTGCCCCATGTAGAATTGTTCATGGAACAATCTTTCCAACTGGGTCCAATGATGGATCGAATTGGGGGGGAGAGTTGTAAACCAAGTAAAAGCGTTCTTGGTCAAAGAACTTGGGAAGTACTTGATCCTTAGGTTTTCGTTATTCGAAATGTCTCCTGCTTCGATCAAGTATCTCGCCACATGCTCGACAGTAGATTCTGTCGTGTCCCCAGAGAACTTAGTAAATTTGGGGACTTTGCATCTAGGAGGTAAGTCCGTTTGTAACACATATTCTAACAATGGAGATGTAAAGTTGGGCCTTCTAAAGCCCAAGTTCATCCCATTCTGAGTCATGATCCTTTCGATCATGGTTGCCAGATTGTTTTCCAAACCCATGTTTTGGTATTGGATATGCTAAACCACTTCGTCAGCATTTTGGTTTCTGTTAACTAACCTTACCTCTGGGGTTATTACCCTAGGTTCCTCGACAGGTTGTTCCAATCGTGCCCTAAGGTTTTCTTCGACAGGCTGTTGAGCCTGGTTAATGGTGGTTTCTTCCTCTAAAAATATCCCCTGATTTCCCCTTATTTGCGCCCTTTGGGGCTGTCGAATAGGTGGGGGTACTCCAAAGAAGTCAGCCAAACGCGTCATTTGCGCTGTAACTTGCTGATTCGATTGAGTAGTGTTTTGTATTAGAGGGTTTAGCACCGTACTCAAAGTTTGTGCCAACATTTGCACCATATCATGGTTGCTTTCGTCCATTTGTTGCCTCAAGACTGCTGTCGAGGCATTTGTAAGGCCATGGGCTACTTGGGACGTTCCTCCTAAGAGTTGGGTCCTATTTCTATTCGCCATGCCTACTCCAGAGCCTTGGAGTGGCGAAGAGGCACTCACTAAAGGGTCTGAAACAGTGGACGCAGCATTCGTCAGGCTTGCCAATTCAGAAGTTGGCATACCATAGAATGGAATAAATCCTGGGGGAACCAAAGGCCTTGTGCCTAAATTTCCCCTTGGTGGGGGAGTTCCCAAAGGTATCCTGGGGCCTGTTAACGAAGGTATTGGCCCCGTGGTTGTGACCGATACTGCTGGTGTCGAACCAACATTTGTCGCTTCACTTACGGTCATACTAACCGTTGCTCCCACACTCGTTTGTGGGATTTCGTTATTGTTTGGCGGATTCGCCATCTCTTCCCTTCTTCTGGCAGTATTGTTATCGTTAGTGTATATTCTACCACTTCTCAATAACATACAACTCGAAAAGATGAGATTATTTTCAACAATCAACACACAGTCCCACCGGGCGTGCCAATTTGTTTACCTTGGGTTTTGGTAAACAACCGCTGATCCTCCAAATGGTTACTTATTTGGTTACTTGCAGGATCGATCAGATTGATCCTAGGACATAGGTTGATTTTGAAGTTTGATTAAGTTGGATAAGGCTTTAAATTAAAAGGTTTCAAGTAAATTGCAAGAAGGAAAAACTTGGTAAAATAAACAAGGCTTAAAGTAAAAGGTTTCGACAGGAATGTAAAGGAGAAAGCAAGTAAATTTCTGGAAAAGTAAATGACTTTGATTAATAAAATTGGTGTTTCACACATACATTTCTCAACAATTCTTTCTCACACGCTGGGTACTCGAATCTATATGAGTGACTTTGTATAGAATTGTGAACACACGCGAGAAACTACATGTCTACTCCTATTTATACTAAAACATCCCAAGTAACCGTCGGGCAGTTACACTGCCTCGAGATGATTACACTTGGCACGTTCTCCACGTTCGACGCTCCAGATCCTTGCACGTTTGCACGTGGTAACTGCTGGAAACCGTTTTCCCTCCAAACGCTTGAATTTCAAATTGCTCCACTCTGAACCATCGAACGCTTTCATCGAGAAACTCCTTCGACGTCGAAGGCAACCAACTTCTCCCTTGGAAGAAATCTTCTAAGTACTTTGCCAATCTTTCGACGGGCTTTTCGACAGACTTAGCCATTCGAAGACATCTTTCAGCTTTAATGGCTGACATTAACAAAACAAAGGTGTCGAATTTAGGAGCCAACAGCATGACAAGGGTGTTAATGCTGTTGAAGATACAATTTTTGTTGCCTCTATTAAAGACATGACTACTCCGCTGAATATCATCAAAGAGAGTCTGTTGAAAGTTGGGATCTTCCATGGCTGTGAAAAAGACTGTTTGTTGTACTAAACAACTCAATGGATGCGAAGGGCTGAAGAAAGGCATTCAACGCCTAATAGATAGCCACGAGATCCTGTTTGAGAAGGCTTCACTTGCCAAAAGTTTGACTGATAAATGTGAAGATCTCTCCATAATAACCATATAAAACAAGCCTCTTAGGATCACCTCCAAAGGTCCTATTAGGATTTCAAATGAACCCACTGTTGCTCCCTTAATAATTACCAATCCCAGACCAATTCCCCACTCTTCAAACAAGGCAGTGCCATGGAACTATGGTGCTGAGGTGTTTTACCACGGGATAAAACAAGACGCTTGGATCAAAGAAGGAAAAGTTGATGATGTTGGTAACATAGTTGGATCAAGTAAGGTAACTCGAACTGGGAGGATCTTTTCACCCAATATCTCACCACTAGTTGTTACGAAGGTACCTATCCGCATTACTGCTACCAAGCCAAGTACTGATACAAGAGGGAAATAGAAGGTTGTTAAGCCATCCGTAACAGAAATTCCCGCAAAGAACGCTGCTGATGGAGAACCTTCCGCTCGTGAGATGGACGGGATCTTGAAGATAATAAAAAGGAGCGACTTCAAGATTGTGGAACAGTTGGGGCAAACCCCTTCTAAGATTTCAATGTTGTCATTGCTACTCTGTTCCAATGCCTATGCTCGGACATTAATCAAATTCCTGAAAAAGGCTCATGTCCCCCATGAGACCACAACGGACCAATTTGAGAATTACGTGGCTAGCCTAACGGCTGATAATGGCTTGGGATTTTCAGATGCTGACCTAACCCCGCTTGGGAAGAGCCACAATAAATCTCTACATGTTTCTGTCGAGTGCAAGGGGACCACCTTAGCACATGTTCTAGTTAACACTAGTTCTTCTTTGAACGTACTACCCAAGGGGGCATTAGACCGTCTAGACTGTGAAGGTTTAGTCTTGAAGCCAAGTGATATCATCGTGAGGGTGTTCGATGGATAAAAAAGGACAGTTCATAGGGAGGTAGATCTTCCAATCAAGGTGGGATCACAAGTTTTTAACTCCACCTTCTACATCATGGACATCCGTCCTGCCAATTCTTGTTTGTTGGGTCGCCCTTGGATCCATAAAGCTGGGGCAGCAACCTCAACTCTCCATCAAAAGCTTAAGTACCTTGTCAAGGGAAGAATCGTCACCGTCTATGGAGAAGAAGAGTTTATGGTAAGTCACCTCAACTATTTCAAGTACGTAGAGATGGATGGAGAATTCATTGAGACCCCGTGTCAAGCCTTTAAAGTTGGGCCAATGATGGTTGCTGCTACCAAATGTTCCTCTGATGAGTCCAAAGCTATTAAAGCCGCGTCGAAGATGGTTTCAGTCAAAGATGCTTGTGCTGCAATTGAATAAGGGAACTGCGATACTTGGGGGAAACTCCTCGACATACCATTCAAAGCGGACAAGTTTGGTTTGGGCTTCACCGTCAAAGCTCGGAAGGAAGTGATGCGTGCTCGTGCAGGAAAGCCACCTCTCCGCATTGGAAGCCATGAAGTTAATGCTGTGGGTGATTCAGATGAAGAAGCTACATTTGAATATTGGGTGTATCCAACTACAACGGAGATGAAGAATTGGCATGCAAAGGACTTTGTGCCCATCTCCTTCCTTGAGGAGTAATCTACTTGTTTATTTCTTTCCTTTGAATTCAAGAACATTTTGTCTATAATATTTAACAATGACTTTTAAGCCATGTGCCTAGCCCGCGGAACTTTGGTCCATTTGTCAAGGGTTTTATTTATGTTCATCTAATCATATGATCATTAGTACAAATCATTGGACTCTTTTGCATTCAAATCTTTGTGTTTATTGTCTTTCTTTCAAATACATTTTTCAAATACATTTTTCAAAATAGCCATGTATCTTACATGCGCACACACATACACTCTTGTAGGTCCTCATCCACTATGGATCTTATTGCCAATGACTCTACTATTTCCGACTATGACTTCGAATTTCCAATCAACCAAGCCGAAGACGAAGGCGAGGAATATTGTGAAATATCGGGAGAATTAGCCAAACTTCTATTACAAGAGGAAAAAGCTATTCAGCCGCATGAAGAGTCAGTTGAAGTCATCAATCTGGGTACTGAGACAGACAAGAAGGAAATCAAGATCGGTGCTAACTTAGAAGATGGTGTCAAGAGCAGGTTGGTTCAAATGTTGCATGACTATGTGGAAGTGTTTGCTTGGTCTTATGAAGATATGCCAAGGTTGGATACCGACATCGTAGTTCATCGTCTGCCGACAAAAGAAGACTGTCCTCCTATCAAACAAAAGGTTCTTCGCATGAGGCCTGATATGTTTGAGAAGATACAAGCTGAAGTGATGAAGCAATTTGATGCAGGGTTCCTAGCTGTGACATCCTATCCCCAATGGGTTGCCAATGTGGTGCCAGTGCCAAAGAAAGACGGAAAACTTCGCATGTGCGTAGACTATAGGGATCTGAATAGGGAAAGCCCCAAGGAAGACTTCCCTCTACCTCACATTGACGTCTTGGTCGAAAAAACTGCTCAGCATAAAGTCTTCTCTTTCATGGACGGTTTCTCCGGCTATAATCATATAAGGATGGTTCCCGAAGACATGGAAAAGACTACTTTCGTTATGAAATGTGGCACCTTTTTCTACAAGGTCATGCCGTTCAGATTGAAGAATGCAGGGGCAACATATCAAAGAGCTATGGTAGCTTTGTTTCATGATATGATTCATCATGAAATAGAGGTCTATGTGGATGATATGATTGCTAAGTCACAAACTGAAGAGGAACATCTCGATCACCTGTACAAACTATTAAAAAGGTTTAAAAAGTACAAATTGAGGTTAAATCCTAACAAATGCACATTTGGAGTACGATCTGGAAAGATTTTAGGTTTTGTTGTCAACAAAAAGGAATTGAAGTTGATCCTGCCAAGGTAAAGGCCATCCAAGAAATGGCAGTCCCTCATTCTGAAAAGGAAGTTAGAGGATTCTTGGGTCGTCTCAATTACATCTCCCGCTTCATATCTCACTTGACTGCTACTTGTGAGCCAATCTTCAAACTCTTGAAGAAAGATCAAGTAGTCAGATGGAATGATGAATTCCAAGCTGCCTTCGACAAGATCAAAGAATATCTACAATAACCTCTCATTCTCATGCCTCCAGTTGAAGGAAGACCCTTGATCATGTACTTGACAGTACTAGAGAATTCCATGGGGTGTGTTTTGGGCCAGCATGACGAGTTTGGCCGAAAAGAGCATGCTATTTATTACCTGAGCAAAAAGTTTACCGAATGTGAAACTAGATATTCACTGCTCGAGAAAACTTGTCTCGCTCTGGCATGGGCTGCTCGCCGGCTAAGACAGTATATGTTAACTCATACCACTCTGTTGATTTCAAAAATGGACCCGATCAAGTACATCTTTGAGAAACCTGCCCTTTCCGGACGGATAGCCAGATGGGAAATGATCTTGACTGATGTTGCACCCCAAAATTTGCCCTCCCATATTCTCCAAGATTTGTCAAGTCAAGGTCACAAAATCCCCCAAGGGTTGTGCAGCTCAACTGTCTCCTATACAGTCAAAACTAGGGTTTATGTTCTGATCAAGAATTGGAAGTTTTCAAAGGCCCAATCAAGTCTCATATGCTTATAAAGATGGTCAAACATCCTCATGTCAAGTTTCAAGGCATTCAGCTCAAAATTGCACAGTCAAAACCCTAGATTGCACTACAGTCAACTGTAGGGGCAAAATGGTCATTTGACAGTCAAAAGTTCAAATTTTTGGTCAACATACCATTTTGAAGCCACAAACATCATTTGATCAATGCTTGATTATGATTCTCAAAATTTGGCTCAGAAATCATCAAAGATGCAAAAGTTGCTATATTTGGACAGTTGAAAAAGTCAACTGAAATTGACCAGGGCATAACTTTCACATGGATTATCAAAAAAATTCCATCCAAATCTAATTTTGAAGAGAAAGACATTTCCTACAATTCATCTTCATATTTCAAGTCCAAGAAATGCTCTCACAAAAAGTTATCAATTTCAACATTATAGGTCATTTTCAAAAGTCAACAAAAAGGGACTTTAAGTCAAAGGCCATAACTTGAGATTGGTAAATCAAAATGACATGGGACCAAAGGCATTGGTTAAAGGACTCAAAGACCTTTCCAAAATGTCCAAGAACATGTGAAAAGCTTAAAAATTGACCAAGTTATGCCTTGTGGAAGTTGGGAAAGTTTTGGAAATTTTGAAAAGTCAACAATGGTTCAAATGATCTAAAAATGCAAATGGGCCCATTTTTCTTCCAAGTTTCTTCATGCCAAGCCTATGCACGACCATTAGGCCCAAAGGGAAGTATTTTATCATTTTTTAATTATTTATTTGAATTTATATTAACATTAATTCATTTAAATCATTTTAAATATGTAGAAAATATAAATTTGACCTAAAAAAATCTTTTTATGCACATTATGGGCTCAATATCTCGTGCTTAGTCAATTATGGAAGGTTTTGGGTTGATTGGAACTAATTGACACCAAAATACATGAGAAAAAAGATTGGAAAAGATCCTTGAAATCAAATATTCAAAAATCATCAAAGCAATGGATTTTGTCCAATTTTTCTTAACCTAATCACTCACTATATGATCAGGAAGGTAAACCTAATGCAAAGAGACTGCAAGCTGCGCCCAAGAAGCCATTACAAACTTGCAAAAATTCTCAAAAAGTTCAAAACTGAAAACCAGTTTCAAGGTCGATCCAAGCTTCAATTTTCATTCCATTAGCATCCTGAAACATCCCTGAACGTTTCTCAATCACTAACATCAACCAAAACGCCCTGAATTGGTACCCCTAAGTCAAACTGTACCTCAAAATTTCTGAAATCGTATAGCATGATTCAAGCATATTTTTGCATTTTTATTTATGTATTCATATTCTTAATGATGTTTCTAAGCTGACCAATGCGTTTGATTGCATTTTTTTGCCATATATATGAATCTGCCATGCGAGAATTCTAGGGTTGCAGGTTTCTGAAATTGGGGATTTTGCATAGAGGAAAAATTAGGGCTCATGAGTACCATGGTTGGATTCAGTACCTCAAGACGAAGGAAGATTGACCCTCGCGCCTAATTTCTGATCACCATAGCGCTATTCGCTATTTCTTTGAAGGCTGCCTAAACCCACGCATGAAAAACCGTGGCCAATGTGTGTTGTTTTTACAGGGACGAAGACGATGGTGTCGTGTCACACAGGGACAGGCCAATTCAAATTTGCGCGCGTTTTAATTACTTAGCGTTGATTTTGCTTTTTATTATTTGTTTTCCATAATATGTCAATTGATCCAAGCAGCGCAGTTGGCAGGCACCTCACTTTGCAAAGTCCAAGACCTGGGTTCGAGCCCCAGGTCTGTGTATTCTTCATATTATTTTTCCCATCACTTTCCCATGCAGCATAAGCATTGAGGCGCACCATATGTTTCAAGATCCAAAAGTCCACGTGCCTAATGAATGCAGATCAATGGCTCCAGTGTAAAGAACATACCATACGCCAGTCAATGCATTACACCTGATTGGAAAAGTCAACGATTCACAACTAATTGGGCCAGAATTCCCAGGCCTGTACCTCACAAATTGGGACTACACCCCACCCTGGTTTGCCTTCCCTAATCTTTTTATTTAGTTTTATTCTTGTTTTAATAATTACTTTTATTTAATTATGTTTATTTAATTAATTATTTTTAACAAAATACAAAAACACACAAAAATTAGAAAATATAAAAAATATAATATTTATTTTTATTATGATTATTTTCAAATAAACATGTAAATAATTTAGTAAATTAGGTTATAAGTTTAATTCTTTTTTAACAAAAATGTAAAAAATATAGAATTAGGTTAATAAACACTTTTTCTTCCTTTTTAATTGTTTCCCTTTTTGTTCCACAGTAATAATTATTTATTTATTTATTTTTAAATTGCACATAAATAAATTAGGGTTTAATTTAGATTATATTTTAATTCTTTCATAATAAATAAACAATACTAGAATTAGGGTTTGCCGTTTAATTTAATTTCAATTAACTCCTTTTTCTCATTAAATCTAAAAAACACAAAAATACCATTTTCATTAAATTTTAATTTTTAATTCCTTATTAATTTTAATTGTTTGCAAAAGGGTCCAACGCCCATTGTTTTAATTTAATTGCGCATATTTACTTTATGTCGTTTAAATAATTATGTAAATCTCCCAAAGCCATGTAACTTTACTTTTCGCACTTTTATTTATCGCTTTATTTACTTTCCGTCAAATCGGGTCCGGTTTAATTTTGGCGATGTGGACCCGCGCCTTTGTAATAGCCTTAGATTTATTTTTTCGCAAACTTTATAACTGTTAAAAAGCATGCAAGAATGAATGGCCCTAATTAAAATCAAGCGTAGATCACGACAAACATGACAAGACAAAAATAACTGAAACATGACACACAACTCGCACACACCACCCCTAGGGTACGCCTCACTGTTGCCTTTCGAAAGGTGATCGTCGAGTAGAGGACGTCTTAGTAAGTCCTCATGATCCGGGAACCTGGCATGAGGGTAGCTTCTAAGGTGTCTTCCCATTGCTCTGGTGATCACCATGTCCCGAACCTCGAATTGACCCGAACACCTCCAACGGTGGTGCTACCTACCTCTCAATGGTGGGATGGCACTACTTTAAAGGACATTTACACAGACGAATTCCTTAGGGTAGGTAGGTTCTCAAGGATACTTGCTCTAATCTCAAAACAAACTCAAAAAGACTTTTCACACCAACACATTTTCAAAAGCTTTCAAAGCAAACTTTTCAAACACTCTGACGTACGAGTCGATCTGAAATTTTTCAAAGAAACTTTTAAACCCACATTGAAAAGCAAACAATTTTGAAAACACATTGAGCAAGTATCTAAGAGCCCATGGATAACCATGGATAGAAAGGGTGCTAACACCTTCCCTTTCTATAACCTACCTCCCGAACCGAGAGCAATCTCTTTAAGGAATTTTTCTGTGCTTTTGTCCTTTCCATTTGGAGAAAATAAAAGACGGTGGCGACTCTTGCTTCCGTGACATTTCACGAACCAGCGTTAAACAGTCAGTTCCAGATCCACCGATCACAGAACTGGCGACTCTGCTGGGGATAAAATTAAAGTGAGGTGTACCTTAGGGTTAGTTCATAACTGTGTTTTCAATTGTATTGCTTTGCTTGCTTTAAATTATGGGGCTGTCTTGGGAGTTCTATAGATCCTAACCCGGATCTGGGGGATACCTTTCTTAGAAAGTAGCAACAAGGCTGTGAGGGAACTGTGCGGGGTATACCGACATGGTTGAAACAGTCTACTACGTTGATGTGGCACTTTGGTGTGTACCGGTAACCCTTGAGTTCAGTCAAGGAGAGTACGGGGCCTCCGCGTGGTGTCATGAAGCATCAACAGACCTTAGGAACCTTAATTGAACTATCTTGGCCTCTTTAGGGTAGTGAGATAACTGACTTTGGTGCAGTCCGAAGTTGGTTGATACTCGATACTACACTCAATTGAGGGTTGCTTCCCTGGAATATTTCGGTCGCCAGTTCAGTGGCTAAATCGAAACGATGAACAATGAAAGCAATCCTGTGATATTGGGAACCTTAGAACCCGGTTACTTCTAATAGGACAGGTTGAGCCCACCAACTTCAAGAGGGTAATACCCAGACCTCATGCTGGCCTAAACCCTAAGGGCTCTTTTTGTGTGACTTGTGTGCCTTCGTACTTGCCTACTTGCGTACTTGTTACCTGACACTTGTTTCTTGCAGGTCTTGTTTATAGTCCTTAACTAGGACTCATGACAGGGTTTACCAAATTTCTTGCAGGTCTTATTTATAGTCCTTAACTAGGACTCATGACAGGGTTTACCAAATTTCTTGCAGGTCTTGTTTATAGTCCTTAACTAGGACTCATGACAGGGTTTACCAAATTTCTTGCAGGGCCTGTTTATAGTCCTTAATTGGGACTCACAACAGGGTTTACCTACATCACCCCATGCATAGCATGACATCATACCATTGCATACCATTGCATACATCCTAACCCATTTCAAGGATCTCAAGGGCTTGTGATGCAGGTCATGATGAACCAACTGCCTAGCCAGGGGCAAAGAGGATTTATTTTCCTCTAGCCAAGGGTGTCAGGGGCTATGACCCACTGGATATGGTGAGCCTTTGACCCTTGAAGAAGGACTCTCAACAATATGCAGTGCCTTCAGTCAAGCTACCGGTTCCAAATGCTAACAAAGTTTCTCTGTTTACCCCGCGAGGTCCTTGAAAACATTGCATGCATATCATACATCTCATTGCATTGCAGGTATCCCTTTGACAGGTTGCTTACCCTTCTCTGCTGTTTATTTCAGCCGATCGTCATGAATCCTGAATCATCAGCCGAGCAGACTATCAAGGACCTTCAAGCTCAGAACGCCCAGTTCCAAGAGCTGATAATGAATTTGACCCAAGGGCAGCAAGATCTGAAGGCTCTGCTCTTGAAGAAGGACAAGAAGAAGAAGAGGACTGTCCTGTTCAGCCCTAGGCGCAGATCTGGGAATACACCGCAGACTGAAACTGAGAGGACAACCCCATCTGTGAGGGAAAGCAGTCACCATGAGAGAGAGGTGCCTAGTCCAGTAGTCTCCGACAATGAGACAGATTTCGACGACGAACAGTACCCTCCGGCTGAGGACAAGTACAAACAGTTGGAGGATAGGATGAAGGCTATGGAGGTACAACAGGCACCTGGGCTGGATCTTGGAGATTTGGGTCTGTCAACTGGTGTGGTTATCCCCCGGAAGTTCAAAGCACCATCCTTTACTAAGTATGACGGGGCATCTTGCCCCAAGCTGCATCTAAGGTCCTATGTTCGGAAGATCCAGCCATATACGGCGGACAAGAATTTATGGATCCACTTCTTCCAGGAAAGTCTTTCAGGGACTCACCTCGAATGGTTCTATCAGCTGGATGGGACCAAAATTCGTAACTGGGAGGAGTTGGCAACTGCTTTCTACAAGCAGTACCAGTACAATGCCGACCTTGCCCCCACGCGTACTCAACTTCAGGGTATGTCGTTAGGCGCAAGCGAAGGTTTTAAAGAATATGCGCAGAAATGGAGGGATCTTGCCGGAAGGGTACAACCACCTCTTACTGATCGGGAACTTGTTGATATGTTCTTGGGGACCCTGTCTGGTCCATTTTATAACCACCTGATTGGGAACTCGACTGCTGGATTCACAGACCTTATCTTGACTGGAGAGCGAATAGAAGCTGGCATCCGGTCTGGGAAAATTCAAGAGGCTGCACCTTCGGACAAAAAGCCTCATCATGGAAAGAAAGAATCCAATGCTGTGCACGGTAAAAAGAGCCGTCATGAGGCAGGGGCAATCCAGATTTCCAATCCCGGACCTGCTCAACAAGGACAGGGGCAACAGCGAAAGGAGAAACGGCAGTATACCAAACTCAACATGTCGTTGGATCAAGCATTGCAACAACTGTTGAAGACAGGGCTGATCACCTTAAGGGCTCCTCTCCGGAATCCGAACACTTCTGCTCCCAACTATCATCCCAACGATAGGTGCGCATATCATTCAGATAGCCCGGGGCATACTACAGACAACTGCTGGCCTCTCAAGAACAAAATTCAAGATATGATCGACGCCGGGGAAATTCAGTTTGAAGTGTCTGAGGCTCCGAACATAATCACTGCTCCGTTGCCCAATCATTGAAGTCTTTTGTTTATTTGAATTTTTGAGTTGTACTTTTCATTGCTTATACAAACAATCAATGTCATAGCAAACTCTTTTATTCTATTAATGCATTACATATGTCTGTTTTGGAAATTAATACAATTATTTTCATGATGTTCAAATATCTTTTCATATTTTTTCTGATGTCAACTCTCGGTTAATAATTCTAAGCCTCTTGAGGGAGGATGACGAAAACGATACCACAATCTTTACAGTATGCTTTTGAACAGACCCCGCTGATGAGGTACAGGCATTGTTTCAATTCCTAAACACTGGAGTTATAAGGATGATAATCCCTCGTCAACCCATCCGAGCCAAAGAAGTAGGAGTTTTTATTTTCGAAAATTAAAACCCTTTATCATAACCTGGGGCAGGGTAGTTCTCTCAGTTGATCCAGGTGCATAACGAATGGCACCGAAGAGATCTTTACAAAACGAACAAAGACAGTGATGGTTCAGAACAATCAAAAGGACAGGCAGTCATCATCAAAATTCATAAATGAAAAGCCCAAAAAGTCTAAACCTACCAAGGGACTTATGAAGCTGGGGCATCCCGCTGACGGTAAGTCCAAAAAGGAAACAGTTCAGGCAAAAAAAAATATATAGGGATAACAAAATCAAGAAAGAGGTCTCACAAACCCTCAACCAAAACAAAAAATGACTGCCTATTCAAAAGAAGTCATCAACATCTGAACCTTTATTGGAACATCAAAGCAAAGACTCAAGCCAGGTCTAACGCACGATCAACTGAGTTTAGGTTTGGAGAACATCACGAAGAGCGGGTGGGTACAAATAAAATTTGAGCCTTTATCCTTTGTTTCTTAAAACCGTGAACCAAGCCACGTTATAACCCTTAAAAGTCCTAGCTGAAGCATGGGTTAGTTCGAAAGCATACTGTCACGAAAGGTATCCTGACTCCTTAAGGCCTACGGTAAATACGGAGTTGATATCACGTTTTACAAACATTCACTTGTTTTATGAAAAAGAATGCATTTTCAAAATCTTCAAGACAGATATAGGCGTTGCATTTTTAACATAACTTTGTTTGCATATGACTTTTTGTTTGAACAACAGGGAAATTCGCACGAGAAATACCTAGTGAACAAAAGCACTCCCAATCAAGGGGCAGACGTGATTATTGCCCATCATCTGGGACAATTAAGTCAAGATTCGGAGAATCTCTCAAAAGGCCAAAAAGCCTGGGGCAAATCTCTGCCTAAGTCACTTGGGGCACTCCAGCAACGAATCTTGCACGATCAGACACCTTCTGGTAACATGGCAACACAAGCAGCCAGGGGCACCTACCTGCATTCTAAGAGCGTGGACATAGTCGGAAAAAGTACTACGCAAAATCAAAGACCCGCTAGGTTGACACACCTAGGTAAAAATAAGGGCTTCCCGGCAAACCAAAAGGGTTCGGGCAAAATGAAGGGATGAAATGAAAAAAATCTGTACACCCGGCAAGTCGAAAACCTGAAAAGGCGGCTTGAGCAAAAAATGGGTATCCCGGTGGACTGAAAACCCGAAAGGGCAGTCCAGGCAAAAGTTAGGGATTAAAGCGTACAACTATGTCCTTCCATCTGCCTACCAGAAGAAGGTTTGTCCATCAACGACTATCAGCACCCTACAAGTGCCTCCCCATAGAAACAGGGGCAATGAAGAGCGGTCTAAGCGATCTGATTGTTATCCTCCAAGGTATCAGAGTAGGTCCCGTGGAAGAACATAACCAATACAGTTCAAAACTTCCCCAGAGAATCCAATCCAGTTCCCCAGGAAAGATGGAATTCATATCCCCAAGCAGCAAGCTTATCCCCAGTAAATTCTGGAAGCTTATCCCCTCGCAAGGCACGAACGCGTCGCCCGGCTTTATTTAAAGAGTTATTTCCTTAACAGGATATAACTGGGTTATCCTCAGCCAAAAGCCACGGAAAGAGCGTCGTCGACAGAATCTTCTTATCCCTAGCGAAGTCCATTCATACTTCCAATACAGCAAGGTATCCTCAGTGAGTCATCCTCAACAAATCAGCAAAAGCATCTCCCCACAGAGTACCGCTTCCCAGCATAGTCGCTAGAGCATTTCTTCTCCCCGCAGAATCTTCCATTTGCCAAGTTATTCCGCAACGGAGTCATCTTCTCCTACCGGTATTCTTGCAGTTATCATCCCCAGCGGAAGCAAAATCTATTCTTCAACGTCAGCCCAGGATACAGCTTCCCGGCACCCGTCAAGGATTTACTTTCCTAGACGAAAACATACATAAAACATCACATACATCATTGTAGCATGCATAACGTATTGCATCATACAAGTCTCATTTATATCGAGAACATCATTGCTTGATCCATATCATGCATTGCATATGGCTGACTTTTACCTTTCAGGAAAGAAGCAGTTTAAATTATCAACCATAGTCAAAGGCCTTCTCTTGGTTCAGTCAGATCGACCCTAAGATCTCCCTGATGCTTATCCAGTTGAAGATATTCCAAGACCTTGTCCGGTTCAGTTAAATCGACCCTAAGATTTTCCTGATGCTTATCCAGTCAAAGGCCTTCTCTGGTTCAGTCAGATCGACCCTAAGATCTCCCTGATGCTTATCCAGTTGAAGATATTTCAAGACCTAGACCGGTTCAGTTAAATCGACCCTAAGATTTTCCTGATGCTTATCCAGTCAAAGGCCTTCTCTTGGTTCAGTCAGATCGACCCTAAGATCTCCCTGATGCTTATCCAGTTGAAGATGTTTCAAGACCTAGACCGGTTCAGTTAAATCGACCTTAAGATTTTCCTGATGCTTATCCAGTCAAAGGCCTTCTCTTGGTTCAGTCAGATCGACCCTAAGATCTCCCTGATACTTACCCAGTTGAAGATATTTCAAGACCTAGACCGGTTCAGTTAAATCGACCCTGAGATTTTCCTGATGCTTATCCCGTCAAAGGCCTTCTCTTGGTTCAGTCAGATCGACCCTAAGATCTCCCTGATGCTTATCCAGTTGAAGATATTCCAAGACCTTGTCCGGTTCAGTTAAATCGACCCTAAGATTTTCCTGATTCCTACCCAGTCAAAGGCCTCTCTGGTTCAGTCAGATCGACCCTAAGATCTCCCTGATTCTTATTCCAGTAGAAGACACCCAAGATTTTTCTCAACGAGCGTTGTTGAAGCCAAAGTCGCCCAAGGTTCCCTTACCATTCATGCTAAGGTAGTAACCATCCCTGGTTCATTCATCAGCGTTTGAAGCTCCAGATTCGGCTCCTGTAACCAGTCAGGACACATCTATACCCAGCATCTAAAATCAACTCCTGCAACGTGTCAGGTACTCATTTTCTCTTTTGCAGGTATGCAGGTTCTCGCCAAGGAATCTCCTACGCGACCAACATCCCGATGGCATCTATAAGCCCATCATCCTATCCAGCAATCTCCAAATGGCATCTATAAGCCCATTCCCCATCACTGCTACTATGTGAGCGCAAATTTCTGGGCACTCTAGTGTCCAATCATCTTCTACCCTCGGATTACAAAAGGCACGTCCGCCAATCTGCATCCTCAGGTCTAAGAAGATTGAACAGGGGCAACTGTTGCACCCCAAAATTTGCCCTCCCATATTCTCCAAGATTTGTCAAGTCAAGGTCACAAAATCCCCCAAGGGTTGTGCAGCTCAACTGTCTCCTATACAGTCAAAACTAGGGTTTATGTTCTGATCAAGAATTGGAAGTTTTCAAAGGCCCAATCAAGTCTCATATGCTTATAAAGATGGTCAAACATCCTCATGTCAAGTTTCAAGGCATTCAACTCAAAATTGCACAGTCAAAACCCTAGATTGCACTACAGTCAACTGTAGGGGCAAAATGGTCATTTGACAGTCAAAAGTTCAAATTTTTGGTCAACATACCATTTTGAAGCCACAAACATCATTTGATCAATGCTTGATCATGATTCTCAAAATTTGGCTCAGAAATCATCAAAGATGCAAAAGTTGCTATATTTGGACAGCTGAAAAAGTCAACTGAAATTGACCAGGGCATAACTTTCACATGGATTATCAAAAAAATTCCATCCAAAGCTCATTTTGAAGATAAAGACATTTCCTACAATTCATCTTCATATTTCAAGTCCAAGAAATGCTCTCACAAAAAGTTATCAATTTCAACATTATAGGTCATTTTCAAAAGTCAACAAAAAGGGACTTTAAGTCAAAGGCCATAACTTGAGATTGGTAAATCAAAATGACATGGGACCAAAGGCATTGGTTAAAGGACTCAAAGACCTTTCCAAAATGTCCAAGAACATGTGAAAAGCTTAAAAATTGACCAAGTTATGCCTTGTGGAAGTTGGGAAAGTTTTGGAAATTTTGAAAAGTCAACAATGGTTCAAATGATCTAAAAATGCAAATGGGCCCATTTTTCTTCCAAGTTTCTTCATGCCAAGCCTATGCACGACCATTAGGCCCAAAGGGAAGTATTTTATCATTTTTTAATTATTTATTTGAATTTATATTAACATTAATTCATTTAAATCATTTTAAATATGTAGAAAATATAAATTTGACCTAAAAAAATCTTTTTATGCACATTATGGGCTCAATATCTCGTGCTTAGTCAATTATGGAAGGTTTTGGGTTGATTGGAACTAATTGACACCAAAATACATGAGAAAAAAGATTGGAAAAGATCCTTGAAATCAAATATTCAAAAATCATCAAAGCAATGGATTTTGTCCAATTTTTCTTAACCTAATCACTCACTATATGATCAGGAAGGTAAACCTAATGCAAAGAGACTGCAAGCTGCGCCCAAGAAGCCATTACAAACTTGCAAAAATTCTCAAAAAGTTCAAAACTGAAAACCAGTTTCAAGGTCGATCCAAGCTTCAATTTTCATTCCATTAGCATCCTGAAACATCCCTGAACGTTTCTCAATCACTAACATCAACCAAAACGCCCTGAATTGGTACCCCTAAGTCAAACTGTACCTCAAAATTTCTGAAATCGTATAGCATGATTCAAGCATATTTTTGCATTTTTATTTATGTATTCATATTCTTAATGATGTTTCTAAGCTGACCAATGCGTTTGATTGCATTTTTTTGCCATATATATGAATCTGCCATGCGAGAATTCTAGGGTTGCAGGTTTCTGAAATTGGGGATTTTGCATAGAGGAAAAATTAGGGCTCATGAGTACCATGGTTGGATTCAGTACCTCAAGACGAAGGAAGATTGACCCTCGCGCCTAATTTCTGATCACCATAGCGCTATTCGCTATTTCTTTGAAGGCTGCCTAAACCCACGCATGAAAAACCATGGCCAATGTGTGTTGTTTTTACAGGGACGAAGACGATGGTGTCGTGTCACACGGGGACAGGCCAATTCAAATTTGCGCGCGTTTTAATTACTTAGCGTTGATTTTGCTTTTTATTATTTGTTTTCCATAATATGTCAATTGATCCAAGCAGCGCAGTTGGCAGGCACCTCACTTTGCAAAGTCCAAGACCTGGGTTCGAGCCCCAGGTCTGTGTATTCTTCATATTATTTTTCCCATCACTTTCCCATGCAGCATAAGCATTGAGGCGCACCATATGTTTCAAGATCCAAAAGTCCACGTGCCTAATGAATGCAGATCAATGGCTCCAGTGTAAAGAACATACCATACGCCAGTCAATGCATTACACCTGATTGGAAAAGTCAACGATTCACAACTAATTGGGCCAGAATTCCCAGGCCTGTACCTCACAAATTGGGACTACACCCCACCCTGGTTTGCCTTCCCTAATCTTTTTATTTAGTTTTATTCTTGTTTTAATAATTACTTTTATTTAATTATGTTTATTTAATTAATTATTTTTAACAAAATACAAAAACACACAAAAATCAGAAAATATAAAAAATATAATATTTATTTTTATTATGATTATTTTCAAATAAACATGTAAATAATTTAGTAAATTAGGTTATAAGTTTAATTCTTTTTTAACAAAAATGTAAAAAATATAGAATTAGGTTAATAAACACTTTTTCTTCCTTTTTAATTGTTTCCCTTTTTGTTCCACAGTAATAATTATTTATTTATTTATTTTTAAATTGCACATAAATAAATTAGGGTTTAATTTAGATTATATTTTAATTCTTTCATAATAAATAAACAATACTAGAATTAGGGTTTGCCGTTTAATTTAATTTCAATTAACTCCTTTTTCTCATTAAATCTAAAAAACACAAAAATACCATTTTCATTAAATTTTAATTTTTAATTCCTTATTAATTTTAATTGTTTGCAAAAGGGTCCAACGCCCATTGTTTTAATTTAATTGCGCATATTTACTTTATGTCGTTTAAATAATTATGTAAATCTCCCAAAGCCATGTAACTTTACTTTTCGCACTTTTATTTATCGCTTTATTTACTTTCCGTCAAATCGGGTCCGGTTTAATTTTGGCGATGTGGACCCGCGCCTTTGTAATAGCCTTAGATTTATTTTTTCGCAAACTTTATAACTGTTAAAAAGCATGCAAGAATGAATGGCCCTAATTAAAATCAAGCGTAGATCACGACAAACATGACAAGACAAAAATAACTGAAACATGACACACAACTCGCACACACCACCCCTAGGGTACGCCTCACTGTTGCCTTTCGAAAGGTGATCGTCGAGTAGAGGACGTCTTAGTAAGTCCTCATGATCCGGGAACCTGGCATGAGGGTAGCTTCTAAGGTGTCTTCCCATTGCTCTGGTGATCACCATGTCCCGAACCTCGAATTGACCCGAACACCTCCAACGGTGGTGCTACCTACCTCTCAATGGTGGGATGGCACTACTTTAAAGGACATTTACACAGACGAATTCCTTAGGGTAGGTAGGTTCTCAAGGATACTTGCTCTAATCTCAAAACAAACTCAAAAAGACTTTTCACACCAACACATTTTCAAAAGCTTTCAAAGCAAACTTTTCAAACACTCTGACGTACGAGTCGATCTGAAATTTTTCAAAGAAACTTTTAAACCCACATTGAAAAGCAAACAATTTTGAAAACACATTGAGCAAGTATCTAAGAGCCCATGGATAACCATGGATAGAAAGGGTGCTAACACCTTCCCTTTCTATAACCTACCTCCCGAACCGAGAGCAATCTCTTTAAGGAATTTTTCTGTGCTTTTGTCCTTTCCATTTGGAGAAAATAAAAGACGGTGGCGACTCTTGCTTCCGTGACATTTCACGAACCAGCGTTAAACAGTCAGTTCCAGATCCACCGATCACAACTGAGTACGACATTCAATACACTACAAAAAAGGCCATCAAAGGAAGCGTACTAGAAGATCATTTGGCCCATTAAGCTGTGGATGATTATCAGTCCATAACTTCAACTTCCATGATGTGAACATCATACTAGTAACCGACTGTGCAAAACCTGGACCGTATGAAGAACCTGAACAAGGATCCCGATGGACTATGGTCTTTGATGAGGCTTCCAACGCCTTGGGTAACAGAATTGGTGTTGTGATCATCTCTCCTGAAGGTTTCCACACTCCTTTCATTTCCAGACTACGCTTCGATTGCACAAACAACATGGCCGAGTATGAAGCGTGCATCTTGGGTCTGAAAGCTGCCATTAACTTGAGGATCAAGCATTTGAATGTGTTTGGGGACTCTGCTCTAGTGATTAGCCAAGTAAAAGGATATTTGGACACTAAGCACCCTAATCTCATACCTTACAAGGAACTTGTGCTATCTATGATTCCTCACTTCGAAGAGATCACATTTGAGCACTTCCCTAGGGAATAAAATTAGTTGGCTGATGCCTTGGCAACCTTGTCTTCAATGTTCAAGGTCATATGGGACAACGAAGCCCCTATGATTACAATTGAAATATTCGACAAACCTGCACACTGCTGTGAGCTTAAAACTGACGCAGAAAAGCCATGGTACCATGAGGTGATGAGATATCTTGAAGCACAAGAGTATCCCGAGGGATCATCCATCAACGACAGAAAGTTCTTACGAAGATTTTCAGCCAAATTCTTCCTAAGTAACGGAATATTGTATAAGCGCAACCATGACTCCACTCTACTCCAATGTGTGGATAAGATGGAGGCAGAGGAAATCATGGAAGACATGCACAATGGTCTCTTTGGTACTCACTCAAGCGGACATACGATGGTTAAGAAAATCCTAAGAGATGGCTACTATTGGTCGACAATGGAGACTGATTGCCATCAACATTCAAGAACTTGTCACAAATTCCAAATCTATTCTGACAAGGTCCATGTGCCTCCTATCCCTCTGAACGTCATGACCGCTCCGTGGCCATTTGCAATGTGGGGCATTGACATGATTGGAGAAATCAAGCCCACCACGTCCAACAGACATCGCTTCATTCTTGTTGCTATCGACTATTTCACAAAATGGGTCGAAGCCACCTTGTTTGCCTCAGTCACCAAGAATGTGGTATCCAGATTCATCAAGCACAACCTCATATGCCACTATGGTATCCCCGAAATGATCATCACCAACAATGGGACTAACCTTAACAATGCTATGATTACTGAACTTTAAACTCAGTTCAAGATCAAGCATCACAATTCTTCTCCATATACACCAAAAATGAACGGCGCAGTTGAAGCGGCCAACAAAAACATCAAGAAGATTATGCAGAAGATGGTAGTGACCTATAAAGATTGGCATGAGATGTTACTGTTTTCTCTGCATGGCTATCGTACTCCAGTTAGAACATGAACTGGGGTAACTCCCTTTTCTTTGGTCTATGGCATGGAAGCTATTTTACCAGTGGAAGTTCAGATTCCCTCACTAAGGATTATGAATGATGCATGCTTAGGAAAAGACGAGTGGATTCAAACGAGATTGGATCAATTGAACTTGATCGATGAGAAACGACTGGCTGCTGTTTGTCATGGTCAGACGTACTAAAAATATATGATCAAGGCTTTTAACAAAAAGATCAAGCCTCGAATATATCAAGTTGGCGACTTGGTGATAAAGCGCATCATTTTTCCATAAGGCGATCCCAGGGGAAAATGAACTCCCACCTACGAAGGGCCATTTGTTGTCAAGAGAGTGTTCTCTAGGGGTGCCATGATGCTGACTACCATGTATGGTGAAGACTTCCCACATCCTATAAACGCGGACATAGTTAAAAAATACTACGCATAAGAGACCCGCTAGGTTTACACACCTAGGAAAAATAAGGGCATCCCGGTAAACCAAAAGGGTTAGGCAAAAATTACGGATATATGCAAAAGGTTGTACACCCGGCAAGTTGAAAACCTGAAAGGGTGACTTGGGAAAAAATGGGTATCCCGGTGGGATGAAAACCTGAAAGGGTGACCCTGGAAAAAGTTAAGGATTGAAAGCATATGACTATGTCCTGTGGAATCACCACAGTCAACTTTATCACTAAGGTCCGAGTTCAAACGGTCCAAGATCAATCTAATCAACTTCTGTCAATGACAAGGAGCATTTGAAGACATTGAGGCAATAATAGAGTTGGAATGCAATGAGATCATTTACACATGGCTATTTGTTTTGTTTTCAATCTTTGTTTTCCTTTCGACGATTTCCTCTTACTAGGATCTCCGTCTCTTTGTACAAAAATGCATATTCATGGGGAAAATATCAATACAAATATATTTTGAAGTGCAAATTTTCTGTTTTAGTTTTGAATGCAAAATTGTCCAATGACTAAAATTGAACGAACAGATGTATATGAACATAATTAAAACTATTTGGCACATGTGTCCTGCTAAACAGTAATAAGCATCTCTTTAATGTATATGGAATATCCCCACAAAGTTATTTCATTAGCATTATCCCCATAGGACAATTATAATAAACTTGTTCCCTCAACAAGGTTACGCACAAAGTCTCTTTGCATAAGATGATCTCCAGCCAGAGTTTCAATCTCTTGGAAGTTCTCTCCCAGCTAAATTTGAATCCTACAAGTAGAAGCCTTGTGGATCTCTTCAAATAACTCATCTCGCCAGCAGTTCATCGAGTATTCATCAACAAGGTTTATTTCCCCAACATATAAGAATAAAGGAACCACAAAATTCCCCAGCTTAGTCTAACTCCCCAGCCGAGTTTATATTTCCCCGATATAGTCTATTTTTAAGCTGAATATATCTTCCCCAGCTGAGGCTGTTATCCCTAAATAGAGTCTATCCTCCCCAGTTGAGCCCGTCTTCCCCAGCTGAGCATATCCTCCCCAGCTAAGAGTGTTATCCCTAAATGGAGTCTATCCTCCCCAGCTGAGCTTGTCTTCCCCAGCTGATTTTATCCTCTCCAGCTTGAGTTTACCTTTCAGACTATTGCAAATCATAGGGCCACAACCCCTAATCCCCAGTGAAGTCGTCAACAAAACCTTTACTATCTCCAAAAGATACTATGAAGCCTGGACCCGACCAGATATTAGTATAATTTTTCAAGTTACTATGGAGCCTGGACCCGACCAGATAATAATCAACTTCTCAAGTCACTATAGAGCCTGGACCCGACTAGATAATAGTTTAACTCTCCGAGATGTAGCAAAACTTGGACTCAACCAGACCAAGGTTTAACTTCTTTTCCCTAGTAGAGTTTGCCTCTACCCCAACAAGTTACTGTGAAGCCTGGATACGACCAGATATCCGTTTTCAACTTCATCATCTCAAGAAAGTTATTGTGAAGCCTGGATCCGACCATATAGCAATTCCCCCTTAAAAGTTTGTTATGAAACCCGAAATCCGACCAGATAACAACTAAGTTCCCCAAGCGAGTTACTGTAAAGCCTGGATCCGACCAGATATCAGTTCAACTTTGTCTTTTTAAAAAAGTTTATTGTGCATCCTGGACCCGACCAGATAACAATTAACTTCATCCACCTCAAAATATGTAAAGCCTGGACCCGACCAGATATCAGTACAACTTCATCCTTTCTAGCAAGTTACTACAAAGTCTAAAATCCGGCCAGATAATAGTTAACTTCCTTATCCCCAACAAATGATTGTCAAGCCTGGACCCGACCAGATAATAATTAGCTACAATCCTCAGCAAGACACTATGAAGCCTGGGCCCGACCAGATAATAGTATAACCTTTCAAAAACCATGAAGCCTGGACCCGACCAGATGGTAGTTACCACTTCAAGTTTATTAGCCTGGATCCGACCAGATAACCGTTAATTTATCCTTCCCTAGTAAGTTACCCTAAAGCTTAGATCCAACCAGATAGCAGTTGAATTCCTCATCCTCAGCAAGTTGTGAAGCCTAGATCCTACCAGATAACAGCTGACATTCAAGAGATATTCCCTAACAGAAGCATCCTTTCAACAAAGTTTGAAGATATGTATACTCTTCATCCCCAACAACAATCCGTGATTCAAAATTCCTCAGCAGTATTCAAGGATTTATTTTCCCGGACAAACATACATCTCACATTCATACATCATAGCATATACATACAAAACACATTTAGCATGATCCCATTCATCTCGTGAACATCATGCATACATATGCATTTTACTAATCCTTTTTCCCACAGGTAAAACATCGAGTTTTAGTATAAATCGACCAAAGATTTGTGCTGATACTTCTTCCAGTATTTACCATCATTCTTTCAAATGGCATCTATAAGCCCATTCCTAATCCATCTTCGAGTGCAAATTTCTGGGCACTCTAGTGTTCAATCATTTTTCACCTTCAAGTCACGAATGACGGATCCGCCAATCTAACTCTTCAGGTTTAAGAAGATTGAATAGGGGAAGTTGTTGTACCTAAAATTTTCCCTCTCATTTTTTAAGTAATATCTCACAAGATCTCCTTTCGTTCAAGAATGCACAAGGGTTGGTCAGCTCAAGACACCTCCTTAACCACTGATAACTAAAAATTAGGGTTTGGGTTTGCACGAGGACAAATGGACTTTTAATGCCCCACATGACTTCCATGGATCATTTTGGACCCTCCATATTGCTCATGTCAAGTTTCAAGTCTTGGATCACATTTTTGCTCAGTCAATTGACCAGTTGACCTAAAATCAGTTGTATTGGGGAAAAAGTCAACAATGGTCAATTTACAGTCAAAATTCATTATTTTTGATCCATATCAATATTATGAACTCATATATATCATTTGATCAATTTTGGATCACAATTCCTCAAAAATTTGATCAGATCATCAAAAGGGCAAAATGGTCAAAATTAGGGTTTTGACTGAGGAAGTGCAATTTCTGATTTTTGACCTAGCCAATGATTAATTGGTTTAAGTTATGATATCAAGGTTTCAAATATTTAATTTTTACCTAATGGCATGGCTCAAAACATCTCTCAAGTTCAATTGATTTATAGTTGATTTTCAGTCAACTGATCAAAAGTCAACTGTAAACTGAAAAGTCAAACTTTGAGTTTTTGGTCAAAATGAAGTCCCAAAGATCACAATTCATCAAGACATGTCAAAATATGAAACTTTTTCATTAAGAAATCAAAAATTCAATATTTCATTTTGAAAAGTCAAAATTTCTAAACTTAGAAATTTTCTAAGTGTTGGAAAATTCATATTTTTTCATAACTTTGAGCAAAATTTTCACCATGATGCAAGATGATTCAAAGGAAACTTCCAAAATGAAAGTTGTATAGCTCAATAATATCTAAAAAATTATTTAACATAAATTCTCCTAGAAATGTATGGATTTGAAGTTATGATTTTGTGAATACATGTTCATGAAACTTGGAAACTTAGTCAAATTTTGCCCTAGTTTAGGCAGGATTTTGACCTAACTTCATGGAAAATTTTCACATAGTTCCAAGATGAATTTTAAAAAATGTCCAACATACAGGTTGTAGAGGATGTTACAAGCTTCCCAAAATGTCCAAGAACTCATTGAGATCATACTTTAGCAAGGAGAATCGAAGGCAAGAAGTTAGGGTTTCATTCTTGAATTACAAGTCATTTCTTGATGAACACATAATTGAATTTCAATGTTAGGCTGCATAATATTGCTTTGCAGGCCTTCTAACTTGTGTATCTATCCATCATTAATGGATTACATAAACTTTTGAGCTATAATCCAAGTGGTTTAAGCTTTATCCAATTCACATTTCCATTTTAGGAAGAAAGTGAAGAATGCCATTCTTGAAAAGCAAGCTTTATGCATAAAGTCAATTCTTGAGCCTCTAACTTGTTCCATTTGATCACACTCCATCTACAAAGTCATAAGCAAGTGTGTTTAAAGCATAACAACTCTATCTTGACAAGTACACAAGGCATTGAAACTTAGATTTATCAAAAATCATATGTTGTGCTTAAACTTATGATTTTAAATTATGATCAACAATAAGTCTCCAAACTTGTTGCTTATAAATAGAGTCACTATTTGTGAGCTAGAACACGAGCTTGAACACCCTGAAATACTCCCAAACTCCCTCAAATCAGAAATTTCCGAAAAACTCCATTGTTGCACAGTTTCTGACCTTGAACTCCAAACTCATAGTTCCCTCGTGCGTTCTTTGGCCTTTTAGTTCCTAAAGTTTCCTTACATCAAATACAACTCATCCCTGTCCCTATTACACGACTGTAAATCCATTTCCATCATCCTCTATAACCAAAAACAGAGCACTGCATATTGACTTCTCCAAGCCATTTCAGCCACTCTCAACTCAAGCTAAACATTGCATTAGCTTCCTAGAGACTCAAGGAAGCTAACATGATGATTGCAGCACCTTGAGTCAAGCTCAAACTCATTTCACGATTTCCAGTTTTGAGGTATTTTTCTTGAACTTCTATCTTCTCATTTAGGCATTATTAGGCTTGCATTTGTGAAGATAAAATGTAGACACCATTGCCCTAAAACTATACATGTCCATATATTTCATTTATATTGCTTGAGTAGTGAGAATTTTGAGTTTGAACTTGCTGAAATATTTAGGTCAGAATTTGGTACTTTTAGAAATTCATGCTCATCTTTGAGAATTAGCTTAAGTTATTTACATATTCAGAATCGTGAGGAAATTTCTAATAAGTTTAATGTTGAAAGTTTTGTGAATGGATGAGAAATGAGTGAGTTATAAGATCCATGGCTGGAGGTTGAAGATGAAGATCATTCAGGACTTGATTAATGTTACATATTTATTGTTTTGTTAATATTAACGGATGTATAGCCACTCCAATGGTAAAGCGTGCACCTGTTAACCTTTGGGACCTGGGTTCGAGCCCCAGTGGTACCCTTTTGTTCATTTTTCATATTTTCACTCTTTTTTGTTTCAGCTGCAGCGCCTGGGCCCTTTTATTGGGCTTTTCATTTTTTTTATTCTTCTAATCCCCCTGCCTACTTTTGCACCACCTGATCCAAATCCATTTTTTATTTTATTTTCCATTTTATTTATTTTCCTTTATATTTTATATTATAATTTCTTTATATTTTTATTACTGCTATTATTATTATTATTATTATTATTATTATTATTATTATTATTATTATTATTATTATTATTATTATTATGTTTTTTAATAAAAAATCCAAAAATATTTTATCTATTATTTACACTTATTTATTTTATTTTATTATAAAACAAAAAGACTAAAAACATTTTCTTTTAACAAATTAATTTCTTTTTTTAATAATTAATATTTAGACTTAGGTTTAATTATTATATAATTTTATTTTAAATTAAAATTAATTTAGAATCTAGGTTTCTTTTTTAATTAATTAATTTTCATATCATTTTTATTAAGTTAAAACCTTTTCACAAAAAACTCTAAAAAAACATTTTTAACTTAATTTCTTTCTTAATTAATTTAAGTTTAAGTTTTGTTTATTTTTTAATTAATCATCTCTCTTAATTAGGTTAAAACCCCTTTCATGAAAACCAAACAAAATCATTTCTTTTTACATTTGTATTTGTATATTATTTATTCAATTCTTGTACATTTATTCAATATGGTTGTAATAGATAATTAGGTTTGATTTTCTTGCAAATCCCCATTTGTAAATTTGTATACCCCTCCCCTAATGATGTAATAGCTTAGTATTTTTACTTTCTGCAATTTATCGCTTTATATAAATGCTAGTAAATTAGGGTTTGTATGGAATGATAAAACATCAAGTTAGCAAACCCTAATTCAAGATAAATAAGCATGTAAATCAACAAATTTGCACCCTTAGGGTAATTCCACTTTGTTGCCTTACAAAAATGGCCATGTTATGCATGTGGGGTATCTTAGCAAAAAGCAATAAAAAATACAAGATCATAGTCCCTCGATGACGCTATCAATGTTGCCTTTCAAAATGATCTTAGTCTCTCAAAGAGAAATGATAATATATCTCACAACATTGCTATCATGGTTATACGATGACCCACGACCGTCCCTTTACATCCAAAGATAAGGCTTCTTACCAAATAATTGGTAAGTTAGCAATGTCAACGGAAGGAAGAAATGAACAAAGACTTTTCAGTAGGTAGATTGTTCCTAGTTACTTGCTCAATTTCAAATCAAACACTCCTTGCTTATTTTCAAAACAAACACCAAACACTTTCAAAACATTTTCCAAACATGAAATATTTTCAAAAGCTCAACACTTTGTATACGTTCTTACGAACGAGAACTATTACAAAGTTTTCCTAAACAAAGGCACCTTTTCAAAATACTTTCAAAAACCACACAAAGCACATTTTCAAACAAAAGCAAGTGATCTAGAAAGCAACTAAGATCCCATAGATAACTACGGATGAACAGGGTGCTAATACCTTCCCTTTTCATAATCTACCCCCCGAACTCAAGAAATAATCTCAAAGGTCTTTCCTGTTCTTTTCAGCCTTTCCTTTTAGATAAAAGAAAAGTTGGTGGCGACTCTTGCTAACCGCAACATTTGCGATAAAACGCAAAACAACCAAGTCAGTTCTCCCACCGTATCACACATATGAACTAATTGATGATGGATATATTCACGTATCTTCTCAACACTACTCATGTCTAAGCAATATTGTGACTATTATCATGTTAATCCTTAAATGATCTCTCAACCTAACTATTAACATGATAATATTTAAAGCTTGATACAAGTGAATACTAACTCACAAATCTATGTCTAGAGTTTACTCATCAGTAGATGAATATCTTAGGTCAAGTTTAAAACTTACTTCTCAATAATGATCCAAACCATAAAAAGAATAAAGAAAGCAAAGATATTCAACATTATTACTCATAAATCAAGTTCATATACAAAATGTTCAAAAGAAATACATAAGGGCTAGGTTAACTACCTCTAATCTTGACACAAAATATGCTTAGCTACTCATAGTCATGATACCTTGATCAACAAGTAAGCAACAAATCTTTATGGACATCAACCTTGATGTTTCAAAGATTGAGGATGCAAAGCTTTGATTTTTGTAGAAATGGAGGAAAAAGGGGTTTTTCTCCAAAGTAATGTTTTTCTAGGATCAAAAGTACAAGAGAGTGAGGAAGAAGTTGTATAAAATATCACAAAAGTGGCATATAAGCATGGGCAGTCTGCATACCATCGTTGGGCGACCATAAAGCATGTCGGGCGACGCTAGCTAGATGTACCACGTGACAAACTAGACGTGAGGAACAAGCAGAAAATATCCATCATCGTTCAGCGACAAGGATGCCTCACCGGATAACTCTTCTTTCGCCGGGAGTTCCAGGGGTGAGACACTCCAGGAGCTGACCCAAAATTAAGCCTTTCTTCAAAGCTTTTACCGGGCAACGCAACATTGTCGCCGGGAGATCCATCTTTGCAATGCCATTTCTTCTTGCTGGAAACATTAGCAAAGAGCCGACTTCAGACCATAATATCTGAACAAAAATTGCTGAAAAACTAACAAACAAATTAAAACATTCAAAACTATTTGTATTTATGAAAAATGACTTAAAATATGTGTTTGTCCTAATTAAAAAATATAATAAAGGTTTTGAAAGTGTCAATAAATGATATGAAAATTACTCAAAAGTTGACACTTAACATTGCTCTACTACACTTTGTTCAATCCCTTCATAGCAATAGTTCCTTCTTGGCATTCGTCTAATCACGATATGCACTAGAGTCTTGAGCACACTCGACAAAGACTACTTCTAGAGGTTGAGTATTTTCAGTTCACCAATGATTCTATCAGTCTTGGTTAGATCCATTGAGCACAACTTGGTTACATGGTTTGGTTTCAGAATGTCTAAAGCCAACCGCTTACCTAACATGAGTTCGTCTTATTCCACTGACTTCCACGTCATACACCAACTACGAGGCTTCCAACATTTCCATAGTTCCTTCTTAACCATACAACTTCAAACTCTTAGTGTGACTACACCTTTGTTAACTCATGTAACTTAACCAATGTAATAATCCTTTCATAGTTAAACTTAGTCCATGTAGTTGTCTAATGAAATTCGTGACGCCCCAGATTGCCTTTGGGACCACTGACTAATCCTACAAACTAATACATATCCTCATACGCTTTTATTTAACCATGAAGTCTCATACTTGCATAGCCTCAGGATCCTTCTCATTTTGGTGTAAATTTCAACCCCCCCTTAGAAGTTTCTATGAGCGTCTCACTACCATGCCTCATTGTTTTTGAGACTGTCACTAAACACATCATTGGCTGTATTCCCTAATGCTGCATTTTTATTGTCCAGAGTGTAGTTACAATGCAAGGAATCACACTTCATGCCTTGGACTTCTCCCTTTGAAATTCCATGGAAATACAAAACCAATGTGCCTCTGCTTCACCGAGACTGACATCTCTTCACCTTTAAGGATCTATAGATACTCCTCTAGATACATCTTACATCAAGCTATACCATGATATACTTCATATATTCCATCACTGATTCCCAACGTTAAAGAATGGCCACATAATGTGATGATGAATATATAACAACCTCACATCAGTTCCACCTTTGGAATTCATGCACACTTACTTCTTACCACTCCATGAAACCAAAAAAATCCATAAGGTATCATCTGATATCACCCATACAACCACAACCACTCAGGGTCCTCATAAGCATAGTACCAGAACTTGATCCATCCTACTATTGCTTGCTTGACTAGTCCTCCTCTATCAAGCTCGACACATGAGTCCTTATCACACCTACCTTTTGAGAATTCAAATCCGTATCTCACGAGTACCAAATCAGAACCTTACCTCAAGTTCCAGATCAACATTGTCCCCCATCTGTCGAGAAACGAAAACTCACGCGTCTCGTGTATGATAGTGATACAGTGGCGTTATACTTGTTTGATAGTACTAACATATTGGTCCAACTCCGAGGCCATGATCTCAAGTAACATACCTTAATAATGTATAACAATCTCCACCCGTATCCTATAGTTACAACTGTCTGATGTCTGAACAGCTTTCCACTGAGGTCGTCTCTCCTCAAAACCTTCCAGCCACACTCCTTAGAATGCTAAAACCTAAGAGTGTCATACGTTCATGGTTTACTTACTCGGAAGCAACAAGCTAGATAAGACTGGGTAAGAATTCATTTCTAATTTCCCATGCCATGTGCGTACTCACCTATACAGTTCATGCATAAGAAATTCTAAAGATAATTCTACAGATAGGAATGCTAGGGTTCCAAACAGTCGATACAACTGCGATCATCCTGTGGATGCTCCAGATAGAAACTAGTTTCTATTCATATAATTACCCAATGCCAAGTGTAGTTCTATGGTATCTCTTGGGGTTAGACGAATCATAACTAGCAAGAACTTAGGCTACTATACTTCCTGCTTCCTCTCGCTTCGGCTGTCACCTAGCATACTTCTAGGACTCAATCGTAGATTGGCAAGAACAGAGATATAGTAGTCCCTTCACTGGTCGGGTGTCCAAGACCTTCCCGATTAGGTATCCCCATTTCAACTCCTTCTATCAATCCTTTACTGGGTAATCCACACACAACTTACGACATACTAAAAAGAGTCGAAGTGCAACACCTTATCCACCCAAGTACTGCTCACACTAAGGTAACTAGAAAGATCTGACTTCGTCGTTTAAACTCCCAAAATTATTTCAACCAATAGATTCTCAAGTCATATCCATTACCGGCACAAGATTGAGCAGCGAATTTCCAGGAGTTTCAAACATAGTTCCATCATAAAATTTCCTTACTACCTTTCCTTCTTAGGCGCTTTATGGATTTCCTTCACTACTACAGAGTCTTAAGGAAAATTCCACTTCGTCCAACTGAATCCTAGAAACTCTGGTAGTCCTAAACCTTATAATGATAGTTAGGCTACCAACTATTTTGCGTCAAACTATCCATTTATGTCAAACAATCTCAACATTCACCCAACTCAACGGGTCTCTACCACTTTAGCTCGAGTCACTTCAGATCTTACACATCCTAGTGATGGCTCCACCGTGATCTTACCCATCGCGTATGCAGTTAGGGAGATGGTCAAACTCAACGACTGAATACTACGATAGTAGAAATCATGTAACACCCCGTACATATACGTCTAGAATAATATACAGTAATGCTGAAAATGGTACAATGAAACATACATATAGCTGTGAAAGACAAGAAATTAAAATTGTATACAATATAACTCTAAATTTTTACGTATACAATAAGCTTGTCCTCAACATTACACATCAGAAAGATAACATATACAAAGGTCTTCCTGCCATCTTCCCGTCTGCATTCTTCAAACCGACCATCTAGCAATTCTACCAATTATGACCTATTCTTGGAAAATAATAAGAGGATTGGGTGAGATTACTAAATCTCAGCGAGTCTCCCTATCTTAAGGGTTCGATCGGTTCTACAGGGTGCATGCATCAAAATAGATTCACCAAGAATCTGGGGTTTACCTCACATCTAGGTACAAATATACAAATGGGAACATCTCCATTGGAAGTCCCTCGAATTTCCAATGAGACTAACAAACATATAGATAAATACAAAGAAGTATGCAAACCCGTACCCATGTACGAGGAATATATGAGTCCGTCATTCCCCCTACTCAGGTTACACTATCACACCCTCGGTGAGTTACATCCGTACATCTCATCAAGAGACTTACACTCATCACAACATGATGATTCAGATCTTTCCTAAGTGGAGTTTCATCTGTGACAAGTTCCATGGTGAAATTTGTTGATGAGGCGTCACCACTTGTCCATCATCCAAATGCATGTGATTAACTTCCCACGCAAAAACGCCTTCTTGACAACACTAGCCCACCGAGCGAAATACTAATGGTTTTTCCTACGTGACACCATTAGAGGTGAGTTAGAAATCCACGAAGTCATATTGCCTATGTGGCATCACAACCCCACCATACCAAACACGCGGATATGATCGCATCAAGTATGGAAACACCCTATCATATCGTCCCATATCTGTACATCCCAATGGTAGCTAAGGTGTTTATGACATACCGAACACACAGATGTGATCTTATAAAGTGTGGAAACACCCTATCATATCGGCCTACAACTGCACATCACAACAGTATCAATTGACATACAAGGTCTATGTCATGAGTGATTTACGTCCTAGTTGTTAGGCATACTCTGATTCAAGCATACATCAAAACACAATGTGTATCAACCATAAGGCACACATCAATCCATACAAACACACACCACTGAACATTTGACCGGAATGACGGGTAGTCACAATTATCCATAAGATGTTATCCACCAAATAATACCATTTATCACATATATGTATTATGCATATGCACTCAACAACCGAATAATAAGTGTCATTCACATCGTACAAGCATTCTTAATCATAGAGGAATCCGGAGACATTACATTCATGCATAGAACGATTACACATAAGGGAAAAATTAACATTTCATATATTCCAACATATTGACTACAAAAATAGGTACGGAAAAATGGTTCTTAAAAATCCTATTTTTATCCCATTCTATGTTTATAGAGGTCACATAAGAGTAAGGGTACGTCCGATTATGATTACGGAACAAAATTACATCCTAGGTGAAAGTTCAAAGTTTCCGAGAAGAAGCTTGCATGCTAAGTGGAGCCTCTCGCACTAAGCGCGCTCTGCAAAATAATTAATTTCCAAATCACAGGAAGGTGTGCTAAGCGCAACCCCGTACACTAAGCGTGATCTGCAAATTCATCAAATTAAAATCTCATGAGGATGCACTAAGCACGACCCCGTGCGCCAAGCGAGGTCTGCAAAATGCAGAAAATCCCCAACAAACACAGTACGGCCTTGGGGTCCCAAAGCCCCATTTTCACCATCCAGTATCAGTAGATATCATAAGAAATCATGAATTTAAGGTTAACTCATGTTATTTATCAATAAAAACTAACATTCATTCAACAAATTGTTCTCTCAAACACTAAATCCCCAACATGTCATAAACCCAATTTCCCCTAGTTTCTAATCTATGAGAGTAACATTGCATTATTAAGTGTTTGGATGTTGAACATGCTACATAAGAACTCTTATCTTACTGAAACTTCTACCTCTATCACCAAGAAATCTGTAACACTTCAATATCCATTTTTAGCAAGATCATCCCAACTTCAATCACGTTTTTCTCATTCAATACAGATCTTCCTGACACGAAAATATATATCAAAATGAAGGTATTTTTGTGTAGATTCCAGAACTTCAAGAATTTCTTAAAACAGAGTTACGAGTAAAAGGTTATGACCTATTATATAAGGGCTGTTCTTGGAGTATGAAAATGGAGTTTGGAAGAGAGAAACATGACTCATTATTTCTCTTTCTCTCTCTCTCTCTCTCTCTCTCTCTCTCTCTCTCTCTCTCTCTCTCTCTATTCTCTTATCAAAATCTAATTTTTGTAATACTATTCCACCAAACATGTCCTTATATCCACAAGTACTTTGTCTTTAATGACCAAAATACCCTTCAACCATGATATTATTACAAGCTTGCCATTAAGTCCAATTCTAACCAATAGATTTTGACTCTAACTACTCTACTAACTTCTCATACTCGGTAATACAAATATATGGATGTTACAAATCAGACTAGCAACACACACATGGGAGGGAGAAGAGAATTACCAGTGATGTTTCATGGCAGGGACAAGAATCGACCAACTCTGATACCAACTGTAACACCCCGTACATATACGTCTAGAATAATATGCAGTGATGTCAAATATGGTACAAGGAAACATACAAATAGATGGAAAAGACAATAAATTAAAACTGTATACAATACAACTCCAAATCCAGACGTATACAATAAGCTTGTCTTCAACATTTCACAACAGAAAGATAATATCTACAAAGGTCTTCTTTCCATCTGCTCGCCCGCAGTCACCAAAAAAGACCATCTAGAAATTCTACATCTTATAACCTGTTCTTGAAAAATAATGAGAGGATTGGGGTGAATTACTAGCTCTCTGTGAGTCTCCCTATCTTAAGGGTTCACTCGGTTCTATAGGGTGCATACAATAAAATGGAGCCGTCGTGGATCCGGGGTTTTCCTCATGGCCAGGTTCAAACACACAACAAGGTACACCATCATTGGTAGTCCCATAACTATGTAATGAGCCAATAAGAAAACATAACTGACACAAGGCCCATCACAAAGGCCAAAAACAATATGCAGAACCGTACCCATGTATGAGGAATTTAGAAGTAAGTTCTACCTTTCTATCAAGGCTACACATTTCACACCCTCGGTAAGTTACTCCTATGCATCACATCAAGAGACTTGTACTAGCACATTGCATGATGGAACATATGAGTCCTAAGTGGAATTTCATCCGTGACGAGTTACAATGGTGACATTGCCTATGTGGCGTCACACCCTCGTCAATCATCGAAACACACGTGTGAGCGAACACATCAAGCATAGTACAAAGACGTCATCTTGACAACAAGAGCCCACCGGGAGAAAGCCTAATGGAATTTCCTTCGTGGAACCACTAGAGAAGAGTTCCCAACTGTTGTACCCCAAAATTTTCCCTCTCATCTTTCTCAAGACATGCTTTCAAAGGTTCTCAAGATACTCAAGGGTTGACCAGTCAAGATGCTCCTCCTAAGCCAAAGGCCTACAACTAGGGTTTGGAGTTTATCAAGGAAATTTGGTTTGCAAAGGTCTCAAGTGGCTTCCATGGTTCTCCTTAGGTCCTCAATAAGGTTCATGTCAAGTTTCAAGTCCTACATCACAAGTTTTCTCAGTCAATGGCTCAGATAATTAAAAATCAACTGTATTAGTCCAAAAGTCAACTATGGTCAACATACAGTCAAACTTTAATTTTTGGTCAAAATCAACATTTTGAGGTGATATTCATCATTTGATCAAGGGTTGATCACGATTCCCCAAGGAAAGCCCTCAAATCATCAAAAGTCAAGAATTGTCAAATTAGGGTTTTCTTAAGAGAAGTCAACTGAACTTTGACCAGGCATAACTTTCACATACTTCATCAACTTTTCCCCAACCAAAGCTTATTTTGAAGAAAATTCAATTCCTTAAAACTTTGTTATTATGATTAAGTCCAAAAATGCTTCATTTGAAAGATATGAGCTAAAACATTATAGGTCATTTTCAAAAGTCAACAAAAGACACTTTTTGTTAAGGCAACTTACATTCATTAGTTGGTGGCCAGACGCTCTGAGAAGGCAATTCACCAATATTAATATGCCTTTGTCTAAGGCATACAACACTTGCTAAAAGCCAAATTAATTTAGCTGCGAGATCCTCCTCCCAATCCCAACATCGTCTCTCCTAAGTACAATTTGAATGCGAAATGTGCCTATCACTCCAACAGTCTGGGGCACGACACCAATAACTGCTGGGCTTTGAAAATAAAAATTCAAGATCTGATTGACAACAAGGAGATTGAGTTTGATCCTCCTGAGACTCCCAATGTGATCACATAACCTATGCCAAAGCACGACAAAGGTATGAATGCTATTGATGAAGTTTCCACTGAAGAAGATGGTGATGTTGACTATGACAACTGGATTTTTCCCACAACCAATAACAGGATCTGCAATTGGAAGGCTGAATATGTTGTTACATTTCCTTATAACAGGAGTAAATTCCATTTTATGTTTCCTTATTTTGGTTATGTAATGAACAATGAATTTAAAACCTTGTGTCTTACCCGAGGCGTAATGGTTCATTTGTTAAAGGGTTGATAATTCATAAACATTTGTTCATTCAGCAAAAACATTGGACATTTTGCATAGAAATTTTATGATCTCTGTATTTATTTTATCTTATTGCATTTTCAAAATAGCTATGCGTTCTTACACACACTCACACACTACATTGTAGATCTTCATCCACTATGGATCTCATCATTAACGACTCTACTATTATCGCATATGACTTTGAAAATCCGATCTACCAAGCCGAGGTCGAAGGTGAGGAAGATTGTGAAATACCTGGAGAACATGCGAGAATCTTGATACAGGAAGAGAACACTATCCAACCACATGAAGAGCCAGTCGAAGTGGTAAACCTGGGTACCGAGACAGATAGAAAAGAGGTCAAGATAGGTGTTGACCTAGAGAGCAGTGTCAAGAGCAGGTTAATCTAGATGCTACATGAATATGTTGAAATCTTCACCTGGTAGTACGAATTCATGCCAGGGCTCGATACTGATATTGTGGTTCACCATCTTCCAATGAAAGAGGGCTGTGCTCCGATAAAATAGATGGTTCGTCGCATGCGTCATGAAATGTCAAAAAAGATCAAGGCTGAGGTTATGAAACTGTTCAACGTAGGGTTCTTGGCAGTGACGTCATATCCTCAATGGGTGGATAATGTTGTTCCGGTACCAAAGAAAGACGACAAGGTGCGTATGTACGTTGATTACAGGGATCTGAATAGGGCGAGCCCCAGGGATTATTTTCCACTACCATATATCGATGTTTTGGTCGACAACACCGCCCAACATAAGGTATTCTCCTTCATTGATGGCTTCCCAGGTTACAATTTGATTAAGATGGCGCCTGAAGACATGGAGAAAACTACCTCTGTCACACAGTGGGGCATTTTCTGTTATAAGGTTATGCCTTTTGAGTTGAAAAACGTCGGAGCAACCTATACACGTGCCATGGTAGCCTTATTTCATAATATGATTCACCACGAGATAGAGGTCTACATTGACGACATGATAGCTAAGTCACAAACTGAAGAAGAGCATCTTGATTACCTGTATAAACTATTTGAAAGACTGAGGAATTACAAGTTAAGGATAAACTCGAACAAGTGCACCTTTGGGGTAAGATCTGGTAGACTCCTGGGTTTCGTCGTTAGTGGTAAGGGTATTAAGGTTGATCCTGCAAAAATTAAAGCCATTCAAGAGATCCCAGCTCCTCGTACCGAGAAGGAAGTCAGAGGTTTCTTAGGATGGATAAACTACATTGTCCGTTTCATTTATCATTTGACAGCTACTTGTGAGCCAATCTTCAAATTGCTGAAGAAAGATCAGGTAGTAAAATGGAACGACGACTGTCAAATAGCCTTCGATAAAATTAAGGAATACTTATAAGAAACTCCCACTCTGATGCCACCATTCGAAGATAGACCTCTAATCATGTACTTGACAATGCTAGATAACTCAATGGGGTATGTACTGGGGCAGCATGACGAGTCTGGTCGAAAAGAGCATGCAATATACTACCTTAGCAAAAAGTTTACCGACTGTGAAACAAGATATTCACTGCACGAGAAAACTTGTCGCGCTTTGGCATGGGCTGCTCATCGACTATGACAGTATATGTTGACCCATACTACTTTGTTGATCTCTAAAATGGATCCTATCAAGTACATATTCGAGAAGCTAGCTCTCTCCGGAAGAATAGCCAGATGGAAGATGGTCTTAAAAAAATAGGATATCCAGTACACCACTCAAAGGAAGTGTATTGGCTGACCATTTGGCGCATCAAGCCGTAGATGACTACCAGTCTATGAAATTTGAATTCCCGGATGAGAACATTATGCTAGTAACAAATTATGAAGAACCTGGACCATATGAAGGACCTAAGCCAGGATCCCGATGGATTATGGTTTTCGATGGAGATTCCAATGAACTTGGCAATAGAATCGACACTGTGATCATCTCTCTCGCAGGTTGCCATACACCCTTCATGGCCAGACTATGCTTTGACTACACCAACAATATGGTGGAATACGAAGCGTGCATCATGGGTCTTAGGGCTGCTATTGACTTAATAACCAAATTCTTAAGCGTGTGTGGGGACTCAGCCTTGGTAATCAGTCAGGTTAAGGGGGATTGGGATACGAAGCACCCGGATCTCATCCCTTATAAAGAGCATGTACTAACCCTGATCCCGTATTTCAAGGAGATTACCTTTAAGCACATACCAAGAGAGGAGAATCAGTTGGCGGATGCTCTAGCTACCATGTCATCCATGTTCAAGGTTAGATGGGACAATGAGGCTCCTAGAATTATCATTGAAAGATTCGACGAACCTGCGCACTGTTGTGAAATTAACACTGACGGAGTAGAGGAGAAACCCTGGTTTCATGAGATAAAAAGGTACCTCGAGGCTCAAGAATACCCTGAAGGGGCATCCATCAATGAAAATAAATTATTGCAAAGGTTCTCAGCTAAATTCTTCTTAAGCAATGAAATTCTATACAAACGCATTCATGATTAAACCCTGCTTCGTTGTGTAGACAAGAAGGAAGAAGAAGAGATTATGCAAGATATGCACGAAGGTGTCTTCGGTACTCACTCCAGTGGGTATACCATCGCTAAAAAGATATTAAGAGCTAGTTACTATTGGTCGGCTATGGAAACTGACTTCCACCATTACTCGAGAACTTGTCATAAATGCCAAATTTATGCTGATAAAGTTCATGTGCCTCCAGTACCTTTGAATTTCATGACTACGCCTAGGCCATTCACAATGTGGGGCATTGATATGATTGGAGAAATAAAGCCCACAACCTCTAACAGACACTGCTTCATACCCGCCACCATTGACTACTTTACGAAATGGGTTGAAGCAGCCTCATTTGCCTATATTATTATGAATGTGGTCGCCCGGTTTATCAAACATAACGTTATTTGTCGGTATGGCATCCCCGAAAGGATTATCACAGATAACGATACCAATCTCAACAACACAATGATCATTGAGCTCTGCACGCAGTTCAAGATCAAGCATTACAACTCCTCTCTATATCGACCTAAGATGAATGGTGCAGTGGAAGCTGTCAATAAGAATATAAAGAAGATCATACAGAAGATGGTTGTGACATATAAAGATTGACATGAGATGTTACCGTTTTCTCTTCACGGCTATCGCACTTCGGCTAGAACATCAACTGGGGCAACCCCTTTCTCCCTGGTCTATGGTATGGAAGTTGTCCTACCTGTCGAAGTTCAGGTTCCTTCTCTGAGAATCATGAAAGATACAGACTTGGATGAATACGAGTGGGTTCATACTAGGTTGGATCAGTTAAATCTAATTGACGAGAAAAGGCTGGCAGCTGTCTGTCACAGTCAGATGTATCAGAAATGCATGATCAAAGCATTCAACAAGAAGATTAAGCATCAGATATATCAGGCTGGTGACTTGGTAATAAAGCGCATTATCCTACCACAAGGTGATCCCAGGGGAAAATGGACTCCTACCCATGAAGGACCATTTGTAATCAAGAAAATATTTTTTGGTGGAGCTATGATACTGACCACCATGAACTGTGAAGATTTCCCGCACCCTGTGAATGCGGACATAGTCGAAGGATACTACGCCTAAAGATGGCCCTCTAGATTGACTGGACTAGGAAAAAATAAGGGCATACCGGCAAACCAAAAGGGTTCGGGAAAAAATAAGGGATATATATGAAAAGACAGTACACCCGGCAAGTTAAAAACCCGAAAAGGCGGCTTGAGCAGAAAAGGGTATCCTAGTGGACTGAAAACTCGAAAGGGCGGTCTAGGCAAAAATTAGGGATTAAAGCGTATGATTATGTCCTCATTGGGTCACTTATAACAAGCTTTATTACCAATGTCAAAGTTCAAAACAATACAGATCAATTCACTCACTTTCTTCCGACAGTAAGGGATGAGATGCTTGAAGACATAAGGAGCAATAGCAGAGTTGGAACCTGACGAGACTATTCCCACATAACTATATGTTTTCACTTTGTAAATATTTTCTTTGATGACTTCCTCTTACTAGGATTTCTGTCTCTTTGTACAAGAATCACCTGTTTATAGGAAAACTATCAATGAAATAAAATTTCAAAGCCAAATTCTGTTTTTCTTTTTCTGTTTTGTTTGCAAAATGTCCAATGACTAAGTTCAAATGAATATACGCATATGAATACAATTGACTGTTAAAAAATGCATAAAAACAAGAATAAGTGTTTAATCAAAACTCTAGGAGTTGGGATGATTTTTGAGACATCCACAATCCCCACAGATCCACCTCCATAAGATTATCCATACAGAGTAATCTTCACGAGTTTATACATTCCCCACAATTTCCCCGACAGATTGCTCTGGCAGATAAAGGAGTGTTATCTTCTTCCCGGCAATGTCAGCAACCTACAGAGTTATGATCAGTACAGTTCATGGAAGTTCTCTTCCCCAGTTGAGTTTATTCCTCCGAGATTGCAAAACCCCCTGCATATCTCTACTCTCCAGCAGAGTTCATTTCCTCAATAAAGGTGTTTCCTCATCAGAGTATTCCTCCATCAACAGGGTTTACTTCCCCAGTGGAGTTCGGATTTTCGTCAACAGGGTTCATTTCCCCAACAAGGTTGATTTCCCCAACAAGTTTAATCTCCCCAGCTTGAGCCTGTTACTCAGATGGCCACGAGTTGCCGACAAAATTCCTCTCCCAAGTGAAGTTGCCTCTCTCCCTAGAGAGTTGCTACTAAATCTAAAATTGTGCCATATATCAGTCAACTATATACTCCCCAGACAAGCCGGAAGGTTATCCATCTCTTCTATCCCCAGTCAGGGTACAAACTCCCCATTAGAGCAATGAACAACCAATGTTCTTGAATTTTTCTCCTCAAGCAGGAATTAACATTCACCAGTAGAGTTTCCTCAAGCAAAAAAGTAGAAATCAATATTCCCCAGCATATTTTCCTCAAATAAGAAAGCAGGAGTCCGCAGCAGAAACAATCCCTAAAAGATCGAAGATACACATACTCTTTATTCCCAGCGACTGTCAGAGATTTATTTTCCCCAAACAAAGATGCTTCTCGAGTTTACAAATGCACTTCAATAACATTTCACATTCATACATCATTTACCAATATCATAACATATACATGCAAAACACATATAGCACAATCTCATTTATTTTGAGAACATCATTGCGCAATGCATTTCATACAGCATGACGTTGCATACAACTAACTCTTTAACTTTTCAGGAAAGATCAATCAAAAAACATCATCAACTACTTATATGACCTGACAGTCTTTTCAAAGGTTACACCGAATGAATGGATATTTTAGAAATTTCCTAAGAAGGTCATTCTCAAAGAGACCTCAGCTGGTTCAGTTTAAATCGACCAATGATTTATTCTGATTCTTTTCTGGTGGACTCTTTCTCTGGTTTAGTTTAAATTAACTCAATGATTTATTCTGATTCTTATCCAATTAAAGACAATTAAAGACCTCTGCTGGTTCTGTTTAAATCAACCAATGATTTATCCCGATTCTTTCCCGGTGGAATCTTTCTCTGGTTCAGTTTAAATCGTCCAATGATTTATTCTGATTCTTATCCAGTTAAAGACAATTAAAGACCTCTGCTGGTTTAGTTTAAATCGACCAATGATATATCCTGATTCTTTTCTATTGGACTCTTTCTCTGGTTCAATTTAAATCGACTCAATAATTTATTCTGATTCTTATCCAGTTAAAGACAATTAAAGACCCCTGCTAGTTCAGTTTAAATCGACCAATGATTTATCCTGATTCTTTTCCGGCGGACTCTTTCTCTGGTTCAATTTAAATCGTCCAATGATTTATTCTGATTCTTATCCAGATAAAGACAATTAAAGACCTATGCTGGTTCAGTTTAAATCGACCAATGATTTATCCTGATTCTTTTCTGGTGGACTCTTTCTCTAGTTCAGTTTAAATCAACCAAAGATTTATTCTGATTCTTATCCAATTGAATACAATCAAGACCTTTCTCTGGTTTAACTTAAATCACTCAAAGATTTATTCTGATTCTTATCCAGATGAAGATAATCAAGACCTTTTCGATGGTTCAGTTTAAATCATCCAAAGATTTATTCTGATTCTTATCTAGTTAAAGATAATTATAAGACCTCTAATGGTTCAGTTTAAATCGACCAATGATTTATCCTGATTCTTTTTCCAGTAGGAACTTTCTCTAGTTCAGTTTAAATCGCCCGAAGATTTATTCTGATACTTATCCAGTTGAAGACACTCAAGAACTTTCTCTAGTTCAGATTAATCGCTCAAAGATTTATTCTGATTCTTATCCAGTTAATATTAAGTACATACATCTGCTAGTTCAGTTTAAATTGACCAATGATTTATTCTGATGCTTTTCTAGTAGACCTTTCTCTGGTTCAATTTAAATCAACCAAATATTTATTCTGATACTTCTTCCAGTTGAAGTCAACAGTTATTTTGGATGGAATCTATAAGCCCATCTTCGACAACTCTCTGTCACCTCTGCAAATGGCATCTATAAGCCTATTCTCGATACAATCAACCAAAAACATTACCTCTTGCACAGGTGAATGCAAATTTCTAGGCACTTAAGTGTTGAATCATCTTCTACCTTCAAGTCACGAATGGCAGACATGCCAATCTAATTCTTCAGGTTTAAGAAGATTGAATAGGGGCAGTTGTTGTACCCCAAAATTTTCTCTCTCATCTTTCTCAAGACATGCTTTTAAAGGATCTCAAGATAATCAAGATTTAACCAGTCAAGATGCTCCTCCTAAGCCAAAGGCCTACAACTAGGGTTTGGAGTTTCTCAAGGAAATTTGGTTTGAAAAGGTCTCAAGTGGTTTCCATGGTTCTACTTAGGTCCTCAATAAGGTTCATGTCAAGTTTTAATTCCTACATCTCAAGTTTGCTCAGTCAATGGCTTAGATGATTAAAAATCAATTGTATTGGTAAAAAAGTCAACTATGGTCAACATACAGTCAAACTTCAAGATTTTTGGTCATAATCAACATTTTGAGGTGATATTCATCATTTGATCAAGGGTTGATGATGATTCCCCAAGGAAAGTCCTCAAATCATCAAAAGTCAAGAATTGTGAAATTAGGGTTTCCTTAGGAGAAGTCAACTGAACTTTGACCAGGCATAACTTTCATATACTTCACCAACTTTTCCCTAACCGAATCTCATTTAGAAGAAAATTCAATTCCCTACAAATTTGTTATTATGCTTAAGTCCAAAAATGCTTCATTTGAAAGATATGAGCTAAAACATTATAAGTCATTTTCAAAAGTTAACAGAAGACACTTTTTGTCAAGACAACTTACCAAAAATGATCAACATAGAGATTCTAGAGGACATCTTGAACTTTCCAAAAAGTCCAAAATTATCTTCAAAAGATTAAAATTAAGCAAGTTATGAGTTGCATAAGTTGGGAAATTTTGAGGAAATTCATGAAATGCAAGAAATGCAAAATTGAAATTTTGGGCTTGTGGCTTAATTCTTTGAGTTTTGAACATATTCATGGCCTCATGAGGGACTCTTAAACTCACTCACACCTTTCCCTATATCTTCTCATTATTTTATTTACATTATATATATATATTTTTAAATAAATTCAAAATAAATTTAATAAAATTATGAAACTATGGGTTAGTGTGCATGGACCTGGCTTTTGGTCAGCATTGAGGCCCAAATGCAAGCCAACAAGATGCCAAATTCGTATAAGACCAAGATGGAAAGAGGAATATAAGTTTGGAAAGTTTTCAAAAGCTTTGATCCTTGTTTAAAACATGGAATTCATGGCCTTAATTCTTTCCACATATAGAAGCCCTTTCTTTCTTTATAAATAATGAATCAAAGCACAACAAAAGGACCACGACTACACTTCCTAAGGCAGAGAGAGCTATAATTCTAAAAATTCCAAAAAAATTTCAAACATTCGCAGTTGCATTCCCAGCCTTATTCATCTCAAATCAGTGATCATATATCACTCCTGAGGTTCCCAAGAGTCTCCTCAAATCCATAAGAACTTCCAGCCGTGCCCAGAACACCTCAACTCAAAAGCACCGGTTGGGTAATGTTTCAATTTTTGAGTTCTTAAATCCATGCATTATAAATTGTGTTTAACTTCATATATATAATCACTAACACACACCTTTAAGATGTTTTTGACGTATTAGATGCAAGTTTCAAAGCAGGTACCCAATTCTGTCATTGTTATGGCTCAAGAACTATTGAGTTTCAGATCTCACCCTACATGCCGTTTCAGAATCAACCAGTGCCATGGTTTAACTCGTAGCATGTGATTTAGGGTGGTAGGTTGAACCTTGGATATTGATTTTGTTTATTTTGCAGATTCAGATTTTTGTATGGCCGAAGAGGACGACCGGAGGTTGACTCCGGAGTCCCTGAGGTCTGTTGACTTCGGCAAAGGCATACATGGCATCTGAACATTTTGTGATTCATCCATTCAAACAACCAGGGCCCACTACGAGCGTGCATGTTTGCTGATCTGGATTTAGCTTGCGTTTTATATTATTTTGTTTTGTTCGAATTAATGTAACCAATGAGTAGCTGGCTCAGATGGTATCGTGTATACTCTTAAGGCATACCCCTGTCAGGTCCTGGGTTTGACCCAGGAAGGGAGAAATTTTTATCTTTTCTAACTTTTGTTTCACAAATCCGATGAATGTCAGGCCATCGCGCGTTTGATACAACCCTCATCTGGGCCATTCATTCCCAAAACTCCAAGATCCCACGCTGATAATAAGCATGATCACGATGCACCCTATGGATTTCCAGACGCCTGGGCCTTCTAGCTTTTGGGCCTGGGATTTTGTTTATTCACACCCTCTAACTAATTTTTGCAGCGCCCGAGCCCTATTGCTAATGGGCCTGAGATTTCTTTGGAGCGCACCCCCCCCCATTTTCTTTACAGCATGGCCCTTTTTTTTGCTTTAATTATTTATTTGCTTTTTATTTCAATTAATTCCTTTTTTCATTAAAAAAATCAGAAAATCACAAAAAATATTAGATTTAAGTTTTTTTTAAATTAAATTAATTTTTCTTAATTTTAATTAAATTAATTTAATCCCTCTAAGGGTGTTTTATTTATTAAAATTTAAATAGAATTAAGTGTTATCATAAATGATTTTTCCTAATAAAAAAAAACAAAAATATTTCCTTTTACCACTTAGATTTGTTAGGGTTTTCACATCTTTCTCTTTTCCTCTTTGCGCGTCCATTTACTTTATTCGCATTATTTTCATGAATAATTGTAACTGCTCAAAGGGATGTAATAGTTTAAACTAGGACCTTTTTTACAATCTTTCCCCATTTTGGTTTGTATTCTCCCCATCCCGAAGCGATGTAATAAGGTAGTTTAAATTCTCGCACTTTTTTTAACTGCCCTATGTATATATTTAACTGCTAGATGTATGCTAATAGGGTTGCATGACCAGATTTAAAAGCAAACACTATAAAACCTAACATTCAAGATAAACATAACTGAAACACAACACACTTCACACACGCGCACCTCTAAGGTACCTCCACTTGTTGCCTTCGGATAATAAATAGTCACATCTCTCAAACGTAAGAAATTTTAGCAAAGACTCTTTGGTTAAAAGATCATAGTCTCTCGACGACCCTTCGATGCTGCCTCGGTAAATAATCTTAGTACCTTAGGGTCATTTCTAAAGTGTCCTACGAGTTTCCTTCATGATTGTACGATGACCCGCGCCTGTCCCTCAAACATCCAATGATGGGGCTACCCACCAACTAATCATAGGATAGCACTATCTAAATGAAAAGAGGAAAAGAACAAAGATCTTTTGAGTAGGTAGATAGCTTGTAGTTGCTTGCTCATAAAACAAAACAAATTTCTCACACATACACTATTTTTCTAAGTATTTTCAAAGATAAAAAAACACTTTGTATGCATTCTCAATGACACGAGAATCATTACAAAGTTCGCTGAACTAAGGCGTCTTTTCAAAAATATTTTCAAATACACTTACACTAAAATAATTTTCCAAGTGAGCTAGCAACTAAGAGCCCGTAGATAACTACAAATGGAAAGGGTGCTAACACCTTCCCTTTACATAACCTACCCCCTGAACTCAAAATCTTTAAAAGGTATTTCCTATTATTTTCACCGTTTCCTTTATTAGATAAAAGAAAAGTCAGTGGCGACTCTTGCTAACCGCAACAATTACGATAAAATGCAAAACCAGTAAAGTCTGTTCTCCCACCGTATTACACCAATTATTGTACCCAAAAGTTTCCCTCTCATTTTTCTTCAAGATATCTTCTCATGCTTCAAGGGTTTTCATTTGCTTAAGGTTGCTCAAGAATTGATCAAACAAATTCTCCTCCTAAGCAATTGACCTACAACTAGGGTTTCACTTTTCTTAAGGGAGATTGGGTTTCTAAGGCCTCAAGTGGATTTCATGATTTCTTACATGACTTCAAGAATGCTCATACCAAGTTTCATGCATTGCATCACAAGTTTGCCCTGTCAATGGCTCAGATGACTGAAAATCAGTTGTATTGGGTAAAAAGTCAATTATGGTCAACATATAGTCAAACTTCAATATTTTTGGTCAACATCAAGATTTTAAAATCACATTCATCATTTGGTCAAGGGTTGATCATGATTCATCACGAAAACTCTCAAACCATCAAAAGTAAAAAAATTGCCAAATTAGGGTTTTCTTAAGGAGAAGTCAACTGAACTTTGACCAAGCATAACTTTCATATGCTTCATCAGATTTTCCTCAACTTTATATCTCTAAGCTCAAGTCTAAAAAATGTTTCACTTGAGAGATATGGGCTAATACATTATAGGTCATTTTAAAAGTCAACAAAAAGACACTTTTTGTCAAGGCAACTTACATCAAGATAAATCTTCAAATGCAAAAATGATCAAAATAGGGATTATAGAGGACATCTTAAGATTTCCAAAAGGTCCATGATCACCTTCAAATGATAAAAATTGAGAGAGTTATGACTAGTGCAAGTTGGGAAATTTTAAGCAAATGCATGAAACCAAAAATGATCAAACTTGAATTTTTGGGCTAGTGGGCTTGTGATTCAAGGTCCATGCGTGTTTAGTACCTCAAGATAAACCTCATATCTTATTCATTCACCCCTTGACTTTTTTATTTTATTTATTTTTATTTTAATTTAAAGTCAAAATTAAATAAAACAAAACAAAGGCTTCCTACAAATGTCCAAGTCCACTCTTTGGCTGACCTAATTTCAAGCTATATAATCTCCTCATTCAGACAGGCATAGAAGAAATTATGCACAAAAGAAACCTCTTCCAAAACTAAAAAAATATAAAAAATTAGGGCAACTTATAAACCCTAGTTATAGCTTCTTTCCACGCGAACCAGCCATCCAATTCACTTCTAGCAACACTGTAGGGTAAGAATAGAGCATTTTTGGAGATCCCAAGAGCATGAAACGCTCGTATATGCATCACCGATATCCATCATTGAATGATTTTCATATCTTTGCTTTCATTATATTTTTATGCATACTGACTTTTCTAACATGTTCATGAGGTATACAAATGCAGGAATAACCAAAAGCGCGATCCCCATAATGGCTAAATTAAAGCCTGCTATACTCATACCGGTCTGAGTTATTTTCTTCATATCTCCTAAACCAACATGTTTTAGCCCAAGATAATGGTCCCATTGAACTTGCAGGCCTTGATTTAGGGGGGTAGGATCCCCTTGGATCTCTAACAATGTTTATTTTGCAGGAATAAGGAAAAGAGCCACCGGAGAAGACGACTGGAGCTAGGGCTCCGACGCTTCTCCGGTCCATACAATGTGTTTATTATTTATTTATTTATTTTGTTTCACTGATAATAATGGATGTATCACCACCCTAGTGGTAGAAGTGCACGTGATAAAGCCTTGCTATGCCAGGGCGTGGGTTCGATCCCTAGTTTTGGCAAATTTTTTCATATTTTCTGATTTCTATTGATCACATGCAACACTCTTCATGATGTAAACTGTGCATCCAACCACGCCTCATCATCCGATCTTCATAGATCTGATCTAACGATCTATATGCACTCCCCCACGATGCTCCATCGCTGATGCCACACATTGGATCTCAGAGGCCAACGCTTGGGTCTGGGCCTCCATTGCAAATCACACCCCCTTGTTTACTATAATCAGACCCAAACTCTTCCTTTTTTATATTTTTTCTCTTTTTCTTTATTTTCTTGTTTTAATTGTTAATTAAAATATCAAAACATAGTTTTAGGTTAATTAATTAGATTTAGTTTTAATTACCCTTTTTTTAATTAATTAATTTAACTAATACATTTTCTTAATCAAAATTGATTAAATTCTTAGGTTTTTCTAATTAATTGACTTTTTTTAAAAATAAATTAGGTTTTAAGTTTTTTTAGTTAATCACAAATCATTTTTCATAAAAAAAAGTCACCAAAAAATGTTTTCACATTCTTTTCTATTTTTATTTTCCTATTTTAATTTCATAGATCAATTGTATAGGCCGTGCCTTTCCTATGTAATTGCTTAGGTGTTTATTTCCCGCTTTCTTTTTTACTATTATGTAATTGCTTCGAGTATGTAATAGCTTAGGGTTTATTTTCCTGCATCTATACTTATGTAACTGCCCCGAAGTGATGTAATAGGTTTAAGTTTACTTTCCGCTTTTACTTTCCGCACCTTTTAAATTTTTTTATAATTGCTATATTATTGCTACCCTCAATGAATGTTGGTAGTTCATCGTCAGTGAACGACTGTGCTATGATATTCTCTTTCTACCTCGAGTGAAAGTTGGTAGCCACCTTCAGTGAAAGTTGGTGGTTGTTATCTTTTTGCTACCTTCTGTGAACATTGGTAGTTCACTGTCAGTGAACGGCAGTGTTATGATATTTTATTTTCTTTCTACCTTCAGTGAAAGTTGGTGGGTCACCTTCAGTTAAAGTTGGTGATTGTTATATTTTTTCTACCTTCAGTGAACGTTGGTAGTTCATTGTCAGTGAATGGAAGTGTTATGATATTTTCTTCTCTTTCTACCTTCAATGAAAGTTGATAAGTCACCTTCACTGAAAGTTGGTGATTTTTATCTTTTTGCTACCCTCAGTGAACGTTGGTGTTCATCGTAAGTGAACCGCGATGCTATGATATTTCTTTTCTCTCTACCTTCAGTGAACATTGCTATCTCACCTTTAGTAAACGTCGGTTTTGCCATTTCTTTCCTCTTTCCACCTCTAGTGAACGTTGGTAGCTTCGCCTTCAGTAGAAGTCAGTGTATCCTTAGGCTTTTTATCGTCCTCTCTGATTCAGGTCTTTTGATCCACCAGTGATTTATTTTCTTGGTTGGGTTCCTCTCTTGTTTCCTTATTTTGTTACATCCCCAATGGTGTTTTGTGTCCCTTTGGAGTTGTCCATGTGTACTCATATTCATAAGAATTGCATGGCACCTTAGGTCCAAAAATAGGGTTTGATTTATATTTAAGTATCTTCGATCGCGTTGACACGAAGATTTTTAACCTTCGCATCTCTGGATAGAAGAAACTTAAATAAGGGTAGCTGTTGTACCCTAATTTTTGCCCCTAAGATCCCTTCACCATACCATATTGATTCAATCACAACAAGATCACACTAGGGCTTTTGGTTGTCCTCCCTATCTCTAGTCTTGCTCTTTGAGGAATCACCAAGCACCTTGACTTGTTTTTCTTTTGTGATCATGCATATTTTGTCTTGATTTTTCCTTTTAATTAATAAAATGCAATGTCATTTTGTCTTACTTATTGCTAATGTAGGTAAAGGCAATGAGGTTTAGGAAGTTTCTCCATGGGTTCATGAGTTTATTTCCATGCCCCAGTTAATAAAGCTTGAGAAGTTCAAACCTCACCATTGAATTTGTTTTGGAAGAAATGGCATGACAAGGTTATTTTGGTTCACTACATTCCCAATATATCAAGATTGATTCAAAAGTGAAAGGGATTGATTAAAGAAGTTGTCATGGTTTGACAAAGTCTTGTTCCCATTGATCATAAGTGCATATTTCTCTCAATTCTCAAGATATGGAAGTGGTTTTTGGTGGATATGAATTATAATTTTCATCTTAACAACTTATATTTACAAAGCATTTGTGTTGGTACAAGAAGTTTGTTCAAAATTGTCAAAGTCCCTCAAGGAATTTTCTTGATCTAGGAGCTAGGGTTTTGAACTTCAAAGAAGTATATCTTGCTCATATTTTGGTATTTTTGAGTGATTCCAAAAAGATCATTCTCTTCAAAGGGTTATTACCAAATCACTTCAAATGTCTCAAGGAGTTTTCATATGGGAGAAACTTGATGATGAAGAAAGATTACAAGTCCTCCAGATGAATCCCCAATTTCCGATGTGTGACTCCAAATGATCATAACTTGGTCAATTTTTATCACCTTGAGCCCATTATTTTTCCACAATGATCTTGAGGATTTGAACTTTATGCCTTCTTTAATATACAAAGTAAGAAAATGGATGGAAGATGCCCTAAGGATACAAAATATTATAGGTCATTTCATGATTTTTTTCCAACTTCAGCAACTCATAACTCTCTCAATTTTTGGAGATTTTGAATGTTCAAGTTTAAAAATGTCATTCAAGAGGTCTATTTCATTCCATCTTTTTTGGTCAAGAGCAAATTCCAAGTGGAAGGCCATGTTTGGATGCAAAACATTATAGGTCACTTTTGAAGGAAAAATTGAAATATTTCTAAGTATGGAAAGTCAACTTCTTTTTCCCAACATTGACTCAATGCAACTTTCAGCTCAAGCATCCATTTGATTCCATTCTTTTTCCATTGCAAAGCTTGTAACCTCATCTTTCTAAAGCATCAAGAATCATGCCTTAAGACCCCTTGAGCCGAGAATGCCATTGGATTGAACTTGGTAACTTGGAACTGAAGTTTCTCCATAAGTCCAAATTTGAAATCTTTGTTTTGGCTTCTAATCACAAGTTTCCATGCTTTCTTGCCTCTAAACATGTTTAGTGAACTTCCAGAATTGATTAGCACAACAAAACGTGTGTTTTGGATGAGTTTTGATCAAATTAGAAGTCACACTTTTCTTGTTTGCAACTTTAAACAATTTCCCACCAAACTTCATCATTTCACACGCTTGGAAATTCCATTTGATTCCCTATAAATAGAGGGTCATCCCCCATTCATTTCCTTAAGTTTGGATAGCCAGAATCACCCTGCCAAACTTGTTCCATAACTCAAAATTCTGCAACTTCGAAATCTATTCTCAAGCCTTTTTTAATCCATTTTCCATCAATTCACCTTCCTTGATCTTCCCTGAAGCTAACCATATAATTACATTCAAGAAACGTGCCCTATATTGCTCCATAGAAGTCCATTTTCATAGCTCTACAACTCAACTTCAATAGGTAGATTCCTTCATCAATTCTTCAAAACATTGATATCATTGTGATGCTCTTATTTCCTTGGTTCTAGTTGCAACACTTACCATTATCTGAAAACATGTTTTGACCATGAATATTCAAATCCCTTTTCAAAACTTTCCTTCCAAATTGCTTGAGTTATAGTTTATATAAATTTGTCACGAGGGTGTGGTTGTCTTTGTCTTGAAGAGACGAATCGAATGGCATATGTCTGAGCTTCTGATTTTACAGTTTGAGAGACCTGTAATTCACGTTGTCTGGAGGTTGAAGATGACCAACGTGCCATCTTCCAACCAATGAAGGCACGCCATCTGTTTTTTGTTGTTGTTGAAAATCTGATTTAATTAATACTCCTATGCTTTATTCACTAATGACCATGATATGCACAACGTGCCAGATCCCTTGGATTTGATTACTAACGCGTTTTGACTCTTATTTTATTTTCTGATTTTTATATTTAATTGTTTTAAACTTCAACAAATTATAGAAAATCTATTTTAGTCCAAAAAATCTGAAAAAGTTATGAAAAATATTTTTGATTATTCTCTTTCTGATTTTTATTTTTTCACAATTTAATTTTGTGTTTTCACTTTGTTTGAATTGTTTTAAATGTTTAAAAATACTTTTATACATTTTTAAATTCTGAAAAAATTATGGAATGATCCAATGATATTATGACAAATATTGGTGACCTTATTTTATTTTTATTTTTGATTTTGTTAATTTTTATCATTTTTTGTTTATTTTACTCACTTTTAATTTAAAAAATAGTTTCTGACTTTAAAAAATTACCAAAAAATTTGTAAAAATATTTGAGCCCTTTTATGATTTTTCTATGGTCTCACTTTTTATTTCTTGATTAGTTTGAATATAGTTGATATTTTTCTATTTTATTTCCATTTTAAAAACATTTAAAAAAACTTTTTTTTATATATTAAATGCAATATTATTTTGTGATTATTTTCTGGCTGATCTTGGATTAATTTTTTTTATCATGAGCTTTATTAACATCATTGGATCCACGGTGTTCAGTCTAACTCCACAAAAATGGATGAATGATTTTAATAATAGTTTGATTTGAATTTAATTCAAAAGTGGTATGTATATTCTCTCCCACCCCTCTTCATCTCATCCCCTTCTTATTGTACTAAGTGTTATTGGAGCATGATCTCTATATCATGTCTCAAAACAAATGATGCATAAATTTCTATTGACCGGCCTCAAAATAGGTGCGACTTCTATATAAGTCCACCTACGATTGCTTAACATAACGCTAAATATTGTCCTGATTCGAATAAATGATCATTTGTGGCCCAAACCTATGTTTGCAAGCCCAAGTATGTTAATTTGATCTCTTTGATCCAATAACTTTGAGATTCATTGTGTGGAGGCTTTGGTTCTACCAATCCTTTAATGGATCTACAACACTTTTGGTCAACGCGGATCACTTAAACATCGGTGATCATTAAATGGTATTTGTGAGGATCCCAAATGGATGATATACTTGCCAAAAAGAAAATGCAACTTGTTGTGTGGAGGCTTTGGTTCTACCAATCCTCTAATGAGTTCCAAATGCAAGTTTCAAGATTGTCATCCAACTAACCACTAATTATTAATTTATTTTTACTTTATGCCCTTTTATTTTTTATGCTTTATACACCATTTACTTTTAGCATTTACATTTCATGCTATTTTCATCTTTGCTCATTTGGGCATTTACTTTCTTGTCATTTTTATTTTTTGCTCATTTGAGCTCTTATTTCCTCTTTGAAGACACTTAATAATCAACATGAACCATAAAAACTTTAATGATACTTGAACTATATGGTTACTATCCTTGGCATTATGGAGTATTGGACTTCTTGGACTTAGGATTAGAAACTTTGGCCTATGTTGGAGACCTTGTGACCTTAATTGATATTTTGTCTGGAGTTATTGAGGTTTACCTCAAGACATCAGGTTGTTTGTTTATTTTATGTGCAGGTTATTGTGATTACGTTCTTTGTTTGTAATCAGGAATTCACCCGTATACAACCGTTACTCTGCCCAATTTTTATGAAAACTTAATGCACTTGAAGCTTGGTTCTCTCAAGAGGTCTAGTATCTTTGCTTGTTTGGTTTCAATCCAAAGAATAGGAATTCTATCTTGACTCATAATGTCAAGTATTGGCTTCTTCTTGGTTAGATGGTTCTTATCCCTAGCTTTTACCTCATGCTTTATGATAACCTCTTCTTCTCCTCCCATCTTCTTAAATTTCAAAAAAATCTTCTTCCTTCTTTTGAAAACTCTTATTATTTTTTAACTTGAACCATTTTCATAATAAACTTGGACTTAGGTCCATGCATTTTCAAAACATTTTCATAAATAAACATCAATCAACTTAATAGAACTTTGGCATTTTTTTGTGAGAAGACTAAAAGTCAATCAATCTCATTTCAAACCATTTTTCCACTTTGGCTTTTTATTTTAAAAGCTTTCTCAAAAGATTAGACTCTTGACAATCCTTGTAGTGATACAAACAATTATACTTCTATAATATGTAGTGAAGAGAGATGTTTTCCACTTGGGTGTTGAGTGAGGCATTGTTGATTTTAAAATCCAAGCCATATCCTCCACTTTGAGATGATGCAAATTCTCCTTCCTCATGATTATGGGTAGTAAGTATGTTTTCCACACGGACAATGACGATGACGTCTTATCTCATAAAATTAACCAACACACTTGTGTTTAAATTTTTTTAAAAGTGGAACTACTTGGACCCTGATCCCCTATTGTACGAAAGGTGGTACGTAGGCACTAAAGGTTCGCAACCGTGGCGGGTGCAAAAATCATAAAAAATAAATTTCTTCTCTCATCTCCACCATCCATTTTTATACAACATTTTATAGCCAAAATATACAGATTTTACAAAGAGGTTCATGTGGAGTACCGTAGATGTTTAGGGTGCTAATATCTTCCCTTTGCATAACCAACCCCCTTACCTAGAATCTTTCCCCCTCTTTTTGGGTTATTTTATCTTTTCCCATTCTTTTGGAAACAATAAAGCGCGGTGGCAATTTTTATTTTGATTTGTACAAGTCTAGTCAATCCAATGGCCTAGTCTTAAACGTTTCTACCGCTACAAAAAAACAGAGACTTCACTAGGGAAAAATTGACCTCTTTCTAGTCCATCCCTAAGTGGGTTGAGCCTATCTTTATTTATACCTGTATATGTGCTATTGTTGTGTATGTGTTATATGTTGTATATACGTTTATCTGGATTTTCCTAGTTTTCTGGGTGCTTGGTGATTACTTATAAGTCCTATATCCGGACTTGGGAAAACTTTAAGATAGGACCGGCGGTATAGTCATGTTAACTTTGATGGAGTAATCCCAAAAAAGGAGGCATGAGATCCCCCACTCAGTGGAGGCCCCTTTGACTGTAGTGTCGTTTACCGAGTAATCGGGAAGATGTACTACTTTCTACCTGGGAGCCTGCTGAAGCTGAGGACCGTAGAATACCTAACCCATATTGGCCTTTTAGGTGTAGCACAGAAGCTACGACGGATTAATCCGGAAATAGTTATCACGCGATACTACGCTCGGACGAGTTTTTCTTGAGAATATTACTAATTACCGAGTTAATCGGGAAGTTGGTAATATCTAAAGGAAGGATGTAGACTCTGGGAACCTCTAGAACCTTGTTCGACAGGTGATAACTTTTAGACCATACCTTATAGGTAGTACCTTTGATCTCATGCTCATGACGTTGAACCTATGAACCCTATATGTATGATCTTGTGTGTGATTGTTGCATCATGCATCCATGCACTCATAAGTATCTTTTGAAGAAATCTTATTTCAAGGGATTTAAAAGTTGACCATTTTTGAATATCTCAGGTACTTTTAACCATGAATTCTGGAAAAAGAAAGACCGGGAAGTACAACTTCAACGATCCCAAGATATATGAGTTGATCAGTCTAATTCCCGAGATTGAATGTTCTACATATTTTCGGAAGAAGTGTGGATCCATCATTCCTCTCATGAAGATGAAGATGAAGGAGGGTATTCTCTCGACCTTGGTCCAGTTCTATGATCCGATGTATCATTGCTTTACTTTTCCTGACTATCAATTGATGCCTACAGTGGAGGAGTATTCTTATCTGTTGGATTTACCCGTTACTGATCATGTTCCTTTCACTGGTTTGGAGGGTGAACCAATATCAAATGAGATTTCTGCTTTGATCCATCTGGGGAAGTCTGAGGATGAAGCCCATATGACTACTAAAGGAGGGATTAGAGGTTAACCGGCTCAGTTCTTATTGGAGAAAGCTCGTTACTTTGCTAGGATGAAGAGTACAATCGCTTTTGAGGCCATCTTTGCTCTACTTGCTTACGGGTTGTTCTTATTTCCTAATATGGACAATTTTGTTGATATTATTGCTATCAGGATCTTCATGATTGGAAACGCAGTTCCTACATTGTTAGGAGATGCTTATTACTCTATTCATCTTCAGAATTCTTATCATGGGGGGATGATTATCTGTTGTACGCCTCTGTTGTACCAGTGGTTTATCTCTCATATGCCTTAGTCTGATGCTTTCTGGGATGTCAGGAAGGAACCCCGTTGGGCCCCTAAGATCATGGAACTTACTCACTAGGATATTGATTGGTATCATCAGACTTATCAGGATATAGAGATTGTTTACAGTTGTGGTAGTTTCCCCAATGTACCTCTTCTTGGTACAAAGGGAGGAATTAACTATAACCCTGTTCTTGCACGACGACAACTTGGTTATCCAATGAGGGATAAACGAAATAGTATTCATTTGAGTAGTTTCTTTCTAAAGGAGGAAGAAGACCATAGGGAAGCTAAGTAGTAGATTGCGAAGGCTTGGCGTCACATTCATAAGAAGAGTAGGAAAGACTTGGGACCTAGGGGAGATGTTTCTTTGGAGCCATATCTTCAGTGGCTCCAAACGAGAGCTATTCAGTTGAAGATGCCGTATTCCCGGGAGACACCTATACCTGATTTGTTTATGAAGACCACTCCTCCCTTATTGGATGATATAGAAGAGCTACAGCTTGCTTTGGTCAAGATGAAACAGGAAAACGATGTTTGGAAGAATAAGTGCTAAACTTTAGAGATTTCCTATAGAGTAGACTTGAAGAAGAAAGATGACTTGATTGAGATCCTTGAGAGTCGAGCGGTAGAGAATATGGAGAGGCATGGGGATTTATTTTCCCCTAAGCCTCAGTCAGATGCTAGTTGCTCACTTCTTGATTCAGGAGATTGGAAGGAGGTTGCTACTAGGTATGTGGAAGAAAACCAGAGGTTGAAGGCTCATATTGCCAGGCTTACAGGGAAGCGCCAGCGTATAGAGTGATCTCCATCAACTTTGCTTCTTAGGGTTTTAGACTTTATTTTCATCTTATACTTGGGATCATTATGACTTGTAACCTATTTTGAAGCTATTATAATAAAAAATTTCAGTATTTTGAAATGGGTTATTACTTTGATATTTGCAATATGTCTATAAACTTTAAAACCCTTGAAATACTAAATAATAAAATGAAATCATGTGCATTGCATATCATGCATCATATTGCACATATTTCTTGCATTTGTTATGCATATCAAAGTGTCTTACCAAGCTTCATTACTTCGTTTAGCAAGCTGACTTACCACTATAACACTCGGGCTAATTTCAGAGGAAGATGGACAACCTAGAACAAGAGAAGGCCGGCATGGCCAATCTTATTACTCTGATGGAATCTCTGGTGGCTGCTCAGAATCAGCCACCGAGTGTTCAACCTCAACCAACAAGGGCTACTGCTGAAGCTCCGACTATTCATGTATCTGCTACCCCAGCTATTGTTCAGAATTGCATGCCTCAAGGTTATCCCTGGGGAATGCCAGAGAATTTAGCACCCGAAGGTTTCAATCTTGGTCCTCAAGAAGCTCTAGTTGTTCAGACTACTGTTACTCCTGCACCTCCTATGGTGCATGCTGCTTCTGCTTCACCTCCTTCAGTGAATATGGTTCCGTTTGTTAATGATGATGTGTGTCGTCCTTTTCCTCCACAAAGTTAATAATTGGGTCTCTATGACATAATGGACGATTTTCAAGAGTAGTTTGACTAGATGTAGAGGGAGATGAAGGCCCTCAGGGGGAGTTATTCGGGCAAAATGTGAATGAATTATGCTTGGTCCCAAATGTTAAGATACCTGCAAAATTTAAGGTCCCAGAGTTTGAAAAGTACAAGGGAAACACTTTCCCTCGTGCTCATCTGGTAATGTATGTAAGGAGAATGTCTACCCACACTGATGATCAACGTTTATTGATTCACTTTTTTCAGGATAGTTTGATCAGTGTTGCGCTGAAGTGGTATATGAGTTTGGAAAACATCAATATCCGTACTTTTAATGACTTGGGAGAAGCGTTTATCAGACAATACAAGTACAACATGGACATGGCGCCTGACCGTGATCAACTCAGGGCCATGGTTCAGAAAGACAGGGAATCATTCAAAGAATATGCACAGAGATGGTGTGAGGTAGCCGCCCAAGTGATTCCTACCATGGAAGAGAAGGAGATGACTAAGATTTTCTTGAAGACTCTGGGTGCTTTCTACTATGAAAGGATGGTAGCAAGTGCGCCAAGTGACTTTACTGAAATGGTAGGCATGGGTATCCCTTTAGAGGAGGCTGTGAGAGAGGGCCGTTTAACGAAGAGTGAAGGATCTGGAGGTGCGAAGAAGCCATCTTATGGGTTTACCAAGAAGAAGGAAGGGTATGAAAATGATGTTATTCAAGAGAGGAGGGTCAATCCTCCTAGAAGAAATTATCAGCACCATCAGCAAGTCGCCTCAGTTACTCCAGTTGTTGGTTTAGCTCCCACTACCGTTGCCTAACGGAGACCATTCCAGCAGGGGAATCAAGGGTATAATAAGAGAAGGGAGAGTTATGATCCTATTCCAATGAGTTATACGGAGTTACTACCAACATTGATTCAGAAGAAGTTGGTTCAGACCCGACCACCTCCCGATGTACCATCACCTTTGCCTTGGTATTACAAGGAAGACCAAACATGTGCTTTTCATCAAGGAGCACCAGAGCATAATGTTGAGAACTGCTATCTTTTGAAGACTGAAGTACAAAAATTGGTGAAGTCCGGTATTCTATGTTTCAAGGATGTGGGTCCTAATGTGAAAGACAATCCTCTACCCAAGCATGGAGGAGCAAATGTTGTGAATATGGTGGCCGGTTGTCTAGGAGACTTTCGGATTTTTGATATTCATCTGGTTAGAGAAGATTTGGTAAAAATGCATGCAGACCTCTATGAATTTAGCTACTATACGCATGACCATGCCGGTTGTGCTATTTGCAGTACAAGCATACAAGGTTGCGACAAGATAAAGGCTGATTTGCAGGAGATGATGGGTGAGGGCCTCATGCACATAATTAGGCCTAGGGCAGAGTATGAAGAGGAGGTGAATATGGTTTCTGGATGTACCAGAGAGTTCAAACTTTTTGATATGGGGTATATGAATGAAGACCTTGTGCAATTGCATGCTACTTTCTGCCACTTGGCTGGTCAGGTGGAACATCAGTATGGATTTTGCCGAATTTGTTATCGAGACGCCCGAGGATGTTCAATCGTGAAGAAAGGTGTTCAATTGTTGTTGGACAATGGAACTATCATGGTTACCGTACAAAGGGATGATTACCATGAAATTGATATGATTGAGGTTTGTTTGGCTGAAGAAGAGTCGGGTGATGAGTATGCCTCTGCAGATGAGTATTTCTCCTCAGGTGAGGATTTGTTTCCCAGAAATGACTCAATAATGACTGATTTTGTTGAAGAAGGAGTAAACATTATTGTGCCTTATTTTGGTGCACCTGCCCATTTTGAAGTCGAGTATCATAGCAAGCTAGCTATTACTCCATTGGTGATTAGTTTGTCGGGTCTTGTCCCTTATAAGTTAGATAAGGTTGTACCCTACAAATATAACACTACAATCATAGAGGATAGTGTGGAAGTTCCCATCCAGCCAATGCCTGATGTTGGAAATATTGTTGAGACTAACAGAGTGACCCGCAGTGGTCGTGCATTTTCACCAGTTGTTCGAGGAGATATTAGTGCTGGAAAGAATTTTTTTGAAAATGTTGAACCCAAGAAGGCTACGGGTGAATTTAGTAGAGCTACGTTAGAGAAAGAAGTGGATGATATTTTGAAGATAATCAAGATGAGCGACTACAGAATCGTAGATCACCTACTGCAGACTCCTTCAAAAATATCTATCTTGGCTTTATTGATGAACTCCTCTGCTCACAAGAAATCTTTGATGAGGGTATTGGACCAAGCTTTTGTGGAAAGTGACATGCCTATAGACCAATTCAGCAGTGTAGTAAGGAACATTACGTCATGTAATAACCTGAGTTTCTACGATGATGAACTGCCCGATGAAGGAAGGAATCACAACCTGGCCCTCCATATCTCCATGAATTGCAAGAACGATTCACTATCCAATATGCTGATTGATAATGGATCCGCTTTGAATGTTATACCGAGGAGCACGCTTATGAAGTTGAAATACCAGGGAACGCCCATGCGCCCGAGTGGCATTATAGTGAAAGCATTTGATGGATCAAGGAAATCTATTATTGGTGAAGTGGACTTGCCTATTCATATAGGCCCACATTTGTTTCAGATTACTTTCCAGGTCATGGATATTGTACCCGCTTACAGCTGTTTGTTGGGACGGCCGTGGATACATGAGGCATGGGATGTCACTTCAACTTTACACCAGAAGTTGAAGTTTGTACATGAAGGAAAAGTGGTAACCATAAATGGAGAACATGCATTATTGATATCTCATTTGTGCTCTTTCAGCATTGTGGAGGCAGATGAAGCTGCTGTTGGAACCCAGTTCCAAGCTTTATCCATTGACAACATAAGAGGAAATGAGAATTCTATGGTTTCGCTTAAGGATGTGCAACAGGTTGTGCGTAAGGGTCATAGTGAAGTTTGGGGACGAATTGTGGATCCGCCTGTAAACAAGACTAGAACCGACTTAGGGTTCTCTTTGAAGGATGACAAAGGTAAGAGCATGAAGCCGAAGTCTGTTGTAGGCAAGTATCAAGACATCTTCCGTAGCGGGGTTTATCATCATCCGACTGTTTCCGGGATTAACGCCATTGTGGAAGATAAAGCAGAGCCAGAAATGCCAAATTATGTGACGCATGGAGTTAGGGTTCAGAACTGGATAACCATTGATGTTCCCTCTTGCATACATGTTTCAAAGTAATTTGATTTTTTAATCTTTTTAAAAAGTTTTCACTCTGCCCAAGGTGGAAGTATTAATGATGTAGGGCTTATCTGCTTGCTGTGAATTTTAAAATCAATAATAAAAGTTGTCTTTGTTTCCTAAATTGTGTCTTTATTTTCTGCTTTTTCTTGGAAAATGGTAATAAAAAAACCTTTCAAAATAAATAATAAATGAAATTCAATGTGCATGATCACTTGTTATATGTGTCAGTTTCTAAATGCAATCATAAATCATATGTGTAGATTAATTAAAAAACCCGTTGAATACAATGACTCTGCACCCTCTCCCAATTTTTAATGTCCTGTGTATGGGGCCGAAGAAGAAGACTATGATGAGATTCCAGAAGAGGTCTCACGGTTGCTTGAGCGTGAGGAAAATGCCATTAAACCATATAAAGAACCATTAGAAGTAATCAATTTGGGTTCAGAAGAAGATCCGAAAGAAGTCAAGATTGAAGCGTTGCTGCATCTTGATGTGAAGAGCAGGTTGATTGGTCTAGATACAGATATTGTAGAGCACCATGCGCTGTTGAAGCCAGAGTGTCCGCCAATCAGACAGAAGTTGAGAAGAACTCACCCGGATATGGCAGTAAAAATCAAAGAGGACGTTCTAAAGCAGATTAATGCCGGTTATATTGTGACGTCAGTGTATCCTCAATGGATTGCCAATATTGTCCCAGTACCGAAAAAAGACGGAAAAGTCCGCATGCGCGTAGATTACAGAGATCTAAATAAAGCTAGTCCAAAAGATGATTTCCCATTGCCACACATTGATATATTAGTGGGTAGCACAACAAAATTCAAAGTATTCTCTTTCATGGATGAATTAACCGGGTATAATCAAATAATAATGGCGCCTGAGGACATGGAAAAAACAACGTTTATCACACCCTGGGGAACATTCTGTTATAGAGTGATGCCCTTAGGGTTGAAGAACGCTGGTGCAATGTACCAGAGGGTGATGACAACCCTATTCCATGATCTGATGCACAAGGAAATCGAAGTATATGTTGATGATATGATTTCTAAATCCCAGACTGAAGAAGGGCACGTAGAAGATCTGTTGAAGTTGTTTCAGCGTTTGAGGAAGTATCGTCTCCGCTTGAATCCAAATAAATGTACCTTCGGTGTTCAACCAGGGAAATTGTTGGGTTTCATTATTATCCAGAAAGGAATTAAAGTTGACCCTAATAAAGTCAAAGAAATTAAAGAAATGCCAGCGCCGAGAACTGAAAAGCTAGTCAGAGGGTTCCTCGGGCGTTTGAATTATATTTCCAGATTCATTTCCCACATGACTGCAACGTGTGAACCGATCTTTAAGTTGTTAAAGAAAGATCAAGGTTGTGTATAGACAGATAACTGCCAAAGGGCATTTGAAAGTATTAAAGAATATCTGCTTGAACCTTCTATCTTGCTCCCTCCTGTTGAAGGAAGACCATTGATTATGTATCTGACAGTGTTAGATAATTCCACGGGCTGTATTCTGGGACAACAAGATGAAACAGGGAAGAAAGAGTATGCCATTTATTATCTCAGTAAAAAGTTTACTAATTATGAATCGCGGTATTCCATGATGGAAAAGACATGTTGTGCTTTGGCCTGGGCGGAAAAATGTTTGCGGCAGTACATGTTGAATCACACCACTTGGTTGATCTCCAAAATGGATCGAATCAAGTACATTTTTGAAAAGCCTTCTCTTACCGGGAGAATTGCCCGCTGGCAGATGTTATCTAAATAAGACATCGAATACCGCACTCAAAAAGCTATTAAAAGCAGCGTGTTGGCAGATTATCTTGCTCACCAACCAGTTGATGATTATCAGTCTGATAAGTATGATTTCCCCGATGAGGATGTGATGTTTCTGAAAGTGAAAGATTGTGATGAACCATTGCCTGAGGAAGGTCCTGATCCTGAATCTTGTTGGAGTATGATATTTGATGGAGCTATGAATGCTTATGGTAAATGAATTAGTGTTGTGATTGTTACTCCACATGGATCACACATTCCTTTTACTGCAATGTTGACATTTGATTGTACTAATAATATGGCAGAATGAGGCTTGCATCATGGGTCTCGACGAAGCTATTGATCTCAGAGTTAAAATTCTAGACATGTATAGTGATTCAGCTTTGGTAATAAATCAAATTAAAGGAGAGTCGGATCCTCGTCACCCCGACTTGATCCCTTATAAAGATTATGCTAGAAGGTTGTTACCCTTCTTTAATAAAGTTGAACTCCATCACATTCCTAGAGATGAAAATCAAATGGCGGATGCTCTGGAAACTCTGGCTTCTATGTATCAAGTGAATACTTGGAATCATATACCTCGAATTATGGTTCAGCGACTGGATATGCCCGCTCATGTGTTTACAATAGAAGAGGTAGTAGATGAGAAACCTTGGTATTATGATATCAAGCATTTTCTTCAGACTCAGGAATACCCGATTGGTGCTTCGAAGAAAGATGGAAAGACATTGAGAAGATTGGTTGGTAGTTTCTTCCTCAGTGAAAATGTGTTGTACAATAGAAATAATGACATGGTCCTGCTCAGATGCATGGATAGACACGAAGCATACATGTTGATGCATGAGATTCACGAAGGTTTATTTGGCACTCATGCCAACGGACATTCGATGGATAAAAGGATGCTAAGGGAAGGTTACTATTGGCTGAAAATGGAATCTGATTGTTACAAATTTGCAAAGAAGTGTCATAAATGCCAGATTTATGCGGAGAAGGTTCATGTGCCTTCAACACTTCTCAATGTTATTTCTTCTCCGTGGCCTTTCTCTATATGGGGTATTGACATGATTTGGATGATAGAATCCAAAGCTTCAAATAGACACCGTCTTATCTTGGTAGCAATTGATTACTTCACCAAGTGGGTGGAGGCTGCTTTATATGCTAATGTTACTAAGCATGTGGTTATGCGCTTCATTAAGAATAATCTTATATGACGATATGGTGTGTCGAGCAGAATCATCACCAAAAATGGCTCGAATTTGAACAATAAGATGATGACCGAACTGTGTGAAGAATTCAATATTTTCCATCACAACTCATCTCCGTGCAGGCCGGAGATGAATAGGGCTGTTGAAACTTCTAATAAGAATATCAAGAAGATTATCCAGAAAATGGTTGTTACTTATAAGGATTGGCATGAAATGCTCCCTTTTGCTTTGCATCAATATCGAACATCTGTCCACACTTCAAAAGGAGAAACCCCGTTTTCCCTTATGTATGGAATGGAAGTTGTGCTCCCAATCGAGGTTGAGATTCCCTCTTTGTGTGTGATAATGGAAACCAAGTTGTCAGTGGTTGAATGGATCCATAACAGGTTTGACCAATTGAATTTGATCGAAGAGAAGAGAATGACAGCTTTGTGTCATGGACTGTTATATCAGAAAAGGATGAAGAAAGCTTTTGATAAGAAGGTCAAACCTCGTTAATTCAGAGAAGGTGACCTCGTGCTCAGGAAGTTCATGTCTTTTAACGCTGATTCTAGGGGAAAGTGGACTCCCAATTTTGAAGGCCCATATGTTGTCAATAAAGCCTTCTTTGGCGGTGCATTAATTGTTGAAACTATGGATGGCGAGGAGTTCCCATGTCCCATGAATGCTGATGCAATCAAGAAATACTTCGCCTAAAGAAATAAAAGAACAGCTCGCTAATTTGAAAACCCGAAAGGGCGGCTTAGGCAAAAAAATAATGTCTCGATAGGCCGAAAACCCGAATAGGAGGTCTAGAAAAAAATTAGAGACCTAAAAAGAATATATTTCCCGCTAAGTTGAAAACCCACAAGGGCATCTTAGGCAAAAGTTAGGGACTTTCTTGGCAAGTAACTATATCAGACAAGACTTGATCGTTGAAGCAACAATCTTCTCAAATCCTCATCATACATCAGCGGAATCTGCTGCTCAGGATTTCAAAAGTTGTTAGAGGGGATAATGATCATTGTATCTCAATGTATCTTTTCCATTATACATTACAGTTTTCCGAATTTTGTAATCATCCATGGAGTCTCTCCATTCGCAGACTACCATTCTATTTATGAAATTTGAGCTTTTACCCAATTCTTTGTATTTCTTATTTTATTTTTCTTGCAAATACTCCATTTATTATTGATAATAACTTTCAAAGCAAAAAGATTAAAAAACAAAAGTGATTTTCAAAAAGAATTTACAATTTGTTTTTACTATAAAATTTGTGACGCAAGTGAAAAATAACAAAAATGGTGATCCCAGGAATGGACGAACTCCAATTGTTTTAAGAAGTTTTGTTTCCCGGGGATGTTTTTCTCAAGATGTTTTCGCTGTATTGGGTTTGTGGCTCCATTATCCCCGAGAAGTTGGTACAATAATTACTCTCAAAGAATACGGGTCTCTGATTTCTCCGGTGAAGAACGTATTTTGGTTTTCCCTTTGAGAATATGGTTTTAACCTCCCAATGAAGTCAACACGAAATCCCCATTTAATGTCTTGATGACGGGACATTATTTGCCTTAACAAAGTTTGTGTGTTTTCCTCTTTCAAAATGGGCATGAATTCCCCAGAGAATGTTTTGGTGATTTGGTGTCCATCTGCTTTACTAGAAATTGATTTTGCAATCCACAATAGAAGTGTTACATTTGAAAACATTTGTTTCCCCGTTGAAGTCTAAGTGCTATTCCCCGGTGAAGCCTAGAGAAGGATGTTACATCCCTATATCTGTACTATTTTGTCGCTTTGATCTCTTTGCTTCCGGATTACGTTTCTCCCCAGTAAATTTAAACCATGGAGTAGGACTTTGTTTCCTCAGTTGGTGCTTATTTTTCTTCTGGGATGTTCATCTTGGATGTTATTTAGCCAAGTGTTGATTGTGCCTGAGTTAATTTTTCCTGGTTACTCCCAGTGTTATATGTCTGTTTTGTCAACATATACATGATAACACTCATGCATTCATACATACATCATGCATAATTAAATTTGGCAGATCATTGCTCATTCACGTTCATTAATATTTTGTTGATATACAACCCTGTTTTGTAGAGTTATGTTGTCTTCTCTCAAATAGAGTGTTGGCCTTAAGCAGAAAACGTATATTCTTTCAATTTCCCCACTGAGTTATCCTTCGTGGAATATTTTTGCTTTAGCCTTCCTGTACAACACTTTGTCTGGATATACTGGGTTTCCCTCTTGATTTTATTTCTAAAGGGATGCATTTTGGTTGACTGCTTCACTCCAATTTATTTATGGTTTAAATCTTTGTTTCCCAGTGTGATATGGTGGGAGAACTGACTTGATGTTTTGCGTTTCAATTGCATTTATGCGGATAGAAAGAGTCGCCACCGACTTTTCTTTTATCCAAAAGGAAAGGTAAAAAGCACAGAAAAGACCTTTCGAGATTATTTCTCGGGTTCGGGGGGTAGATTATGAAAATGGAAGGTATTAGCACCCTTTTCATCCATGGTTTTCCATGGGCTCTTAGTTACTCATTTAGATCACTTGCTTTTACTTGACAGTGTGCTTGTGGTGTGGGCTTTGAAAAAATCTCTTTATAATGGTTCTCATTTCTATAAGAACGCGTACAAAGTTTTGTTTCGAAAAGTGGTTCAAAGATATGTTTGTGGATTGTATTTAGGAAAGGGTTTTGAAAATATGTTTTGCAATGGTTCTCGTCTCTATAAGAACGTATACAAAATGTTTTATCTTTTGAAAATGTTTTAAAATGAAAGTGTAGGTGTAAAAATGTTTTTATCGTGAGCAAGCGAGTAACTAGGAGCGAATCTACCTAATCGAAAGGTCTTAAATTGTTCTTTTCTTCCTCCTTTTAATGTTGCTATCTTACCATTAATGTGGTAAGAAGCCCCATCATTGGATGCGAAGGGACGGGTGTTGGGACGTTTGTATAGTCATAGAAGGCAACATATGGGACGTTTTAGCAATGTCATTTTAGGGACTAGATCGTTCATCTAAGGCAACATCGAGAGTCATCAAGGGACTACGATCATTTATCGAGGGTATTTGCTAAAACGCCCATGTTCGAGGGACATGACTATTTTTTCGATAGGCAACAAAGTGAGATTACCCTAAGGGTGCATGTGTGCAAAGTGTTTTGATTGCATGCATTTGTCTTTGATTTTTAATGGTCTACTTGTTGATTTTATCTTTCCATACATCCTATTTAGTAGCAATATATGAAAAGCAAATAAAATGCGAAAAAATAAAATCTAAGCTATTACATCGCTTTGGGGGAATGGGGGTACAATTTTTATGAATGGGGGTTTGCAAGTAATATTAAAGCCTAAGTTATTATTACAACCATATTGAAATGTATAAGAATATACAAGAAACGAAATTACTCATTTATTTAAGAAATAAGTTTTCTTAAGAAAATATTTTTGGTCTTTTGTTTTAAGAAATAAAGTAAAGCATGGAAAAAATGTTTTTGGTGTTTGTTGATTAATGAAATAGAAAGTGATAGTAAATATAGTGAGAAAAAATATAAAAAATAGAATCAGTGTGTTGCTGATTAAGGGAGGTCAGAAGTTCTGACCCTAGCGCACTGCAAAACAAAATTCCTGTTAGTAAAAAAAACATAAGCAGAGTCAGAAGTTCTGAGTCCATCAGGAGCACATTAGCTTTCAGGAGTTCTGATACCACCAGCAACAAAATAGGTTTCAGAAGTTCTGAAACCACCAGCAACAGAAAAGATCTCAGAGGTTCTGATATCACTGGAAGAACTTGGTCTCTCTCTTCATGGCATTCAGAACATCTGAATTTGATCATTTCTCCACAAAGCAGAAGATACGTATATGATAATTATAACAGGTTTCATAGCATTTCAGGAACAAGAAATATCAGAACCATAAATCAGAGGCAAGTATGAATCTGCTAATCCTAATTCTGAGTTCTAATTTCTTTCAGAAGTTCTGAAACTGGTTTATTCCATACTTAGGCAAGTAAACACGTGAAGCCTCAGAATATGTATAATGTCAGAAGCATGATATTTACATTGTATTTTTGGACATGCAAATCTGATAATGCTGAAACAATGTGATAAGAGTCAGCAGAAACTTACCCTTCATCTGGAAAAGATTCTGTAAACTGGAGGTTGGTCTTTGACCCTGGTGACATTCTGAGCAACTTCTTCATGTACTCAGTAGGATGGAGGTTTTCAACTTCTGGAACAACCAAGGGGTGATACTCTCACCTCTTTGAATGGAAAGTGTATGGCAGTATGAATACAAAAGTTAGGATAACTTCTAATATATGAATCAACAACTGTGGGGATGGTTTTAGTCAAGGAACAATGGAGTTTTGATGCTAGAATCAAACGCTAAGGTTTGGTATTTTGGTGTTTTTAGCTTTTCGGATTCTTGGAGTTTTGCAAAGATTCAAGGCCTTTTCTTTCTTTTTTGTGATTCTCTCTCTCCAAAAACCAACCTCTTCAACGTGTGATGGAACAAGCTATTTATAGATGGATTTTGCTGTGGTTTTGGGGGGAAAAACAAATGAGTTTTTTAAACATTTTTGGTATACTGCCCCTTTGTTTTAAATCACAGTTTTTTGTAGGCTAATTTGGTGCAAGAAAAATGCAGGCGTGGACTGGATCAGCAGCACTTTGGAGTGTTGTGGCAGCTGGTTACAGGACTGTGTTATAGCAGGGTAGCAGGTTAAGGTTTGGGGTTTTGTGATGTTCTGATTGCAGAACATTAGAAACATCACCTCCAAACGCTGAAGGAGCATCTTCTGACCAGAGCGTTGAACATGACCTATGCACGCTGAAGAATCATGTTCTGACTGGAGCGTTATGTTCTGACCAAAGAGCAACACTGTTGTATGTTCTGGTTGAAGCGTTATCTTCTGACGATGCTTACATAGAGGTTAGCTCAGAAGTTCTGAAGTGTCATATTCTTTAGATACTTAGAAAATTTTCTAAATGCTTGAAAAATTTGATTTTCAGAATAACTTCTGACTTTTGATTTTTGATGAACCAATTTCATGCCTTAACGAAATATGATTCTTGGAACTTGATTTTTTGATTCAAAAGCCATAGTTTGACTCCTTTGGTGTGTAAATGACCATTTTGTCCCTGTGAACGAATATCTTGGAAAAATTGTAATTTCAGATTTGCAACTGGATGGAAACAAACTTGAGGGTCCAGGTTGATCCTTTGAGAAATGAGAGGGCAAATTTTGGGGTACAACAGCTGCCCCTGTTCAATCTTCTTAAACTTGAAAAGTGAGATCGACGTGTTTGTCGTTCGTGGATTGAAAGTAGAAGAAGATTGAACACTAGAGTGCCCAGAAATTTGCACTTGATGATGCACTGGTTGATTATGTAGGGAATGGGCTTAAATATGCCATTTGGAGAAATGATGGAGAGTTGTTAGAGATGGGCTTATAGATGCCATCCAAAGGTGATTGTTGACAGAAAGACTGAACTTGATTTTAACAGAAAATGAATCAGAATAAACCTTTGAGAGGTTTATCTGAACCAGTGAAATAATATGGAGATGAATCAGAATAAACCGTTGAGAGATTTATCTGAACCAGTAAAAATATGGAGATGAATCAGAATAAACCGTTGAGAGATTTATCTGAACCAGTAAGAATCTGGAAACGAATCAGAATAAACCGTTGAGAGATTTATCTGAACCAGAAAGAATCTAGAAACGAATCAGAATAAACCGTTGAGATTTATCTGAACCAGTGAAATAATCTGGAGACGAATCAGAATAAACCGTTGAGAAATTTATCTGAACCAGTGAAATAATCTGGAGATGAATCAGAATAAACCGTTGAGAGATTTATCTGAACCAGTGAAATAATCTGGAGACAAATCAGAATAAACTGTTGAGAGATTTATCTGAAACAATAAAATAATCTGGAGACGAATCAGAATAAACCGTTGAGAGATTTATCTGAACTAGTAAAAATCTGGAAACGAATCATAATAAACCGTTGAGAGATTTATCTGAACCAGTAAGAATCTGGAAACGAATGAGAATAAACCATTGAGAGATTTATCTAAACCAGTAAGAATCTTGAAATGAATCAGAGTAAATCGTTTAGAGATTTATCTGAACCAGTAAGAATCTGGAAACGAATCAGAATAAACCATTGAGAGATTTATCTGAACCAGCAAGAACCAGCCTTTTCTCGGAAACTGATCTGTATTTGACTTGTTGAAAATTTGTGTCTGTCGGAAGTTTGTTGATAATAACTGTCCAATGGCTCTTTCCTGTAAAAAGGTGAAGAGTTAATTGTATGTAATGCTATGATGTACGTGATGCATGGTGTGATGTTTGCCTCTCAAACTAAATGAGATTGCATTGTATGTACTTGAGTTGTCAATGTTATGACGTATGGATGCAAATGTATGGAATTTAAATACTGTTTGTGCCGTAGCGTTGCTGGAAACGGGGAAAATAAGTCCCTTTTGAAGCACTGATGGGTGAGTTTCCAAGTGTAAACTCTGTTGTAGAAGGGAAAAGCCAGACATTGCTTGTAGTTTTCGTGATATCCTGCTGGGGAAATCTGAGAAGTTGGGCAACTTACTGGGGACACTATGGATCAGTGGTTGGAAATTCTTGCTCTATCAGGAAAATGAGAACGCTTGATACCAACAGGCTGCATACTGGGGATATGCTAGTGATTCTGTAGTAGGACGCATTTGTTTCCGCTCTGGCTGGAGAAAGTAACTGCGGGGGTTTTATGGAATGTCTTATAGATATTATCCTATTTCTTAAAGCCATTAGTAATTGTCTTTCCGTTTCTTTTTGTTTATTTGTAACAGTAATCACGTTCAAATGCATATGTTCAAAAATAAATCATTGGACGTTTTTGTAAATAAAACATAGAAATAAAGAAAAACAGATGGTTTTGCACTTTCAAAAGGGATATCTTTGTATTAACTTGAACAAGTATTTTTTGCACAATGAGACGAGCATTCTAGCAAGAGAATGTCCTCGTAAAAAATGAAAATTGATACAGAGAAAAGATAAATATGTGAAATAATCCCATAGGGTTCCCATTCAGCTATAGTCTTCATGTCTCTGAATGTCTTGTCCGCTTGTCGCCTCGGCGAAGTCGATTGGATTGATTTAGAGCCAAATGAGTTGATTGGTTGACGCTGAAGATTGTCTGCCAGATGATCCAACGGGACATAGTCATACGCTTTAATCCCTAACTTTTGCTTGGACCGCCCTCTCGGGTTTTCAGTCCACCGGGATACCCTTTTTTGCCCAAGCCTCCCTTTCGGGTTTTCGACTTACCGGGTGTATAAATTTTTTTATTTTCATCCCTTATTTTTTCCCGAACCCTTTTGGTTCGCCGGGAAGCCCTTATTTTTTCCTAGGCCAGTCAACCTAGCGGATCTTTGATCATGCGTAGTATCTTTTAACTATGTCCGTATTTACAGGGTGCGGGAGGTCGTCGCCATCCATAGTAGTCAAGATCATTGCTCCACCAGAGAAAATGCTTTTGATTACAAATGACCCTTCATATGTAGGGGTCCATTTTCCCCTGGGATCACCTTGTGGCAAAATGATACGCTTGATTACCAAGTCACCGACCCGATATACCTGATGTTTGACCTTTTTATTAAAAGCTTTGATCATGCATTTTTGGTACATCTGACCATGACAGATAGTTGTAAGCCTCTTCTCATCAATCAAGTTTAGTTGGTCAAACCGAGTCTGGATCCAATCTTCTTCATTCAAACCAACATCCTTCATGATTCTTAGAGAGGGGATCTCGACCTCAATAGGCAAGACAGCTTCCATGCCGTATACGAGAGAAAAAGGTGTTGCCCCAGTTGATGTGCGAACTGTGGTATAATACCCATGGAGAGAAAACAATAGCATCTCATTCCAGTCTTTGTATGTGACTGTCATTTTCTGTATGATCTTCTTAATGTTTTTGTTAGCAGCTTCTACAACACCATTCATCTTTGGCCAGTAAGGGGAAGAATTGTGATGCTGAATCTTGAATTGCTCGCACAAGGCGGTGATTATAGTGTTCTTTAGATTTGTACCATTATCAGTGAGGATTCTCTCTGGGATGCCATACCGACATATGGGATTCTGCTTGATGAACCGAGCGACCATATTCTTAGTAACGGAAGCAAAAGAAGCTGCTTCGACCCACTTGGTAAAATAGTCAATGGCCACTAAGATAAAGCGGTGTCCATTGGAGGTTGTTGGCTTGATTTCCCCAATCATATCGATTCCCCACATAGCAAAGGGCCAAGGAGCCGTCAAGACATTCAGAGGAACCAGAGGTACGTGCACTTTGTCAGCATAGATTTGACACTTATGGAAAGTCCGAGAGTGTTCGTAGCAATCTGCCTCTATGGTAGACCAATAATAGCCTGACCGTAGGATTTTCTTTGCCAATGTATGCCCACTGGAATGAGTACCAAAAGTTCCTTCGTGTAATTCAACCAAGATCCTTTCAGCCTCAGCCTTGTCTATGCACCGAAGCAATATAGAGTCATGATTGTGTTTGTACAAAATGTCGTTACTAAGGAAGAATTTAGCCGAAAACCTTCTTAGGAACTTATTGTCATTCACTGAAGCTCCTTCTGGATATTCCTAAGACTCGAGATACCTCTTGACTTCATGAAACTAAGGCTGGTCCACTACCTCTTCAGTATTAATCTCTTGACAGTAGGATGGTTCATCCATCTGCTCAATGGTGATTTAAGGAGCCTCGTCATCCCAATTAAGTTTAAACATAGAAGACATTGTAGCTAAATCGTCTTCTAGCTGATTTACTTCTTGCGGGAAATGCTTGAAGGTAATCTTCTCGAAATGCGGAAGCAATGTCAACACATGTTCTTTATAAGGGATAAGGTTGGGGTGTTTGGTGTCCCATTCCCCTTTGACCTGACTAATGACCAAAGTTGAATGTCCAAATACATCCAAGTATTTGATCCCCAAGTCTATAGCAGCTTTGAGACTGAAGATGCACGCTTCATATTCTGCCATGTTATTCGTACAATTGAAGCAAAGTCTGGAAGTAAAGGGAGTATGACATCCTTCTGGAGATATGAGTACGACACCGATACCATTGCCAAGCGCGTTGGATGCCCCATCAAAGAACAAGGTCCATCGGGATCCTTATTCAGGTTCGTCATATGGCCTAATTTCTTCACAGTTGTCTAACGTCATGATGTCTTTGTCCGGGAATTCAAACTTCATGGACTGATAGTCTTCTACAGCTTGGTGAGCAAGATGATCAGCTAATACACTACCTTTTATAGCTTTCTGGGCAGTATACTGTATGTCGTATTTTGTCAGGATCATCTGCCATCTTGTTATTCTCCCAGAAAGAGTGGGCTTCTCAAAGATGTACTTTATCGGATCCATTTTAGATATCAACAAAGTAGTGCGGGTCAGCATATACTGTCTCAGCCGGTGAGCAGCCCATGCCAGAGCGCAGCAAGTTTTCTCGAGCAGTGAAAATCTTGTTTCATAGTCGGTAAACTTTTTGCTCAGGTAATAAATAGCATGCTCTTTTCGACCAGACTCGTCATGCTGCCCCAACACACACCCCATTGAGTTTTCTAAAACAATTAAATATAAGATCAATGGCCTTCCCTCGACAGGTGGCAACAATACAGGAGGTTCTTGGAATAGTACACACATCATCTCTTCTTGGAAGTTGGATGTATCCAAACTGAGGAGTCGGCCATACTTCTTGGTAAAAGGAGAATCCCCGGGCACTCTTGAAGCTAGCTCTTAAAGTTGAAGATGTGCTTTTACAAAGCTGATTCTGATGGTGTTTCTTCGGAGAGAATTCATGTCCTACAAAACAAAAACAAAGATAAATTTCTAAATCCTTGAAATGGTTAGTGAGTATGCATATGATGTCAATGATGTTTATGTACAAGAAAATATATACACAACAAACAAAACCCTATGTTTTAGGCTTGCATGAGTTTTGTAGGTAAGTACCCTCTTGAAGTCTAGTTAGCTCAACCTGTCCTAGAAATAATGATCGGGTTCTAAAGGATCTCAATATCACCGACCTTTCTCTTAGGCATTGTCTCAGCACAACAATCTTTTCTTGCGGCCGAGATATCCCAAAAATCTAGCCTCAATGAGTGTAGTATCGAGTATCAACCAATTTTTAGCTTTACACCGAAATCGGCTATCTCACTACGTCCTAATGGCCAAGTTTGTTCAATTAGGGTTCTAAGGTCAATTAGTGGTTCATGACGCCACTCAGCGGCCCCGTATTATCCTCAATTCACCACGAGGGATACCAGTACCTACAAATGCGTCACACTAGCATAACCATTGTTTCAACCATATCGATATACGCCGTACAGTCTCCACAATCTATTGCTTTTTACCTAAAAAGGTGTCCCAGATCCGGGTGGAGGATCAAAGCAAGCCCAATACAAAGAACTGAATATAAAGCACACAAATCAAATAATGAAAGCGAGTAAAGGTGATCTAACCCTAAGGTAACCCCACTTTTTTTTAAATGTTCCCAGCAGAGTCGCCAGTTTTGTGATACGGTGGGAGAATTGACTTAATGTTTTGCGTTTCGATCGCATTTGTGCGGATAGCAAGAGTCGCCACCGACTTTTCTTTTATCCAAAAGGAAAGGTAAAAAGCACAGGAAAGACCTTTCGAGATTATTTCTCAGGTTCGGGGGGTAGATTATGAAAACGGAAGGTATTAGCACCCTTTTCATCCATGGTTTTCCATGGGCTCTTAGTTACTCGTTTAGATCACTTGCTTTTATTTGACATTGTTATAATGGTGTGGGCTTTGAAATTGTTTTGAAAAAATCTCTTTGTAATGGTTCTCGTTTCTATAAGAACGCGTACAAAGTTTTGTTTCGAAAAGTGGTTCAAAGATATGTTTGTGGATTGTATTTCGGAAAGGGTTTTGAAAATATGTTTTGCAATAGTTCTCGTCTCTATAAGAACGTATACAAAATGTTTTGTCTTTTGAAAATGTTTTGAAATGAAATTGTAGGTGTAAAAATGTTTTTATCGCGCGCAAGCGAGTAACTAGGAGCGAATCTACCTACTCGAATGGTCTTAAATTGTTCTTTTCTTCCTCCTTTTAATGTTGCTATCTTACTATTAATGTGGTAAGAAGCCCCATCGTTGGATGCGAAGGGACGGGTGTTGGGACGTTTGTATAGTCATAGAAGGCAACATATGGGACATTTTAGCAATGTCGTTTTAGGGACTAGATCGTTTATCGAAGGCAACATTGAGGGTCATCGAGGGACTACGATCATTTATCGAGGGTCTTTGCTAAAACGCCCATGTTCGAGGGACATGACTATTTTTTTAATAGGCAACAAAGTGAGATTACCCTAAGGGTGCATGTGTGCAAAGTGTTTTGATTGCATGCATTTGTCTTTGATTTTTGATGGTCTACTTGTCGATTTTATCTTGCCATACATCCTATTTAGTAGCAATATATGAAAATCGAATAAAATGCGAAAAAAATAAAATCTAAGCTATTACATCGCTTTGGGGGAATGGGGGTACAATTTTTATGAATGGGGGTTTGCAAGTAAGATTAAATCCTAAGTTATTATTACAACCATATTGAAATGTATAAGAATATACAAGAAACGAAATTACTCATTTATTTAAGAAATAAGTTTGCTTAAGAAAATATTTTTGGTCTTTTGTTTTAAGAAATAAAGTAAAGCATGGAAAAAATGTTTTTGGTGTTTGTTGATTAATGAAATAGAAAGTGATAGCAAAGATAGTGAGAAAAAATATAAAAAATAGAATCAGCGCGTTGCTGATTAAGGGAGGTCAGAAGTTCTGACCCTAGCACACTGCAAAACAAAATTCCTATTAGTAAAAAAAAACATAAGCAGAGTCAGAAGTTCTGAGTCCATCAGGAGCACATTAGCTTTCAGGAGTTCTGATACCACCAGCAACAGAATAGGTTTCAAAAGTTCTGAAACCACCAACAACAGAAAAGATCTCGGAGGTTTTGATTTCACTGGCAGAACTTGGTCTCTCTCTTCATGGCAGTCAGAACATCTGCATTTGATCATTTCTCCACAAAGCAGAAGATACGTATATGAAAATTATAACAGGTTTTATAGCATTTCAGGAATAAGAAATATCAGAACCATAAATCAGAGGCAAGTATGAATCTGCTAATCTTAATTCTGAGTTCTAATTTCTTTCAGAAGTTCTGAAACTGGTTTATTCCATACTTAGGCAAGTAAACACGTGAAGACTCAGAATATGTATAATGTCAGAAGCATGATATTTACATTGTATTTTTGGACATGCAAATCTGATAATGCTGAAAGAATGTGATAAAAGTCAGCAGAAACTTACCCTTCAGCTGGAAAAGATTCTATAAACTGGAGGTTGGTCTTTGACCCTGGTGACATTCTGAGCAACTTCTTCACGTACTCAGCAGGATGGAGGTTTTCAACTTCTGGAACAGCCAAGGGGTAATACTCTTACCTCTTTGAATGGAAAGTGTATGGCAGTATGAATACAGACGTTAGGATAGCTTCTAATATATGAATCAACAACTATGGGGATGGTTTTAGTCAAGGAACAATGGAGTTTTGGTGCTAGAATCAAACGCTAAGGTTTTGTATTTTGGTGTTTTTAGATTTTCGGATTCTTGGAGTTTTGCAAAGATTCAAGGCCTTTTCTTTCTTTTTAGTGATTCTCTCTCTCCAAAAACCAACCTCTTTAATGTGTGATGGAACAAGCTATTTATAGATGGATTTTGCTGTGGTTTTGGGGGGAAAAACAAATGAGTTTTTTAAACATTTTTGGTATACTTCCCCTTTGTTTTTAAATCACAGTTTTTTGTAGGCTAATTTGGTGCGCGAAAAACGCAGGCGTGGATTGGATCAGTAGCACCTTGGAGTGTTGTGGCAGCTGGTTGCAGGACTGTGTTATAGCAGGGTAGCAGGTTAAGGTTTGGGGTTTGGTGATGTTCTGATTGTAGAACATTAGAAACATCACCTCCAAATGCTGAAGGAGCATCTTCTGACCAGAGCGTTGAACATAGCCTCTACACGCTGAAGAATCATGTTCCGACTGAAGCGTTATGTTCTGACCAAAGAGCAACGCTGCTGTATGTTCTGTTTGAAGCGTTATCTTTTGACGGTGCTTATATAGAGGCTGGCTCAGAAGTTCTGAAGTGTCATATTCTTTTGACACTTAGAAAATTTTCTAAATGCTTGAAAAATTTGATTTTCAGAATAACTTCTGACTTTTGATTTTTGATGAACCAATTTCATGCCTTAACGAAATATGATTCTTGGAACTTGATTTTTTGATTCAAAAGCCATTGTATCACTCCTTTGGTGTGTAAATGATCATTTTTTCCCTGTGAACGAATCTCTTGGAAAAAATTGTAATTTCAGATTTGAAACTGGATAGAAACAAACTTGAGGGTCCAGGTTGATCCTTTGAGAAATGAGAGGGAAAATTTTGGGGTACAACACCCAGCATTATTATCTCTTTGGATTTCTGCATGCTTCGAGCATTGGTTTGGGAAATGTGCATTTATTTTGGCACGAGAAGACTTTTATCGCCTCAGCAAGAATACGTTCTTCATTCCCCTGGAAGTCATTCTTCATTCCCCAAAAAGTCATCGTACAATCCTCCATAATAGCAAGTAGCAGGTCTCTTTATTTGAGCAACTTGTACTTCCTCGTAAAATTCGACGTTACTTTTTTGCTATCTTATCTATGAGTGGACAGTTTGCAGTTTGTTGTCAAGTTACTCCAGAGATGGCGAGTCTTTCAATATCACAGAGACAATTCATTGTGAAATTTTTGTAAGTGGTAGTCTCTTTATTTAAGACAGCTTATATATTACCCTTTCCAGGCGGAATGCCTTGGTTAAAGAAGAAGTTGAGACCCGTTCTAGGTGAAACGCCAGAATTTTGGGGAAACTTGTTTTCTTTTTGCTATCCTCAATGAACATTGGTAGTTCACTGTCAGTGAACAAAGGTGCTATGATATTATCTTTCTACCTTCAGTGAAAGATGGTAGGTCACCTTCAGTGAAAGTTGGTGATTGTTATCTTTTTGCTACCTTCAGTGAACGTTGATAGTTCACTGTCAGTGAATGACTGTGTTATGATATTTTCTTCTCTTTCTACCTTCAGTGAATGTTGGTAGGTCACCTTCAGTGAAAGTTGGTGATTGTTATCTTTTTGCTACCCTCAGTGAATGTTGGTAGTTCATCGTCAGTGAACGGTGGTATTATGGAGTATTGGACTTCTTGAACTTAGGACTAGAAACCTTGGCCTATGTTGGAGACCTTGTGACCTTAATACATATTTTGTATAGAGTTCTTGAGGTTTACCTCAAGACATCAGGTTGTTTGTTTATTTTGTGTGCAGGTTATTGTGATTACGTTCTTTGTTTGTAATATGGAATTCACCCGTATACAACCGTTACTCTGCCCAATTTTTATGAATACTTAATGCACTTGAAGCTTGGTTCTCTCAAGAGGTATAGTATCTTTGCTTGTTTGGTTTCAATCCAAAGAATGAGAATTCTATCTTGACTCATAATGTCAAGTATTGGCTTCTTGTTGGTTAGATGGTTCTTATCCCTAGCTTTTACCTTATGCTTTAGGATAGCCTCTTCTTCTCCTCCCATCTTCTTAAATTTCAAAAAAATCTTCTTCCTCCTTTTGAAAACTCTTCTTGTGTTTTAACTTGAACCATTTTTATAATAAACTTGGACTTAGGTCCATGCATTTTCAAAACATTTTCATAAATAAACTTCAATCAACTTAATAATACTTTGGCATTTTTTTGTGAGAAGACTAAAAGTCAATCAATCTCATTTCAAACCATTTTGCCACTTTGGCATTTTATTTTAAAATCTTTCTCAAAAGATTAGACTCTTGTCAATTTTTATAGTGAAACAAATAACTATACTTCTATAATTTGTAGTGAAGAGAGATATTTTCCACTTGGGTGTTGAGTGAGGCATTGTTGATTTTAAAATCCAAGCCATATCCTCCACTTTGAGATGATGCAAATTCCCCTTCCTCATGATTGTGAGTAGTAAGTATGTTTTCCACACGGACAATGACGATGATGTCTTATCTCATAAAATTAACCAACACACTTGTGTTTAAAATTTTTTAAAAGAGGAACTACGTGTACCCTAATCTTCTATTGCACGAAAGGTGGTACGTAGGCACTAAAGGTTCGCAACTGCGGCGGGTGCAAAAATCATAAAAAATATATTTCTTCTCTCATCTCCACCATCCGTTTTTATACAACATTTTATAGCCAAAATATACAGATTTTACAAAGAGGTTCCCGTGGAGTACCGTAGATGTTTAGGGTGCTAATACCTTCCCTTTACATAACCAACCCCCTTACCTAGAATCTTTCCCCCTATTTTTGGGTTATTCGCTCTTTTCCCATTCCTTTGGAAACAATAAAGCGCGATGGAGATTTTTATTTTGATTTGTACAAGTCTAGTCAATCCAATGGCTTAGCCTTAAACATTTCTACCGCTACACTAGTCCCTTAACAAAAATTGCTAAAACATCCTTATCAGTTACCTTCGATGATTGTACGATGACCACGCCTATCCCTTCACATTCAACGATAGGGCTTCCTACTAACTAATGATACAAATAGCACTATCTAAAGGAGGAGAAAAAAACAAGAATGACCTTGAGTAGGGTAGATCTTAATCGCTTGCTCACAAAGCTCTTCAAAACAAAAACATTTTTCACAATCACACTTTTCAATAAGTATTTTTAAACAAACACTTTCTACACATTCTCGAGGACATATACGAGAATCATTACAGATTTTCTCCTTCCATTGGCATTTCAAAATATTTTCAAATACACAACACAAAGTAATTTTCAAGAAGTGAGTTAAGCGATTAAGAGCCTGTAGATAACTACGGATGAAAAGGGTGCTAACACCTTCCCTTTTCATAACCTACCCTCCAAACTCAAAAATCTCAAGGTCTTTCCTGCTCTTTTCACCCTTTCCTTATTGGATAAAAGAAATGTCAGTGGCAACTCTTGCTATCCGCAACATTTGCAATAAAACACAAAAATTAAGTCAGTTCTCCAACCTTATTACACTGACATAATGTAGCCTACATGGCATCATGCCCTCTCCATACCAAGCACGCTGATGTTTACACCCATTAGAAATGCCTTTTCAGACCCACTCGGGACACATCACAATGGTAGCTCAAGTGTGTATGACTTACCAAGAACTTCAATATGATTCAAGACCTCATGGCGTCAGTAATAACTGTCATAAGCTCTTTACCAAATTCTAGCCTAGGTCTACTTCGATTCAAGCATATATCAAATGGTCACATTAAGCCACCAAGGCAAATACATCCGAACGTTCAACCAGAACAATAAGTTCAAGTAATGATCATATAGTTACATTTCAACATATCACATACATTAATTATACACATCCATAAATGATCATACATGACATTTATTATACAATGTGATTCGAATCATAATCGTGCATATTCATGTCATAAGCGAATAATGATTACACAAGAATTATAATCGTTATTCAATATGTTTAAAAGCAATCACATAAATAAAGGAGGCTTCTGGTACTCTCTATAGTACGAGACTGTACTCAAAGGATTACCTTAATACAGTTCTGTTCAGGAGGGCACACTGAGTGGAGCCTCCCACGCTAAGCGCGCTCTGTGAAATAATTAATTTCAAGTCCCAGGATAATATCAGTTTTATTTTGGGTTCCAAAATCCTCATACAACACTACAAATCAAGTATCCATAATATACCAATATGAATTTCAGGTTAGGAACATGTCATTAATCAATAAAAATCAACATGCATCATCAATTTCTCAACCTAACCCTTAAATCCTAATTTCTTATTAAACCCTTAAAAACTCAAGTCTCTAACTATGAGACTCACCTTACATCTAAGGAGGTTAACATATCATCCGTGCTACAATTGAGCTCTTATCTTGATCAAACTTCCACCTCTAACACCATGAAATCCGTAGCACCCTTTCTTTCATTTTTCAGCAAGGATCAACAAACTTCTAGAGCGTTTTTCTCCTTCAATAAAGATTTTCCTAACACGACATTATATATCAAAACGAAGGGAATTTTGTGTAGATTCCAGAACTTCAAGAATTTCCCAAAATAGAGTTACCAGTAGAGAGTTATGATCTGTTATGTAAGAGTTTTTCATGGAGTGCGAAAATGGAGGTTGGAAGATTCCAACAAAATCTGATTTGTATATGCAATTTCCAACACGCCTTAAGATTCCAGGAACTAAGTGTTTAATTTCCACAATACCCTCCAACCAAGTCAATATTACAAGTTTGCCATTTAGTCATATTTCAACTATCTATTAGTCTCTCCCTTAACAATGTTTAAGATGTATAAACTTTAATGACATCTTGACACTAATAGACATTTAGGTCTCACTTAACTTGTCTTCATTCTTAAAGGAATAAGAATGTTTCATTATAAATGTATATCTCTTCTGTTATTATATTATGACAATCTTAGAGTTTACAACAACAAGGGAGAGTAAGGGTTTAAAGGCATAGCATATAGTTTTGGATATTCTCAAGGGAAATCTTAGAAAGGAAAGAGTTTTGGAAACCTTTGGAGTTATCTAAGGTTATTGGAAAATGGGAAACACTTGTTTACACCTTTGAGTTTGGGTTATACATATATTGAAGGTTGAAGAGGTTGGGTAACACTTGGGTAGAAAATAGAGTTAATTTTTAGAAGCCTTCGGGATTGTTCTTGGGAACCTGGAGGCAAAGACTATTTTCTTGTAACTCATTTGTAATATCTTGTAACAACTTTTTGATTATAGTAAATCAGAGAGCTGCTCTCTCCCTCAGAGTAGATTGTTTTATCGAACTGGATAAACAAACCTTTGACTTTTTCTTAGCTTATTCTGTTATATTATTGCTATAGACCATTTATTTTAGTTGCTACTATTCTTTTACTTACGAATTGATATTGAATTTTGTCCTAATTAACAACAAGACTCACAACATCATTATTTTCAAAGTATTACAAAAATACTCAAATTCTACCAATATAAATTCATATGCTTCTTTTGATTGTTTAGTAAAATTTGAAAATTTACTAAATTGTTGATGCACGTGTACGCCACTCAAAGTATCCATTTCATCATTACTAGAATCCATAACACTAACCTCCATGTATCTATTAGCTTCTTTTGTCCAACGATGCAATATATATTTGTTAAAAAAAATTAGATCACAATTGTATTGTTACATGTGTTAATGCCATTATTTAATTAGCCAAAGCTACAATGGTCTAATTATTAATAAGTTTGTGGCTAAAAGCATAAATATCATGAAGGGTAAGATTATTATGTAGATATCATAAGTCAATATCTAATTTGATGAGGAGTCAAATTAGAATGTTGAAGCCTAAGAAATAACCCAAAAGTTATTTATAGGGGTTATAGTTTCCATTTGTAGGCAACATGAAAATGGCTCATCAGAAAAATTCTCTCTTCATCCCCATCAGAGGAGATTCAAGAAGTCATAAGGAACTTTACAGTTGGAAGATCAATAATCGATAACTTTCAACTATTTCTAATGAAAACTTAAGTATGCTTCCGCTTTCATTCTCATAATTCTGTTCGGGTATGGGTATAAGGGATGTGGTTCGATCGCATGTTTGACTCATCATGATTAGTTTAGAGTTCTATTCTAATTTCTATATTGATAGAAATTATAAAGTTATGAATATATCTAACAATATTGATTAGGAATTTGAAGTACACTTTTAGCTTGAAAAACTATCAAGATGTGTTTGTACAGTATTCCCATAAATTCAAAAAGTTGGCAACTGCACATAGCATCCCCTGACTCTAAATTTATATCAAATATGAATTTGTCTCAATTTTATGCTTTGTAAAGTGGCTAACAAGTGCAAGCTCATGTTGAAATTTTCCAAACATATTTCTAGTATAAGTCAATGCCGCATGCTCCCCTATTTTCAATTTGATACTCAAAATGCGTGATTTATGTTTAGACTCAATGTCTTCTCTCTTTTCAGCCTTATAACGATTATTATCTGTCTTCTCAAAATTTACCATAAATTTTTGTAGTGTTGTGGTTGAATTAACCAAAGAGAAAAAAAAGAATTGATACTCTCACACTACTACATAAAACACATACAATAACGATTGCAAGACACATATAATAACAATAGCGCATCCGTTGTTAGCTAGCATGTGATTGTATGTACGTTGGTTACCACCATGAACATATGACCGTTGTGATAAACTAGGTAGCGCGTTCTATATCACAACGGTCAAAGTAAACAACCGTTGTGATATAAAGATAAATGTCATGGATTCGATACCAAGTGACTTTATGGCTATTTATTTTCCACTCATTATATAACAACAGTTATTATAATAACCGTGATTAAATAATTTTTTATTTTATTTTAGTTTTATTTTTCCATATATTACAAACCTATATTTTTTCATAATTAACATGTACACAAATTATCAGATATATTATAACATATACACAAAATAAATAACTTGTATATTATAAATATATTAAGCAACAAAAATAAATTTATAACCATCAAAGAAAAAGTCATGATAAAATACCACCCCCCTTTTCAATTAACGCGTTGAACATAAACACCCAACGTTTACAGACATCTTCTAAGTCATCGGAAGAGAAATGTATCCTGTAGTTGAACATCTACATAAAAAAGTGAAAAAAAATCGAATATCACGTCTTTTGAATTATAATAGAAAATTGCTTTAGCATTAATATGTTATTTGTAAATACATTTCATCACATTATACATATCTTGTCCCACGAATTAACAATGGCGGCAGAGACCATCAAGAATCGTACAAAAGGCACTAAACTCGACTGGAAGTCTGGCACCTGACTTGTGGACTTTTTTTAGTTTATCCATCATTGTAGAACCTCTTTATTTTTTCAATTCTCTGCCTACGTATTGAGAATAGTTTGTTTTGGTTTCATTTGTACATGTAGCTTTGTCGCTACTGGATGAAGAAGATGAAGAGGAAGTGACCATCTATCAATAATAATAATACCAACAACAACAACAAAAACAATAGCATTAACAAAAACAAGGCATAAACAACAATAAATACATAAACAACAACAATGGCATCATCGACAATAATGACATCAACAACAACGAAGACATAAACAACAATAAATACATAAACAACAACAATGACAACATAACAAGACCTCAATGCAAAATGACGGTATTGTAGATTCATGGTGTTGTACCCCAAAATTTTCCATCTCTTTTTTAATACATTCCTCACAAAGGATCTCCAATTCTCAAGGATTCTCAAGAATTGATCAGACAAAATCACCTCCGAGACACTGAGGCCACAAATTAGGGTTTTGACTAAGAATGATTGATCATTGACTTTTTGACCTAATACAGGACCTAATGGATTGAAGCATAATCTCAAAAACTCAAACATAATATGTTCCAATTCCATGGCTTAAATCATTTCTCAAGATCAGTGGATTGATAGTTGAAATTTGGTTAATTATTGAAAAGTCAACTGATAGACCAAAAGTCAAACTTTGAATTTTGGTCAACATTAAATTTCAAAGATCACAATTCATCAAGAAATTCAAAAATATGAAGCTTGATCATCAAGAAACCAAGAAGTTCAAAAGTCAATGTGAAAAGCCAAACTTTTCAAGACTTAGAAATTTTTCTAAGTGTTTTTTATACATGATAATTTCATTACTTCATGCCATTCATTCGCCAAGATTCAAGATGATTCAAAGGAAACTTTCAACATGAAAGTTGTAGATCTTTATGATATCTACAACTTTGATTTTTTGATCAAGTCCTATAAGTGCTTGGATTTGGAGTTAGAAATTCATGAAGTCATGGAATTTTCATTTAACACTTAAAGAAATTTTCAACAGATTTTGGTCAGGATTTTATCCCAACTTCTCGGCATTTTTTCACATAGTTACAAGATGGTTTTGTCAAAATGGCCAACATGAAAGTTGTATAGGGTGTTTCAAGCTTTTGAAAACATCCAAGAGCATGAAGTTATCATACTTGAGCTAGGAGATTCAAGGCGCTGAAGTTGGGCATCCATTCTTGAATTGCAAGTCATTTTGTTAAAGAACAAATAATCCAATTTTCATGATGTGCTGCATAATCTTACTTTGCAGGAATTGTGACTTAAAAATCTATCCATAATCAGATGTTTACAAAATTGGTTGAACCATTATCCAAGTGATTCAAGTAATTTCCATTGCATCATTCCATTTATGGCACAAAGGCACCATTGCCATTCACATAAAGCATGCTTTATACAAAGTCAGCTCTCCTTGAGCCTCTCAACTGTTTTTTCTGCACACACAATGTCAAAGCAAGAAGCAATATACATAGAAGTTCCTAGAAAATTCAGACCATGCTTGTACCATGCATTGGAACACCAATTTTCATAATAACTTGGTTGTTTCATCTCAACTAAACCAAAATTTAGACAACTTGTAAAATAAACTCTCTCATTCTCTCAAACCTCCTCTATAAATAGAGAGGCCATTTGCAAGCTAGAGAGGCCAAAAATTTTGTTGTGTATACAAGCTCTCAAAATCTCATACTCTCAAAAAGCTATAACTGTCCATAAAACCTCCACTCTTGAGCTTTGAAGTCCAAGTCTTTGAACCTCTCACCCCTTCCAAGTTCTGTTCAAACAAACCATCCAAACACTCCACATACATCATATAGGAGTTGTTCAAACACCAAAACAACTTATGTAACATCACTATTACCATTTCCTAAGCTCAAAAATAGCCAACACAATAATTCAAACTCAAAACACAAATTTCAGCTTCAAGGTAAGTTTTCTTGACTTTGAACTCTTCATATAAAGCATCATTAATGATTCATTTGTGAAGATAAAATGTAGATATCATTTCTTTAATGCCAACCATATACTTTTTCTTCATTCTCACTAATCTTATGTTGAGAGCTAACCATATATTCAGCAGAACAATGATAGAACAAGAAAAATAACAATATGAGTCGACACATATTATGTACAAAACAGGTTATGAGTCGACACAAAATGCGTATGTGTCGACACAAAGCAGTATGAGTCAATACAAAACCCTTATGTGTCAACTCATACTGAGTTGTTTTGACTTCCAGGAGCTAGAAATGAGCATGAGTCGATACAAAAAGTGCACGTGTCGATACAAAATAGTATGACTCGATACAAAACCCTTATGTGTCGACTCATACTGAGTTGATTTTGATTTCCAAGGACAAAGAGATAATATAAGTTGTTGCGACCGATTTTTAAATGAGAGTCGCCACTACTAGTTTTTATCCTAAGGAAAGGCATCTAATAGAAAAACCTAAATTATAAAACAGAGATTCTAATATTCGGACTTCATTAGACGAAAGGAAGGTGTTAGGCACCTCTCATCTACCTTATTCTTACGGATATTAGGTTTAGGTTTAAGTTTCGGTTAAACAGGGTTTTAAATTTTAATAGGAGAACTCGCCACGATTTTTGATCGTATGCCTACGTATCCTCTTATGAGGAATCAGAGTCCCAATTCGTAGTTCGTATGGGTTTATGTTTTTTAGGGGTTGCAAAAGTATTTTGAATCGCCTCGCATTTTGACCGGGTGTAAAGATTGCGGAATTTTGGACTAAATGCGCGATTAGTCAAAATATATTTGAAATCCTTTAGCAAAAAATTGTTTAGATTAGTTTATTGCAATAAAGAATTTGATATTTGTTATATATTTTTTAATAATATTAATTGCAAAAATTCTAAATTAATGCATGATATAAAAATATTTTAATGCAATGTATAAAAATAATGTACGTGAATCTTTGAATAAAATAATATATTTGAATGATAATAAGGATATTTATGAAAATAAAAATTAATATTAATAATAGTTATAAAAAGGAAATAAATAATAATAATGAAGAAATAAGAAAAATATAATATAATAAAAAATAGATATAAAAGAAAAAATAATAATTTAATTAATTCAAAGGGGGTTGTAGTTTATGTTAGTAAGTAAAACAAGGGGGGTGTTTTTAGGAGGCTAGGCCAAAATTCAGATATTGAACTGGTCCCAGAATTGAAGGGAGGTCCATTTGTGTTCGTTCGATGAGTAAAGGGGGTGTGAAGAGCATATGGGCTAGGCCCATTACATATTTTTGAAGGTCTGGTTCGATTGTGTGGGGCGAGGGTGTATGGAGGCTATCGTGGGACTTAGCCTATGGCCGTCTGATGAAGATCGCACAGATAGAATTTAAGGGAGCATGATATTACTGTGTATGCGCGGGTATTTAATTAAACGCAATATAAGGATTTTGTTTAACATTTTTAAATTTTTTTTCATTGTTGTTACAACCCCTTCATCTCTCTCTCGTTTACCCTTTCCTTCTTCTTCACAAACCCTAGTGTGAACTCCCCGCGGAGGCGCATGAATCCCGTTCCCTTCCCTATTGCAAACCCGATACCCCCAAACAACAACAGAGAAAAAACAACAGAAAATCTAAGATATTTACCCCTTGCACGATCTCGTTTTCTGAGTCCCAATCCGATTCGGCTCTGACCCTTCTTCTTCTTCTTCTTATTTGTAGATTTTTGGTGACGCTTTGAAGGTGGATTAACAACGGCGGACAGTGGAGCTCGAAGAAGGTCAACAACAATAGCGATTAGGGTTTCAGATATTGAAACCCTTATCTCTCCTCTCTTCTTCTTCGACAACGACGAGGTCTCGGTTAAAGCTCACACTCCTTCCTCCGTTCTTCAAGCTTCTTCCCCTTTTCGTTCTTCAATTTTTACGTCTCGATATTCTAGCTTCCCCCTCCTCTCGTCTATGTGTTCTTATTAGTATTTATAGGGTAAGAATTTTAGGGTTTCATAAGATTGATGTTAGCTTAGATTAGGGATTGTGATTGATTGTAATTGATTGAGTCTGTATATGTTTGAGATTTTTGTATTTTACTTCTGAACTGTAAACGATTCGATTTTGTACCTTTTAAGATTTTCTTTGTATATCTGATTATATTTTGTTCTGTTGTAATAATTCTGGGCTTGGATCGTAAGAAAAATGTTGATTCAAGATTTTGATTTGTAGAAAAATTAGATTTGATTTGTTTTTGATTTCTACAATATATGTTATTTTAAAAAAATAAGCGCATACTTTGGATAAGATTGATACAGTGATTGTTAGTCTATTTGGGCCTGCGCTAATTGATTATTTTTTATCCATCCTGCATAAACGAAATTGGGCCTTTTTGCCTAGACCAGCATATTACTGTTTTCTTTTATTTGCAACTACATTATCCCTTTTTAGATACGGTACTGGGCCTATTGGGCTTTAAAAAGATTTTGATCAGGCACAAAACTTATAAAACAAGCATCTTAATAAATAGTTTAAAAATAATTATTAATGTAATACCTTTTAACAAATGAAAACATTATAATAAGAATGTTTGTCAGCAATATATCACGTTCTTTATATTATTTATTCAGTTTTAATAATGATACTTTTTTTTTCTAAAAACCAAACATTAAATGGATTGTTAAACCACAATGGGTCTACAGTTTATATTCATACCTCCCTCCTTACTTTTTAATGACCAAAAACGGAAACGAGTCAAACGAATTGAATTCTAATGGGCTTTTAATTGACATTCCAACTCCCTTTTGTTACTAACAACAACTTAAATGAGCTTCATTACAATTAAGAACTTAATAACTTTTCTGAAACAAATTTCCCTATTCGAATCTCATGGGCCATTGGACAACATGCGTCACAAATGGGCCTACGGATACATGTGTCTTTCTGATTTAGTGAGTCCCACTTTCCTAAATTAAAATGCACCCCTTGGTTGATTTGAATTCTTCTTAAAAAGTGGGCCAACAGATATTGCTGGACCATCTTTAATTAAACATTTCTCTTCTATTTTTAATCTTGAAAACGTGATTATAGAGGTAGGGCAAATTTGGGGTACGACAGCTACCCCTGTTCAATTATCTGCCAATCAAATAGCATGAGAATATGCGAGTCTTGCGCATTCTGATTAGGAGTTTATTTAATACTTGGAATATCCTAAAAATTTTCCGACAAACATAAGGTTACGCTGATATAGTGCACCCTTACGAGTCTTGAGGAAATATGCAAAGTTAATGATATATCGCTTACCAGGATTTTGACGATGAGGCATATGGTTTTGAGCTTCAGAGAATAGCATGGTATGTTTTTGGTTTGGCTTTGCTTATTCATCCTTTTGGGGGGATGAATAGATCAACACCTGATAACATATGGCTGCTTGAAGACTGAGACAATGGATTATGCTCGCGAATCGCTACGTGGAGTGTGAGGCGACGATCTAGGTTTGGTTTTCGAACACCGCAACATGGAGTCTTAGGCAATGATCTATGTTGGAAGTGTCTCACATTACTGCATGGAGTCTTAGGTAATGGGTGAGTAGAGGGAAACACACCGTTGCATGGAGTCTTAGACAATGGGTCATGTTACACTGCTGCATGGAGTCTTAGACAATGAACTAAGTTTCGTACATTACTGCCTGGGGTCTTAGGTAATGAGTAAGATGAGGGGAATACATCGCTGCATGGAGTCTTAGGAAATGTACAGAGCTTCATACATTACTGCATGGAGTCTTAGGTAATGAACTTCATTGTAGAGGGAAAACATCATTGTGTGGAGTCTTAGGTGATGGGATGGACACATTACGGCATGGAGTCTTAGGTGGAGGATCTTATTTGGATTTTGAACATTGCGGCATGGAGTCTTAGGCAATGTACGGGGTTTTGTACATTACTGCATGGAGACTTAGGTAATGTACTGGGTTTTTCACATTACTGCATGGAGACTTAGGTAATGCTACATTGTACGGAAAACATCAATGCATGGAGTCTTAGGTGATGGGATGAACACATCACTGCATGGAGTCTTAGGTGATGGGTTGGATTTGTAGAAGAAGTGTACTTTGATGATTGATCCTTAGATGGCTAAATCGAGGGTGAGATTGTTTATTTGTTGTATGGAGTATGTGTATGATGTCTGATATTGATATGGAATCATGAGTGTATGTGTGTTGAATGTATGATATTGATATGGAACCCTGAGTGTATGTGTATTGAATGTATGATATTGATATGGAACCCTGAGTGTATGTGTATTGAATGTTTATGTGTGCAAAATGTGTGTATTCTTTAGAAGGTTATGCAGATGCTTCCAACATTCTCTCCTTTAAACCATTGGTTTTGAATTAATTTTAATATGTTGAAAAGTGTTATCAAGATTTTGATTGTTTTGTTGCAGGTGCAGGCGTAGGTGTAGAAGTATGTATTGACATATGTGTAGACTTTTATGTTGTAAATGAGGGCTTTGGCGTATACCTATGTATGGACGTAGACGTGGATTTTCTTTTGATGTTTTTCTAAACCAAAATTCTTTTTCAATGTTTTATCAAATGCTTTTTTTGTCAATTTTCCCCGAAATGATTTCGAAACAATATTCATAATAAATAATCGTAGTATTTTGTAACCAAGTTTGGAAAAGAAAAAATGCAATTTGAAAGATGAAAAGAAAGAAAATGTTTTATTGATATGCCTCTGATTAGGCAAAAGTATAAGATGTAATTCTTTAAAAGAGGTAATTACAGAAAGTTTCAAAACTGTAAATGGAAATGAAAATGATAATTGTTACTGTTGTTCCCCAATATCCTTTTAATGGCTCCTACCTCCTTTGCTTCTGAGTCGCATGATTTAGATCCATCTCTCCCTTCGTAGTTCGTAGTCGCATGAGTCGCATGATTTAGATCCATCTCTCCCTTCGTAGTTCGTAGTCGCAGTTCTTAGATTGCATTCTTTTTTTCTTTATTTATTTTTGAATAAAATCCCTAACTTTTTCCTGGATCGCCCTTTCGGGTTTTCAATCCACCGGGATAGTTTTTTAGTATGTCTATAATTTTTGCCTAGATTTCCCTTTAGGGTTTTCGGTCCACTAGGACGCTCCTTTTTTCCTAAGTCTCCCGTTTAGGGTTTGAGCTTAGCGAGCTTTTTTATACATAGTATTTTTTGACTGCGTCTGAATTTGCCGGATGCAGTAGATCTTCCCCATCCATTGTTGTGAGGATGAGACCACCATCAAATAATGTTGTTTTAACTACGTATGGACCTTCGTAGTTGGGTGTTCATTTACCACGTAAATCGAAGCAAGGTAGCCGAATATTTTTGAGCACTAAATCCCCTTCTTTGAATATTCGAGGACGAACTTTCTTGTCGAAGGTGTAGCGGTAGAAATGTTTAAGAATAAGCCATGGGATTGACTAGACTTGTAAAAATCAAAATAAAATCGCCACCGCGCTTTATTGTTTCCAAAGGAATGGGAAAAGAGAGAATAACCTAAAAAGAGGGGGAAAGATTCAAGGTAAGGGGGTTGGTTATGTAAAGGGGAGCTATTAGCACCCTAAACATCTACGGTACTCCACAGAAACCTCTTTGTAAAATCTGTATATTTTGGCTATGAAATCTTGTCTAAAAAAATAGATGGTGCAGGTGAGAAATAAAATATATTTTTTATGGTTTTTGCACCCGCCGCAGTTGCGAACCTTTAGTGCCTATGTACCACCTTTTCGGACAATAGGGGATCAGGGTACACGTAGTTCCTCTTTAAAAATTTTAAAATGTAAGTGTGTTGGTTAATTTTTATGAGATAAAACATCATCATCATTGTCCGTGTGGAAAACATACCTACTACCCACAATCATGAAAAAAGAGAATTTGCATCATCTCAAAGTGGAGGATGTGGCTTGGATTTTAAAATCAACAATACCTCACTCAACACCCAAGTGGAAAATATCTCTCTTCACTACATATTGTAGAAGTATAGTTGTTTGCATCACTACAAGGATTGACAAGAGTCTAATCTTTTGAGAAAGGTTTTAAAATAAGAAAGCCAAAGATGCAAAAAATGATTTGAAATTAGATTGACTGAATTTTAGTCTTCTCACAAAAAAATGCCAAAGTATTATTAAGTTGATTGAAGTTTATATATGAAAATGTTTTGAAAATGCATGGACATAAGTCCAAGTTTATTATGAAAGTGGTTCAAGTTTAAAAAAACAAGAAGAGTTTTCAAAAGGAGGGAGAATATTTTTGAAATTAAAGAAGATGGGAGGAGAAGGAGGGACTATCCTAAAGCATAAAGTAAAAGCTAGGGATAAGAACCATCTAACCAACAAGAAGCCAATACTTGACATTATGAGCCAAGATAGAATTCCCATTCTTTGGATTGAAACCAAGCAAGCAAAGATACTAGACCTCTTGAAAGAACCAAACTTCAAGTGTATTAAGTCTTCACAAAAATTGGGCAGAGTAACGGTTGTATACAGGTGAATTCCAAATTACAAACAAAGAATGTAATCACAATAACCTGCACACAGAAAAATCAACATAAACCATATACAACTGTTATGCTTTATGGTAGTCCCTCCTTCTCCTCCCATCTTCTTTAATTTAAAAAATCTTCTCCCTCCTATTGAAAACTCTTCTTTTTTTTTAAACTTGAACCACTTTCATAATAAACTTGGACTTATGTCCATACATTTTCAAAACATTTTCATAAATAAACTTCAATAAACTTAATAATACTTTAGCATTTTTTTGTGAGAGGACTAAAAGTCAATCAATATCATTTCAAATCATTTTTGCCACTTTGGCTTTCTTATTTTAATACCTTTCTCAAAAGATTAGACTCCTGTCAATTCTTGTAGTGATGCTAACAACTATACTTCTATAATATGTAGTGAAGAGAGATATTTTCCACTTGGGTGTTGAATGAGGCATTGTTGATTTTAAAATCCAAGCAATATCCTCCACTTTAAGATGATGTAAATTCTCCTTTTTCATGATTGTGGGTAGTAGGTATGTTTTCCACATGGACAATGACGATGATGTTTTATCTCATAAAAAATAACCAACACACTTACATTTTAAATTTTTTAAAGAGGAACTACGTGTACCCTGATTCCTATTGCACGAAAAAGGTGGTACGTAGGCACTAAAGGTTCGCAACCGTGGAGGGTGCAAAAACCATAAAAAATATATTTCTTTTCTCACCTCCACCGTCCATTTTTTACACAATATTTTATAGCCAAAATATACATATTTTACAAAGAGGTTCATGTGGAGTACCGTAGATGTTTAGGGTGCTAATACCTTCCCTTTACATAACCAACCCTCTTACCTTGAATCTTTCCCCCTCTTTTTGGGTTATTCGCTCTTTTCCCATTCCTTTGGAAACAATAAAGCGCGGTGGCGATTTTATTTTGATTTGTACAAGTCTAGTCAATCCCATGGCTTAGTCTTAAACATTTCCACTGCTACAGAAAAATGGCTACTTCACTGGGGAAAGATTGACCTCTTACTGGTCCATCCCTAAGTGGGTTGAGCCTATGTTTGTTTATATATGTGTATATGCTATTGTTATTTTTGTGTTATATGTTGAATATATGTTTATTTGGATTTTCCTTGTTTTCAGGGTGCTTGGTGATTACTCATAAGTCCTATACCCGGACTTGGGAAAACTTTAAGATAAGACGGGTGGTATAGTCATGTTAACTTTGAGGGAGTAATCCAAAAAAATGAGGCATGAGATCCCCCCACTCAGTGGATTCCCCTTTGACTATAGTGTCGTTTACCGAGTAATCGGGAAGATGTACTGCTTTTGACCTGGGAGCCTGCTGAAGCTGAGGACCGTAGAATACCTAACCCATCTTGGCCTTTTAGGTGTAGCGCATAAGCTATGATGGAGTAATCCGAAATAGTTGTCACGCGATGCTACGCTCGGACGAGTCTTTCTTGAGAATATTACTAATTACCGAGTTAATCGGGAAGTTGGTAATATCCGAAGGAAGGATGTAGACTCTGGGAACCTCTAGAACCTTGTTCGGCAGGTGATAACTTTTAGACCAATACCTTATGTGTAGTACCTTCGACCTCATGCTTGTGACGTTAAACCTATAAACCCTATATGTGTGATCTTGTGTGTGATTGCTACATCATGCATCCATGCACTCATAAGCATCTTTTGAAGAGATCTTATTTCAAGGGATTAAAAAGTTGACCATTTGTGAATATCTCAGGTACTTTTTAACCATGGATTCTGGAAAGAGAAATACCGGGAAGTACAGTTTCAAGGATCCCAAGATAGATGAGTTGATAAGTCTAATTCTCGAGATTGAGTGTTCTGTAAATTTTCGGAAGAAGTATGGATCCATTATTCCTCTCATGAAGCTAAAGATGAAGGAAGGTATTCTCTCGACCTTGGTCCAGTTCTATGATCTGATGTATCATTGATTTACTATTCCCGACTATCAGTTGATGCCTACACTAGAGGAGTATTCTTATCTATTGGATTTTCCTGTTACCGATCGTGTTCCTTTTACTGGCTTGGAGGTTAAGCCAAAATCACATGAGATTGCTACTTTGATCCATCTAGGGAAGTCTGAGGTTGAAGCCCATATGACTACTAAAGGAGGGATTAGAGGATTACTAGCTCAGTTCTTATTGGAGAAAGCTCGTTACTTTTCCAGGATGAAGAGTACAGTCGCTTTTGAGGCCATCTTTGCTCTACTTGCTTACGGGTTGTTCTTATTTCCTAATGTGGACAAGTTTGTTAACATTAATGCTATCAGGATCTTCATGATCGGAAACCCAATTCCTACATTGTTGGGTGATGCTTATTACTCTATTCATCTTCGGAATTCTTACCATGGGGGGATGATTATCTGTTGCACGCCTCTGTTGTACAAGTGGTTTATCTCTCATATGCCTCAGTCTGATGCTTTTTGGGATGTCAAGAAGGAACCTCATTGGGCTCCTAAGATCATGTCACTTACTCACTCGGATATTGATTGGTATCATCGAGCTTACCAGGATATAAATATTATTGATAGTTGTGGGAGTTTCCCTAATGTACCTCTTCTTGGTACAAAGGGAGGAATTAACTATAACCTTGTTCTTGCACGACGACAGCTCGGTTATCCGATGAGGGATAAACCAAATAGTATTCATTTGAGTAGTTTCTTTTTGAAGGAGGGAGAAGACCATAGGGAATCTAGGGAGCAGATTGCAAAGGCCAGCCGTCACATTCATAAGAAGAGTAGGAAGGATTTGGGACCTAAGGGTGCTGTTTCTTTGGAGCCATATCTTCAGTGGGTCCAAACGAGAGCTATTCAGCTGAAGATGTTGTATTCCCTGGAAACACCTACGCCTGATTTGTTTGTAAAGACCACTCCTCCCTTATTGGATGATCTAGAAGAGCTACAACTTGCTTTAGTCAGGATGCAACAGAAAAAGGATGCTTGGAAGAACAAGTGCCAAACTTTAGAGATTTCTTATAGAGCAGATTTGAAGGAGAAAGACGACTTGATTGAGATTCTTGAGAGACTGGCTGTAGAGATCATGGAGAGGCAAGGGGATTTATTTTCTCCTAAGCCTCAGTCAGATGCCATTTACTCATTCCCTGATTCAGGTGATTGGAAGGAGGTTGCCACCAGATATGCGGAAGAAAACCAGAGGTGAAGGCTCAGATTCCCAGGCTCACAGGGAAGCGCCAATGTATAGAGTGATCTCCATCAGCTTTACTTCTCAGGGTTTTAGATTTTATTTTCATCTTGTACTTTGGATTTTTGAAACTTGTAATCCATTTTGGAGTTGTTATAATAAATTTTTTCAGTATTTCAAATGTGTTATTACTTTGATATTTGCAATATGTCCATAAATTTTAAATCCCTTAAAATATTAAATAATGAAATAAAATCATGTGCATTGCATATCATGCATCATATTGCACATATTTCTTGCATTTTTTATGCATATCCAGGTGTCTTACCAAGCTTCTTTACTTCATTCAGCAAGCTGACTCATCACTACAACACTCGGGATAATTTCAGAAAGAAGATGGACAACTTAGAACAAGAGAATCACGAGTTGTGCAAGGAGGTTTCTACTTTGAAGGCCAGCATGGCCAATCTTACTGCTCTGATGGAATCTCTGGTGGCTTCTCAGAATTAACCACCGAGTGTTCAACCTCAACCAACAAGGGTTATTAGTGAAGCTCCGGCTATTCCGGTATCTACTACTGCAGTTGTTATTCAAAATCGCATGCCTCAAGGTTACCCTTGGGGAATGCCAGAGAATTTTACGCCTGAAAGTTTCAACCTTGGTCCTCAAGATACTCCGATTGTTCAGACTATTGTTACTCCGGCACCTCCTGTGGTGCATGCTGCTCCTGCTGCACCTCCTTCGGTGAATATGGTTTCGTTTGTTAACGATGATGTGTGTTGTCCTTTCCCTCCACCGAGTGAAGACTTGAGTCTTTATGATAGAATGGATAATTTTCAAGAGCAATTCGACAGGATGCAGAGGGAGATGAAGGCCCTCAAGGGAAAAGAGTTATTCAGGAAGAATGTGAATGAGTTATGCTTGGTCCCGAATGTTAAGACACCTGCTAAGTTTAAGGTCCAGAGTTTCAGAAGTACAAGGGCAACACTTTCCCTCGTGCTCATCTGGTGATATATGTAAGGAGAATGTCTACCAATACTGATGATTAGCGTCTGCTGATTCACTTTTTTCAGGATAGTTTGACCGGTGCTGCGCTGAAGTGGTATATGAGTTTGGATAATGTTAACATACATACTTTCAATGATTTGGGATAAGCATTCATCAAACAATACAAGTATAACGTCGACATGGTGCCTGACCGTGATCAACTCAGGGCCATGGTTCAGAAAGATAGGGAATCATTTAAAGAATATGCATAGAGATGGCGTGAGGTAGCCACCCAAGTGATTCCTCCCATGGAAGAGAAGGAGATGACTAAGATTTTCTTGAAAACTCTGGGTGCGTTCTACTACGAGAGTATGGTAGCAAGTGCGCCAAGTGACTTTACTGAAATGGTAGGAATGGGTATCCGCTTAGAAGAGGCTATAAGAGAGGGTTGTTTAGCGGGAAATGAAGGATCTGGAGGTGTGAAGAAGCCATATTATGGGTTTACCAAGAAGAAGGAAGGGGATGAAAATGTTGTTACACAAGAGAGGAGGGTTAATACTCCTAGAAGGAATTATCAGCGTCATCAGCAAGTCGCCTTAGTTACTCTAGTTGTGGGTGCAGCTCCAACTACCGTTGCTTATCAGAGACCGTCCTAGTAGGGGAATCAATGGTATAATCAGAGAAGGGAGAGTTATGACCCTATTCCTATGAGCTATACAGATTTACTACTGCCATTGATTTAGAAGAAGTTGGTTTAGACCCAATCACCTCCCGCTGTACCATCACCATTGCCTTGGTATTATAAGGCAGACCAAACATGTGCTTTTCATTAGGGAGCACCAGGGCATAATGTTGAGAATTGTTATCCTTTGAAGACTGAGGTGTAGAAATTGGTGAAGTCTGGTATTCTATCTTTCAAGGATGTGGGCCCTAATGTGAAAGACAATCCTCTACCCAAGCATGGAGGAGTAACTGTTGTGAATATGGTGGCCGGTTGTCCAGGAGACATCCTGATTTTTGATATTAATCTGGTTAGAGGAGATTTGGTTAAAATGCATGCAGACCTCTATAAATTCAGCTACTATATGCATGAACATTCTGGTTTTGCTATTTGCAATACAGACATACACGGTTGCGATAAGATAAAGGTTGATTTACAGGAGATGATGGATGAGGGCCTCATCCACATAATCAGGCCTAGGGAAGAGTATGAAGAGGAGGTGGATATGGTTTCTGGATGTCTTGGAGAATTCAGAATTTTTGATGTAGAGTATATGAATGAGGACCTTGTGCAATTGCATGCTACTTTCTGCCATATGGCTGGTCAGGTAGAACACAAGTATGGGTCTTGCCAAATTTGCTGCCGTGACTCCCGAGGATGTTCAATCCTGAAGAAAGGTGTTCAGTTTTTGTTAGATAATTGAACTATCAAGGTTACACGATAAAAGGATGATTACCATGAAGTTGATTTGATTGAGGTTTATTTGACTGAAGAAGAGTCAGATGAAGAGTATGCCTCTACAGATGAGTATTTCTCCTCAGATGAGGATTTGTTTTCCAGAAAACTCAATAATGACTGATTATGTTGAAGAAGGGGTAAACTTAATTGTACCTTATTTTGGGGCACCCGCCCATCTTGAAGTTGAATATTTTAGCAAGCCAGTTGTTACCCCATTGGTGATTAGTTTGCCGGGTCCTATCCCCTACAAGTCAGATAAGGTTGTGCCCTACAAATACAACGCTACAATCTTAGAGGATGGAGTGGAAGTTCCCATCCAGCCAATGCCTGATATTGGAAATATTGCCAAAAATAGCAGGGTGACCCGCAACGGTCGTGTGTTCGCACCAGTTGTTCGAGGAGATGTTAGAGCTGGAAAGAAAATTGCTGAGAATGTTGAACCCAAGAAGGCTACGGGTGAGACTAGTGGGGCTACGTTAGAGAAATAAGTGGATGATATTTTGAAGATAATCAAGATGAGAGACTACAAAATTGTAGATCAGCTACTGCAGACTCCTTCAAAAATATCTATCTTGGCTTTATTGATGAACTCATCTGCTTACAGAGAATCCTTGATGAGGGTATTGGACCAAGCTTTTGAGGAGAGTGATATGCCAATAGACCAATTTAGCAGTGTAGTAGGGAACATTACGTCATGTAATAACTTGAGTTTCCACGATGATGAATTGCCAGATGAAGGAAGGAATCATAACCTGGCCCTCCACATCTCTATGAATTGCAAGAATGATTCACTATCCAATATGTTGATTGATAATGGATCCGCTTTAAACGTTATACCGAGGAGAACTCTTATGAAGTTGAAATATCAAGGAATTCCTATGCGCCCGAGTGGCATCATTGTGAAAGCGTTTGATGGATAAAGGAAATCTGTTATTGGTGAAGTGGACTTGCCTATTCATATAGGACCACATTTGTTTCAAATGACTTTCCAGGTCATGGAAATTGTTCTCGCTTATAATTGTTTGTTGGGACGGCCGTGGATTCATGAGGCAGGGGCTGTCACTTCAACTTTACACCAGAAACTAAAATTTGTACGTGAAGGGAAAGTAGTAATCATAAATGGGGAACAATCATTATTGATATCTCATTTGTCCTCTTTCAGCATTGTGGAGGCGGATGAAGCTGCTGTTGGAACCCAGTTCCAAGCCTTATCCATTGACAACATAAGAGGAAATGAGAATTCCATGGTTTCGCTTAAGGATGCGCAACAAGTTGTGCGAAAGGGTCATAGCGAGGTATGAGGACAGATTGTGGATCCACCTGTAAACAAGAACAGAGCCGGCTTGGGGTTCCGTTTGAAGAATGACAAAGGTAAGAACATGAAGCCGAAGTCTGCTGCAAGCAAGTATCAAGACATCTTCTGTAGTGGGGGTTATCTTCATCCAACTGTTTCCGGGATTAATGCCATTATGGAAGAAGAAGCAGAGCAAGAAATGCCGAATCATGTGACGCACGGAGTTAGGGTTCAAAACTAGATCACCATTGATGTTCCCTCTTGCATACATGTTTCAAAGTAATTTGTTTTGTTAATCTTTTTGAAAAGATTTCACTCTGCCCAAGGTGGAAGTATTAATGTTGTAGGGATTATCTGTTTGCTGTGACTTTTAAAATCAATAATAAAAGTTGTCTTTGTTTCCCAAATTATGTCTTTATTTTCTGCTTTTTCTTGGAAAATGGTAATCAGAAAAAACCCTTCAAAATAAATAATAACTGAAATTCAACCTGCATGATCACTTGTTATATGTGTCAGTTTCTAAAAACAATCATAAATCATATGTGCAGATTAATTAAAAAAATTGTTGAATACAATGACCCTGCACCCTCTCCCAACTTTGAATGTCCTGTGTATGGGGCCAAAGAAGAAGACTATGATGAGATTCCAGAAGAGGTCTCACGGTTGCTCGAGCACGAGGAAAATACCATTCAACCATATAAATAGCCATTGGAAGTGATCAATTTGGGTTCAGAAGAAGATCCAAAAGAAGTCAAGATTGGAGCATCGCTGCATCCTGATGTGAAGAGTAGGTTGATTGACTTGTTGAAAGAGTATGTGGATATTTTTTCTTGTTCTAACCAAGATATGCCTGGTCTAAATACAAATATTGTGGAGCACCGTTTACTGTTGAAGCCAGAGTATCCGCCAATCAAATAGAAGTTGAGAAGAACTCACCCAGATATGGCAATAAAGATCAAAGAGGAGGTTCTAAAGCAGAGTAATGCTGGTTTTCTTTGGACGTCAGTGTATCCTCAATGGATTTCCAATATTGTCCCAGTACCGAAAAAAGACAGAAAAGTCCGCATGTGTGTAGATTACATAGATCTAAATAAAGCTAGTCCAAAAGATGATTTTCCATTTCCACACATTAATATGTTAGTGGATAGCACAACAAAATTCAAAGTTTTCTCGTTCATGAATGGATTTTCCAGTTATAATCAAATAAGAATGGCTCCGGAGGACATGGAAAAAATAACGTTTATCACACCCTGGGGAACATTCTGTTACAGAGTGATGCCCTTTGGGTTGAAGAACGCTGGTGCAACATACCAGAGGGCTATGACAACCCTATTATATGATATGATGCACAAGGAAATCAAGGTATATGTTGATGATATGATTGCTAAATCCCAGACTGAAGAAGGGCATGTAGAAGATTTGTTGAAGTTGTTTCAGCATTTGAGGAAGTATCGTCTCCACTTGAATCTAAATAAATGCACCTTCGGTGTTCGATTAGGAAAATTGTTGGGTTTCATTGTTAGTCAGAAAGGAATTTAAGTTGACCCTAATAAAGTTAAAGTAATTAAAGAGATGCAAGTTCCAAGAACTGAAAAGAAAGTCCGAGGGTTCCTCGAGCGTTTGAATTATATTTCTAGATTCATTTCCCACATGACTGTAACATGTAAACCGATATTTAAGTTGTTAAAGAAAGATCAAGGTTGTGTGTGGACGGATGACGACCAAAGGGCATTTGAAAGTATTAAAGAATATTTGCTTGAACCTCCTATCTTTCTCCCTCCTGTTGAAGGAAGACCGTTGATTATGTATCTGACAGTGTTAGATAAATCCATGGGTTGTATTCTGGGACAACAAGATGAAATAGGGAAGAAAGAGTATGTCATTTATTATCTCAGTAAAAAGTTTACTGATTGTAAGTCACAGTATTCCATGCTGGAAAAGACATGTTGTGCTCTAGCCTGGGCAGCGAAACGTTTGCGGCAGTATATGTTGAATCACACTACTTGGTTAATCTCCAAAATGGATCCAATCAAGTACATTTTTGAAAAGCCTTCTCTTACTGGGAGAATTGCTCGCTGGAAGATGTTGCTATCTGAATATGATATCGAATACCGCACTCAAAAAGCTATTAAAAGCAGTGTGTTGGCAGATTATCTTACTCACCAACCAGTGGAGGATCATCAGTCTGTAGAGTATGAATTCCCCGATGAGGATGTGGTGTTCTTGAAATTGAAAGATTTTGATGAACCATTGCCCGAGGAAGGTCCTGACCCTGAATCTCGTTGGAGTGTGATATTTGATGGAGCTGTGAATGCTTATGGTAAAGGAACTGGTGCTGTGATTGTCACTCCACATGGATCACACATTCCTTTTACTGCAAGGTTGACATTTGATTATACTAATAATATGGCAGAATATGAGGCTTGCATCATGGGTCTGGAAGAAGCTATTGATCTCAAAATTAAAATTCTAGATGTGTATGGTGATTCAACTTTGGTAATAAACCAGATTAAAGGAGAATGGGATACTCGTCACCCCGGCTTGATCCCTTACAAAGATTATGCTAAAAGGTTGTTACCCTTATTTAATAAAGTTGAATTCCATCATATTCCAAGAGATGAAAATCAAATGGCGGATGCTCTGGCAACTCTGGCTTCTATGTATCAAGTAAATACTTGGAATGATATACCTCGAATTATGGTTCGGCGACTGGATAGGCCCGCTCATGTGTTTACAACAAAGGAGGTAGCATATGAGAAGCCTTGGTATTATGATATCAATCATTTTATCCAGACTCAGGAATACCCGATTGGTGCATCAAATAAAGATAGAAATATATTGAGAAGATTGGAAGGCAGTTTCTTCCTCAGTGAAAATGTGTTGTATAAGAGAAATTATGCATGGTCTTGCTCAGATGCGTGGATAGACACAAAGCAGACATGCTGATGCATGAGATTCATGAAGGTTCATTTGGAACTCATGCCAATGGACATTCGATGGCTAAAAGGATGCTAAGGGCAGGTTACTATTGGCTGACAATGGAATCTGATTGCTACAAATTTGCAAAGAAGTGTCATAAATGCCAGATTTATGCAGATAAGGTCCACGTGCCTCCGACACTTCCCAATGTGATTTCCTCCACGTGGCCTTTCTCCATGTGGGATATTTACATGATTGGGATGATAGAACCCAAAGCTTCGAATGGACACTGTTTCATCTTGGTAGCAATTGATTACTTCACCAAGTGTGTGGAGGTTGCTTCATATGCTAATGTCACTAAGCAGGTGGTTGTGCGCTTCATCAAGAATAATCTTATATGTCGGTATGGTGTGCCGAGCAGAATTATCACCGATAATGGCTTGAATCTGAACAATAAAATGATGACAGAACTGTGTGAAGAATTCAAGATTGTTGTGATACGGTGGGAAGAGAACTGACTGTTTTGGAATGCTGGTTCGTGTTTTGCGTTTGTTTTTGCAAAATGTCGCGGTAAGCAAGAGTCGCCACCGACTTTTATTTTATCAAACAAGGAAAGGAAAAAAGCACAGAAAAATTCCTTTTTCGAGATGTTTCTCGGGTCCGGGGGTAAATTATAGAAAGGGAAAGTGTTAGCACCCTTTCTATCCGTGGTTATCTACAGGCTCTTAGGTACTTGCTCAAAGTGTTTTCAAAATTTGCTTTTCTTTGTGTTTGTGGGTTTGAAAGAGTTTTTGTTTGAAAGGTGTGAGTGCGAAAAAAATTTTGTTTTGTTTTGAAAGAGCAAGTACTTAAGAACCATCTACCTACTCGAAAAAAGAATCATTCTATGCTATTTTCCTTTAGACAATGATATCCCACTATGAGTGAGTAGGTAGCCTCGTCGTTGGAGTTTAAGGGTCAATTCGATTAAGGGACGTGTGGTCACTAAAGCAATGTTAGGACGCCTTATCGGTAACCCTAATGTCTTAGATCATTTTTCCGAGGCAACCGTTTCGAGGAAACTATGATCTTTGGACAAGAGGGCGACCTCTAAAACTTCTGATACTCAATGACCACGTTCGAAGGCAACCAAGTGAGGTGTACCCTAAGAGTGCGCATGCGCGAGTGTGTTATTTCGGTTAATTTTATCTTTGTACATGTCATGGGTGAGCTATGTTGATTTTAAGTTCATACATTTGATCTTGTCATGCATTCCCTATTACCAAACATCTAACAGTTAATATTATGCGGGAATTAAATCTAACTATGACAAGGCGTCGGGTATTTACATCGTCAAAAACAACCCTTGAAATTAAATTGCGGAAAATAAAAGAAAGCGATAAAATAATTTAAAGTCTTATTTAAAGCTATTACATTCCGGAAACAATTACATCAATATGGTAAAATAGATCGCGTGCGAAAAAATTAAATCGGCGCATTTTTTAGGGTTTTGACCCTTTTTTGAAAGAAAGTGATTTTTTGGTATTTTTTGAATTAAAAGAAATTAAACCTAAGTTAATAATTAAATTAATAAACTACTTAATTAATTAAAATATTTTTGGATTTTTGGATATTTAGAGAAATAAAATAAATTTGATTTAATGTTAGTAAAAACCTAATTGTCTAAATTGATTTTAATTTATTGCAAAAAATATTAAAAGTTAAACCTATTTAAAACAAAATTAATTAAGTTAGTATTTATTTACAAAAATAAAAGTGATGAATTTAATTTTAATAAATAAAATATATTTTTGTGTTTTTGGTTTTATGATTAATTAATAAAAATAATAACAATAAAAATAAATAATGAAAGAAAATAGAAAAAAGAAATAACCAACAAGGGGGGGTATTGGGCCCAAGATGAGGTTTTGTTCAGCAATTCAAAGGCCCAAACGTGTAAGCCTGCATTGACCTTCCTTGATTCCCTGTGGCACGTTGACCTGACCCTATGATAGTCATCATCTTTAGGCCATCAGATTTGGCCTGAAGGCCATCTGGCGTCTTAAGATCTGAGGGAGTATGATGCACATCAAGGCGTGAGAGACACTGGAATATCTGAAAGAAAAATATAACAAATATGTTGGGGACCTGGGATTCGAACCCGTGTCCTGTTAGACTATGCACTAACGCCTTCACCACTGGACCACTGTGTTGCGTTTGTTAGTATATTAAGTAGCAATTATTATATGGAAAAACAAAACAAATTCTAGAATTAAAATAAAAAAAAACGCGCGAATTATGAATGGACGAATGGGGAGAGGCCACGCATTCATCTTCTCCACTGAGACCTGGTTATTTTACCTGCGAATTTTCATCCGCAGCTAAATTCGTATGACCCTCCTAAAATCTTATATAGGCCATGGAAATTAATTCTAAACACATGGTTGTGTTCGTCTCCTTCTACTGATCATGTCCATGTCCATCATTAGCATCAATTTTTCCTGCAATTGAAATACCCAAAAAATAAGCACCAAGAACCCTAGAATCGGCTAGGGGGTTACAGGCTATGAAAATGCAATCAATTCTTCAATTTTGAACTTTTGTAAGTATTCTTGACCTTTTTAGAAACCTTGAGATGTACTCTAACCAACCCTTTTGGTCTCATCTCATTTTGATATTCCATGCTCAAGTTATAAGCTTTGGCAAAAAGGTGTTTTTGTTGACTTTCCAAAATGACCTATAATGTCCAAATTTGTAACTTTTTGTGAGTGTATTTCTTGATCTTGGGGTGTGAAGATGGATTGTAGGAAATTGCATCCTCTTAAAAATTAGCTTTGGATGGGTCATTTCGCATAAAGTATGAGAAAGTTATGCTTGGTCAAAGTTGAGTTGACTTTTCTTGCAAAACCCTAATTTAACAACTTTTGAATCTTGATGAATCTTGAGCAATCCTTGATGAATCATGATCAACCCTTGATCAAATGATGAAATATCCTTCAAAATGATAATGTTGACAAAAAATCTTAAAGTTTGACTATTTGTAGGTCACAGTTGACTTTTGCCCTAGCATATCGATTTTTGGACCTTTTGAGCAATTGACTGACCAAACTTTCTCTGCAAGGCTTGAAATTTGACACGGATGACCTTGTGAACATATTAGTACATTTTGGAGCACTTGATGTCATTTTGATGCAAGGACCTTGATGCAACACAAAACCCTAATTTTAGGTTGACTGCCTTAGGAGATGATTTGACTGTCCAACCCTTGAGCAATCTTGAGTAACTTGGGGATTATTCTTGTAATGTCTTGAGAAATATGGGAGGGAAAATTTCGGGGTACAACAATTTTCCATAATAATTCCTCTTCGTACAGGCCAAAGATGAATGGGGCTGTTGAAGCTGCTAATAACAATATCAAAAAGATCATCCAAAAGATGGTTGTTACTTATAAGGATTGGCATGAAATGCTCCCTTTTGCTTTGCATGGATATCGAACATCATTTCGCACCTCAAAAGGAGCAACCCCGTTTACCCTTGTGTATGGAATGGAAGTTGTACTCCCAGTCAAGGTTGAGATCCCCTCTTTGCGTGTGATAATGGAAACCAAGTTGTCAGAGGCTGAATGGGTCCAGAACAAGTTTGACCAATTGAATTTGATCGAAGAAAAGAGAATGACATCTTTGTGTCATGGACAGTTATATCAGAAGAGAATGAAGAAAGCTTTTGATAAGAAGGTCAAGCCTCGTGAATTCAGAGAAGGCGACCTCGTGCTCAGGAAGATCATGTCTTTCAACACTGATTCTAGGGGAAAGTGGGCTCCCAATTTTTAAGGACCATATGTTGTCAAGAAAGCCTTCTCCGGTGGTGCATTAATTCTTGAAACTATGGATGGCGAGGAGTTTACACGTCCCATGAATGTTGATGCAGTCAAGAAATACTTCGCCTAAAGAAATAAAAGAATAGCTCGCTAAGTTGAAAACCCGAAATGGCGGCTTAGGCAAAAAAGAGCGTCTCGGTAGGCCGAAAACCCGAAAGGGCGGTCTAGGCAAAAATTAGAGACATAAATAGAATAAATTTCCCGCTAAGTTGAAAACCTGCAAGGGCAGCTTAGGAAAAAGTTAGGGGTTTTCTTGGAAAGTAACTACATCAGACAAAACTTGATTGCTGGAGCAACAATCTTCTTAGATCCTCATCATACTCCAACAAAAGCTGTTGCTCGGGATTTCAAAAGTTGTTAAAGGTGATAGTAGTCATTGTATCTAAATGTATCTTTTCCATTATATATTACTACTTTCCGAACTTTGTAATCATCTATGGAGTCTCGCCATTCGCAGACTACCGTTCTACTAATGAAATTTGAGCTTTTACCCAATTCTTTGTAGTTCTTATTTTATTCAGGTTGCAAAGGCTCCATTTATTATTGATAATTACTTTCAAAGCAAAAAGATTAAATAACAAAATTGATTTTCAAAAAGAATTTACAATTTACTGTTACTTTAAAATTTGTGACGCAATAGGAAAACAAAAGTGGCGATCGCAGGACTGGATGGACTCCAGTTGTTCTGAGAAGTTTTGTTTCCCTGGGAAGTTTTTCTCAGAATGTTCTCGCTATATTGGGTTTGTGACTCTAATGTCCCCGGTCAAGTTGTGGTTTATTTCTCCTCTTTTCCAAGTTTGCACGATATGAAGATTCAATCCTAGTTTCCTCCAGTAAAGTTTTTCGTTTGTTTAATAGAGGTTCTTTCTATCCAAAGAAGTTGGTATAATAACTACTCTTGAAGAACGCAGGTCTCCGGTTTCTCTAGTGAGGAATGTATATTGGTTTTCTCTTTGAGGATGTGGTGTTAACCTCCCTAGTGAATTTAGCGTGAAAGCCCCAGTTAATGGCTTGACGATAGGACATTGTACGCCTTAACAAAGTTTGTGTGCTTCCTCTTTTAAAATGGTCTTGAATTCCCTAGTGAATGTTTTGATGATTTGATGACCGTCTGCTCTACTTGAAATTGAATTTTTCAAAATCCCCAGTAGAAGCATTACTTTTGAAAATATTTGATTTCTCGCTAAAGTCTGAGTGCTACACCTGGTAAATCCTGGAGAAGGATGTTGTATCTCAGTATCTGTACTGTTTGGTCTCTATGTTTTGTTTACTTCCAGATTACGCTTCTCCCCAGTAAAGTTAAACCAGGAAATAGGTTTTGTTTCCTCAGCTGGCGCTTAATTTTTCTTGGATTGTTCATCTTGAATGTAATTTCGCCGAGTGTTGATTGTGCCTGAGGTGGTTTTGCCTGGTTACTCCCAGTGTTGTATATCTGTTTTGTCAGCATACACACGATAACACTCATACATTCATACATACATCATGCATAGCTAAAATTGGAAAATCATTGTTCATTAACATTTGTTAATATTTTTGTTGACATATCACCCTGTTTTACAGAGTTACATTGTCCTCTCTTCAATAGAGTGTTGGCCTTAAGCAGAAAGCATATATTCTTTCAATTTCCCCATTGAGTTATCCCTCGTGGAAGATTTTTTCTTTCGCCTTCCTGTACAGCTCGTTGTTTGGATGGATTTGGTTTTCCCTCTTAAGTTTATTTCTCAAAGGATGTATTTTGGTTGACTGTTTCATTCCAGTTTATTTCTGGTTTGAATCTTTGGTTCCACAACAATATTATTACTTTGGATTTCTGCAAGCTTCGAGCATTGGTTTGAGAATGTGCATTTATTTTGCACGAAAAGACCTTTATCTCCTCAGTAGGAATATATTGGAATTTCCCCAGGAAGTCATATTTCTTTCCCCAAGAAGCCATATTTCTCTCCCTAGAAAGTCATTTCTTTTTACAATCCTCCATGACAACAAGTAGCAGGTCTCTTTATTTTAGACAATTTATATATTACCCTTTCCAGGCAGAGTGCCTCGGTTAAAGAAGTTGAGACCCTTTCTAGGTAAAATGCCAGAATTTTAGGGAAAATTGTTATACTTTTGCTACCTTCAGTGAACGTTGGTAGTTCATCGTCAGTGAACGGCGGTGATATGATATATTTTCTCTCTACCATCAGTGGAAGTTGGTAGATCACCTTCAGTGAAAGTTGGTAATTGTTATCTTTTTGCTACCTTCAGTGAACGTTGGTAGTTCATCGTCAGTGAACGGTGATGCTATGATATATTTTCTCTCTACCTTCAGTGAAAGTTGGTAGGTCACCTTCAGTGAAAGTTGGTGATTGTTATCTTTTTGCTACCTTCAGTAAATGTTGGTAGTTCATCGTCAGTGAACGGCGATGCTATGATATATTTTCTCTCTACCTTTAGTGAAAGTTGGTAGGTCACATTCAATGAAAGTTGGTGATTGTTATCTTTTTCCTACCTTCAGTGAACATTGGTAGTTCATCATCAGTGAACGGCGGTGCTATGATATATTTTCTCTCTACCTTCAGTGAAAGTTGGTAGGTCACCTTCAAGGAAAGTTGGTGATTGTTATCTTTTTACTACCTTCAGTGAACGTTGGTAGTTCATTGTCAGTGAATGGCGGTGCTATGATATATTTCCTCTCCACCTTCAGTGAAAGTTGGTAGGTCACCTTCAGTGAAAGTTGGTGATTGATATCTTTTTGCTACCTTCAGTGAACGTTGGTAGTTCATCATTAGTGAACGGTGGTGCTATGATATATTTTCTCTCTACCTTCAGTGAAAGTTGGTAGGTCTCCTTCAGTGAAAGTTGGTGATTGTTATCTTTTTGCTACCTTCAGTGAACGTTGGTAGTTCATCGTCAGTGAATGGAGATGCAACGATATTCCTTTTCCTTCTACCTTTAGTGAACGTTGGTAGCTCACCGTCAGTGAATGTCAGTGTTGTTATTTATTTTCTCTTTCCACGTTCAGTAAACGTTGGTAGTTTTGCTTTCAGTAGGAGTTGGTGTATCCTTTGAACATTTTTTTACCACCCTATCTAAGTCGGGTCTTTTGATCCACCAGTGATTTACTTTCCTGGTCGAGTTGCTTTCCTGTTTCTTTATTTTGTTACATCCCCAATGGTGTTTTGCGTCTCTTTGGTCTTGTTCATATGCATTCATGCTCATAAGCATTGCATGGCATCTTAGGGCCAAGAATAGGGTTTGTTTTATATTTAAGTATCCTCGATCGCGTCGGCACGGAGATTTTTAACCTTCGTATCTCTGGATAGAAGAAACTTAAATAAGAGCATCTATTGTACCCCAATTTTTCCCCTAAGACCCCTTCATCATACCATGTTGATTCCATCACAACAAGATCACATTAGGATTCTTGGTTCCCCTCCTTATATTTAGCTTTGATCTTTGAGGAATCACCAAGCACCTTGACTTGTGTTATTTTGTGATCATAAATATTTTTTGTCTTGATTTCTTCTCTTAATTAATAAAATGCAATGTTTGTTTGTCTTACTTATTACTCATGTAGGTAAAGGCAATAAGATTCAACAAGTTGCTCTATGGGTTCATGAGTTTATTTCCATGCCCTAGTAAATAAAGCTTGAGAAGTTCAAACCTCACCATTGGATTTTTTTTGGGAGGAAATGGCATGGCAAGGTTATTTTGGTTCACCACATTTCAAGATTATCAAATTTGGTTCAAAAGTACAAGGGATTGATTGGAGAAGTTGTCATGCTTGGACAAGGCTTTGTTCCCATTGGTCACAAATGCATATTTATATCAATTCTCAAGATATGGAAGTGGTTTTGGTTGCTATGAGTTCTCATTATCACCCTCAACAACTTATATTTACAAATCATTTGTGTTGGTACAAGAAGTTTGTTCAAAATTGTCAAAATTCCTCAAGGCATTTTTCTTGATCTAGGAGCTAGGGTTTTGAACTTCAAAGAAGCATATCTTGCTCATCTTTTGGTATTTTGGAGTGATTCTAAAGACATACTTCTATTCAAAGGGTTATCAACAAATCACTTCAAAAGTTCCAATGAGTTTTCATGTTGAAGAAACTTGATTATGAAGAAAGATTACAAGTCCTCCAGATGAACCCCCATTTTCCTATATGTGACTTCAAATAATCATAACTTGGTAAATTTTTATCACCTTGAGCCCACTCTTTTTCCAATATGATCTTGAGTATGTGAACTTTATTCCTTCTTTTATGTGCTAAGTGACAAAATGGATGGAAGATGCCCTAAGGATACAAAAGATTATAGGTCATTTCATGATTTTTTGCCAACTTCAACAATCCATAACTCTCTCAATTTTTGGAGATTTTAGATGGTTCAAGTTTCAAAATGTCATTCAATAGGTCTATTTCTTGCCATCATTTTTGGTCAAGAGCAAATTCCAATAGGAAGGCCATGTTTGGATGCAAAACATTATAGGTCACTTTTGAAGAAAAACTTGAAATATTTCTAAGTATGGAAAGTCAATCTTTTCCCCCCAACTTTGACTCAATGCAACTTTCAGCTCAAGCATCCATTTGATTCCATTATTTTTCCGTTGCAAAGCTTGTAGCCTCATCTTTCTAAAGCATCAAGAATCATGCCTTAAGACCCATTGAGCTGAGAATGGCATTGGATTGAACTTGGTAACTTGGAACTGAAGTTTCCCCATAAGTCAGAATTTGAAGTCTTTGTTTTGGCTTCTAATCACAAGTTTTCCACGCGTTTATGCCTCTAAACATGTTTAATGAAGTTCAAGAATTGATTAGCACAACAAAACACACGTTTTGGATGAGTTTTGATCAAATTGGAAGTCACACTTTTCTTGTTTGCAACTTCACACGATTTCCCTCCAAACTTCATCATTTCACACGCTTGAACATTCCATTTGATTCCCTATAAATAGAGGGTCATCCCCCATTCATTTCCTCAAGCTTGGATAGCCAGAATCACCCTGCCAAACTTATTCCATAACTCAAAATTCTGCTACTTCGAAATATTCTTTCAAGCCATTTTAAATCCAATTTTTCCATCGATTCACCTTCCTTGATCTTCCCTGAAGAAAACTATATAATTACATTCAAGAATCTTGCCTTAGATTGCTCCATAGAAGTCCAGTTTCAAAGCTCTACAACTCAACTTCAATAGGTAGATTCCTTCATCAATTCTTCAAAACTTTAATATCATTGTGATGCTCTCATTGCCCTGGTTCTAGTCGCAATACTTACTTTCATCTGGAAACTTGTTTTGACCACGGAATTTCAAATCCTTTTTCAAAACTTTCCTTCCAATTTTCTTGAGCTACAATTTATATAAATTTGTCGCGAAGGTGTGGTTGTCTTCGTCTTGAAGAGACGAAGCAAATGACATAGGTCTGAGCTTCTGATTTTACAGTTTGAGACACCTGCAACTCACGTTGGCTGGAGGTTGAAAATGACCAACGTGTCATCTTCCAACCAATGATGGCACGCCACTTGTATTTTTTGAAATCTGATTTAATTAATGATTCAATGCATTATCCACTAAAGTTCGTAACATGCACAACGCGCCAGGTCCATTTGATATGTTTACTAACGCGTTTTGACATTGATCAGATGGCCCATATTTTTTTGATTTTTATTTTCTTTTCTGATTTTTATATTTAACTGTTTTAAATTTCAAAAAATCATAGAAAATTCATTTTTAGTCCAAAATATCTGAAAAAAATTATGAAAAACACTTTTGATTTTTCTCTTTCTGTTTTATTTTTTCATAATTTTATTTTGTGTTTTGGTATTTTTTATAAATTTTCACTTTATTTTATTTGTTTTAAATGTTTAAAAATACTTTTATGTATTTTTAAATTCTGAAAAAAATATGGAATGATCCAATGATATTGTGACAAATATTGGTGACCATACTTATTTTTTATTTCTGACTTTGGTATTTTTTTATCATTTTTAGTTTATTTTACTCATTTCTTTTAATTTTAAAAATAGTTTCTGGCCTTAAAAAATCACCAAAAAATTTATAAAAATATTTGAGTCCATTTCTGATTTTTCTATGATCTTACTTTTTATTTCTTGATTAATTTGAACATAGTTTATATTTTTATCCCTTATTTCTATTTTAAATATTTCTAAAACCTTTTTAATGTATATATTAAAATGCAAAAATTATTTTATGATTATTTTCTGGCTAATCTTGGGTTGAATTTTTGATCATGAACTTTATTAACATCATTGGATCCATGGTGTTGAGTTTAAATCCACAAAAATGGATGAATGATTTAAATAATAGTTTGATTAAATTTTAATTCAAATGTGGTTTGTATATTCTTCCCCACCCCTCTCCATATCATCCCTTTCTTATTGCACTAAGTGTTATTGGAGCATGATCTTTATATCATGTCTCAAAATAAATGGTGCATAGATTGCTATTGACCGGCCTCAAAATAGGTGCGACTTCTACATAAGTCCACTTATGATTGCTTAACATAGCACTAAATTTTGTCCTGATTCGAATAAATGATCATTCATGGCCCAAACCTATGTTTGCAAGCCCAAGTATGTTAATTTAATCTCTTTGATCCAATAACCTTGAGATTCATTGTGTGGAGGCTTTGGTTCTACCAATCCTCTAATGGATCTACAACACTTTTGGTCAACGCGGATCACTTAAACATCGTTGATCATTATATGGTAATTTTGAGGATCCCAAATGGATGATATACTTAACAAAAAGCAAATGCAACTTGTTGTGTGGAGGCTTTGGTTCTATCAATCCTCTAATGAGTTCCAAATGCAAGTTTCAAGATTATCATCCAACAAACCACTAATCACTAATAATTGGTTTTACCCTTTATTGTTACTTCATGCCCTTTTATCTTTTTTTATGCTTTATGCACCATTTACTTTAAGCATTACATTTCATGCTATCTTCATCTTTGCTCACTTGAGCCTTTTCTTTTTTCTTCTAAGACACCTAATAATCAACATAAACCATAAAAACTTTAATGATGCTTGGACTATTTGGTTACTATCCTTGGCATTATGGAGTATGGGACTTCTCGGACTTAGGATTAGAAAACTTGGCCTATGTTGGAGACTTTGTAACCTTAATTGATATTTTGTCTGGAGTTCTTTAGGTTTACCTCAAGACATTGGGTTATTTGTTTGTTTTGTGTGCAGGTTATTGTGATTACATTCTTTGTTTGTAATCTGGAATTCACCCGTATACGACCGTTACTCTGCCCAATTTTTTTGAAGACTTAATACACTTGAAGTTTGGTTCTTTAAAGAGGTATAGTATCTTTTCTTGCTTGGTTTCAACCCAAATAATGGGAAATCTATCTTGGCTCATAATGTCAAGTATAGGCTTCTTGTTGGTTAGATGGTTCTTATCCCTAACGTTTACCTTATGCTTTAGGATAGTCCCTCCTTCTCCTCCCATCTTCTTTAAATTCAAAAATATTCTCCCTCCTTTTGAAAATTCTTCTTGTTTTTTAAACTTGAACCACTTTCATAATAAACTTGGACTTATGTCCATGCATTTTCAAAACATTTTCATATATAAACTTCAATCAACTTAATAATACTTTGGCATTTTTTTGTGAGAAGACTAAAAGCCAATCAATCTAATTTCAAATCATTTTTTGCATTTTTGGCTTTCTTATTTTAAAACCTTTCTCAAAAGACTAAACTCTTGTCAATCCTTGTAGTGATGCAAACAACTATACTTCTACAATATATAGTGAAGAGAGAGATTCTCCACTTGGGTGTTGAGTGAGGCATTGTTGATTTTAAAATCCAAGCCATATCCTCCACTTTGAGATGATGCAAATTCTCCTTTTTCATGATTGTGGGTAGTAGGTATGTTTTCCACACGGACAATGACGATGATGTTTTATCTCATAAAAATTAACCAACACACTTACTTTTGTACCCCAAAATTTTCCCTCTCAATTCTCAAGGCATCTCTCACAATGATTCTCAAAATTCAAGCTTGCACAAGTACATTGGTATTTTCCAGCACCAGAATTAAAAGGAAACTCTCAAAAAGGGAGAAAACAGATAAAAATAACATTTTGACAAATTTGGAGGAAAATAGGTCTCCTTCGATTCAGCCCCCTTCGATTGGACTTTGCACCTCCTTCGATTGCTCAAAAGTTGCTGCTAGCGTGCCTCTTTCGTCTGGGCATGTGACTTCTTGTTGTAGGCTTCGTTTGTGTCTTCCACTGCCTGTATGTTTTCTTTGAGTACCAAATTTTCTGCCACAAGTTCCCCCTAGAAGGAAAGCCTTTCGATTGGACAAGTTTTTTGCCTTCATGCTTGCAATCGAAGGCCATGATCTGGTGGCCAAATGCGCCTCCTGCATACAAGCCTTCATTTGTGCATTCAGCTCCTGCATATCTGCGTGTAAGCCTTCGTTTGGGCATTCATCTCTGGCCATGCCTGCATGCAAGCTTAAGTTGAGCAAGGGCTTCATGCCACTTGGGTTACCTCTTTCATTTGGGTATGGAAGCTTCCTTCGATTTAGAAGGAAATGATCTTCATACAAGCTTCAATTGGGTTTTTGTTTCCCTTTGAAACAGTGTCCTTCAACTCAGGAAGTAAAGGCCTCCTTTTGGTTTTCTTCAATCCAAAAAGTCAATAATCTTCTGAAAGCTTCCTTCGATTCAGAAGGAAATGATCTTCATACAAACTTCAATTGGGTTTTTGTTTCCCTTTGAAACAGTGTCCTTCGACTCAGGAAGTAAAGGCCTCCTTTTGGTTTTCTTCAATCCAAAAAGTCAATAATCTTCTAAAAGCTTCCTTCGATTCAGAAGTTAATACCCTTCTGAAAAGTGTCATTCGATTGCACCATTCACTCCTCACCTGTTTGCCTTGGATTCATAAGTTTTCAATTGGATGAATGGCTACCTTCCTGTGACTTTCAAATTCATCTTCATGTATGATTCGAATGCGCCTTCATATCACCGTCGAATCCATCTACAAACCCTTCGACACGCCATAGTTCTGCATTATGACACACAACTTGGTGGTCCATTCGAAAGACTTGCCATAGTTGGGGAATAATTATTCTCTTACTTTGGAGTCTGGTCGAAGGTTTGGGCCTAAGTTATTAAAAGAAAGAAGACTCAAAATGGCATATTCAGCTAAAAAGGGTCATTCGAAGAACACACAGTTGGTTCATTCGAAGGACACACAACTGGTTAAAACGAATGATGTATTGTTCTAGTCTGGTCCAAAGGTGTAGAAAGATGGAGGATTCGACTCAAAAGATAAAGTTGAACATTTAGACCCATAGGCTAGGCTACGTGTTTTCCCTTTTCAGGTCTCAAACCTATGACTCACCCTATACTTAATTGTTTATGCAAGTTAAAATAGGCCTTTACCCATTTGTTGTCCAAGACCACTTGTACTTAATAGCATAATACTACCTTTTAGAAAAGTTTGTCTTGAGCCTTGTGCCTGTTTTCCTTCGGAAAGAAGCAACCCATCTGAACCATTCATCTTGCTTTTATGGCACAAGTGGACACTTACATTCTATCTGAGCCTTATTTTATTATTTTTTCTCCCCAAGCTTCCAAAAAGCCTTTCTCTATAAATAGAGAGCTCATTTGCACAAAGAAAGGGAGAAGAGGAGGGGAATGTATCTTCAAAATTCTCACACACCATAAAATTCTCAAACACTTCAACACTTGTGAAATAAAAAAAACCAGAATCATCGTTACCTCCTTCAATTCTGAAGAACAACACATTCCAGTTTCCTTCGAATCAAGGAGCATCCCACTTGTTCCTTCCTTTGAATCCAGCAAAGAAGGATATTTCACTTGTTTTGCTCTTTCGAATCCAGTGTCGAAGGCCTACCATGGGTCTTTTCCTTCGAATCCAGAGGCATTCAAAGCAACTGCTTCAAAGTCCAGAACACGCTCCAACCTCCAGCAAGGTAAGTCATTTTTAACCTTTGGCCCTTCGTTTCCAGCATAGCATGTAAATAAGTTTTCTTTTTCATTTAAAACATGTACACACTATTTTCTTCTTTTTGTTTTCACTCTCTTAATATATGTCATGGTTAACAATCTTCTTGTCTTTTGCTCTTGGTAAATTTAAATACACTTTAAAGAACTAATCTAGTCTTAAGGTAATGTTGGCATGGCCTTGGGCCATGTTGCTATTCATACTCAAATGAAAGAAACAGGAGACATAAAAGTTAGAAATGAAGCCTCTGGCTTCCATACTAACCTTCAGGCCAAATGAAAGAGGCAACAAAAGGCACAACATGCTGGCCTCCATGCCCCAATCGAAAGCCAAAATATTTTCTAGGCCCTAATCGAAACTCATTCCTTCACCCATTTTCGGGTAAGGTCGAAGAGAGCCAGAAATGGCAGAATCGAAGGGTTTGCTGCCCTAAATCGAAAGATCCATTTTTTTCTTGCTTTTACCTTATTTTTGCCTTTATATTTTCATGCAATTCAATATGGTTGTAATAGTGTAGGATTTATTTTTTGCACTCTTTTATTACCTTCATATAAATGTTAAGTAATTAGGTGTGTATGGCAAGATAAAATCAACAAGTAGACAACCCAAAAATCAAAGACAAAATGCATGCAATCAAACACACTTGCACACATTCACCCTTAGGGAAATTCCACTTCTTGCCTTATAAAAATGGTCATGTTATGTATGTGGGGTATCTTTGCAAAAACAATCACAAATACAAGATCATAGTCCCTCGATGTCGCTACAAATGTTGCCTTACAAGTGATCTTAGTCCCTACAAGAGAATGCTAAGATATCTCACAACATTGCTATCATGACTATACGATGACCCATGCCTGTCCCTTCACATCCAACGATGGGGCTTCTTATCAAATCAATGGTAAGGTAGCAACCTCTAAAGGAGGAGGAAAAACACATCTAAAACCTTTTGAGTAGGTAGATTACTTTTAGTTACTTGCTCAATTTGAAAACAAACATCCTTGCTATTTTCAAAACAATCACATACATCTTTCCAAAACTTGAAATATTTTCAAAAGTTCAACACTTTGCATACATTCTTACGAACGAGAATCATTGCAAAGTTCGCCTAAACGATGGCACCTTTTTCAAAATACTTTCAAAACCACACAAAAGCACAATTTTTAAACAAAAGCAAGTGATCTAACAAGTAACTAAGAGCCCATGGAAAACCATGGATGAAAAGGGTGCTAACACCTTTCCTTTTTATAATCTACCCCCCAAACTCAAGAAAATATCTCAAAGGTCTTTCCTGTGCTTTTTCACCTTTCCTTTTGGATAAAAGAAAAGTCGGCGGAGACTCTTGCTAACAACAACATTTGTGATAAAATGCAAAAACCCCAAGTCAGTTCTCCCACCGTATCACAAAACTGGCGACTATGCTGGGAAGATGAAATCTTCAAAAAGTAGTGTTACCTTAGGGCTAGATCATATTTACTTGCTTACATTATTTGATTTGCTTGCTTTATATTTTGGTTCCTTATTTGGGTTTGTTTTAAATCCTACACCCGGATTTGGGGGATACTTTTTAGGTAAGTAGCAATAAACTGTGAGGGAACTGTGCGGGGTATACCGACATGGTTGAAGCAGTAGCTACGTTGATGTGGCACTTTGGTTGGTACCAGTAACCCTTGAGTCAGTCAAGGAGAGTACGGGGCCGCCGCGTGGTGTCATAAAGCATCAACTGACCTTAGAACCTTACTTGACCAACTTGGCCATTAGGACGTAGTGAGATGACCGACTTTGGTGTAGTCCGAAGTTGGTTGATACTCGATGCTACGTTCATTGAGGTTTGACTCTTGATTTTTGTTTGGTTGCGATTCAATCGCTTATTGAACGAAACTTGTGGGAAAGATCAGTGATATTGAGATCCCTTAGAACTCGGTTACTTTTAACTAGGACAGGTTGAGCCAACTAAAACTTCAAGAGGGTACTTACCTGAAACCCCATGCAAGCCTAAACCGAGGACTTGCTTGCTTTGTATATGCACTTGTACATAACATCATAAACATCATAAACAACACTAACCATTTCAAGGATTTTTGGATTTATCTTTGTTCTATTTTGTAGGACATGGCCTCCGCTTGTAGGAGCACTATCCAAGTCAGTCTTGTGAGGATACCTCCACAACTCAAGGATTTAGTATCAAGTGTCCCTGAATATTCCCTGTTCACCAAAAGACATGGACAACTCCTTGGTTTAGTTACCTTAAGTATTGAAGAAGATATGGTAAAGGTGCTTGTCCAATTCTCCGACCCTTTGCATCATTTCTTCACTTTTCCTGATTACCAACTTGTGCCCACTTTGGAAGAATTATCTAAACTCATGGGGATCCCTATCCTTAATCAGTTACCTTTCAAAGATATTGAAAGAGACCCTAAACCTGAGGAAATTGCTCGAGCTCTACATTTGCAACCATCTGACATAGTAGCAAATTGGGTAACAAGGAGTGGTGTTAAAGGGTTACTAGCAAAGTTTTTGTTGGAGAAGGCTCAAGAGTGTTGGAATACTTTGGATCTACAAGCCTTTGAGGAAATTCTAGCTCTTCTCATCTATGGATTGGTACTACTTCCAAATCCTGACCAATTTATAGATGTGAATACAATTAAGGTTTTCATATCTCGTAATCCGGTGCCTACATTTCTTGGAGACATATTGCATTCTCTTCACTCTCGCACTTTAAAGAAAAGGGGGACTTTGGTGTGTTGCACTCCTCTGTTGGCTAGGTGGTTTATTTCTCACCTACCTCGATTTGTGGTGAAGAATGAACAAGGTATAAGATGGTCTAAAAGATTGATGTCACTTTTGCATGCTGATATGCGTTGGTATTATCGCTCCTTAGAAGACATTACCATCATTGATCGCTGTGGGGAATTCCCTAATGTCCCTCTACTTGGCATTAGGCGAGGCATTACTTACAACCCTTGTTTAGCTTTGCGACAATTTGGATACGCTAGAAGAGATGGCCCTCATGAGGTACTCATCCAAGGAATTGCATTTGACTACGAAATCGATACCCAAGGTTACCGTCAAAGATTTATACGAGCTTGGGGTATGGTTAACAAAGTTGATAGCAAGACATTGGGGCGTAAGAATTCCATTCCTTTGGAACCTTATATTAAATGGGTAAGGGCTCACGCTCAAAGTCTCAAGATGCCTTATGAAGCCGTCTTACCTGTTATCATGGAGCCAGTAGTCGAGGGAGACATTCCACATACGATCCTCTATCCTGATATGCCTACTTCTCTTGAAGATTTGCAAAACGTTTGGATTCAGTTAAAAGGAGAGCGAGACACCTTCGAAGCTAAGTTCTATGAAAGCGAGAAGAAGATATTGGAGCTTACAAGGGAACTTCATGAAGAAAGGAGCTTAAACACCTACATTGCGCCAAAGAAGATGCGCACAACTTTTCTGCCTTAGGAGTTTACTTTATGCTTATTTCTGTTGTTGTAAACCCAAGAGGCATGTTTGTATTCAAATCAAGATTTCTTTAATGCAAGTTAATGTTTGTTCACTCTTTGTCTATACAAATTTAAATTCATTAAATCCTTGAAATCATTTGCATACTGCATATTCATGCATCATGACATGATAGGCTTCCGCATAACAGGTTTCCTTATCTCTCTGCTGTTTATTTCAGCAAGATGGATCTAGAGAAAACTGTGACGAAACTCCAGGCTCATAATTCTCAATTTCAAGAAGCTTTACTCACCCTGGCCAAGGGACAGCAAGATACGAAGGCCTTGTTGGCCGCTAATAAAAAGCCAAAGAAGAAAGCTCTACTCAACATGGGTAAAAGGTTCAAGGAGACAATCCGTCAAATTCCAATAGAGGAAGATTCATCCAAAGAGGATGAGAACCAAATTGGTGAGGTCAAGATTACTCAGGCTGACTGTATTAATGACAAAGAATCTGATGATGATTATTTCAATGAACAATATCCACCCGCAGACATCAAATACAAGCAGCTAGAAGACAGATTGAAAGCAATTGAAATCCAAGCTATTCCCAGTTTGAATTTTGACGATTTGGGCTTAATCCTTGGGGTAGTCATTCCCCACAAGTTCAAAATACCAGCCTTTGCAAAATACGATGGGGTTTCTTGCCCAAAGCTCCATTTGAAGTCCTATGTGCGCAAGATACAACCGCACACTGCTGATAAAAAACTCTAGATTCACTTTTTCCAAGAGAGTCTGGCTGGAACACAACTTGAATGGTTTTATCAGTTGGATGACTCTCGCATCAATACTTGCGAGGGTCTAGCTACTGCCTTATACCATCAATATCAGTACAATGCCGACTTGGCGCCGACGAGGGTTCAATTGAAAGGTATGACTATGGGGAAGGATGAGGGATTTAAGGAGTATGTGCAGAAGTGGAGAGACCTTGAAAGTACGGTCCAACCTCCCTTGACTGATAAGGAACACATTGACATGTTCATGAGCACATTATCTGGTCCTTTCTTTAATCTTTTCGTTGGCTGCTCTTCTTCTGGTTTCACCGAATTAATCCTAACCGGTGAGAAAGTAGAAAGTGACATTAAGAGTGGAAAGATCTCGGTGGCATCTACTTCTACTCCCAATCCTATCAAGAAACCTTTTGCCGCGAAGAAAGAAGTTAATGTTGTGTATAGAGCAAAGGCCTATACCAAAATGAATAATCATCAGTTTGTCAATGCTGTCCGAATATCCAATATGACTGCTACTCAAAGACCATTTACCAATCATCAACGGGTTGAAGCTCCAAGAAGACAGTTCACAAGGTTAGGCATGTCATTATCTCAAGCCCTTCAACATCTGCTCAGGGCCAATTTAGTGACATTGCGGGATCCTCCTGCCAACCCTGACACCTCATCACCGAGATATAATCCAAATGCAAAGTATGCTTATCATTCAAACAACCCATGGCATGAGACTGATCAGTGTTGGGCTCTAAAGAACAAAATCCTGGATTTAATTGACAACAAGACTATTGAATTTGATCCTACTCCAACACCAAATGTAATTACTGCTCCAATGCCGAAGCACGAAAAAGGTGTTAATGCCGTCAAAGATACAAATTTCATTACCTCTATCAAAGGGTTAACTACTCCATTGAATGTAATCAAGATCAATCTGTTGAAAGTTGGGACTTTCCGCGGCTGTGAAAAAGACTGTGTGAGCTATATGAGACAATCTGATGGGTGTGAAAAACTGAGGAAAGGTATACAACGCCTAATGGATAGCCGCAAAATTCTATTCGAAACGAATCCTGCCATCAAAAATTCAGTCGACAAAGCTGAAGACTTGGCCATCATAACAATTTCAAACAAACCTCTTAGGATCTCATCCAAAGGTCCTATCAGGATTTCAAACGAACCAATCATTGCTCCTCTCATAATCAGTGATGCGGACCCGTTCCATACACCTCTGATAAAGCGGTACCAAGGAATTATAGTGTCGAGGTTTATTATCATGGGGTAAAACAAGATTCTTAGATTGATGATAATGAAGCGGGTGTTACTAATATTACTGGTTCTAGTAAAGTCACAAGAACAGGAAGAGTCTTTTCCCCTGATATCTCACCACCAACCACTACCGCAGTTCCAATCCGCATAACCAACGGAAATGTTGGTGCCAGTACTAGAGGGAAAGAGAATGAAAGTGAGCCTGCCAGGGAAGAGGCACTTGCTAAAAAGACTATTATGGAAGAACCATCCACTCAAGAGATGGAGGAGATTCTTAAAATCATCAAGAAAAGCGACTTCAAAATAGTAGAGCAGTTGGGACAAACCCCTTCTAAAATATCAATGTTGTCCCTATTGCTATGTTTCGACGCCCATGCACAAGCTTTGATTAAGTTCTTGAAAAAGGCTCACGTGCCTCAAGAAACCACAACCGACCAGTTTGAGAACTGCGTAGCAAGTCTGACAGCTGACAATGGTCTGGGGTTCTCCGACGCAGATTTAAATCCCATGGGAAAGAATCACAATAAAGCCTTGCATGTTTCTGTTGAATGTAAGGGGACCACTCTAGCACATGTTTTGGTGGACACAGGCTCATCTTTAAACGTGTTACCTAAAGGCGCTTTAGATTGGCTAGACTGTGAAGGTTTGGTTTTAAAGCCAAGTGATATTGTTGTGAGGGCATTTGATGGGTCGAAAAGGATGGTTCATGGAGAGGTGGATCTCCCAATTAAGGTTGGTTCACAGATTTTCAACTCCACATTCTACATAATGTACACGCGGCCTGTGTATTCTTGCTTACTTAGGCGGCCATGGATCTATGGGGCAGGTGCGGTCACTTCTACTCTCCACCAGAAGTTAAAATACCCAGTTCAAGGGAAGGTTGCCACTGTTTACAGTGAAGAAGAATTTATGGTAAGCCACCTCATTTCTTTCAAGTACGTAGAAATGGATGGCGAATTCATAGAGACTCCTTTCCAGACATTTGAAGTTGTGGCCACCACCAAAATCTCCTCCGACACTCCAAAAGCCGACAAAGTTATTCCCAAAATGGTTTCTCTTAAGGATGCCCGTGCTATGGTAGAAAAAGGAAACAATGAGATATGGGGTCAACTCCTCGACATCCCACTCAAGACAGATAAGTTTGGGATAGGTTTCACCTCCAAAGCTCAGAAAGAAATTAGAGGTGCTCGTACGGGATAGTCGTCTCTCCACCTCAAGAGTCATGAAGTGAACGCTGTAGAGGATTCCGATGATGAGTGTGCTTTTGAAGACTGGATCTACCCAACAACCAAAGGGAAGCACAACAATTGGCATACGAAGGACTTTGTGCGCATCTCCTTCATTGAGGAGTAATCTACTTGTTTTTGCTTTTAATCAATTCAAGAACTCGTTGTTTGTAATATTTTGATATTGACTTTTAAGCCATGTGCCTAGCCTGGGGCACTTTGTTTCTTTTGTCAAGGGTTTTATATTTTTTTCATCTAATCATATGACCATTAAGTACATCGGAATCTTTTGCATTCAAATATTTGTGTCATTGTCTTTCTTTTCTTTTAAATACATTTCCAAAAGATAGCCATGTATCTTACACACACACACATTCTTGCAGGTCTACATCCACTCTGGATCCTATTGCCAACAACTCTATTATTGCCAACTATGACTTTGAATGTACTATCAACCAAGCCGAAGACGAAAGCGAGGAAGAATGTGACATACCAGGAGAACTAGCCAGACTTCTGTTACAAGAGGAAAAGGCTATTCAACCACATGAAGAGTCAATTGAGGTTATCAACCTGGGTACTGTGTCAAATAAGAAGGAAATCAGGATCGGTGCTAATTTGGAAAGCAATGTCAAAATCTGTTTGGTTCAGATGTTGCACGATTATGTGGAAGTATTTTCTTGGTCAGATAAAGATATGCCTGGGTTGGATGCCGACATTGTGGTTCATCGTCTGCCAACTAAAAAAGAATGCCCTCCTGTTAAACAAAAAGTTCGTCGCATGAGACCTGACATGTCTGAAAAGATCAAAGCCGAAGTAATGAAACAGTTTGATGCAGGATTACTAGCTGTAACATCTTATCCTCAATGGGTGGCTAATATAGTTCTGGTGCCAAAGAAAGACGAGAAAGTTCGCATGTGCGTAGACTATAGGGATCTGAATAGGGCAAGACCTAAGGATGATTTACCTTTACCACACATTGACGTCTTAGTCGACAATACCGCTCAGTATAAAGTCTTCTCATTCATGGACGGCTTCTCAGGCTATAATCAAATAAATATGGCTCCCGAAGATATGGAAAAAACTACTTTCGTTACACAATGGGGCATTTTCTGCTACATGGTCACGCCGTTCGAATTAAAGAATGCAGGGGCAACATATCAAAGGGCTATGGTGGCTTTATTTCATGACATGATTCATCATGAGATAGAGGTATATGTGGATGATATGATCGCCAGATCACAAACCAAAGAAGAACATCTCGGTCACCTGCACAAACTATTTGAGAGATTGAAGAAATATAAACTGAGGTTAAACCCTAACAAGTGCACATTCGGAGTACGCTCTGGAAAGCTTCTAGGATTTGTTGTCAGCAATAAAGGCATTGAAGTTGATCCCGCCAAGATAAAGGCCATCCAAGAAATTCCAGCCCCTCGTTCTAAAAAATAAATCAGAGGATTCTTGGGTCGTCTCAATTACATTGCCCGTTTCATATCACACTTAACTGCTACCTGTGAGCCACTCTTCAAACTCTTGAAGAAAGATCAGGTAGTCAAATGGAACGATGAATTCCATATTTCCTTTGACAAGATCAAGGAATACCTGCAAGAACCTCCTATTCTCATGCCTCTGGTTGAAGGAAGATCGTTGATCATGTACTTGATGGTACTAGAGAATTCTATGGGGTGTGTTTTGGGCCAACATGACGAGTCTGGCCGAAAAGAGCATGCAATTTACTACCTAAGCAAAAAGTTTACCGACTGTGAAACCAGATATTCACTGCTCAAGAAAACTTGTTGTGCTTTAGCGTGGGCTGCTCGTCGGCTAAGGCAGTACATGTTGACTCATACCACTTTGTTGATTTCTAAGATGGATCCAATTAAGTACATCTTCGAAAAACCTGCCCTTTCCGGACGAATAGCCAGATGGCAAATGATATTGACTGAGTACGACATTCAATACACAAATCAAAAAGCCATCAGAGGAAGTGTACTAGCAGATCATTTGGCCCATCAAGCTGTGGATGATTATCAGTCAATGAACTTCGACTTCCCTGACGAGAATATTATGCTGGTAATCGACTGTGCAAAACATAGACCGTATGACGGACCTGAACAAGGATCCCGATGGACTATGGTATTCTATGGGGCTTCCAATGCCTTAGGTAACGAAATTGGTGCTGTGATCATCTCTCCTGAAGGTTGCCACACTCCTTTTACCGCCAGACTATGCTTCGATTATACAAATAATATGGCTGAGTATGAAGCATGCATCTTAGGTCTAAGGGCTGCTATTGACTTAAAGATCAAGCATTTGGATGTATTTGGAGATTCCGCTTTGGTGATCAGCCAAGTAAAAGGAGATTGGGACACTAAACACCCTAATCTTATCCCTTACAAGGATTTTGTGCTATCCCTAATTCCCTACTTCGAAGAAATCACGATCGAGCACTTCCCTAGAGAAGAAAACTAGTTGGCTGACACTCTGGCAACCATGTCCTCAATGTTCAAAGTCAGATGGGACAACGAAGCCCCTATGATTACAATTGAAAGATTTGATGAACCTGCACATTGCTATGAGCTTGACACCGATACGGAAAAGCCGTGGCACCATGAGGCAATGAGATACCTTGAAGCGCAAGAGTATCCAGAGGGAGCATCTATCAATGATAGAAAGTTCTTACGAAGATTTGCAGCCAAATTCTTCCTAAGTAACGGGATATTGTACAAGCGCAACCATGATTCGACTCTACTTCGATGTGTGGATAAGAGAGAGGAAGAGGAAATCATGGAAGACATGCACGATGGCCTTTTTGGTACTCACTCAAGTGGACATACAATGGCTAAGAAAATCTTAAGAGTTGGCTACTATTGGTCAACGATGGAGACCGATTTCCATCAACATTCAAGAACTTTCCACAAATGACAAATTTATGCTGACAAGGTCCATGTACCTCTGATCCCTCTGAATGTCATGTCCACTCCGTGGCCATTTGCAATGTGCGGTATTGACATGATCAGAGAGATCAAGCCCACAAATTCTAACAGACACCGCTTCATTCTTGTTGCTATCGACTATTTCACCAAATGGGTCGAAGCCGCCTCATTTTCCTCAGTCACCAAGAACCTGGTAGCCAGATTCATCAGACACAATCTTATCTGTTGTTATGGTATCCCCGAAAGGATCATCACCGACAATGGGACTAACCTCAACAATGCCATGATCAGGGAATTATGCACTCAATTTAAGATCAAGCATCACAATTCTTCTCCGTATAGACCAAAAATGAATGGCGCAGTCGAAGCAGCCAACAAAAATATCAAGAAGATTATGCAGAAAATGGTAGTGACCTATAAAGATTGGCATGAGATTCTACCATTTGCTCTACATGGTTACCGTACTTCAGCTAGAACATCAACTGGGGCAACTCCCTTCTCTCTAGTCTATGGCATGGAAGCCGTTTTGCCAGTGGAAGTTCAAATCCCCTCGCTGAGGACTATGATTGAGGCAGGCCTAAGTAAAGACGAATGGATTCAAATGAGATTGGATCAGCTGAACTTGATCGATGAAAAATGATTAGGTGCTATCTGCCATGGTCAGACGTATCAAAAACGGATGATCAAAGCTTTCAACAAAAATGTCAAGCCTCGAGTATATCAAGTTGGTGACCTGGTGATAAAACGCATCATTTTACCACAAGGTGACCCCAGAGGAAAATGGACTCCCACCTATGAAGGGCCGTTTGTTGTCAAGAGAGTTTTCTCTGGGGATGCCATGATACTGACCACCATGGGTGGTGAAGATTTCCCACATCCTATAAACGTTGACATAGTTAAAAAATACTACGCATAAGGGACCCGTTAGGTTGACACACCTAAGAAGAAAGGGGCATCCCGGCAAACCAAAAGGTTTGGGCAAAAATTAGGGATATATACAAAAGATTATACACCCAACAAGTTGAAAACCCGAAAGGGCGACTTGGGCAAAAAAGGGTATCCTGGTGGACCGAAAACCCGAAAGGGCGGTTCAGGCAAAAATTAAGGATTAAAAGTGTACGACTATGTCCCGTGAAATCAACACGGTCAATACTATCACCAAGGTCCAAGTTCAAATGGTCCGGGATCAATCCAATCAACTTCGATCAACGGCAAGGGACGTTCAAAGACATTGGGGCAATAATAGAGCTGAAAGGCAATGAGATCATTTCACATGGCTATTTGTTTTTCATTCTTAATTTTGTTTTCTTTTCGGCGATTTCCTCTTACTAGGATTTCCGTCTCTATGTACAAAAACGCCTATTCATGGGCAAAATATCAATACAAATACACTTTGAAGTGCAAAATTGTCTATCTCTGTTTTGAATGCAAATTTGTCCAATGACTAAAATTGAATAAACATATGCATATGAACATAATTAAAGCTATTTGGCACATGTGTCCTGCCAAGCAGCAACCTCAACAAGGCATCAGTGCACAACAACAGTAAGCATCCCTTTAATGAATGTGAAATAGCCCCACAGAGTTATCTCACCATCATTATCCCCACCAGGGTGTTGGCAATAAACCTTTCCCCAACGGAGTTGCCCACAAAATATCCTTGCATGGGACGATCCTTGGCCAGAGTCTCAATCTCTCGACAGCTTTTTTCCCAGCTAAAGCCTAGGAGAATCTCTTCCTAAAGGGAATCCACTTCCTCAGCAGATTTTATTCCCCACAGAGTTATCTCATCATCATTATCCCTATAGGGACAACCCCAATGCAACCTTTCCCTAGCGGAGTTGCCTACAAAAATTTATTCACATAGGATAAACCCCTGGCCAGAGTCTCAATCTCTTGACAACTTTCTCTAGCTAAGTCAATTGAAACCTAGGGGTCTCTATCTAAAGGAAATTCATCTCCTCAGCAGGGTTTATTTCCCCAACAGAGTTATTTCCCCGGGCCAAGTGCAAATTCCTCGACGTACAAGACACCCCGATTTCCCCAGTCGAGTAAGCACTCCCCGGTGAGTCCAGAATTGCCCAGCTGAGCCCATCATCCCCAGATGATCCCATCATTCCCAGCGGAGTATATCTTCCAACCGGGTTTTTTTATCCCCAGTAGAGTATATCTTCCAACCAAGATTTTATTCTCCAAGCTGAGTCCATCCTCCCCAACTGAATAAACACTCCCCACTGAGTCCATCTTCCCCAGCAGAGTACAAATCCCTCGACGGAACCCAAATTCCCCATTTGAGTCTGAATCTCCCAGCCGAGTATATTCTCCCCAAGCTAAGTCTGCCTTGCCTGACTGAGTCTATACTCTCCAGTTAGAATTTCCCCTTCAAATGACTGCAAATCACAGGGCCACAACCCCTAATCCCTAGTAAAGTCTTCAACAAAACCTTTATTATTACCAAGAAATGCTATGAAGCCTGGATCCAACCAGATATTAGCACAATTTTAAAGTTATACTGAAGCTTGGACCCGACCAGATAATAGTTTGACTTCTTCAATTTCTGAAGTCTAGACCCGACCAGATAACCGTTTGATTTCTTCGATTACTGAAGCTTGGACCCGACCAGATAGCAATTTGACTTCTTGAGTTACTGAAGCCTGGATCCGACCAGATAACAGTTGATCCCATTTCTCAAAAAGCTATGAAACCTGGACACGACCAGCCCAACTCTTCAAAGATATAGAAGAACCTAAACTTAATCCAACCAAGGTTTTAACCACTTGTTCCCAGTAGAGTTGCCTCTTTATTCCCCGACAAAGGACTGAGAAACTTGGATCCGACCAGATATCATTCCTCATTTCCATCTTTTCAAGAAAGTCATTACGAAGCCTGGATCCGACCAGATAGCAATCATCCTCAAAGATTCATTATGAAGCCTGGACCCGACCAGATAACAACTAGATCGCCAAGCAGTTCATTGTGAAGCCTGGACCCGACCAGATAACAACTAGATCGCCAAGCAGTTCATTGTGAAGCCTGGACCCGACCAGATAATGATTAACTTCATCAGAAATCTGCAAAGCCTGGACCCGACCAAATAACAGTTTTCGAACGGTATATTGTGAAGTCTGGACCCGACCAAATAACAATTAACCATGATCCCAGAAAGACACTATGAAACCTGGATTCGACCAGATAATAGTAAAACTTTCCAAAAGACCATAAAGCCTGGACCCGACTAGATAACAGTCTTCAAGAAGTATTGTGAAGCCTGGATCTGACCAGATAACAGTTAATTCACCCTTACCTCCAACAAGTTACTGTGAAGCCTGGATCCGACCAGATAACAGTTAACCTCCACATCCCCAGCAAGTTGTTATGAAACCTGGAACCGACCAGATGACTATTCAATTTCAAGGAATTTTCTACAAAGCCTGGATCCGACCAAATAACAGTTAATTCATCTCTTCCCCCAGTAAGTTGCCATGAAACCTGGACCCGACCAGATAACAACCGACTACTTCATCCTCAGCAACTGTGAAGCCTGGATCCGACCAGATAACAAATGATCGTTGAGTGATGTTCCCCAGCAAAAGCATCTCTTCAAAAGAATTTGAAGATATGCATATTCTTCATTTCCAACAGGCAATCAAGGATTCAACCTCCGAAGATTTCCTCAGCAGTAGTCAGGGATTTATTTTCCTAGAAAAAAACACACATTACGCATTCATACATCATAGCATGTACATAACAATGCATTTAGCATGATACCACATCTGGTAAGCATCATGCAACCATATGCATTTTTCTAACCCCCTTTCTCACAGGTAAAACAGCAAGTCTAGTATGGATCAATAGGAGATTTGTGCTGATACTTCTTCCAGAGTTTACCAACATTCCTCCAAATGACATCTATAAGCCCATTCACCATCCACCTTCGAGTGAAAATTTCTGGGCACTCTAGAGTCCAATCATCTTCCACCTTCGAGTCACGAATGGTGGATCCGCCAATCTAACTCTTCAGGTATAAGAAGATTGAACAGGGGTAGCTGTTGTACCCCAAAATTTTCCCTCTCAACTCTCAAGGCATCTCTCACAATGATTCTCAAAATTCAAGCTTGCACAAGTACATTGGGATTTTCCAGCATCAGAATTAAAAGGAAACTGTCAAAAAGGAAGAAAATAGATAAAAATAATATTTTGACAAATTTGGAGGAAAATAGGTCTCCTTCGATTCAGCCCCCTTCGATTGGAATTTGCACCTCCTTCAATTGCTCAAAAGTTGCTGCTAGCGTGCCTCTTTCATCTGGGCATGTGACTTCTTGTTGTAGGCTTCGTTTGTGTCTTCCACTGCCTGCATGTTTGCTTTGAGTACCAAATTTTCTGCCACAAGTGCCCCCTAGAAGGCAAGCCTTTCGATTGGACAAGTTTGTTGCCTGCATGCTTGCAATCGAAGGCCATGATCTGGTGGCTAAATGCACCTCCTGCATACAAGCCTTAATTTGGGCATTCAACTCCTGCATATCTGCGTGTAAGCCTTCATTTGGGAATTCATCTCTGGCCATGCCTGCATGCAAGCTTCAGTTGAGCAAGGGTTTCATGCCACTTAGGTTACATCTTTCATTTGGGTATGGAAGCTTCCTTCGATTCAGAAGGAAATGATCTTCATACAAGCTTCAATTGGGTTTTTGTTTCCCTTTGAAACAGTGTCCTTCAACTCAGGAAGTAAAGGCCTCCTTTTGGTTTTCTTCAATCCAAAAAGTCAATAATCTTCTGAAAGCTTCCTTTGATTCAGAAGGAAATGATCTTCATGCAAGCTTCAATTGGATTTTTGTTTCCCTTTGAAACAGTGTCCTTCGACTCAAGAAGTAAAGGCCTCCTTTTGGTTTTCTTCAATCCAAAAAGTCAATAATCTTCTGAAAGCTTCCTTTGATTCATAAGTTAATAACCTTCTGAAAAGTGTCATTCGATTGCACCATTTGCTCCTCACCTATTTGCCTTGGATTCATGAGGTTTTGATTGGATGAATGGCTACCTTCCTGTGACTTTCAAATTCATCTTCATGTATGATTCGAATGTGCCTTCATATCACCTTCGAATCCATCTGCAAACCCTTCGACACGTCATAGTCCTGCATTATGACACACAACTTGGTGGTCCATTCGAAAGACTTGCCATAGTTGGGGAATAATTGTTCTCTTACTTTGGAGTCTGGTCGAAGGTTTGGGCCTAGGTTATTAAAAGCAAGAAGACTCAAAATGGCATATTCAGCTAAAAAGGCCCATTCGAAGAACACACAGTTGGTTCATTCGAAGGACATAAAACTGGTGAAAACTAATACTGTGTTGTTATAGTCTGGTCGAAAGGTGTAGAAAGATGGAGGATTCGACTCAAAAGATAAAGTTGAACATTTAGACCCATAGGCTAGGCTACGTGTTTTCCCTTTTCAGGCCTCAAACCTATGACTCACCCTATACTTAATTGTTTATGCAAGTTAAAATAGGCCTTTGCCCATTTTTTGTCCAAGACCACTTGCACTTAATAGCATAATACTACCTTTTAGAAAAGTTTGTCTTGAGCCTTGTGCCTGTTTTCCTTCAGAAAGAAGCAACCCATCTAAACCATTCATCTTGCTTTTATGGCACAAGTGGGCACTTACTTTCCAGCTGAGCCTTATTTTATTATTTTTGCTCCCCAAACTTCCCAAAAGCCTTTCTCTATAAATAGAGAGTTCATTTGCACAAAGAAAGGGAGAAGAGGAGGGGAATGTATCTTCAAAATTCTCACACACCATAAAATTCTCAAACACTTCAACACTTGTGAAATAAAAAAACCAGAATCATCGTTACCTCCTTCAATTCTGAAGAACAACACATTCCAGTTTCCTTCGAATTAAGGAGCATCCCACTTGTTCCTTCCTTTGAATCCAACAAAGAAGGATATTTCACTTGTTTTGCTCTTTCGAATCCAGTGTCGAAGGCCTACCCTGTGTATTTTCCTTCGAATCAAGAGGCATTCAAAGCAACCGCTTCAAAGTCCAAAACACACTCCAACCTCCAGCAAGGTAAGTCATTTTTAACCTTTGGCCCTTCGTTTCCAGCATAACATGTAAATAAGTTTTCTTTTTCATTTAAAACATGTACACACTATTTTCTTCTTTTTATTTCACTCTCTTAATATGTGTCATGGTTAACAATCTTCTTGGCTTTTGCTCTTGGTACATTTAAATACACTTTAAAGAACTAATCTAGTCTTAAGGTAATGTTGGCATGGCCTTGGGCCATGTTGCTTTCATACTCAAATGAAAGAAACAGGAGACAGAAAAGTTAGAAACGAAGCCTCTGGCTTCCATACTAACCTTCAGGCCAAATGAAAGAGGCAACGAAAGGCACAACATGCTGGCCTCCAGGCCCCAATCGAAAGCCAAAATATGCTGGCTTCTAGGCCCCAATCGAAACTCATTCCTTCGCCCCTTTTCAGGTAAGGTCGAAGAGATCCAGAAATGGCATAATCGAAGGGTTTCCTGCCCTAAATTGAAAGATCCATTTTTTCTTGCTTTTACCTTATTTTTGCCTTTATATTTTCATGCAATTCAATATGGTTGTAATAGTGTAGGATTTATTTTTTGCACTCTTTTATTACGTTCATATAAATGTTAAGTAATTAGGTGTGTATGGCAAGATAAAATCAACAAGTAGAAAACCCAAAAATCAAAGACAAAATGCATGCAATCAAACACACTTGCACACATGCACCCTTAGGGAAATTCCACTTGTTGCCTTATAAAAAATGGTCACGTTATGCATGTGGGGTATCTTAGCAAAAACAATCACAAATACAAGATCATAGTCCCTCGATGATGCTACAAATGTTGCCTTACAAGTGATCTTAGTCCCTATAAGAGAATGCTAAGATATCTCACAATATTGCTATCATGACTATACGATGACCCACGTCTGTCCCTTCACATCCAACGATGGGGCTTCTTATCAAATCAATGGTAAGGTAGCAACCTCTAAAGGAGGAGGAAAAACACATCTAAAACCTTTTGAGTAGGTAGATTACTTTTAGTTACTTGCTCAATTTTAAAACAAACATCGTTGCTATTTTCAAAACAATCACATACATCTTTCCAAAACTTGAAATATTTTCAAAAGCTTAACACATTGCATACATTCTTACAAATGGGAGTCATTGCAAAGTTCGCCTAAACGATGGCACCTTTTCCAAAATACTTTCAAAACCACACAAAAGCACAATTTTCAAAAAAAAAGAGCAAGTGATCTAACAAGTAACTAAGAGCCCATGGAAAACCATGGATGAAAAGGGTGCTAACACCTTCCCTTTTCATAATCTACCCCCCAAACTCAAGAAAATATCTCAAAGGTCTTTCCTGTGCTTTTTCACCTTTCCTTTTGGATAAAAGAAAAGTCGGTGGCGACTCTTGATAACCGCAACATTTGCGATAAAATGCAAAAACCCCAAGTCAGTTCTCCCACCGTATCACACTTACGTTTTAAAATTTTTAAAGAGGACCTACGTGTACCCTGATCCCCTATTGCACGAAAAGGTGGTACGTAGGCACTAAAGGTTCGCAACCGCGGCGGGTGCAAAAACCATAAAAAATATATTTCTTTTCTCACCTCCACCATCCATTTTTTACTCAACATTTCATAGCCAAAATATACAGATTTTACAAAGAGGTTCCCGCGGAGTACCGTAGATGTTTAGGGTGCTAATACCTTCCCTTTACATAACCAACCCTTACCTTGAATCTTTCCCCCTCTTTTTGGGTTATTCTCTCTTTTCCCATTCCTTTGGAAACAATAAAGCGCGGTGTCAATTTTATTTTGATTTGTACAAGTCTAGTCAATCCCATGGCTTAGTCTTAAACATTTCTACCGCTACAGAAGGCTCCTTTCATCTGCGTCTGATGCAATTGACTGTGGCATAGAGCTGTCAAGAATTTTTCTTCGATAAGGTTGAGATGATCGAGTCGTGTCTGAACCCATTCCACTTATTCTGAATTTGTTTCCATTAGAATCCGAAGTGATGGTATTTTTATTTCGACCAGAAGTACTGCCTCTATGCCATATACCAGAGAATCACATCATGAAATAGTGTGACCATGGCTCTTTGATAAGTTGCCCCTGAATTTTTGAGACCGAATGGCATTACTTTGTAGCAGAAGGTTCCCCAAGGTGTCATGAAGATAGTCTTTTCCATCTCTTCGGGCGCCATTTGGATTTGATTATAGCCTTAGAAACCGTCCATGAATGAGAATATTGATGATTGAGCCGTGTTGTCTACCAGAATAGCTATGTGGGCATAACGGGAAGTCATCCTTGGGACTTGCTTTGTTCAGATGTCTATAGTCTACACACATGCATACCTTGCCATCTTTATTGGGTACTGGAAAAATGTTAGGTATCCATGGAGGATAGTATACCACTTCTAAGAACCCTGCATCAAATTGTTTGAGAACCTCTTCTCTGATCTTTCTAGACATATCTAGATGAGTTCTTCTGAGTTTTTGCCTAACTGGAGAACAACCTTTCCTGAGAGGTAGTCTATGCACCACAATGTCTGTATCTAACCATGGCATGTCCCTGTAGGACCAAGCGAATATTTCCACGTATTCATGGAATAAATTGATCAGGCTTACTCTGATTCTCTGCTCCAACATTGCCCCTATCTTGATTTATTTTAGATCTTTCTCTGTTCCTAGATTAATGGTCTCAATAGCCTCTTGATACGGTTGTATGTTATCATATTATCGCTCTATTTCTCTTGCCAATTCCTCAGAGAGTTCAAGATCTTAATCACCTTCCTCTTCAGTTTGGTTGATAGGAGCATCAAAATTATATCGGGTTGCAACAATAACATTATCGGTGGTTTTGGGCATGGATCTACACATTTATCATGTTTTGGTGCAAATTTTAGTATATGAAATTTGAAAATGCATATGAAAATAAAGTATTGCCATTTTTAAATTTAAGAGATAAATGCAAGAGAAAGGCATGGATCTTAATTGAAAACAAAATATAACTTTTATTAATTTTAAATATTATTTGGAACAAAACTGGGGGGACCCTTACAAGCGACCCCTATTCCTCGGGCTTGACATAGGCTCTTTTAAAACAATAAAAATTACTTAGGAAAGAAAAATATCTCGGGAATCTCCACGGCAGTCCATCTTTTGAGTTCTTCTCCTGGGAAGCATTCTCGGATGAAATCAGTTTCCCTTTTTGTGTTGACTTTGTTAGATATCATCGCCACATGTCCTCCGTGCTCTATTAATGTGTTGACAAAGGTCTCTTGGGATGGGAGGAAATTGTGCTTTACCCTTCAGGGTAGCTATACATTTTTCTTCAGGGTATGGTCCGAATTGGACTATCCCCTAGTCCACTAGCTTTTGTAGCATTCTTTCGAAGGCTTCATTATGTTCCAACAATAACCCACATTCCCATAGATATCCCTTCAACAAGTTTATCGGGGCTTTTGCCTGTCTGGTTGCCCCAAAGTCAGTGACTACTTCAATTAAATTTATTGTCGGTCCACCATGTAGAGGCATAGGGTTTGATTTGATGTTAGGCTTCTCAAAAGTGACATCTTGATATTCTAACAAATCTCGAACCTTGTGCTTGAATGCCCAACATTGCTCTATGGTGTGCCCAGGAGAATTAGCATGGTATTCGCATTTGGAGTTGGCATTGTAATTTCACGGGAGTGTCCCGACTGGAGGATCTAGAGGCTTGCGTTCCACCAAGGATGCCTTGACCAAGTGTTTTAATAATTGGCTAGGTGGCATAGGGAGTGGATCAAAATTTCTTTGCGACCTTCCAAATCTGCCTTGTTGCTATCCTTGTGGGATCATTAATGGTTATTATGCCATTGGTTGTGAGGCTACAACATTGATTTCTCCCGCTTGTAGGGGGTATTTGATGGTCCCCCTGGTATTTTTCCACTCTTTATTCCAGTCACAATTATTTCTCCGATAGTTACTAGATCTGTGAATATTGAAGAGTCACTTCCAACCATCTTCTCATAATATAGCCCTTGCAAAGTTCCCATGAACATATCGACTAACTCCTTTTCTAACAGCGGTGGTTGCACACGGGATGCCATCTCCCTCCATCTCTGAGCATACTCTTTAAAGGACTCTTCTTTCTTTTGAGACAAATTATGGAGTTGTATGCGGGTAGGCACCATGTCTAGGTTATATTTGTAATGCATTAAGAAAGCATTAGCAAGATCTTCCCATTTTCGAATGTGTACTCGCTCCAATTGCATATACCAGTCTAAAGATGCCCCGCTTAAGTTGTCTTGAAAATAGTGAACCATTAGCTTTTAATCATGGGCATGGGCATGCATCTTCCTGTAATACATGCACAATTGATTTATTGGACAAGTGAGCCCCTTGTACTTTCCAAAGTCAGGTACTTTGAACTTTGGCGAAATTACCACATCAGGGACTATGCCCATTTCCAGAGCATCTACTTCGAAAGCATCAAAACCTTCCACAACATTCAGCCTTTCTTCCAGAGCCTTATATTGATTCATCACCAGTGGGTTATCAACAACATGAGTATCAGTTGTCTTGACATCCTCTAGGCCGTGGTCTCCATACTGCAGGTCCAAGTAGTTGTCTCCATTGTTGATCAAAATTTATAGTGTATGTGATGCCCTTTCTTTTGATGGTTGTGGGACAAACCCTTCGGTCTCAGCTTCTCTTGTCTCTTGTTGGGCCATGATGGACTTTTGAGGTCCTGCCTCTGGCTCTTTTCTTAGTTGATGACCGCTTGATGCACCAATTGTTTGAGCTACTTCTTGGATAACTACCCTTGGAATTTGATCTTGTCTATCAATAATGTTCTTCAAAGCTAGGAGAACTTGACTCAGGTCTCCTTTCATTGAACTTACATCACCTTTTACTTGGTCGAGATCCTCCTTGAATGCAACCTGATTCTCCTTGATTTGTTCCATTGCTTTTTGTTGGTAGGCCCTTGTTTGATATAGAGGCCAAGGAGGTGGTGATCTTTTTCTACCAGTGATTTAACTGGAGAGATTTTAAAAAAACCGAGATAAGCTTTGATATGATATGCAGGGAAATAAATCTTCTAGGTGTCCTTACGCATGTCTGTTCTGAAACCATCGACCATTTCTTGACAAAGCTTGAGAAAATATTCAACGTCCTTAGGATCAAGGGTAACTCTCTAGAGACAAGCGAACATTTTCAGAGCTCTTTCGTTTAATTTCCCTTTTATGGCTTTGGTTTCAGACATGTCGGGCACATTGACGCGGACAAGTTGTTTCCCTTTTGTATCCATTTTCAAATATAATCACCAAAATCTTGATTTTATTATTTTCCTTTTTTACCCGGTGAATAAGATAAATAAAGATGATGAATATATGAAATGTATGAATGAATGGATATAGGGTTGAGTGACGAGATTTTGTGATAGGTTTTTTGTGACAGGTACCCTTATAAGGTAGGATCTTAACTTTGACCTACGATTAGTCTATCCTCCCAAAAGGTGGCTTCCTTAAGGGTGTCATGAATAATACCATAGGGAAAGGGCACAAGGGCCTCCATTAGGTGGAGCCTCTTTACGGACCGAGACTTTCGCCTCAAGGTTGTGAAAGGTCTCGTCATGAGATTTTGGTTAAGGTCGTTACAAAGAGTCATGGGTGGCATTCCAAAGTCCTACTTGTCAAGAGGGTATCTCTCGATAAGTATTCCTTTTTCGGAATTCCACCGACTCTAGGCAAAGTCGTCACATAAACTTGCAGGGATGTTGTATCCCCTAAGCTAATAGAGGAACCTTCTTGCTAAGGGTTATTTGAGAATTTTTTTTTTTTGAAATAAAAGTCCCGCCATGCAGTAAATATATAATCATAAACAAAATACAAGAATAAATAAATGCAATAAATAAATAAATAAAGAAAATAAATAAAAATAAAACCCAAAATAAAACCTAAAACCTAAAGTTGAGGTCCCCCGCAAAGTTGTCAGCTATTGCGACTGGTTTTTAAATGAGAGTCGCCACTACTAGTTTTTATCCTAAGGAAAGGCATCTAATAGAAAACCCTAAATTGTAAAAGTAGATTCTAAGATTCGGACTTCATTAGACGAAAGGAAGGTGTTAGGCACCTTTCATCTACCTTATTCTTAAGGATATTAGGTTTAGGTTTAACTTTCGGGTTAAACAGGGTTTTAAATTTTAATAGGGGAACTCGCTACGATTTTTGATTGTATGCCTACGTATCCTCTTATGAGGAATCAGAGTCCAAATTTGTAGTTCGTATGGGTTTGTGTTTTTTTAGGGGGTTGTAAAAGTATTTTGAATCGCCTCGCATTTTGACCGGGTGTAAAGATTGCAGAATTTTGGACTAAATGCCCGATTAGTCAACATATATTTGAAACCCTTTAGCAAAAAATTGTTTAGATTAGTTTATTGCGAAAAAGAATTTGATATTTGTTATATATTTTTTAATAATATTAATTGCAATTTTTTTGAATTAATGCATGATATAAAATATTTTAATGCAACGTATAAAAGTAATGTACGTGAATCTTTGAATAAAAAACTATATTTGAATGATAATAAGGATATTTATGAAAAATACAATTAATATTTATAATAATTATAAAATGGAAAATAATAATAATAAAGAAATAATAAAATATATTATAATAAAAAAATAGATATAAAAGAAAAAATAATAATTTAATTAATTCAAAGGGGGCGCAGTTTGTGTTAGTAAGTAAAACAAGGGGGTGTTTTTAGGAGGCTAGGCCCAAATTCAGATATAGAATTGGGCCCAGAATTGAAGGGAGGTGCATTGCTGTTCGTTGGATGAGTAAAGGGGGTGTGAAGAGCATATGGGCTAGGCCCATTACAGATTTTTGAAGGTCCGATTCGATTGTGTGAGGCGAGGGTGTATGGAGGCTATCATGGAACTTGGCCTATGGCCATCTGATGAAGATCACACGGATAAAATTTAAGGGAGCATGATATTACTGTGTATGCGCGGGTATTGAATTAAATGGAATATAAGGTTTTTGTTTAACATTTTTCAATTTATTTTAATTTTTTTACAACCCCTTCATCTCTCTCTCTCTCTCTATCTATCTATCTATCTATCTTTCTTGTTTACCCTTTTCTTCCTCTTCACAAACCATTGTGTGAACTCCCTGTGGAGGCGGATGAATCCTGTTCCTTTTCCTACTGCAAACCTGATACCCCCAAACAATAATAGAGAAAAAACAGTAGAAAAGCTAAGATATTTACCCGTTGCGCGATCTCGTTTTCTGAGTCTCTATCTGATTCGGCTCTAACCCTTCTTCTTCTTCTTCTTATTTGCAGATTTTTGGTGACGCTTGGGAGGTAGATTAATGGTGGCGGACAGTGGAGCTCGGGGGACGGTCAGTGGTAATAGCGATTAGGGTTTCAGGTATTGAAACCCTAATCGCTTCTCTCTTCTTCTTCGACAACGGCGAGGTCTCAATTCAAGCTCGCACTCCTTCCCCTGTTCTTCAAGCTTCTTCCCCTTTTCCTTCTTCAATTGTTCCGTCTCAGTATTCTAGCTTCCCCCCTCCTCTCGTCTCTGTGTTCTTACTAGTATTTATAGGGTAAGAATTTTAGGGTTTTACAAGATTGTTGTTAGCTTAGATTATGGATTGTGATTGATTGTAATTGATTGAGTCTGTATATGTTTGAGAATTCAGTATTTTATTTCTGAACTGTAAATGATCCGATTTTTTAGCTTTTAAGATTTGCTTTGTATATTTGTTTATATTTTGTTCTGTTGTAATAATTATGGGCTTGGATCGTAAGAAAAATGTTGATTCAAGATTTTGATTTGCAAAAAAATTAGATTAGATTTGTTTTTGATTTCTACAACATATGTTATTTTAAAAAAACAAGCGCATATTTTCGATAAGATTGATACAGTGATTATTAGTCTATTTGGGCATGCGCTAATTGATTATTGTCGATCCATCCTGCATAAACGAAATTGGGCCTTTTTGCCTAGACCAGCATATTACTGTTTTCTTTTATTTGCAACTATATTATCCCTTTTTAGATACGGTATTGGGCCTACCGGGCTTTAAAAATATTTGATCAGGCACAAAACTTATAAAACAAGCCTCTTAATAAATAGTTTAAAAATAATTATTAATGTAATACCTTTTAACAAATGAAAACATTATAATAAGAAAGTTTGTCAACAATATATCACGTTCTTTATATTATTTATTCAGTTTTAATAATAATACTTTTTTCCTAAAAAACAAACATCAAATGGGCTTTTAAACCATAATGGGTCTACAGTTTATATTCATACCTCCCTCCTTACTTTTTAATGATCAAAAACGGAAATGGGTCAAACGAATTGAATTCTAACGGGATTTTATTTGACATTACAACTCCTTCTTTTTATTAACAACAACTTAAATGAGCTTTATTACAATTAAGAACTTAATAACTTTTCTGAAACAAATTTCCCTATTCGAATATCATGGGCCATTGGACAACATGCTTCGCAAATGGGCCTACAGATACATGAGTCTTTCTGATCTAGAGAGCCTCACTTTCCTGAATTAAAATGCACCCCCTAGTTGATTTGAATTCTTCTTAAAAAGTGGGCCAACAGATATTACTGGACCATCTTTAATTAAACATTTCTCTTCTATTTTTAATTTTGAAAATTTGATTATAGAGGTAGGGAAATTTTGGGGTACGACATGAGCCAATACAAAGCAGTATGAGCCAATGCATGCATCAGCACATAAATTTTTTGTATCAATGCATAAGCTCATGTATCAATACATAAAAGTTTTCTTAAACCAATTTTTTTTCTTTTTATTTATATTCTTTTATATTTTTATTGTCATCCAATATTCGATATAGTTGTAATGGATAATTAGGACCTTTTATTGCTTTCCACCCACATTTATAAATTTGTATACCCCATCCCCAAATGATGTAATAGTGAAGGACATTTATTTTCTGCAATTATCGCTTTTATATAAAATGCTAGTAATTAGGATTTGTATGGAAAGATAAAAAAATTAATACTTAGACAACCCTAATTCAAGAACAATAATGCATGAAAAATAAATACTTGCACACTTTCACCTATAAGGTTAACTCCACTTGTTGCCTTGAGAAAATGGTCATGTTATACATGTGAGACACCTTAGCAAAAACAATCAAAAATACAAGATTATAGTCCCTCGATGACACTTCGAATGTTGCCTTCTGTAACACGGTGGGAGAACTTACTTGGGTGTTTTGCATTTGATCGCAATTGTTGCGGATAGCAAGAGTCGCCACCGACTTTTCTTTTATCCAATAAGGAAAGGTTGAAAAATACAGGAAAGACCTTTCGAGATTATTTCTTGAGTTTGGGGGGTGGTTTATGAAAAGGGAAGGTGTTATCACCCTTTTCATCTGTAGTTATCTACGGGCTCTTAGTTGCTTGCTAGATCACTTGATTTTGTTTGAAAATGTGCTTGTGGTGTGGGTTTTGAAAGTATTTTGAAAAGGAATGTCTTTGTAATGGTTCTCGTCTCTGTAAGAATGTGTACAAAGTTTTTTGTCTTTTGAAAATGTTTCAAAGTGAAATTATGGGTGTATAAAATGTTTTTATTGTGAGCAAGCAAGCAACTAAGAGCAACCTACCTACTTAAAATTTCTAATTGTTCTTTTCCTTCTCCTTTAGATATTTCTATCTTACCATTGATTTGTTAATAAGTCCCATCATTGGATGTGAAGGGACATGCATGGGACGTTTGTATAGTCATAGAAGGAAACCTATGGGACGTTTTAGCAATGTCGTTAGGGACTAGATCGTTTACCGAAGGCAACATCAAGGGACATCGAGGGACTACGATCTTTTATCGAGGTTCTTTGCTAAAACGCCCATATTCAAGGGACATGACTATTTTTCCGAGGTAACAAGTGAAATTATCCTAGGGGTGCATGTGTGTGAATAGTGTGTATGATTGTGTGCATTTTGTCTTTTGAACCTTTGGTTATCTACTTGTTGTTTTTATCTTTCCATACATCCTAGTTACTAACATTTACATAAAATTAATAAAAAATGCAAAAAATAAATCCTACACTATTACAACCATATTGAAATAGCAAGAAAATATAAAGACAAAATAAAAATAAAAATAACAAGAAGAAAAGTGAGCTCTTTCAATTCAGGAAGAAGCATCCTTCGATTCTATGCTTTTTGACCTCTTTCGATTTGGACCTAGAGGCAGCAAGGTTTTGTCCTTCATTTGAGGCCTGGAGGCAGCAAGGTTCTGTCCTTCATTTGGGATTTGGAGGCAGCAAGGTTCATACTTTGCCATAGGCACCTTGTTTACTTCTTCGACCGTAAGTATGCTTGACCCTCAGATTGTGATTCGAAAGGCTTGTGCAGTTAGCCAATCGAAGGGTATAATGAACCTGTCTTAAATTCTTAAAATGCAACATTCAAGTATAACTACAGGCCAGAGGTTATTAAAAAAATTAATGGATCTCAAAGTCCAGAGTCTAACTAGTCAGAGTTGAGATTTTCAGTGTATGGGCAGTCAGAATCAAAAGCTAAAACATGGTCAAGCTCCCTATGTGAAATATCTACATTTTTCTTTGTTGGCATGTGCACATCATATTAAAATAGAATAGATTCAAGTTTGAAGGGAATTTACCTCTTGAAGATCTTAAATCGAAGGAAACTTCAAGTGCCTTCCTTGGTGAAGAATGGGAGTTCGTTGGGACCTTCCCGAGACTAATCTAGTTTCCACTTTATGCAAGCAGTCACTGAATCGAAGGAGGTTGTGTGAGTGGATCGAAGGTTTTTTTATAACAAATAATGGAATGACTCAAAGGGCTACTGTATGGTAGTTGGGGAAGTGGGTCGAAGGCTAGTTAAATTTCCACTTGGGGGGGGTGAATCGAAGGTTCTTTTTATAACAAAAGCAGGTTGAGTTTTTCAGAAGTGTTTGAAAAAACGTTGTGAAGTGTTTGAGAATTTTGGAAACTTTCACAAGTGTTCTCTTGCAATCCTTTAGGCGCCCCTAACATGTGTTGTGGATTCTCTTATTTATAGATGGCCTGGGCTGATATTTTGGGAGGGAAAACAAAATATTTAAACAAAAAAGGTATGATGTGTTTGTAGCTTTCGAGGGGCAGTGTTTGTATGCCATTTTGGTGCAAGGAATAAGGCAGTGTTGCAGGACTATTTTGAAGCAGTTTTGGAGTTTTATGGCCAGTGTATCAGGCCTGACCCTGGCAGCGCATGGGACTTGGTCAACAAGTACCTTTGGCATCTCAACCTTTTGTCTTGACCCCTTAGCCTTGTCTTTCGACAAGACTCTTCAACAACAATTTATTTTTTCAAATCGAAGTGTCATTCGAATGGCTCATGTTGATATGCTTTGAAGGGGGCCAAATAAGTTTCTTTCGACTAGGCCCTTCATGGGTTCCTTCTAATGGTCCAAATACATGCTCTTGGGATGGGTCAACAAAACATGTCATTTGATTGGGACATCTAGACATGTCTAGAAAGTCCTTCAAATGCGCCACCACAATACTTCTTTCGCATGAGACAATGGCATAATGCAGAATTTGTATGTTGAAGCAAGCCATTTCCAAGGGAGATACTGCCCACTCAAATTTTCCTGCAAAGGGGCCATATGGCCAAATGAAAGAGTGTATGCAGGAGGTCCTTGTCTTGTGACCTTATGCAAACATGCTCAAACGAAAGTTTGTAAAGAGGGAGCTATATGCCCAAACGAAAGGCTTGACTAAGAGCTTGTGCTGAAGGATTCACATGCCCCAAACGAAGGAGGCCTGCAGGAGGCAAGATGTGTAATTGAAAGAGAGTAGAAGAGAGGATTTGGCCTCCTGAATTGAAGGATATCGTCAGGAGGCTTTTTGCCTTGTGAATTGAAGCTATTTGATGAGAAGTGTTTCCTTGTCGAAGCTTGTAACAAGTTGCTTCAAAGGGTGACTTTGGCCTTGTGCATGTTAACATGGTAGGGTATTCTTCCTTGTAAGTCTTGGCTAATATGCAGGAAAGATGCCATGTGGCCAAACGAAATATTTGCACACACCTTCAAACGAAGTCTGGTGCCCAATGAAGCAGGAAATGAACTTGCCCAAATAAGTCCAATGCCCAATCGAAGCCTGAAATAAACTTTCCCAAAAGGAGTCCAGCGCCCAAACGAAAGATGCAACCAAAGCCTACATCGAAGGAGCCAAATTGTCCATTTGAAGGATGCAAAATCAAAAAGAACTTGCTTTTCCTTGAATTTTGTCAAAAAGAGTATTTTCATATGCTTTGTCTTTTTTAGCAATTTCCTCTTTAATTTTGATGCTGAAAAGTCCAAATATATTTTTGTAAGCTTGAATTTTTGGGAGCCCCTTGTGAGAAATGTCTTGATAAATGATAGGGAAAATATTTGGGTACAACAACTGCCCCTGTTCAATCTTCTTAAACCTGAAGAGTTAGATTGGCGAATCTGCCATTCGTGACTTGAAGCTGGAAGATGATTGAACACTAGAGTGCCCAGAAATTTGCACTTGATGATATTGTGGTTGAGGTGTAAGGATTGGGCTTAAAGATGTCATTTGGCGAAATGATGGAGAGTTGTCGGAGATGGGATTATAGATGCCATCCAAAGGTGATTGTTGACAGAAATTAGACTAAGTCTAAGCTTGACTTCAACTGGAAAAGAATCAGAATAAACCTTTGGCCGATTTAAAACTGAACCTAGAAGAAGTCTTGAATAATCTTTAACTGGAAAGAATCAGGATAAATCTTTGGAGTGATTTATCTGAACCAGGGAAAGCGTCTACTGGGAATGAATCAGGATAAATCATTGATCGATTTAAAATGAACTAGAAGAGGTCTGGAAGAGAATTAGAATAAATCTTGGAGAAATTTATTTGAACCAGAGAAAATGTCTACAGGAAATAATCATGATAGACCATTGAGATATTTAAACTGAACCAGCAGAGGTCTTGAATGTTCTTTAATTGGAAAGGATCAGAATAAATCTTGGAGGAATTTATTTGAACTAGAGAAAGCGTCTACTGGAAAGAATCGGGATAAACCGTTGAGAGATTTAAACTGAACCAACAGAGGTCTTGAATATTCTTTAACTTGAAAGAATCAGAATAAATCTTGGAGCGATTTATCTAACCATAGAAAGTGTCTACTGGGAAAGAATCAGGATAAACCATTGATCGATTTAAACCGAACCAGCAGAGGTCTGGAAAAGAATCAAAATAAATCTTAGAGCGATTTATTTGAACTAGAGAAAATGTATATGGGAAAGAATCAGGATAAACCGTTGAGAGATTTAAACTGAACCAGCAGAGGTCTTGAATATTCTTTAACCAGAAATAATCAGAAAAAAATTTGGAGCGATTTATCTGAACCAGAGAAAATGTCTACGGGAAAGAATCAGGATAAATCGTTGAGAGATTTAAACTAAACCAACAGAGGTCTTGAATATTCTTTAACTGGAAATAATCAGAATAAATCTTGGAGCGATTTATCTGAACCAGAGAAAATGCCTACGGGAAAGAATCAGGATAAACCATTGAGAGATTTAAACTGAACCAGCAGAGGTCTTGAATATTCTTTAACTGGAAATATTCAGAATAAATCTTGGAGAGATTTATTTGAACTAGAGAAAATGTCTACAGGAAAGAATCAAAATAAACCGTTGAGATATTTAAACTGAACCAACATAGGTCTTGAATATTCTTCATATAGATAGTCACCCTGTCCTGTTTCGGGAATTGATCTAGAATTGATTTGTTCACAAATAGTTGTCTTGTCTTGTCGAAAATATGTTGATGATAATTTTCTGTTGATTGATCTTTCCTGAAATGGTAAAGAATTAATTGTATGCAATTTCATGATGTATGGAATGTATGGTGTGATGATGTTTCTAAAAAATAAGTGAGATTGATATATGTATTTGTGTTGTCGATGTTATGATGTATGAATGCAATGTATGCACATATTAGTTGTTCTGCTGCAGTGTTGTTTAGACTGAGGAAAATAAATCTCTGACTGCTGCTGGGAATGTAGAGTGTAAGCCTTCATATTTTGTTGAAATTGAAGTGTTGATAGATCGGTTTCCGTCATTGGATAAGTAAACTCTGTTGGGGAAGGAAAACGTCGTGCATTGCTTGTGGACTTGGTGAAATCCTGCTGGGGAATTTTGAGCGGCTGGGCGACTTTCACTGGGGAATCTTTATAGCGGTAACTGGAAGTTTTGCTCCGTCGGGGATATGAAAGCAAAAGATACCCTTAGGCATCATACTGGAGATACGCCAGTGATCCTGTAGCAGGATGTCCTTGCTTCTGCTCCGTTAGAGAAAGTACCTGCGGGTATTTTATGGAATGGCCTATAGATATTATCCTTTTTCTTAAAGTCATTAGTAATTGTCTTTCTGTTCAGTTTTCCGTTTTTATGCTTTCATTTATAAACAGTAATTACGCTCAAATGCACATGTTCAAAAAGAATCATTGGACGTTTTTGCAAACAAAAAAGGAAAGTAAAAGAAAAACAGACAGTTTTGTACTTTTAAAGGAATATCTTTGTATTAACTTGAATAAGTATTTTTGTACAAAGAGACGAACATCCTAGTAAGAGAATATCGTCGTAAAAATTAAAATTGATACAAAGAAAAGACAGCTATGTGAAATAATCCCAGGGGTTCCCATTCTGCTATAGCCTTCATGTCTCTGAGTGTCTCATCCACTTGATGCTTTGTCTGAAGCTGATTGGATTGATTAGAACCTTTTGAGTTTGACGATTGATACTGAAGATTGGCTGTAAGGTGATCCAACTAGACATAGTCATACGCTTTAAATCCATAAATTTTTCCGGGACCGCCCTTTCGGGTTTTCAATCCACCGGGATACCCTTTGTTTGCCCAAGTCGCCTTTTAAGGTTTTCAGCTTGTCGGGTGTACAGATTTTTTTGTATTTATCCCTAATTTTTGCCTAGGCCAATCAACCTAGCGGGTCTTTTCATGTGTAGTATCTTTTAACTATGTCGGCATTTACAGGGTGCGGAAGGTCATCCCCGTCCATAGTGGTTAAGATCATTTCCCCACTAGAAAATATGTTTTTTATCACAAATGGTCCTTCGTATGTAGGAGTCCATTTCCCTTGCGATTACCTTGTGGCAGTATGATACGCTTGATTAACAAGTCACTAACCTGATATACCCTACGTCTAACCTTCTTGTTAAAAGCTTTAATCATACGTTTTTGGTACATCTGGCCATGGTAGACAACCGTAAGCCTCTTCTCATCGATCAAGTTCAACTGGTCAAGTCGAGTTTGAATCCATTCATATTCATTCAACCCTACATCCCTTATGATTCTCAAAAAAGGTATTTGGACTTCAATTGGTAGGACAGCTTCCACGTCGTATACCAAAGAGAAAGGAGTTTCCCTTGTTGACGTGCGCGCCGTGGTACGGTAGCCATGGAGAAAAAATAGTAACATCTCATGCCAGTCCTTGTAGGTCACTATCATTTTTTGTATGATCTTCTTGATGTTTTTATTATTGGCTTCTAGATTGCCATTCATATTTGGCCGGTAAGGAGAAGAGTTATGATGTTGGATCTTGAATTGTGCGCATAATCTGGTGATTATAGTATTGTTGAAATTGGTACCATTATCTATAATGATTCTCTCTGGAATACCATACCGACAAATAAGATTCTATTTGATGAATCGGGCCACAACATTCTTGGTAACAGAAGCAAATGAAGTTGCCTCGACCCACTTCATGAAGTAATCAATGGCAACCAAGATGAAGCGATGTCCATTAGAAGTTGTAGGTTTGATCTCTCCAACATGTCAATGCCCCACATTACGAATGGCCAAGGAGCGGTCAGGAAGTTTTGAGGAACTGGAGGCACATGTACTTTGTCGGCATAGCTATTGCACTTGTGACAAGCTCGTGAATGTTGATAACAATCTGCTTCCATGGTGGACCAGTAGTATCCTTCCCATAGGATCTTTTTAGCCATTGTCTGTCCGCTAGAATGAGTGAAAAAGGTACCTTCGCGTAAATCAGTCATGATCTTGTCTGCCTCAATCTTGTCTACGCACCGAATCAAAGTAGAGTTGTGGTTGCGCTTATAGAGAACTCTGTTACTGAGGAAGAACTTAGCAGAGAATCTTCTCAGGAATTTCTTATTGTTGACTGAAGCTCCCTCCAGATATTCTTGGACCTCGAGATATCTCTTAATTTCATGGAACCAGGGTTTGTCCATTACTTCTTCAGTATCTATCTCGTGACAATAAGTTGGTTTGTCCATTCTCTCAATGGTGATCTGAGGAGACTCATTATCCCACCTGATTTTGAACATAGTTGACATAGTGGCTAGCGCGTCCACTAGTTGATTTTCCTCTCGTGGAAAATGCTCAAAGGCAATTTCCTTAAAATATGGGATTAATGTCAATACATGTTCTTTCTAAGGGATGAGATTAGGATGCTTCGTGCACCCATTCTCCTTTGATCTGACTGATGACTAAGGATGAATCTCCAAATACACTTAAGGACTTGATTCCCAAATCTATGGCAACTTTGAGACCCATAATACACGCTTTATATTCCGTCATATTATTGGTACAGTTGAAACACAGCATAACAGTGAAGGGAGTATGACATCCTTCAGGGGATATGATTACAGTGTGATGCCATTTCCGAGTGCGTTGGAAGAACCATGGTCCATCAGGATCCTTGTTCAGGTCCTTCATACGGTCTGAGTACTTCACAATTGTTTACCAACATGATTTCTTCATCCTAGAATTCGAAATTCATGGATTGATAGTCATCCACAGCCTGATGAGCCAGGTTATCAGCTAGCACACTTCCTTTTATTATTTTCTGGGTAGTGTACTGAATGCCGTATTCATTCAGGACTATATGCCATCTTGCTATTCTTCCAGAGAGAGCGGGCTTCCCAAATATGTATTTAATTGAATCCATCTTGGACATCAATAAGGTAGTGTGAGTCAGCATATACTGTCTTAGCCGGAGGGAGGCCCATGCCAGAGCGCAACAAGTTTTCTCGAGCAATGAATATCTGGTTTCACAGTCGGTAAACTTTTTGCTCAGGTAGTATATTGCATGCTCTTTTTGGCCAGACTCGTCACGCAGCCCCATCACACACCCATTGAATTTTCCAAGATTGTTAGATACATGATTAGAGGTCTTCCCTTAACTGACGACATCAAAATGGAAGGCTCTTGAAGGTACTCTTTGATCCTATCAAAGGCAGCCTGGCAGTCGTTGTTCCATTCCACCACTTGATCTTTCTTCAGTAATTTGAAGATTGGTTCACAAGTAGCGATTAGATGGGAAATTAACCCTGCGATATAGTTTAGTCGTCCTAAGAATCCTCTAACTTCCTTCTTAGTGCGAGGAGCGAGAATTTCTTGTATTGCTTTTACCTTTGCAGGGTCCACTCTAATAACTTTACTGCTGACAATGAAGCCTAAGAGCTTACCAGACCTCACTCCAAAAGTGCATTTATTCGGGTTCAACCTTAGTTTGTATTTCTTCAGCCTTTCAAATAGTTTCTGCAGATGGTCAATGTGTTCCTCTTCAGTCTGAGATCTGGCTATCATGCCGTCCACGTAGACCTCTATCTCGTGATGGATCATATTGTGAAACAAAGCTACCATGGCACACTGATAGGTTTCCCCAGTGTTCTTCAGCCCAAATCATATAACTTTGTAACAGAATGTGCCCCACTGTGTTACGAAGGTCATTTTCTCCATGTCCTCAGGTGCCATTTTGATTTGGTTGTATCCAGATAAACCATCCATGAAGGAAAATACTTTATGTTGTGCGGTGTTGTCAACCAGAATATCGATGTGGGGAAGCGGGAATTCATCCTTGGGGCTTGCCCTATTCAATTCTCTGTAACCCATACACATATGTACCTTACCGTCCTTTTTAGGCACTGTAACAACATTGGCGACTAATTGTGGATAGGAGGTGACAGCTAAGAATCCGGTGTTGAAATGCTTCATGACTTCAGTCTTGATCTTATTTGACATTTCTGGCCGCATACGATGAACCTTTTGTTTTACCGGAGGGCAGTCTTCTTTTGTCGACAGATGATGGACCACGACATCAGTGTCGAGTCCTGGCATGTCTTTGTATGACCAGGCAAAGACCTCAACATAGTCATGTAGTAACTGAATTAAGGGCTTCTTGACATTATACTCCAGGTTAGCACCCACCTTGATTGCTTTCTTGTCCTCTTCAGTACCTAAGTTAACTGTTTCAACCGGTTCTTCATGGGGTTGTATGGTCCTTTCTTCCTATTGTAATAACTTGGCTAGTTCCCCTGGTACCTCACAATCTTCCTCACCTTCGTCTTCGGCTTGGTAGATCGGATTTTCAAAGTCATGTTAGGCCATAGAAGAATCGTTAGCCATGGGATCCTGAGTGGATGTGGATCTGCATTTCGATATGTGAGTGTGTGTAAGAGCATAGCTATCTTTGATAAAATAAAAGGTAGAAAAAGAAAAAGAAAGAGCGTAAAATTTGCATGCAAAAACGTCCATGATTTATTGATGACATGTGAAGATGAAGTAACAACCCTCACAAATGGACCATTGTGCCTCGGGTAAGACACAAGGTTTTAAAGTATAAATTGTTTAAATATTTCAAGTCCGAAAGATTTAAAAGACAATTACTCTTGAATAAAAGTAATAGGGACAAATTCTTTGGCCTCCCAATTGTTGAGTCCTCCGCCGATGGTTGGAAAAATCCACTCGTACATATTGTAGTTGCTATCATTGTCTTCCAATGCATTAACTCCTTGATTGCTGATGCGTAAAGGTGGTCCCCCAGCGCGAGAACGTCGAACAACTCTTTGGGCCTCCACAATAAAACCCAAACCAAATTTGTTGGATTTGTAGGGAATATCCGGAAGTTGACCCAAGATGGTACATCCACCTTCCTCAATTACTGCTCTAGCATCCTTCAGAGATGTAAGTACGAAGTGCGCCTAAGAGGGGGGGGGGGGGTGAATTAGGTACTTTAAAATTTTTACCATTTTAGTGATGATGGATATTATTTTTCTAGTTTAGTGCATGAGTTTATAAATGTGTTTCTTTCTTTTCTGGTTTATGACTAGTGATGAAAGCGGTAAATGCATAAAAAGTAAAGAACACAGAGATGTATCCTGGTTCCCCTTACAGTCTGAGAGTACTCCAATCCCCTTTCAACATGAAATCGATTTCCTTATTGTTACATCTCTATACAAGACACCCTAGTCCTTCTATACAAGACTCTAACCAATAAAACCACCAAGAACAATCCTCTTGGACCAAGAACAATCCTCTTGGATTTTTCACTATGTCAACAATGAGAAAAATCCTCTCAAAGTGACTACACTTGTATCCAACAATCCTGGAAAGACAAGATATATAAAACCACTTATACTTATTTCCAACAATCCTGGAAAAATAACTAAGTATCTATCAATATTTGATTTTGATTAAGTTGAGTAGTAATGATCACTTAGAGTGATTTAGCAATGAATGATCTTATCTTCCAACGATAATAATATACAATGAATCAAGATATATAAATGCTCAAAGTTTTCTTGTTAACAATATATGAAAGTGTGCAGAAAACTTATGTATGAAAGTGAAGAAAAGCTTGAATTTGTATTTTGAAAATTCAGAGAATATATTTGGAAGAGGTGTTGAAAATGATTTTGAAAATGAATATTTATATGTTCATAGCACCTTTTTGAAACATCATAAAGTTCCGAGAATGTATCATGATAATTGCCAAGAATGAGTGAAAGGTTTCAATGAAAAGGTATTATGAACAGGCATGTGCAAAGCTGCTATTTTTCAAAATCGTGTAGCATGCAATCGATTGCACCCTTTGTGTAAATAGATTGCACGGGGTTTTAGCAGCTATATTTTCAAAAGTTTTATGTGTGCAATCGATTGCACAAGAATGTAAATCGATTGCATGTGAATTCAGTAGCAAAAAATGATTGAGTGCAATCGACTGCACAAGCCATGTAAATCGATTGCACTGAGAAACAGAAGCAAACGTTTTGAAAATTTTAAGCATTCAATCGATTGCACAAGCAATTTAAATCGATTGCAGTAAGAAATAGAAGTAAAAGATCTGAAAAATTGAAGCATGAAATCGATTGCACTCAAGTGAAAAATGAATTTTAACTTAGAAAAACTTGAGTAAGAATTTATAAAACATTTCTTTTCACCATTGAGCATCTATGTCTTAAGTTCAAAGTAAGTATTATCATTATACCTTGAAAGTTTCTTAAGTGCTTGAACTAAAGACTTTGTCCATAGATGCCTTGAGCTTGATAACAAATCTTTGCCTTCTTTGTCAATCATGGTTTGTCTTCATCAAAACAAAAGTTCATTTGAGAAGCTTGATTTTACATTCTCCCCCTTTTTGATGATGACAAACAATCTTGCTTTATGCGTTGTAATTTCCGGAAAGAGCTTCTCCCCCTAAGATGCAAAACTCCCCCTATGTATGAGAAGGTTGGAATCCTTTGTATTTGTTCATCTTGGTTGAAGAGTACCTTAAAAAATTAAGACAAGGAAATATACAAGCATAAAGTACCACATCTTTCTCCCTCTTTTTGATGATGACAAACAATATTTCTTTATGCGTTGTAATTTCCAGAAAGAGCTTCTCCCCCTAAGATGCAAAACTACCCCTATGTATGAGAAGGTTGGAATCCTTTGTATTTGTTCATCTTGGTTGAAGAGTACCTTAAGAAATTAAGACAAGGAAATATACAAGCATAAAGTACCAGATCTTTCTCCCCCTTTTTGATGATGACAAACAATCTTGCTTTATGCGTTGTAATTTCCTGAAAGAGCTTAGTTTCAGGCTTTGATGAGCCAACACCATTGATTAGCGTTATAGGGATAAATGGACCATTCTCGACGGCATCACATATTTCTTCTCCTTGTGCTTCTAGATGTTCCTTCATGCGTATTTTCCAGAAGTCAAAATATTCACCACAAAATAGAGGAGGCTTGTTGTTACTACCACCATCTCTGAAAATGGGTTTTTGATTTGCGGAAGCCATTATGAATCTTTTAGGAGCATGTTACCTATAACCTGCTCTGATACCAATTGTAAGTACGAAGTGCGCCTAAGAGGGGGGGGGGGGTGAATTAGGAACTTTAAAAGTTTTACCGTTTTAGTGATGATGGGTATTATTTTTCTGGTTTAGTGCATGAGTTTATAAATGTGTTTCTTTCTTTTCTGGTTTATGACTAGTGATGAAAGCGGTAAATGTAGAAAATTAAAGAACACATAGATGTATCCTGGTTCCCCTCTTAGTCTGAGAGTACTCCAACCCCCTTTCAACATGAAAGAGATTTCCTTATTGTTAGATCTCTAGACAAGACACCCCAGTCCTTCTATACAAGACTCTAACCAATAAAACCACCAAGAACAATCCTCTTGGACCAAGAACAATCCTCTTGGATTTTTCACTATGACAACAATGAGAATAATCCTCTCAAAGTGACTACACTTGTATCCAACAATCCTGGAAAGACAAGATTTATAAAACCACTTAAACTTATTTCCAACAATCCTGGAAAAATAAGTAAGTATCTATCAATATTTGATTTTGAGTGAGTTGAGTAGTAATGATCACTTAGAGTGATTTAGCAATGAATGATCTTCTCTTCCAATGATAATAATGTACAATGACTCAAGATATATAAATGCTCAAAGTTTTCTGGTTAACAATATATGAAAGTGTGCAGAAATCTTATGTATGAAAGTGAAGAAAAGCTTGAGTTTGTATTTTGAAAATTCAGAGAATATATTTGGAAGAGGTGTTGAAAATGATTTTGAAAATGAATATTTATATGTTCATAGCACCTTTTTGAAACATCATAAAGTTCTGAAAATGAATCATGAACAATTTCCAAGATTGAATGAAAGGTTTCAATGAAAAGGTATTATGAACAGGCTTGTGCAAAGCTGCTCTTTTTCAAAATCGTGCAGCATGCAATCGATTGCACCCTTTGTGTAAATCGATTGCACGGGGTTTCAACAGCTATATTTTCAAAAGTTTTAAGTGTGCAATCGATTGCACAAGAATGTAAATCGATTGCATGTGAAGTCAGTAGCAAAAAATGATTGAGTGCAATCGATTGCACTGAGAAACAGAAGTAAACACTTTGAAAATTTTAAGCATGCAATCGATTGCAAAAGCAATGTAAATCGAGTTCACTGAGAAACAAAAGCAAAAGATCTGAAAAATTGAAGCATGCAACCGATTGCAATAATATGCAAATCGATTTCACTCAAGTGAAAAATGAATTTTAACTTAGAAAAACTTGAGTGAGGATTTATAAAACATTTCTTTTCACCATTGAGCATCTATGTCTTGAGTTCAAATTAAGTATTATCATTATACCTTGAAAGTTGCTTAAGAGCTTGAACTGAAGACTTTGTCCATAGATGCCTTGAGCTTGATAACAAATCTTTGCCTTCTTTGTCAATCATGGTTTGTCTTCATCAAAACAAAAGTTCATTTGAGAAACTTGATTTTACATTCTCCCCCTTTTTGATGATGACAAACAATCTTGCTTTATGCGTTGTAATTTCCGGAAAGAGCTTCTCCCCCTAAGATGCAGAACTCCCCCTATGTATGAGAAGGTTGGAATCCTTTGTATTTGTTCATCTTGGTTGAAGAGTACCTTAAAAAATTAAGACAAGGAAATATACAAGCATAAAGTACCACATTTTCAATGGAGGTCTGGTAACCTTCAAAGTCTTGGTAGTAGTCTTGGTTGCCACAACCGTTTGTGGGACCTCCTCAAAATTCTGACATAGGGTCTCAATGAACTCACTGTCCATTTCAACATACCTGAAAGAATTCTGGTGGCTAACCATGTATTCCTCCTCCCCATGGACTGTGATGATCTTTCCCTTGATTGGGTACTTCAATATCTGATGTAGGGTAGAAGTGACGGCACCAGCGCCATGGATCCAGGGTCGACCCAATAGACAGGAATAGGATAGGCCAATATCCATCACATAGAAAGTTTAATCAAAAGTCTGAGTTCCAACTTTGATAGGGATGTCTACTTCTCCGTGCACTGTTCTTTTAGAACCATCAAAGGCCCACACCACAATGTTGCTGGGCTTTAATGTGATTCCTTCGTAATCTAACCGATCAAGAGCATTATTGGGTAAGACATTCAGCGACAAACCCGTATCCACCAGAACATGGGCTAATATAGTTCCCCTGCACTCAATGGAAACATGCAAGGCATCACTGTGTTCCTTCCTTTGGGAGTTAAATCAGCGTCAGAAAAACCCAGTCCATTATCAGCAGTTAGACTGGACACACAATTCTCAAATTGATCAATGGAGGTCTCTTAGGGCACGTGGGCGGTCTTTAGAAATTTTACTAAGGCTTTGGCATGGGCCTCAGAACACAAAAGTAAGGCCAACATTGATATTTTTGAGGGGGTCTGCCCCAACTGTTCCATGACGTTGTAGTCACTTTTCTTGATTATCTTTAATATCTCTTCCATCTCCTTGCTAGAAGCTTCAAGAAGGACCTCTGGATGTGCCTTCGTTTGGATAGGCTCGAACAAAACCTCCTTACCCCTTGTCTCTGTAGCAGGGATAACAGTAGGACTATCAACCGGAGTATCACTGGGAATGTGGGTAGGAGCGGTAGCAAGAATAATTACAGGAGTAGTAATGGTCTTTGGAGAGATCTCGGGGGAGAAGACCCTTCCACTTCTTGTTATCTTGTTGGTCCCACTGATATTATCGACGTCAGGATCAGTGCATTTAACGGCTTTGTCTTTGATAGCCAATAAATCTTGCTTGACGCCATGGTAATAGACGTCAACCTTATAGTTCCAGGGAACAACTTTATCTGAAGAATATGGTATTGGCCCTGGAATGGTGATGATTAGGGGAGAAGACTTTGGAACAAATGTAATCCTGATGGGTCTTTTGGTGGAGACCCTGGGAGGATTGTCGGAAATGGTTATTATTGAGACATCTTCACAAGAATTTCTAGCAAGAGGAACTTTCTCGAACATGATTTCTTTGTTAACCATCAAACGCTGGACGCCCATCTTCAGCAACAAACAACCATTTGGTAGAGATATACATAAGGATAACTTTCATCATAGCCCAGAAACAGATTGACTTGCAATATATTTTGTTTAACAGTCAAAGGGGGAGTAGTTAAATCATCCACGGAGGAAACAAAACAGTCATCATTAACAGCGTTGACACCTTGACCATGTTTGGACATTGGTGCCGTTATTACATTAGGTGTTTCTTGGGGGTCAAACTCAATCTCTTTCTCCTCGATAAGGTCTTGTACCTTATTCTTCAAGGCCCAACCATTGTTTGTATCATGCCCCGGACTTTCATAATGATAGGCACATCGGGAATTCGAGTTGTAGCGGGGAGAAGCAGTGTTGGGGTCCTCGGGAGCTTCCTTTAGGGTCACAAAATTGGACTTCAATAGATGCGGAAAAACTTGGGACAAGGTCATCTTGATATGGGTGAACTATCTTATGGGCGCCTCCGGCCTGCGTGGATAGTTTTGCTATTGATTTGATACAGGATTGGAGATCATAACAGCCCCTACCGTCGGGCGACATTCAATTTTGTTTTGATTCCTGTGGTCATATGCAACACTGACCTCCTTCTTTCCGGTAAAGGGTTTCTTCATCATGCTCGAGGATACATCTCTTTGAATTTTACCACTCTTTATACCGTCTTCTACCCGCTCACCAGTCATGATTAGTTCCGCAAATCCAGCCGAAGAGCTCCCGATCATATGGTTGAAGAATGGACCAGATAACGTGCCTGAGAATATATCCACCAATTCTCTGTCAGAAAAAGGGGGTTGGACTCTTCCCGCGAGATCCCTCCATTTTTTAGCATAAATTTTGAAACCTTCACCAGCACCCATATACATTCCTTGCACATGTGTTCGAGTTGGAGCTAAGCCAGCATTATATTGGTATTTCTTGTAAAAAGCGACAGCCAAATTTTCCCAATTGCGAATATTGGTTCCTTCCCACTGATAGAACCAATCTAACTGCGTCCCTGACAAGCTTTCTTGGAAGAAATGCACCCATAGTTTCCTATCAGTAGTATGGTGTTGAATCTTCCTGACGTATGACCTTAAATGCAGTTTTGGACAAGAGACACCGTCATATTTAGCGAAAGTGGGGACCTAGAATTTTTGCGGGATGATAACCCCTGAGACAAGTCCTAGCTCTTCAAAATCCAGCTCGGGTACCTTCTGGATCTCCATAGCATTGAGGCGACCCTCCAGCTGCTTGTATTTATCGTCAGCTGGGGGATAATATTCTTCATCGTAGTCCACTTCTTCCTCTTCTTCAGACTCTGGGTGGTCATTTCCTTCCTTTTTTTTCCTTCTTGATTATCTCCTTCACCCGACGAGGTTGTGAAATCTAGAGTTCGCCCTGGATGGTCCTTTGAACCTTCTTCCAAGATTCAAAACACCGACTGGTTTCTTTGCCTTCTTCTTCTTATCTTTGATTATCAGAGCTTTCAAGTCCTCTTGTCCTTTAGCCAGAGCCAAGAACATTTGTTGAAATTGAGCGTTCTGCGCTTAAAGATCCTTTACTGTCTGTTCAATATCCATCTCACTGAAATAAACAGTAGAAAGATAAGGAGACCTGTTGTGAGAAACCTATTTGTGTTATGATGAATGAAAATGCATATGCAAATGATTTCAAGGAAATTAGAGATTTAAATTTGTTTAAACAAAAAGGAAACACACGTCGTATTAATAAATCCAAGTTCGAGTACATCATGCCTCTTTGGGCTTACAATGGAAGAAATACAAAAATTTCTAAGGCAAAAAGGTTGAACGCATCCTCTTCGGTGTGATGTAGGCGTTCAGACTCCTCTCTTCATGAAGCTGCTTGGTGAGTTCCAGAACCTTCTTCTCACTTGCATAGAATTGGGCTTCGAAAGTGTCTCGATCTTCCTCTAGCTGAATCAAATCCTTTTGCAAGTCTTCAAGATAGGTAGGCATGTTGGGATGAAGTACAGTATATGGGACATCTCCTTCAGCAACAGGCTCCATGATAACAGGGAGGATGGAAGGGTAAGGCATTACGAGACTCTGAGAATGATCTCGTACCCACCTAAGGTAAGGCTCAAGGGGAATGGAATTTTTGTGTCCCAATGTCTTACTATCCACTTTGTTTACCATCCTCCAAGCTCGTATAAACCTCTGACGGTAGCCTTGATCGTCGCTCTCATAGTCGAACACCACACCTTGGATCAGCGCATCATGTGGACCATCTCTTTGTGTGTACCTAAACTGTCGCAGAGCTAAGCAAAGGTTATAAGTGATACCTCCCCTAATTCCAAGTAGAGAGACATTAGGGAATTCCCCACAACGGTCGATGATAGTAATATCTGAATGTCAGAGTGACATCAACCTATTGGACCATCTCAAGCCTTGCTCGTTTTTCACAATGGATCAGGGGAGATGCGAAACAAACCACCTAGCCAACAGAGGAGTACAACACATGAGGGCTCCTCTTCTCTTCAGGGTGCGAGAATGGAGAAAATGCAAGATATCTCCCAACAAAGTAGGCACTGGATTGTGAGATATAATTATTTTTACAGCATTTACATCTATAAGTTGGTCAGAATTTGGAAAGAGTATCATCCCATAGATGAGAAGAGTCAAAATTTCTTCGAAAGCTTGTAAATCCAGAGTGTTCCAACAGTCTTGAGCTTTTTCCAACATGAACTTGGCTAGGAACCCTTTGACACTGTTAGAACAAAGTTTGAATCTACTACCCTATATTTAAGTTTTGATGATAACAAAGTGAAAAGATATATCATTTATAAGATTCATGTATGAACTATCTGCTACCTAAAATTATTATGTTCTGACTTGCAGATACTCTGATTGATATAAGCAAGATCACATCTAATCAGCATCAGAATTTGGTTCTTGACACCAGCATCAGAAGTTGCCATATCAGAATGTCAGAATCAGATGATCAACTCACGTACATGCTGAAGCCTGATGAACAAGACTGCGCTCAACACTCTGATAAAGAAACACAACAGTTCATCAGCAGCTAAGCAAAGTCAGAATGAGCCAAGCCAGAACTTGCATTAAATAAGCAACGGTACTGTGCATTGAAAGCAAATTAATACCAACGGCCTCATTCCAGACAAGATCTGCTCGATAAGGAAAGTTTGTTATTAGCATTGAATCAAGAATATTGCATCCAACGTTCAACATCTCAGTGCTATATAAACAAGACTTTGAAGATTGAAATGGCTAATGCTCTCCAAATCTCTACACGCATAAAAGCCGATCAAAATCTTCTTTCTCTTAGTTTTGCTAAACACCACACATTCTGATATTCTATCATTGTTTAGCAATCTAGTTTCTAAGCTTTAATTTGTGTATACATCACAGTTGTGATACAGTTTTTGTAGAAAAAATTCACACACTTAGATTTGATTTCTCTGTAAGAAAGTGTTTCCTTGACAAACCGGGTTGTGGTTTGGATCAAGAAGGCTTTAGCAGTTGTTAAAGCAGTCTGTAATATTTAGTTGAATATAGTGGATTAAGACCTCGTTGGAGAGAAGTGAAATCACCTTGACGGGTGGACTGGAGTAGTTTGAGATCAAACGAACCAGGATAAAAATATCTTGTTCAATGCATTAGATTTCAGTTTTACAATTCAACCCCCCTTCTTGTGTTTTTCACCACTTCAATTGGCATCAGAGCGCCTGGTTCTGAGCTAAAACACTTAACCGTGTCAGTACAAGATCTAGCGTCAGAAAAACACAATGGCAGGAAACAATTCTCACATCAGCAATGACAACAATGAGGACAGAGACAGATTCAGCGGCAAACCTCCAGTCTTTGATGGAGAAAACTTTGATTACTGGAAAGACAGAATTGAAAGCTTCTTTCTGGCACATGATGCTGATCTGTAGGATATGGTGACAGATGGATACACGCACCCTGTGAATGCAAGCGGTCAGAAGATTGAAAGAAAAACAATGTATGACCAACAAAAGCGTGACTTCAAGAATCACCACAAGGCCAAAACCATCCTCCTCAGCGCCATCTCCTATACTGAGTATGAAAAGATCTCCAACAGAGACACAACAAATAATATTTTTGACTCACTCAGAATGACGCATGAGGGCAACGTTCAGGTCAAAGAAAAAAAAGCTCTGGCGCTCATTCAGAAGTATGAGGCGTTCAAAATGGAAGAATCTGAATCCATTGAAACCATGTTCTCTAGATTCCAGATTCTGGTAGCTGGTCTCAAAGTTCTGGACAAAGGATACTCTACTGCTGACCATGTCAAGAAAATCATCAGAAGTTTACCCAAGCAGTGGAGACCTATGGTTACAGCTCTGAAGCTAGCTAAAGATCTCCACAAAATCACTTTGGAGGAACTTATCAGCTCCCTCAGAAGTCATGAGATAGAGCTAGAAGCTGATGAGCCTCAGAAGCAAGGTAAGCCTTTAGCATTAAAATCTAACAAAAAATTTGAGTCTAAAGTTTTGCAGGCAGTTGAAGAAACATCTGATGGATCCTCATCAGAAGAAGACGAACTCTCTCTCCTTTCCAGAAGAGTAAATCAACTGTGGAAGCAAAGACAAAGAAAGTTCAGGAATCCCAGAAGATCTGATCAGAACGAGTCTTCTTCCAGATACAGAAGGACAGATTCTTCCTCTGGATACAGAAGATCTGAAGGCTCCTCCAGTAGCAAAAAGCCAAACACCAAGGACATCATCTGCTATGAGTGTAATGAGCAAGGACACTATAAGAGTGACTACCCAAAGCTTCAGAGGGAAAAGCCCAAAAAGAAGTTTGGAAGAGAGAAGAAGAAAAGTCTCATGGCCACATGGGATGACTCTGACTCGTCTGAAGCTGACTCAGAATCAGATGATGAGAGGGCAAACATAGCTCTCATGGCTAACATCTCAGAAGATAATGAAGCTTCTGAATCAGACTCAGAATCAGATACTGAAGAGGTATTTCCTAACTTTGCTGTTAACTTTACAAAGGCTGAACTTGCTGAAAGCCTTAATGAGATTCTGGAACGATATCAGCAAATTAGAGTTAAATTCAGAGACCTGAAAAGGAATCTTGAATCTGACTCTAATAAGACTGAGAGTCTCAAATTGGAAAATTCTGAGCTGAGAAATAAGATTTCAAAATTAGAAAACACTTTACAAAACTCTCAGAAGGAACCAATTTCTGAAACTCCCAGCAACGCTGATGAGATCATCAAGGAGTATGATCACAGTTTCCAGAAGTTCCTAGCTAAAAGCATATATAGAAGCAGAATGGCTTCAATGATCTATGGAGTTAGCAGAAACGGCTGGAAAGGAATAGGATACCAAGGTAAGGTTCCTACACCAAAGAATGTCATGGACTTAACCATTAAACACACTCCTCTAAATTCACATTTTGTGTATGGTCACACACATGATATTAAATACACTAGCAGTAAGCACTCTGTGAAACCAAAATTCAACCAGAGTTTTGGTAAAACTAACAAATCAGGACCCAAGAAAATCTGGGTACCTAAGGATAAAATAATACATGTTGCAGATATCTTTAGCAGCAAGTCAGAAACACCAGTCATGGTACCTGGACTCTGGCTGCTCACGACACATGACGGGAAGAAGGCATATGTTCTAAAGCCTGGAACTTAAGCCTGGAGGCCACGTTGGCTTTGGAGGCAATCAGAGGGGAAAGATAATTGGCTCTGGAACTGTAGGTAATGGAAATCTTCCCTCTATTAATAATGTTCTGCTAGTAGATGGATTGATGCATAATCTGTTATCCATAAGTCAATTAAGTGATAACGGTTATGATATAATCTTTAATCAAAAATCATGTAAAGCTGTTAGTCAGAAAGATGGGACTATCCTGTTTAATGGTAAGAGGAAAAACAACATTTACAAAATCAAACTTTCTGAACTAAAGAGTCAAAATGTAAAATGTCTTCTGTCTGTTAACAACGAGCAGTGGATCTGGCACAGAAGATTGGGGCATGTTAGTATGAGAAGAATATCTCAGATTAACAAACTCAATCTGGTCAGAGGACTTCCTAATTTGAAGTTCAATTCAGATGCTCTGTGTGAAGCATGTCAGAAAGGCAAATTTGCAAAACCTTCTTTTAAATCCAAAAATGTTGTTTCTACCTCCAAGCGATTAGAACTTCTGCACATTGACTTATTTGGACCAGTTAAAACTGCTTCAGTCAGTGGCAAGAAGTATGGGTTAGTAATCGTAGATGACTATAGCAGATGGATATGGGTAAAGTTCTTAAGACACAAGGACGAGTCACACTCTATGTTTGTTACCTTCTGTAACCAAGTTCAGAATGAAAAGGATCTTAGAATCGTTAAAGTCAGAAGTGATCATGGTGGAGAATTTGAAAACAAAGATTTTGAGTCATTCTTTAATGACAGAGGCATTCTGCATGATTTCTCTTGTCCTCGAACTCCCCAACAAAATGGAGTTGTAGAACGAAAGAACAGAACATTGCAAGAAATGGCCAGAACCATGATCAATGAGACAAACGTTGCTAAGACCTTCTGGGCGGAAGCAATAAACACAGCGTGCTACATTCAGAATAGAATCTCAATAAGACCTATTCTGGAAAAGACTCCATATGAATTGTGGAAGAACAGAAAGCCCAACATTTCATATTTTCATCCATTTGGATGTACTTGCTTCATATTAAATACAAAGAATTATTTGAACAAGTTTGACTCTAAAGCACAGAAGTGTATTATGTTAGGATACTCTGAACGCTCAAGAGGGTACAGAGTATACAATACAGAAACACAGATTGTGGAAGAATCAATCAGTGTTCGTTTTGATGATAAGCTTGACTCTGAAAAGTCAAAGCAGAATGAAGTTTTTGCAGGTATAGAAATTGAATTTACAGGTTCTGAAGACAAGTCATCAGAAGCTCTCAACACAGACATTCCTTCAACGTCTGAAAGGAGCACTGCTAGCAATCCTACAACAGCTGCTGATCAACCTCAGAAGAGATTACCCAGAAGCAGCTTGGATCACCCAGAAGAGACTATCTTAGGAAGAAAGGAAGATCCAATCAGAACAAGAGCAAGCTTCAGAAACTCTGAAGAAACTCTTATGGGACTTGTGTCTCTGATTGAACCTTCTTCTATTGATGAAGCACTTCTGGATAATGACTGGATTCTGGCAATGCAAGAAGAGTTGAATCAATTCACCAGAAACGACGTATGGAATCTCGTTCCCAGACCAAAAGGATTCAACGTCATTAGAACAAGATGGGTGTTCAGAAACAAGCTAAATGAACAAGGTGAAGTCATCAGAAACAAGGCACGACTGGTTGCACAAGGTTATAGTCAGCAAGAGGGGATAGACTATACAGAAACCTTTGCCCCAGTCGCCAGGTTAGAATCTATCAGACTTTTAATTTCATTTGCTGTTAATAGAGGCATCACTCTGTATCAGATGGATGTCAAAAGTGCATTCTTAAATGGTTATATAGAAGAAGAAGTTTATGTACACCAACCCCCTGGTTTTGAAAATACAAAACATCCAGAACATGTTTTCAAACTAAAGAAGTCACTGTATGGTCTGAAGCAAGCTCCCAGAGCTTGGTATGAAAGGCTAAGTAACTTTCTGTTAGAAAATGAATTCACCAGAGGGAAAGTGGACACTACTCTATTCTGTAAATCAGTTAAGAATGACATCTTAGTCTGTCAAATTTATGTTGATGATATTATTTTTGGTTCTACTAATCCTTCTCTTGGAAGAAAATTTGCTAAGTGTATGCAGGCAGAATTTGAGATGAGCCTCATGGGGGAACTGAATTCTTTCTAGGAATTCAGATCAATCAAACTCCAGAGGGAACTTACATTCATCAGAGCAAATACATCAGAGATCTTCTGAAGAAATTTGACCTCTCAGAATGTAAGCCATCAAAGATTCCAATGCATCCCACGTGCATTCTGGAAAGAGAAGAGGTAAGCAAAAATGTAGAACAGAAAGTCTACAGAGGTATGATTGGTTCTCTCCTCTATCTGACTGCTTCAAGACCTGACATATTATTCAGTGTTTGTATCTGTGCTAGATTCCAATCAGATCCTAGAGAATCTCACTTAACAGCTGTTAAGCGAATTTTCAAGTATCTGAAAGGTACTACTAATCTGGGTTTGTTTTATAGAAAATCTAGTGATTACAGCTTAGTAGGCTACTGCGATGCTGATTTTGCTAGAGACAGAGTGGAACGTAAAAGTACTTCTGGAAGCTGCCAGTTTCTGGGAGAAAATCTGATCTCTTGGTCCAGCAAAAGGCAATCAACAATTGCACTATCAACAGCAGAAGCTGAGTACATAGCAGCAGCAGGATGTAGCACACAAATGCTCTGGATGAAAAGTCAGCTTGAAGACTTCCAGATTTTTGAGAGTAACATTCCTATACTTTGTGATAATACTTCTGCTATTTGCTTAAGTAAGAATCCCATTTTACATTCTAGAGCTAAGCATATAGAAATAAAACATCACTTCATTAGGGACTATATTCAGAAAGGTATTTTGAACTTAAAATTTATAGATACAGACCATCAATGGGCTGATATCTTTACTAAACCCCTTTCAGAAGATAGGTTTAATTTCATTCTGAAACATCTCAGCATGAAAGTTTGTCCAGAGTGAAAATGTTTTAATTCCATATATTTACCTTCAGAATGTAATTGTTTTACTGTAAACTTCTGATCAATCTTCTTTCAGAGAGATAGAACATGCAGATTGTATCAGATGCAAGTCTAAAGATCTGAGAGTCTAAGCTCAAAGACAGACGTGCTGATCACTACATCAAACAAGTGTCATCCAATCATCAGCATATCTCTGAAGCAGAACGCGTGCACGCTTATGAGAAGGCAAAGCGCTGATTGGGTGCATTGAGACACATGTCTGGTAACCGTTTTTAAGTATCTTTCTCAAATCCCCCAAAATCAGCAAGCATTTAATGAAAAGTAATCATGCTTTTAAAATGCAATCATGATTTTTTCTCTTTCTTAAAAACGTTTATCTTTTCAAAATATTTTTGAAAATCTATTTAAACACATTAATCTCTCATTCTCATTCTTTACGTTTTCTCACTAATACTCAAGCATTCTCTGCATATTTCTGTATTCATCTCTTGCAAAACTCTTTTCTCAGTTTCTTCTCAAAACCTATTTAGTGTGAACATGGCAACCTCCAGCAGTGCTTCTGCAGGTCCTCAGAAGAAAGCATCATCTGAGCAATATCAAGTGCCATTCAGAACTCTCCTCACTCCTGTGAAGAATCTTGAAGTGCTTTCTGAATTAATCATTGATTTTGGAAGCTTGAAGGAGAACGATTTTGACCTAACTGAAGAAGTTAGGGCACAGAAGTGGGAAAGGTATTTTGACAGGTTGGTTGGACCAACATTCCCTACGCTAGTCAAGGAATTCTGGATTCACGCCAAGGCTTCAACACATCTAGTCACCTCCTTTGTTATGGGGAAGAAGATTGTGATCACTGAGGATCACATTGCAAGGTTAATCGGTTACAGTGGCGGTGGCGTCTGTTGTGTGGACATGGCTGAAAGATGTGCTGATGTGGGTGTGATAGCTGCAAGGATTTTCACTCATGGGGTGCCCAGCAGCAAGATCAAAGATCTGAAGGATCGTTACAGAGTTTGGGCCAAGATAATTCTGGGGTGCTTCAACCACAGGAAACCAACCAGTTCACCTAATTACATAAATGTGGATCAGCAGTTTCTGATCTACTTTATTGATCAGAAGGTAAAAATCAATCTGGCTCATTTCCTGTTCAACCACCTCAGAACAAGTGTGAAGGAAACCAGGGAAGAAGAAAGAACCAAGATGGATTGGATACCCTTTGGAAGGTTGATATCAGATATTCTGACAGAGAATAGGCTGATAGAGCATCTGATAGAAGCTCAAGAGCTAAGCACTATTGAACCAACAGTTGGGAAACCTCTGAATGCAAAGAACTTGAAGAAGATGAAGTTGATAGAAAATATCCAGAAGGAACCCAGAGCTACTCCTATTGCTGATATCACCAGCAGAAGAGTTCCTCTGAGTGACTTTCCTTTATTCTCTGAAATAGAATCCAAACCAGAGGTGGTTCTCAGATACTTGGATGCGTGCAAGGCAGATGGTTCAGATCCAAATCTGATTATCAAAGCTCTGCATCAACCTCAGCAAGAAGTGACTCTGAAGAAGACGAAGAATAGGAAGGCACCATCAGAAGGATCATCCCAGCAGACACCCAGGAAAAGAGGTAATTTATCTGCTGCTTCTGTTTTAAATTCTTCTACTATTCCAGCATATATTCCTCCTCAAACCTCTCATAGAATCTCAATCCCCATCCCTACCATAGATGAAACTGTACCAGAAGAGGACCCTTCTGAGGCATTAAAACTCAGAAGACCCAGAACCAAACATCCCAAACCAACAATCTCAACAACATCAGCAATTGACAAAGTGCTGTCTGATATTGATCAACACACTTCTGATCAACCAAATTCTGAACCACAAATTGTCCCTCCTCCACAACCAGAACAACAACAATCTGCTGAAGAACCAGAACAACAACCACTCTCATCAATTCCTGAAGAACCCCTTATCCCTGAACAACCAGAAATTCCAACAACTTATCCTCAACCAGCAATTCCGTCTCCCTCTCCTCAACCAGAAATTAATCCACCATCACCTCAACCAGAGTTTCATCACTCTGAAACTCCTTCTCCTTAACCATCTGAACCTCATTCACCTCAACCATCACCTTTGGCAATCCAGTTGCCAGGTGGAACAACAATCACCTTAGCACAATTTCCATCCTCATCAGAATCCACACCACCAAATACTCCCAAAACACCACCTAGTCCAATCATAATTTCTGATTCTGAAACTCCCTCTCCAAAACAAACTGCTGCCAAGCAAACCTCTGAAAACCCCAGCAGGACTTTCATAGACTTAACCAGTCTTGACCGTCTTGCTGATCTGAAACATAAAATTGCCATCCCAAAACCAAAACAACCAGATGTTGGCTCTGGTATTATGAATTTTGAAACAGGTGTGCTGCAATGGATTGCTTCTTTGAAGCAAGTCTGTCCTGGAATGATTGACCCAGCTGCTTCTGATCAGCTCTGGTCATAATTCAGACTTTGGGTACGTGCTGAAGCCCTCAAGTTGCAGGATATCAACTATGAGCAGGCACAACAGAATTTCAGCAAGCTTCTGAATGAAGTTGGAAGTCAGCTTCTGAAAGAAGACGTGCTCCCTCTGGATAGTGAACCTTGGTCTGAGAAACAGCCAGCTTCAAAGGTGCAACCAGAAGAAGACAAGACCATTCAAGCTGAAGAAAGTCAAGCAGAAGATGTTGCTGAAAGCTCTTAGAAGCTTCCTGCTTCTGATGCTTCTCAAGCTGCCTTGGACAGGCAGACTCTGGAAGAACTAAAGTTGAATGACATGCATCTGCAACAGAGGATGGATGAAAACGACCAGAAGATGAAAGAAAGAATGGATGTGCAGGATAGCAAGATTGACATTGTTGTCAGCATGGTGCACAAGCAGAATGAGACTGCTGAAAAGATCCAAGCCATGCTGGAGAACCTGTTCACACGCTTGCCTCCTCAACCTTAGTCTCTTTTCATTCATGTCTTTTTCATATTTTCTTTGATTTCCTGATGTACTGTTTGCATATGTTTTGTACTATTTTCATGTTTTGATTCTGAACCATTTCAATATGACAAGTTTTTCTGATCTTAATTGTTTTAGCACATCACTTACACTTTTTGATTGCTGACAAAAAGGGGGAGAACAAGAATGATATTTTAAACAATAACGGCTAACTAGACAGAAATTCTCAAACATTCTAACTCTATTACTTGAAAATGTTTTTTCTGTTTTGCTTAAAGTCTACAGGTACAAGGAAGCTCCTGGACACTCTGAAGACTAGAAGCTCTGATCACTATGAAGCTCTGATCCGCTCTGATACTCTGATCCAAAGCAAAGCTCTGACAAGAAAAGCTCGGAAGCTCTGCTCTGACATAAAACTTCTGATAGTCAAAGACTCTGATACTCTGATGTTCAAAGAAAGGCAAAAAGATCTGATCCTGAAGAACATTTGTAATCAAAGGGAAGTAATAAACTCAGGGGGAGTATCTCTCAACTCTGATATCTTTTTACTCCTTATCTTTTTACCTCTTACTCTGATGCATCTTTCTGATACCTTTTCACGTTATTTTCATTTAAAAATATCTAGTTTTTGTCATCATCAAAAAGGGGGAGATTGTTAGAACAAAGTTTGAATCTACTACCCTATATTTAAGTTTTGATGATAACAAAGTAAAAAGATATATCATTTATAAGATTCATGTATGAACTATCTGCTGCCTAAAATTATTATGTTCTGACTTGCAGATACTCTGATTGATATAAGCAAGATCACATCTAATCAGCATCAGAATTTGGTTCTTGACACCAGCATCAGAAGTTGCCATATCAGAATGTCAGAATCAGATGATCAACTCACGTACATGCTGAAGCCTGATGAACAAGACTGCGCTCAACACTCTGATAAAGAAACACAACAGTTCATCAGCAGCTAAGCAGAGTCAGAATGAGCCAAGCCAGAACTTGCATTAAGTAAGCAACGGTACTGTGCATTGAAAGCAAATTAATACCAACGGCCTCATTCCAGACAAGATATGCTCGATAAGGAAAGTTTGTTATTAGCATTGAATCAAGAATATTGCATCCAACGTTCAACATCTCAGTGCTATATAAACAAGACTTTGAAGATTGAAATGGCTAATGCTCTCCAAATCTCTACACGTATAAAAGCCGATCAAAATCTTCTTTCTCTTAGTTTTGCTAAACACCACACATTCTGATATTCTATCATTGTTTAGCAATCTAGTTTCTAAGCTTTAATTTGTGTATACATCACAGTTGTGATACAGTTTTTGTAGAAAACATTCACACACTTAGATTTGATTTCTCTGTAAGAAAGTGTTTCCTTGACAAACCGGGTTGTGGTTTGGATCAAGAAGGCTTTAGCAGCTGTTAAAGCAGTCTGTAATATTCAGTTGAATATAGTGGATTAAGACCTCGTTGGAGAGAGGCGAAATCACCTTGACGGGTGGACTGGAGTAGTTTGAGATCAAACGAACCAGGATAAAAATATCTTGTTCATTGCATTAGATTTCAGTTTTACAATTCAACCCCCTTCTTGTGTTTTTCACCACTTCAGACACCACTTCTTGTTTCCCAATTAGCCGTGACGTCGGATTGTTGCAAGTGTAAAGCTTGGGAAACTTCTTCAGGGCTTGGGTCCCTTTCAGTACCGTTGAAAGGTAGTTGATTGAGAATAGGAATTCCCAAGAGTTGAGAGGATTATTTCATAGTAGGTACAAACTGGTAATCAGGGAAAGTAAAGCAATGGTGCAAAGGGTCAAAGAACTTGAAAATCACCTTTAACATATCTTCATCAAAGCTTGCGGTAACCAAGTTGAGAAGTCATCCATGTCTTTTGGTGAACGGAGAATTCTCGGGGACCCTTGATGCTAACTCCTTGAGTGAAAAGGTACTCGTACAAGGTTGACTTGGATTGTGTTCCTGCGAGTGGGAGTCATATCCTACAAAATAGAACAAAGATGAATCTCAAAATCCTTGAAATGGTTAGTCTAAAATGCTATGGTATGATGCCATGATGTTATGTACAAGCATATGCACAAGTTAATCAAACAAGTCCTTATGTTTAGGCTTGCATGAGGTTTATAGGTAAGTACCCTATTGAAGTTTAGTTGGTTCAACTTGTCCTAGAAAGTAAACGGGTTCCAGGGAATCTCAATATCACTGATCTTTCTTCATCGGGCATTGTTTCAGCGCAAGCCTCTTTATTGGCGACCGAAATATCCCGAAAGTGTGATCTCAATGAGTGTAGTATCGAGTATCAACCAACTTCGGACTGCACCAAAGCCGGCTACCTCACTACTTCCTAATGGCCATGTTGTTCAAGTAAAGGTTCTAAAGTTAGTTAGTGCTTCATGATACCACACAGCGGCCCCGTATTCTCCTTGACTACTCAAGGGCTACCGGTACCAACAAATGCGTCACACTAACGTAGCTATTGCTTAGACCATGTCGGTATACCCCGCACAGTTTCCACAACTTATTACTACTTACCTAAAAAGGTGCCCCAGATCCGGGTAGAGGATCAAAACAAACCTAAACAAGGAACCATAATATAAAGCAAACTAATCAAACAATGAAAGTCAAGTAAAGGTGATCTATCCCTAAGGTAACCCCACTTTTAAGTAATTCCCCAGCAGAGTCGCCAGTTCTGTAACACGGTGGGAGAACTGACTTGGGTGTTTTGAGTTTGTTCGCAATTTTTGCGGATAGCAAGAGTCGCCACCGACTTTTATTTTATCCAATAAGGAAAGGTTGAAAAGAACAGGAAAGACCTTTCAGATTATTTCTTGAGTTCGGGGGGTAGGTTATGAAAAGGGAAGGTGTTAGCACCCTTTTCATCCGTTGTTATCTATAGGCTCTTAGTTGTTTGCTAGATCACATGCTTTTGTTTGAAAATTTGCTTGTGGTGTGGGTTTTGAAAGGATTTTAAAAATGAATGTATTTGTAATGGTTCTCATCTCTATAAGAACGCGTAAAAAATTTTTTGTCTTTTGAAAATGTTTCAAAGTGAAATTGTGGGTGTATAAAATGTTTTTGTTGTGAGCATGCGAGCAACTAAGAGCAACCTACCTACTCAAAAGATCTAATTGTTATTTTCCTCCTCCTTTAGATATTTCTATCTTACCATTGATTTGGTAAGAAGCCCCATTATTGGATGTGAAGGGACAGGCGTGGGACGTTTCTATAGTCATAAAAGGAAACCTATGGGACGTTTTAGCAATGTCGTTTAGGGACTAGATCGTTTACCAAAGTCAACATCAAGGGACATCGAGAGACTACGATCGTTTATCGAGGGTCTTTTCTAAAACGCCCATATTTGAGGGAGATGACTATTTTTCCGAGGTAACAAGTGGAATTACCCTAGGGGTGCATGTGTGTGAATAGTGTGTCTGATTGCATGCATTTTGTCTTTTGAACCTTTGGTTATCTACTTGTTGTTTTTATCTTGCCATATATCCTAGTTACTAACATTTACATAAAAAAAATAAAAAATGAAAAAAATAAATCCTACACTATTACAACCATATTGAAATAGAAAGAAAATATAAAGACAAAATAAAAATAAAAATAAAAAGAAAAGTGAGCTCTTTCGATTCAGGCAGAAGCATCCTTCGATTCCGCGCTTTTTGACCTCTTTCGATTTGGACCTGGAGGCAGCAAGGTTTTGTCCTTTGTTTGAAGCCTGGAGGAAGCAAGGTTATGTCCTTCATTTAGGACTTGGAGGCAACAAGGTTCATTCTTTGCCACATGCTCCTTACTAACTTCTTGGACCGAGAGTATGCTAGACCCTCAGATTGTGATTTGAAAGGCTTGTGCAGTTAGCCAATCGAAGTGTATAATGAACTTGTCTTAAATTCTTAAAATGCAACATTCAAGTGTAACTACAGGCCAGGGGTTATTACAAAAATCATTGGGTCTCAAAGTCCAAATCCTAACTAGTCAGAGTTGAGATTTTTAGTGTATGGGCAGTCAGAATCGAAAGCTAAAACATGGTCAAGCTCCCTATGTGAAATATCTACATTTTTCTTTGTTGGCATGTGCACATGATATTAAAATAGAATAGATTCAAGTTTGAAGGGAATTTACCTCTTGAAGTTCTTAAATCGAAGGAAACTGCAATTGCCTTCCTTGGTGGAGAATGGGAGTTCGTTGGGAGCTTCCTGAGACTAATCCAGTTACCACTTTATGCAAGAAGTCACTGAATCGAAGGAGGCCGTGTGAGTGGATCGAAGGTTTTTTTTATAACAAATAATGGAATGACTCAAAGGGCTACTGTATGGTAGTTGGGGAAGTGGGTCGAAGGCTAGTTAGATGGTCACTTGGGGGTGAATCAAAGGTTTTTTTATAACAAAAGGGGGTTGAGTTTTTCAGAAGTGTTTGAAAAAAGGTTGGGAAGTGTTTGATAATTTTGGAAATTTTCATAAGTGTTCTCTTGCAATCCTTTAGGCGCCCCTAACATGTGTGGTGGAGTCTCTTATTTATAGATGGCTTAGGATAATGTTTTTGGAGGGAAAAAAAAAGATTTAAACAAAAAAGGTATGTTGTGTTTGTAGCTTTCGAGGGGTAGTGTTTGTATGTCATTTTGGTGCTAGGAATAAGGAAGTGTTGCAGGACTGCTGTGCAACATTTTTGGAGTTTTATGGTTAGTGTATCAGGCCTGAACCTTGAAGCGCATGGGACTTAGTCGACAAGTACCTTTGGCATCTCAACCTTTTATCTTGACCCCCTAGCCTTGTCTTTCGACCAGACTCTTCAATAACCATTTCTTTTTTCAAATCAAAGTGTCATTTGTATGGCTCATGTGGATATCCTTTGAAGGGGGACAAATAAGTGTCTTTCGACCAGGCCCTTCATGGGTTCCTTCGAATGGTCCAAATACATGCTCTTGGGATGCGTCAACAAAACATTTCATTCGATTGGGACATCCAGACATGTCTGGCAAGTCCTTCGAATGCGCCACGATGGTACTTCTTTCGCATGAGACAATGGAATAATGCATAATTTGTGTGTTGAACCAAGCCATTTCCAAGGGAGATATTGCCCACTCAAATTTTCCTGCAAAGGGGCCATATGGCCAAATGAAAGAGTGTATCTCTGCCTTGTGACCTTATGAAAACATGCTCAAACGAAAGTTTGTAAAGAGGGATCCATATTCCCAAACAAAAGGCATGACTAAGAGCTTGTGTTGAAGGATTCACATGCCCCAAACGAAGGAGGTCTGCAGGAGGCAAGATGTGTAATTGAAAGAGAGTAGAAGAGATGCTTTGGCCTCATGAATCGAACGATGTCATCAGGAGGCTTTTTGCCTTGTGAATTGAAGCTATTTGATGAGAAGTGTTGCCCTGTCGAAGCTTGTAACAAGTTGCTTCAAAGGGTGACTTTGGCCTTGTGCATGTTAACATGGTAGGAAATTCTGCCTTGTAAGTCTTGGCTAACACGCAGGAAAGATGCCATATGGCCAAACGAAAGATTTGCACACACCTTCAAACGAAGTTTGGTGCCCAATGAAGCAGGAAATGAACTTTCCCAAATGAGTCCAATGCCCCAATCGAAGCATGAAATGAACTTGCCCAAAAGGAGTTCAGCGCCCAAACGAAAGATGCAACCAAAGCCGACATCGAAGGAGCTAAATTGTTCAATCAAAAGATGCAAAATCGAAAAGAACTTGCTTTTCCTTTAATTTTGCCAAAAAGAGTATTTTTCATCTGTTTTGTCTTTTTTAGCAATTTCCTCTTTAATTTTGATGCTGAAAAGTCCAAATATATTGTGTAATGAGAGGGGAAATTTTAGGGTATAACACCTTCAAAATGATCTTAGACCCTTAAGAAAAATGCTAAGTTATCTCACAACATTACATTTTATGACTATACGATGACCCACGTCCGTCCCTTCACATCCAATGATAGGGATTCTTATCAATCAAAGGTAAGATAGAAATATCTAAAGGAGGAGGAAAAGAACTAAGACTTTTTGAGTAGGTAGAACGTTCATAGTTGCTTGCTGACAATAAATCTTCAAAACATCTTTCAAAAATAAACCAACACTTTCAAACATGAAATATTTTCAAAAGTAAACACTTTGCATGCATTCTTATAGAGACAAGAATCATTACAAAGTTCGCCGAAACGAAGGCACTTTCAAAAATACTTTCAAAAACCATCACAAACACATTTCAAACAAAGCATTTTTAAAGTGAGCTAGCAACTAAGAGCCCGTAGATAACTACGGATGAAAAGGGTGTTAATATCTTCCCTTTTCATAACATACCCCCGAACTCAAGAAAATATCTCAAAAGGTCTTTCCTATTCTTTTCACCCTTTCTTTTATTGGATAAAAGAAAAGTCGGCAACGACTCTTGCTATCCGCAACAATTGTGATAAAACGAAAAACACCCAAGTTAGTTCTCCCACCGTATTACACATGGGGAAAACATTTACGTATCGGTAACGTGATGAACAAGTAAAAAAGATGGTGGTGGCTCCTTCTTTGAATTCTTCCTCAAAAGCTAAACCGAAGGATACTTAAGAACGATGCAGATCCTTCTTTGAGTTCCTGACAATATGAAAGCACAATGATGTATAAAATGGTCGTTGACTCCTTCTTTAAGTTTTTCCTCAACCGATGATGTTGAATGTTTTGTTAGTGATGATAATGATTTTTTTGTTAGGTTGCAATGATGTTATTTCGTTTGGGTTGCAATGGTGTTATTTAGTTTAGGGTTGAAATGACGTTGTTTCATGGTGAAAATAAAAAAATGGAACTGAAGAGATAAGTTAGCTAGCTTTGTTTCCTTAAAGTGAATAATACATATCACCATTGTTATTATTAAAACCCATTGTGATATATGATGGAATTTTATGAAAAACACTAGGTTTTAAAATTTTAAAATTTTAAAGAAAAAAGTGACATATCACTGCGGTTACTATTAAAATCTGTTGTGATATATGATGAAATTTAATAAAAAGGTTGAACCAACTAAACTTCAAAAGGGTACTTACCTATAAACTCCACGCAAGCCTAAACCTAAGGACTTGTTTTCTTTGTTTGTATATAATTATTTGTACATAACGACTTGTTTGCTTTGTTTGTATATTGTAGGTGTTTAGGTATTGGCTTGTATTTTTGGTGTATGTGTGAATGTCATGACTGATGTCATAACATTCTAGTTCAGGTTGTACTAACTCTTTAGGTACATATGCAGAAAAATATTGTAACTCAAATACTGATGTTCATAAGTGTGTATCTGAGCATGTTTGCAAAATGATCACATTTAGCTAATCAGTAGACAGGTTTTCTCAGATGTCATAACAGATGTTATGACATCCTGTTCTGAACTAGCAGGATTACAGGATTGGATAAGTCTGAGTTTTTTCAGGAAATAACTCAGTCCTTCCTAAACAGAATCCTGCGTTTTCTGAGGAGTAACCTCGCTCAATCCTAACCTGATCAACAAAGTACTGTGACCTGGACTTTAAGTCAAACGGAATCAACCCTAGGTTTTTGGAAACCCTAACTGAAGTTGCAGCTGCTATATATTCAACAGAGCTGCGGTTTTTGAGATCATCCCTGCTGATTATTTAGAAGATCAAGTTTGTAATCTGTATAGATTTGTTTAATTGTACTCCAAGCAATTATCATTGTGATAAGTGTCTTGGAATAGGTTTTAATTGTAAGGGTTGTGTAGCACTCAAAGCTTTGAAGCAAGAGTGTTTGAATGTTACTTGACTAAAGCTGTGAAGCAGAGTCAAGTTAGTTGTGTACATCACTCAAAGCTGTGAAGTACGAGTGATTGTGTTACTTGATTAAAAAGCTGTGAAGCATAATCAAGAGTGTGTTTTTGAAGAGTGTCTTCATCAATTCTCAAGTCAAATTGGTTTATAGATCACTGCTGTGATTGAGGGGGAGTGAGTAGGAACTCAGGTTTAAGTTGTACTTAGATTAGAATTGCATTGGGTAGGTCTTAAGTGAAGGAGATAAACTGGTTGGTTTATTCCTGAATTAACATCTCTTATAGTGGATTCTCTCCCTGGCTTGGTAGCCCCCAGAGTAGGTGTTGTTGCACACTGAACTGGGTAAACAATTGACTGTGTTATTTACTGCTTTTGCATTTACTGTCATATAGTAAGTCAGATACAGTGTCATAACATTGGACGTGACATTGAGTATCTGTAGCCAGAATTTTCAATTGGCATCAGAGCAGGCACCCTGCCTGTATTACTGGGTGAGATCTAGGGATATCACTTTCTGGCACTATGGACAAAGAAGGAGTTTTTGGAAACAGACCACCCATTCTGGATGGAACTAATTATGACTATTGGAAACCTCGTATGATTGCCTTCCTAAAATCTCTGGACAAAAAGGCTTGGAGAGCTGCTGACAAAGGATGGAGTCATCCCACCATAACTGAAAGAGATGGGACAATCAGTCTGAAGCCTGAGGAAGATTGGAGTAAAGAAGAAGATGAGTTAGCTCTGGGAAATTCAAAAGCCTTAAATGCCTTGTTCAATGGAATTGATAGAAACATCTTCAGATTAGTACATCAATATGAACTGGCCAAGGAAGTTTGGGACACCCTCAAAACTACTCATGAGGGCACTTCCAAAGTAAAGATGTCAAGGCTTCAGATGTTGACCACTAAGTTTGAGAATCTAAAAATGATGGAAGATGAAACCATCCATGAATTTCACATGAACATCTTGGAGATTGCCAACACCTCAGGAGCACTGGGAGAAAAAATGTCAGAAGAAAAACTGGTGAGGAAGATTCTCAGATCCTTGCCTAAAAGATTTGCAATGAAGGTAACTGCCATAGAGGAAGCCCAGGACATTAGCAAGTTAAAAGTGGATGAACTTATTGGGTCTCTTCAGACTTTTGAGATGGGGATCACTGATAATGGTGACAAGAAGAACAAAAGCATAGCACTTGTAACCAACACTGATGTTGAACACAAGGAGGATGAAGAAGAAAACATATCAGAAGCCATTGCCATGCTTGGAAGACAGTTCAACAGGCTCATCAAAAGAATGGACCCAAAGTCAAGGTCAAATGTTCACAACATTCCTTCTGACATTGACAGTTCCAGCAGAAGACCAAGATCAGAAGATAAGGAAAACCAAGGCAGAGGAATTCAATGCCATGGATGTGAAGGATATGGACATATTCGAGCTGAATGTCCTACCTTTCTTAAGAAGCAAAAGAAAGGAATGACTGTTACCTGGTCTGACTATGATTCAGAAAGCAATTCTGAAGAAGAATCTGCCAAACTAGTTACTGCCCTAACTAGTGTTTGTACTTCTGAAAGTGACACCAGTGATGAAGAAGTAACATTTGAAGAACTGGCTGATACCTACAAGAAATTGTGTATCAGAAGTGGTGAAGTCTGTGTGCAAAATGAGAAACAATCAAAACTCATTGTAAAGCTAGAGGCTGAAAAGAGAGCAAATCTTGAAACTATAAGTCATTTAGAAGGAGAAGTTCAACTGCTGAACTCACAACTGAATCAAATGACCAAATCAGTCAAGATGTTGACAAATGGGACAGACAAATTGGAAGAGATTCTTCAGGCTGGACAAAATATGGGAAATAAATCTGGCCTAGGATTTGTGGAAACAAAGAAAGTTGTTACCAGGAAGCAAATGTCAAACCAGATGTCTCAACATTACTCTCCACATCAGGGACAGAGACACATGAAGAAGAGGTACCAAAGATGGAGATGTCATCATTGTGGGAAATATGGTCACATAAAGCCCTTCTGTTACAGACTACATGGATATCCTAATCAGAAATCAGATGTCGAACCTAAGTCTAAAAGGGTACCACACGCTCCTCAATGGAAGAAAAAGGCTATTGCACTGATAGCACACACTTCCCTGAAGATCTCAACAAAGGAAGATTGGTACTTTGACAGTGGATGTTCCAGACACATGACTGGATTCAAAAATCTCCTCAATAATGTTATGCCTCACACCACCAGTTTTGTGACCTTTGGAGATGGTGCTAAAGGAGAAATCAAAGGAGTTGGCAATTTGGACTACCCTGGAGTTCCAAGTCTGAATAAGGTACTGCTGGTAAAAGGGTTGACTACTAATCTCATCAGCATCAGTCAATTATGTGATCTAGGATTCATGGTCAACTTCTCAAGATCTGAATGTCTAGTGTTTAATGATAAACTAGATATTGTAATGAGAGGAATAAAGTCCAAAAATAACTGTTATGTGTGGCAGCCTGAGAACACTGATATCCACACCTTGAGTCAAATCTTCAAAGAAGAAAAAGATATGAAACAGTGGCAGCATAAACTTGAAGAAATGAAAAGAGATATTCCTATGGAAGATGTCAGAAGAACTCCTAAACTACAGGCTGATAATATATGTGATATGAACAAGTCTCATAAATTCTGTTCAAAAAAATTCTGGTCAACACAGATGCTACCTGAAGACAATGTTACACAAGATGTTGTGACATTGTGGTGTGATAATCTGAAAACATTCAACATTTCCTTAAACCCTATTGACTTTGGAGAGAAGAAATCATTTGAACTGAAACATAAGTTCTCTGAGCTTCAGCTAACTGATTCTTCTATCAAGGCGCTTGTTGGAAATCAACTTGAAAATTTGAAGGGCAGATTGGGTATTCACCAACATGAGAAATTATAGCAATTAGTTTTGCTGAAAACAAGGGTTGAAGGGATTAATTCTATTAAGTCTATATTTAGTGGGTTGATCATAGTCATTCACAATTCCTTCAAAAGCCTTCAGAAGTTGAAAAGACTCCCTTGTACTCCCTATCTCTCTCATTCTTGCAACCGGTTTTCTCCTCCCAATCAAAGAGCTTTCTCAAAGTGCTACTGCTACTCAACGTTAAACACAATGTCTCAGACATCATCTTCCACTATGGCGGCTTCGTCTCACTCATCATCATCGTCATCTGATCACGATTCTAGGGCAATCACGACATGCATAGAATCTGAAGTACTTGAGGTCACTCCTCTCAGGGAGATGGCAACTAATCCAGCCAAAATCAAGAAACTCAGGACCAGAAAAGCAGGAAGAGCTCAAGCTGCAGTCTCTGGTAATTCTTCTCTTCCTTCATCTAATATACCTAATAAAGAAGGAACAGTGCAAGTACACCAAGCCATTGCTAGACTGGTTACTAGCATTCTGAGTGGCAACCAATCTGTACCGGGGATTTCTATTCCTCTAAATCAATCTGAGAGTCCAAATGTAGAAGGTTCTGAAAATATAGATGTCACTGAGGATGTCGTGACACCAAAAGACAACATTCAGAATCCCTCTGAAAAGGCTGCTGATCCACCTATCATTGATGTGGATGAAGAGTACTCAGATAATGAACTGATTGCTAATGTGAACCCTAGCATTGCTAGAAGATTGATGAAAAGAAAAAGTTGTGAGACTGTTAAACCTAAGAAGTCCAAGGCTGAAGGGATGGCTGAAAAAATTCAGACTAAAGGGAAGAAGGCTCAGGTGCTGACTGCTAGACAACCAATCTCCAAGAAAAGAAAAGAACCTGAAACTTCTGACTCTGATGATGAATCAGAATTTGAGATTGACATTGACAATGCTCCCATCAGAAGGAAGCTCCCTTCCAGCAAGATTGCTAGAGTGCCTGAAGTGCCAACTGACAACATCTCCTTTCATCATCCTGATAATGCAAACAGGTGGAAGTATGTTTGCTTGAAGAGAATAGCCTTGGAGAGAGAACTCAACAATGATGCTTTGGAGTGCAAAGACATCATGGAGCTGATCAGGAATGCTGGACTAATAAAGACTGTGATGAAGTTTGGCAAATGTTATGAAAATCTGGTTAAAGAGTTTGTAGTGAACCTATCCAATGATTGTGCTGATGGGAGGTCAGCTGACTTTGAGAGTGTGTTTGTTAGAGGAAGAAGGGTCAAGTTCTCTCCATCAGAAATCAACAAGTTTCTTGGAAGAACGAATAAGGACTGTCCTGATCTAGAGGCAACTGACAATGAAGTATGCTTGACCATCACTGCCAGGCAAGTCAAGTGCTGGCCATTGAAAGGGAAGTTGAATGCTAGTAAACTCAGCATGAAATTTGCCATCCTGCATAAAATAGGTGCAGCAAACTGGGTGCCTACAAATCACAAATCAACCATCTCCACAGGATTGGGGAGATTCATCTATGCTGTAGGAACCAAGACTGCCTTTGATTATGGAAGGTACATTTTTGAACAAACCTTGAAGCATGCTGGCAGTTATGCTGTCAAAGGACCAATTGCATTTCCCTCCCTCCTTTGTGGAATCATCCTTGCACAATATCCTGACATACTTGTAGCAAGAGATACAGTCTGCAAAAGAGCCCCTGCCCTTGGCCTGCACTACAAACTGTTTCAGGGATCCCATGCTCCAGACATTGTCATAACATCAGCTGAGACATCGTCTGCAAAGAGCCAGTCCAAAACATCAGATGTCATAGCTGTCTTAAAAGAAACTTGCAAAGATCTGGATGCTAGGAAAAGGACCCTAGAAGCACTAATTGCCAAGCTAGAAAAGGAAGAAGCTGAAGCAAGCATGAGGGAAGAAGATGAAGGACAGTCCAACAGTGAAGAAAGTGGCTCCTCTGAGTCTAATGACAGTACTTGAAGGATGATTGCTGCGTGGTGGTGGAGTTTGGAAGAATGTCCTGCTGTTGTCTACTGCTGTGTCTGGTGTTCTGCTGCTGATCTCATTATTTTGTCTTGGATAACTGTATTACTTTATAAACATGTAATCTTTGGCCCATTTGTGGCTAAAGTGGGGGAGAATATTTGGTACTGCTTAATTAGTACTTAACACTATATTTTTCTGCTGTCATCATTTATTTCTGCTGCTATCTCTGATTGTTTAGGGACTTTAGCCAAAAATCTGCCAAAGGGGGAGTTTGTAGGTGTTTAGGTATTGGCTTGTATTTTTGGTGTATGTGTGAATGTCATGACTGATGTCATAACATTCTAGTTCAGGTTGTACTAACTCTTTAGGTACATATGCAGAAAAATATTGTAACTCAAATACTGATGTTCATAAGTGTGTATCTGAGCATGTTTGCAAAATGATCACATTTAGCTAATCAGTAGACAGGTTTTCTCAGATGTCATAACAGATGTTATGACATCCTGTTCTGAACTAGCAGGATTACAGGATTGGATAAGTCTGAGTTTTTTCAGGAAATAACTCAGTCCTTCCTAAACAGAATCCTGCGTTTTCTGAGGAGTAACCTCGCTCAATCCTAACCTGATCAACAAAGTACTGTGACCTGGACTTTAAGTCAAACGGAATCAACCCTAGGTTTTTGGAAACCCTAACTGAAGTTGCAGCTGCTATATATTCAACAGAGCTGCGGTTTTTGAGATCATCCCTGCTGATTATTTAGAAGATCAAGTTTGTAATCTGTATAGATTTGTTTAATTGTACTCCAAGCAATTATCATTGTGATAAGTGTCTTGGAATAGGTTTTAATTGTAAGGGTTGTGTAGCACTCAAAGCTTTGAAGCAAGAGTGTTTGAATGTTACTTGACTAAAGCTGTGAAGCAGAGTCAAGTTAGTTGTGTACATCACTCAAAGCTGTGAAGTACGAGTGATTGTGTTACTTGATTAAAAAGCTGTGAAGCATAATCAAGAGTGTGTTTTTGAAGAGTGTCTTCATCAATTCTCAAGTCAAATTGGTTTATAGATCACTGCTGTGATTGAGGGGGAGTGAGTAGGAACTCAGGTTTAAGTTGTACTTAGATTAGAATTGCATTGGGTAGGTCTTAAGTGAAGGAGATAAACTGGTTGGTTTATTCCTGAATTAACATCTCTTATAGTGGATTCTCTCCCTGGCTTGGTAGCCCCCAGAGTAGGTGTTGTTGCACACTGAACTGGGTAAACAATTGACTGTGTTATTTACTGCTTTTGCATTTACTGTCATATAGTAAGTCAGATACAGTGTCATAACATTGGACGTGACATTGAGTATCTGTAGCCAGAATTTTCATATATGATTATTTATACATAACGACTTGTTTGCTTTGTTTGTGTATGATTATCTGTACATAACATCATGACATTATACCATAAAATTTTCAATAACCATTTCAAGGGTCTCAAGGGTTTGTGATGCAGGGATATATTGAACCAGACGTCTATCAAGGGGCAAGAGGATTTATTTTCCTCTAGCCAAATATTGTCAAAAAGCCAAAGAGTCACTTGACATGGTGAGCTTGATTCTCGTAAAAGGACATTCAACGATACGTAGTTCTTCACTCAAAGTTGTGATCAAAGTTCACCTTATAACATTATCTCGTGGTTACCCCACGAGATCCTTGAAAACATTGCATCCACATACCATGCATCATATCATGATAGGTTTTCCCCATACAGGTTTTCTCATCTGATTACTATTTATTTCAGTAGAGATGGCTCTAGAACAGACTATCAAGGATCTTCAGACCCAATCAGCTTCAATATTTTTTTCTTGAATCTATCCAAGGGGCAAGAAGAAGTGAAGGCACTCCTCATTGAGAGCATCACCAAGAATAATCTTTAAGACGGCAGGGATGACCAGTTGGAACGGTTACAAACTGAAATGGCAATAATGAAAGTCTAGATGTTGGGACAAATGGTGGGTCAGATGGCTTTAACCCAAAACTTAGCCCAGGGACAAGAACAATTGAGAATTCTTGTCAACAAGCTTCATCAAGACAAGTGAAACCATATGGAACAAGCAGTTAAGATTGGGGATCAAGTCATTAATCAGCCCCCGATAAGACAAAAAGTTAGTTTGGTTGAGGGAATACCTTTCAAAATGGATACTACATCGCGAGTCCAACAACGACCTTGCTAAGCACGACATTATGGTCAGCGTAAGCAAGATATGCCCAAAAGACAATTTACCGAGATCAACATGTCCTTGGCTCAAGCATTGCATCATGTGATGGAAGCCAAGCTGGTTTCATTGATGGAGCCTCCTAAAAAACCTAATACTTCCTCTCCCCATTACAAACATAATGAAAGATGCGTGTACCATTCCAACAGTTGTGGGCACGACACTAATCATTGTTGGGCGTTAAAGAACAAAATTCAAGACCTGATTGACAAAGGAGTTTTGGAATTTACACAAGATGGTAAACTGGAGTGTTTCTGTCATCCTTCAAAGGCACAACATATGAAGTGACAAATTTAGGCGGAGAAGCTCTTTGTTCATTCGAATTTCCAGTTTTAATTTCTTTGTTTGTTTAATCACTTATCTTCAGGCTTTGGTTGTTCTCATTAATGTAATACATATGTTTGTCTTGAGTAAATCCATTCGTTTTCACTACACTGAAATTATGCTTTTACCTCTTTTTGTATGATATTCAACTCTCGACTACAAGTCTTAAGCCTTTATAGGGAGGATGACGAAAATAATACCATAATCTCATAAAGTATGCTTTTGGACAGACCTTACTGACGATGTACATGCGTTCTTTTAATTCATAAACAGTGGAGTTATAAGGAGGATAATCCCTAATCAACCCCTTTGAGCCAAATAAGTAGGAGTTTTCTTTTTCGTACAAACTGAAACCTTTAATCATAACCTGGGGCAGGGTAGTTTCGCAGTTAATTCAAATACGCATTCATTTGAAAGATGTCACTTCATGAATAAAAAGACGGTGATGGTTTCCCCATAAAATAGGCAGTCATTATTTCTCAAAAAAAAGCCCATTAGGTCAAAACCTATGAAGGAGACTTAAGAAAAACTAGGGCATCCCGCTGACTGTAGTCTCAAAACAAAAATAGTTAGGCAAAAATTAGGGATAATAAATAAAAAAAGGATTGTTACAAATCCTTAACAACAGAAAAATGTTGCAAAAATGACTGCCTTCTCAATTAAACTTCCAGTATCTGAACCATCACCCAAATATCATTCCATATTCAATTGGAAACCAAACGCGCAATTAACTGAGTATATGACTAGAGAACATCATGGAGAACGGGTTGGGTACAAATAAACTTTGAGCCTTATCCTTTGTTTCTTAAACCGTGAACCAAGTCACGTTACAACCCTTTAAAAGTCCTAATTGAAGCCTAGGTTAGTTCGAAAGCATACTGTTACAAAAGGTATCCTGCTTCCTGTAAGGCTTACTGTAAATCCTGAGTCAAATTCATATGCTTACAAAATTCTTTTATCCGCTAAAAATGAATTTTCAAAACATCAAGACAAACATAAACTTTGCATTATTTGAATATCGTTGTTTGCATATAGCTAATAGTTTGACAAAAGAGAAATTCGCACGGCGAATATCCAATGAACGGAAGTTTTCTCAAGAAACAGAATCACTTCAAATTGGAAGACACTTCCAATGAAAAATCTCCCATAATTAAGGGGGCATGACATGTTACTGTCCAACTCATCTGTGGCAGTCAGGTCGAGATTCCAAGAAATCTCTCATAAAATCCTGAATAGCCAGGGGCCGGTCTCCATCAGAATCACTTAGGGCATTGAACATGAATTTCAGTAAATGGTTATGTACGACCAAGCGAACATTTTCTGGAAGTGCTACAACACTTACTACAATAGACAGTGCCAAATCCCCACAAAGTCCCTTTCATAAGGTGATCCCTAGTGAAGTCGCCAGAGCCACTTATATAAAGTTATTTCCACAAAATAATCTTCACGGATAAGGGTACCAACCCCACAAGGCCAAATTCATGGATATCCCCACAAAATTATCCACACAGTTTGAATTCATACAGTCTCATCCGAAGTTCGAATCTCCTGAAAATCCTCACTCCGACTGAGGGTGGCCTTAAATGAAAAAATGAATGTTGCATGAAAAATTCATGTCCCCAGTAAGGTCTCAAGAATTTTCTTATCAACAGGGTTTATTTCCCCAACAAACTCCAGATTCCCCACCACGAGTCTTTTCTCAAACTATTAAAAATCAATAGACAAAACCTCTTGTCACCAATGGAGTCGATATTATCCCCAAAAAGTTGTTGCGAAGCCTGGATTTTGACCAGATAGCAGCTAACTTTTACTCTCCCCATTCAATAAGTAACTCCCCAGTAGAGCAATGGACAACTAAAACTCCTAAACTCTATTCACGAAGAAAAAATCAACATTCCCCACAGATATTTCTCAAGCAAAGTCAATGTTCCCCAGCGGAATTCTCCTTAAACAACAAAGTAGGAATCCCCAGCGAAACACTCTAAACAAAGTTTGAAGATACACATACTCTTCATCCTCAACAGCGATCAGGGATTTAACTTCCCAAAACTCCCCAGCATTTGTCAAGGATTTATTTTCCCGAACAAGGATGCACTTCAATAACATTTCAAGTTCATACATCATAGCATCTGTATACGAAACGCATATAGCACAATCTCATTTATTTTGAGAACAAGACTACGCAATGAATTTCATACAGCTAACTCTTTACCTTTTTAGGAAATATCAATCAACAAATAATTATCATCAACAGTTTTCGACAGGTCCAAGATTAGTTTTTGAAACAAGACAGAGCAACTATCTACACGACCAACTGAAGCAATCTTACACGAGTTCCTTCCAATTTCCAGATGCAGCTTTACATGGGCTCATCATGAAGCAATCTTACACGGGTTCCTTCCAATTTCCAGATGAAGCCTCACATAGGCTCATCAAGAAGCAATCTTACACGGGTTCCTTCCAATTTCTAGATGCAGCTTCACATGGGCTCATCATGAAGCAATCTTACACGGGTTCCATCTGATTTCTAGATGAAGTTTCACACGGACTCATCCCGAAGAAGCCCTACCCAGGATCCTTCTCATGAATTTCCAGATGAAGTTTCACAAGGACTCACCCCGGAGAAGCCCTACCCAGACTCCTTCTCATAAGTTTCTAGATGAAGTTTCACACGAATTCATCCCAAAACAGCCCTATCCAGGCTCCTTCTCATAATTTTCAAGATGAAGTTTCACAGGAACTCATCCTGAAGCAACCCTACCCAGGCTCCTTCTCATGAATTTCCAGATGCAGTTTCACACAGACTCATCCTGAAGCAGCCCTACCCAGGCTCCTTCTAATATATTTCCAGATGAAGTTTCACACAGACTCATCCCGAAGAAGCCCTACCCAGGCTTGTTCTCATATATTTCCAGATGAAGTTTCACACAGACTCATCCCGAAGCAGTCCTACCCAGGCTCCTTCTCATATATTTCCATATGAAGTTTCACACGAACTCATCCCGAAGCAGCCCTACCCAGGCTCCTTCTCATATATTTCCAGATGAAGTTTCACACTAACTCATCCCAAAGCATCCCTACCCAGGATCCTTCTCATATATTTCCAGATGAAGTTTCACACAGACTCATCCCGAAGCAGGCCTGCCCAGGCTCCTTCTCATGAATTTTCAGATGTAGTTTCACACGAACTCATCCCGAAGCAGCCCTACCCAGGCTCCTTCTCATAAGTTTTGAGATGAAGTTTCACATGGACTCATCCCGAAGCATCTCTACCCAGGCTCCTTCTCATAAGTTTCCAGATGAAGTTTCACACAGACTCATCCTGAAGCAGCCTTACCCAGGCTCCTTCTCATATATTTCCAGATGAAGTTTCAAACAGATTCATCCCGAAGCAGCCCTACCCAGGCTCCCTCTCATAAATTTCCAGATACATTTTCACACAGGGTTCATCCTGAAGCAATCTTACACGGATTCCTTCTAATACATTTCCAAACACGGCTTAACACGTGTCCACTCTATCATATCATTCAGATTAAATCAACCAAAGATTTATTCTAGTACTTCTTCCAATCTCTATCAATAGTTACTTTGGATGACATCTACAAGCCCATCTCCGACAACTATTCATCACTTCTCCAAATGGCATCTTTAAGCTCATTCCCGACACAATCAAGTAACACATAGTCGATTGCAAATTTCTGGGCACTCTAGTGTTCAATCATGTTCCACCTTCAAGTCACGAACGGCGGATCCGCCAATCTAACTCTTCAGGTTTAAGAAGATTGAACGAAGGCAGCTGTTATACCCTAAAATTTACCCTCTCTTTTTCAAGACATTCCTCACAAAGGATCTCCAATTCTCAAGGATTCTCAAGAATTGATTAGACAAAATCACCTCTGAAACACTGAGACCACAAATTAGGGTTTTGACTAAGAACGACTGATCATTGACTTTTTGACTGAATACAGGACCTAATGACTTGAAGCATAATCTCAAAAACTCAAACATAACATGTTGACCCAATTCCATGGCTTAAATCATTTCTCAAGATCGATGGATTGATAGTTGAAATTTGGTCAACTTTTGAAAAGTCAACTAATACACCAAAAGTCAAACTTTGACTTTTTGTTCAACATTAAATTTCAAAGATCAAAATTCATCAAGATATTCAAAAATATGAAGCTTGATCATCAATAAACCAAGAAGGTCAAAAGTCAATGTGAAAAGCCAAACTTTTCAAGACTTAGAAATTTTTCTAAGTGTTCTTTATACATGATAATTTCATTACTTCATGCCATTCTTTCGCCAAGATGCAAGATGATTCAAAGGAAAATTTCATCATGAAAGTTGTATATCTTGATGATATCTACAACTTTTCTTTGCTTATAAAGTCCTAGAAGTGCTTGGATTTGGAGTTATAAATTCATGAAGTCAGGGCATTTTCATTTAACACTTAGAGAAATTTTCAACAGATTTTGGTCAGGATTTTATCCCAACTTCTTCGCATTTTTTCACATAGTTCCAAGATTATTTTGTCAAAATGTCCAACATGAAAGTTGTAGAGTATGTTTCAATATTTCCAAAACATCTAAGATCATGGAGTTATCATACTTGAGATAGGAGATTCAAGGGCCTGAAGTTGGGCGTCCATTCTTGAATTGCAAGTCATTTTGTTGAAGAACAAATAATCTAATTTGCATGATGTGCTGCATAATATTACTTTGCAGGACTTGTGACTTTAAAATCCATCCATAATCATATGTTTAAATAATTGATTGAACCATTATACAAGTTATTCAAGTATTGTCCATTGCATCATTCCATTTATGGCACAAAGGCACCATTGCCATTTACATAAAGCATGCTTTATACAAAGTCAGCTCTTCTTGATCCTCTTAACTATTTTTTCTGCACACACAATGTAAAAGAAATAAGCAACATGCATAGAAGCTCATAGAAACTTCATACCATGCTTGTACCATGCATTGGAACACCAATTTTCATAATAACTTGGTTGTTTCATCTCAACAAAACCAGAATTTAGACAGCTTGTAAAACAAACTATCTCATTCTCTCAAACCTCCTCTATAAATAGAGAGGCCATTTTCAAGCTAAAGAGGCCAGAACTTTTGTTGTGTAGACAAGCCCTCAAAATCTCATACTCTTAAAAAGCCATAATTGTCCACAAAACCTCCACTCTTGAGCTTTGAAGTCCAAGTCTTTGAACCTCTCACCCCTTGCAAGTTCTGTCCAAACAAATCATCCAAACACTCCACATACATCATATAGAAGTTGCTCAAGCACAAGAAAAACTTTTGTAACATCACTATTACCATTTCATAAGCTCAAAAACAACAAACACAACAATTCATACTCAAAACACAAATTTCAGCTTCAATGTAAGTTTTCTTGACTTTGAACTCTTCATATAAAGCATCATTAATGATTCAATTTTGAATATAAAATGTAAATATAATTGATTTAAAGCTAACCATATAATTGTTTTCATTTTCACAAATCATGTGTTGAGAGCTAATTATATATGCAGCAGAACAATGATAGAACAAGAAAAATAGCAGTATGAGTCAACACAAAACACTATGAGTCGACACATATTATGTATAAAACAGGTTATGAGTCGACACAAAACTCGTATGTGTTGACACAAAGCAGTATGAGTCGATACAAAACCCTTATGTATCGACTCATACTGAGTTGTTTTGACTTCTAGGAGCTAGAAATGGGCATGAGTCAATACAAAAAGTGCATGTGTCAATACAAAACAGTATGAGTCGATACAAAACCCTTATGTGTCGACTCATACTAAGTTGATTTTGATTTCTAGGGGAAAAGAGATGTTATGAGCCAATACAGAGAAGTATTAGCCAATGCATGCGTCAATATATAAAATATTTGTATCAATGCATAAGCTCATGTATCAATACATAAAAGTTTTCTTAAACCAATTTTTTTTCTTTTTCTTTATATTTATTTATATTTTTATTGTCATTCAATATTCGATATGGTTGTAATAGATAATTAGGACCTTTCATTGCTTTCCACCACCATTTATAAATTTGTATACCCTATCCCCAAATGATGTAATAGTGTAGAACATTTATTTTCCTCAATTTATCGATTTTATATAAAATGGTAGTAATTAGGGTTTGTATGGAAAGATAAAAATTCAATACTTAGACAAACCTAATTCAAGAACAACAATGCATGAAAAATAAATATTTGCGCACTTGCACCTATAGGGTTAACTCCACTTGTTGCCTTAAGAAAATGGTCATGTTATTCATGTGAGACACCTTAGCAAAAACAATCAAAAATACAAGATCATAGTTCCTCGATGACGCTTCGAATGTTGCCTTCAAAATGATCTTAAACCCTTAAGAAAAATGCTAAGTTATCTCACAATATTGCATTTTATGACTATACGATGACCCACGTCCGTCCCTTCACATCCAATGATAGGGCTTCTTATCAATCAATATTAAGATAGCAATATATAAAGGAGGAGGAAAAGAACTAAGAATTTTTGAGTAGGTAGAACGTTCATAGTTTCTTGCTCTCAATCAATCTCGAAAACATCTTTCAAAAATACACTAACACTTTCCAACATGAAATATTTTCAAAAGTAAACACTTTGTATGCATTCTTATAGAGGTGGGAATCATTACAAAGTTCGCTGAAATGAAGGCATTTTCAAAAATACTTTCAAAAACCATGACAAACACATTTCAAACAAAGAATTTTCAAAGTGAGCTAGCAACTAAGAACCCATAGATAACTACGGATGAAAAGGGTGTTAATACCTTCCCTTTTCATAACCTACCCCCTGAACTCAAGAAAATATCTCAGAAGCTCTTTCCTGTTCTTTTCATCCTTTCTTTTATTGGATAAAAGAAAAGTCGGTGGTGACTCTTGCTATCCGCAACAATTGCGATAAAACGCAAAACACCCAAGTCAATTCTCCCACCGTATTACACATGGGGAAAACATTTACGTATCAGCAACATGATGAATAAGTTTAAAAAAATGGCGGTGGCTCCTTCTTTAAATTCTTCCTCTAAATCTAAACCGAAGGATAGTCAAGAACAGTGCGGATCCTTCTTTGGGTTCCTGACAATACGAAAGCACAAATGATGTATAAAATGGAAGTTGACTCCTTCTTTAAGTTTTTCCTCCACCGATGATGTTGAATGTTTTGTTAGTGATGATACTGATTTTTTTGTTAGGTTACAATGATGTTATTTTGTTAGGGTTGCAATGGTGTTATTTAGTTTAGGATTGAAATGACGCTGTTTCGTGATGAAAATGAAAAAATGGAACTGAAGAGATAAGTGAGCTAGCTCTGTTACCTTAAAGTGAATAATACATATCACCATTGTTATTATTAAAACCCGTTGTGATATATGATTGAATTTTATGAAAAACGCTAGGTTTTAAAATTTTAAAATTTTAAAGAAAAAAAGTGACATATCACCGCAGTTAATATTAAAATCCGTTGTGATATATGATGAAATTTTATGAAAAGCGTCAGATTTTATAATTTTAAAAATTTAAAGAAAAAATGAAAAATATACCAAAATGGTTATCTTTATCAACCGTGATGATATAAAATGACATTAATGATATTTAAAAAAACGCTTGATTTTAAGACATTAAAAATTAATAAAAATGGAAAATATATCACAACGTTTAACTTGAAGAACAGTTGTGATATTACTTTCGTTTTTTAATAAAAATTAAAGGCTTATCTAAAATGCAGAAGAAAACATGTATTTGTAGGCGCTAAGAATCGAAGTAATCACCACGCATATGATATCATCACAATTGATTTCGTAACTCGTGATAATAAATTTACAATATATAATAAAAAAATAAAAAAATACATAGACGATATAATTTATAAATATCACAACAACCCCCCCTAAAAAATCAGGGTAAAGATGGTGTTGTTGTATGTGTTTTCTGCAGTAATGTTACTTCTCTGTGTAGTATTCATACCGAAATTTTTTTTTCTATTATAAGAAGGTATCCATGACTTTTGATTTCAAACAGTCGTTAAAGCCATTTATTTTCTTGTAAATTGTACATATCCATTATTCGCTACCAATCAATTTAAAAATCATTTCCAGTTGGTGATATTCTCGAATGTATCTCTTTAGCTCATGCTTGGACTTTGAATTTTTGTGAAATATATGTGCACACTTTTTTGGAAACTTCTTTCTTATGTGTCGCAAACATAAATGATGATGAGTTTGTGGAAATACCTTAGTCACCGCAACTCCAATAACTAAGTCTTGATAAGTTATTATTGATATTGGTATTTTTTTCTATTCAATGCTTCAAGCAAAGTTTTAAATAACCATGTAAAAGATATCTATAATTCATCTTGTAATAAAGCACAACACAACAAAATGAAATTGATTGGAGATGATGGATTATCTCAATAAATGAGGCCAATGGCATATTGTATTTGTCGATTTTATAAATGATGAAATTTTGGTATCAGAAATGTGATGTCGAAAGAGATGTCACGACACAAATATTTATTTGCAAGTAAGGTGCAGTAAAATCAAAAGCAGTAAAAACACAAGAGATTATTCACCCAGTTTAGTGTACAACAACACCTATTTTGGGGCTACCAAGTCAGGGACAAGTTCACTAAATAGTATCAATTCATAGACCCTCAATAAACAATCAGTTTACAATCTAATCACTTAATCACTACCCAACTTAAACTTCTACCTAAGACTCACCTGGGTATGAGGTCATCCACAAATCCCTTCAATCACTTACAGAATTAATAAGTTTGAAACACTTCATTCATTCAATGCTTACAAGCTTATGAATAATACACAACTAACAATCCAAATAACAACTCAAGTATTTAAACTAATACTTAGAGTGTAATACAAATAAAAAGCCTAAACTTCTAATCAGAAAGAAAGTAATCTTCTTCAAAAATATCTTGTCTTTCAATAAGGAAGTGAGTCCTTATATATGTGCAGCTTTAGACTTGGGCTTGAAAATAAATATTCAAATCTTTTGAATATTTCCATAAAAACAGGTTAAGATATAATTATGCAATTCGAAAAATATTCCTCCATATTTTTGGCAACCTGTAGTTCACAAATCCTGAATTATAGAGTGTTGGAAATCAGGAAACAAAAGATTTAATTGAATTTGGATTGAGATCAGTTCAGTAGACAGATGTCAAGATATCTGCTTTGACATCATTCAAAACAGTCTTACGCCAAATATTAAGACATCTAGCAAAACATTAACAAATCATTGTTTTACCAAAATTGCTGCCAATAAGCACTTACAAGTGATATCAAAGATAACAATGTGTCCAAAATGTTGATAAGCTAACCTTAATCTTATTTTTCATATAACCAATTCTATAGTAAATTCTAGTGGCAAAGATAAAATAATACCATGTAAGGATCAAGTTTTTAGTTGTGTTACTTAAAATAATTTTAAATAATAATAAAATCATTTTTGTAAAAAGCAATCTCACTTATCATATGGTTGTTGAAAATATTTAGATTCAAAATAAGATTGGCTGGGCATGTAAATATATATGCCATTAATTATATGTGAGAATGAATAAAAATTATCAGATTTAAAAAGGAAGATTGAGATTAAATTATGATTTTCACTAAATTATGTGCCATTAAGAGGAAAGAGAAATCAATAATCAAATTTTAAAAATATCTTTTAATTTCAACCATTAATAATAAAATCAATGGTTATTATTAAATTCTCACATTCTCATATAACTTACTCATTCTCATGTGATATGTTTATAATACATTTTAAATAAATCAAAGATTGAAAATGAGTTTATCAAAGATTGACATCGCGAAAGATTTGGTTTCTTCTTCATTTTCTTCTCTTTACAAACATTATTTGTTGGGGTTTTGTATCTAAGTATGTTTGTTTATATGTATATTTATTGCTCATGGTATTGTTTGATGCTTTCTTTACAAATCTTCATTAGTGATTACTTGCTTTATTTGGGTTGCTAAAGACATGTATGTCTTGAATCCGGATTTAGGGAGAACATCTATTGGGTTTTGATTCTAGAAATAGATTAGGATCTAGTATTCAGTTGAGTATCGATTCTTAATGCCTTCGTATTTTTTGAGTTGCGCGCGAAATCGCCTTTATGAGTGATACAATTGATATCTCTCTCTTTGTTAGATATAACCTCTGTGTGAGCGATATGTGATTATATTTACGAGTAGTTTATGTTGATTACAATTGAGTTGTAGGCTTAAGTACTTAACGGGTATGTAAAATTCAATCCCGAGAATCTCTATTTTCTGAAGAATGAATTCTTTTTCTGTTTATAAGTTTTAATTATCGCATTTACTTTAAGCCCATTTTAATCCAAAGTCATAAACACGAGACTTGTCGAACGACAATTAAGTAACCACTAATCCATATAGAGACGATATGATAAAAGTAAATAAATATTTACTATTTGCTGCCACTTTACCACTTCAACAAAATTGTGCAGTTGCCAGAAATTAATATTCTCATTGGATCGTATTGTGATGGTTTCTTTATTTTTTATTTTTGCACATAATGTACATATTATCTATAATGTGTAATTATAAACTTGTTTATATTGATATTAGTTTATGTTTATCATACTTGTGAATTTGTACATGTTTTTCATACTTGTCAATATTTGATTATGTTTGTTTCATACTTGTTTTGTGTTTGTTTTCCACACTTGTTATGTATACATGTTTAATGTGTTCAAGTGTATGTAAAAATGTGTTATGTATCAATGTTGTTCAAGTGTTGTTGTAAATTTATTTGTTTTCATAATGTTTATTCAAGTGCTTGTTAGGACACTTTCTTTATGTTTGCGCGGTAAAACAACACCATGTCATGATTTGAGGAAGTTTCTAGATAAGAAAAATGAAGGCGTCGAGCTAACGACATAAAACAAGCATAATTTATTATTTTTAGTTGCTTTATTGATTTTCATTGTAGTAGTATAGGTAATGTGGTGAATGTTTTCTAAATAATTTGAAATTGGATTAGTTCTTAAAATTCTCAAATCTTCACTTTTCAACTTGTTTAATTCACTTTCACTAGGTTGTTAAGTTGTTTTGATATATTTTAAGTCTATACGTTTTGTAGTTGAGTTGTGTATGTGTAATGGATATTTAGCAAGGAAAGTCAGATGCATTTTTTGATTTTTCTGCACAGGTCTATGCACGCTAAGCGCGCGTTTGTGAAGTAGCGCGCTAAATGCGCCCTGTCGCTGGCTTGTGAAATTTCTGTTTCACCCACCTTCCTTTTACCCAGATCCACCAAGGCTATACAGATTATACATAGAATTAATTTTAACATTTTTTTTGGTTGTTTGTCATGAAACATTCTTCTAAAGCTTGAGGAAGTTTGAGATGATTTTCCAAGTTTGATTGTTTCCGAATGTATGTATGGTAATGATATTGTTTGAAATTGGTACTTTGCAAGGTACTTATTTCTTTCTTTCTAGAATATAGCATATTTAGGAGACTTTTCTTTTGTACAAAATTTCATATCATTCATTCTTTTGCAATTTTCGTTCATTCTTGAATCACTTTAGGACTAAACTCTTGTGAGGTAGCTTTCCTTTGTTTACTATATGAACGGGAGACCAACATTCTTTGTCTTAACTCAATTTATTATGTTTAATCTTGCATTTATGTTATTTTATATGAAAGCATGAAAAAGATCAAGACATTTTGTTTGATTTCGAGACTAACCACCTAACCAAAAGTAATTCACCTTATGAGTGAGTGAGCATTTGCTTACCCATTTGAGCCTTTTAGTTAGAATTCATCGTGGTGTTGAACTATGAACATGTGAATGAGTGAGTAGTTCATCATAGATTCTAATGTGGTTCGTTGGTACTTAACAATCAACCATGTATTATGGTTGGATTTTTCCTTGCCTTAAAAAGTTGAGAGCCATCTTGTCACTATGTGTGGTTGTATTTAAGTTGGGAGAGAAAAATGTTTGTTTATTTATAAGTTAGTTGCTTGAGGTTGGAGCAATAAAGTGGTTGAAAATAAAAAAGAAAAAAATGTGAAAAAGAAAAAGAAAAAAGCTTTGAAAAAGAAAGAAAAATTATAGCAAATAATTGTGCTAATAAGTTATGTGTATTGGTGTAACAATTGAGAAAGTTTTAGTGTGATTAAGGGTGTTTAAGACTTTGTGGATGAATCACTCTCATAGGATTATGCATTACGTTTGTTTCAATTGCCTTTAGATACTGACCATTCCTTTTTACCCAAACCACATTACAACCTTTAAAGTCCTTGTGATTTTTGCGTTTGTACTTTTCAATATGGTTTGATTTGATGAATGCATAATTTAGTTGTTGTTAGTTTGATTGTTGGGTGAGAGTTAAGGCCTCGTGTTTGTGTTTTTCATCTATTAACAAAGTGTGTTCTAGGTGTGATTCATTTATGAACATTATATTGTTTTAACATTTTTGACATGTGTTTTGTATTTAGGAGTTATTTCGTCTTCATGTTGTTGTTGTAGCATAGTGGTAACATCTTCTTTGCTTGTATGTTTTTGTTTTGAACCATACATTTGTTTTCCATTTTAAAACATGTTGATTTGTGATTCTTTGATTATTAGCTTATGTTTTTTTATTAGAGATCTTTGTTTGAGGACAAACAATTATGTAAGTTGGGGAGAGTTGATAAGTGCCAAATTGTGGTGTTTTTGAAAGTGAATAATCAACACCTTATTGACTTCATTTTTTTTGGTTTTTATGTTAAAACTCTGACTTTAGTGTAAATAATAGTTCAATAGTTTATATGTGTAAAAATTGTACCGTTTGATAGTTTTTTTTAAATCTATTTTGTAGGTATTCATGCATGGTTGAAGCATTGAGCAATAAGAGCCAAAGACACAACTTTAATGACGCGATTTTGAATAATTTATCAACTAATAAGGCTCAAATTAAGAAGATAAAAAATCATCAATTTGTTTGTTATTTAGGCATTTTTAGATAGATCACTGAATAAGCTTTCCAACGCTTCAAACTATGCGTAAATCATAGTTACAGTTATCAAGTTATGACGAAAACAAATGTTGAATTTTTTGACACAACAGATTTGGCACTAAGTGCCCTCTATGCGCGCTTAGTGCACCCCGTGAATTCAAAACTTACTAAATTGGCCAAACAAACATAATTTTTGGTTATGGGTTGGGTATTTTTAAGTGCCAACACCATCAACTTCATTTTTTGGTCTAGAGAGCTTAGAAAATAGCATTTGTGGCTTGTAATCGGATGATCCGGGACCGGGAGCTTGGTTGATCGTGATTGAAACTGCAAAATATTTTCTTTCTTATCCATTTTATTCTCTTTGAAACCATTATTTGTTGGGGGGTTTTGTATGTAAGTATTTTAGTTTATATGTTTATTTATTGCTCATGGTGTTGTTTGATGCTTTCTTTACAAATCTTCATTGGTGATTGCGTGCTTTATTTGGATTTGGATTGTTGCAGACATGTACGGTTTAAATATAGATTTATGGAGAACATATATTCTATTATGATTCTAGCAACAAATTAGGACTTAGTATTAACTTGAGTATCGACTCTTAATGCCTCCATGTTGTTTGAGTTCCACGCGAAATTTCCTCTGCGAGCGATACAGTTGATAACTCGTTGTGTGTTAGAGATAACCTCTGTGTGAGTGATATGTGATGATGTTGTCGAGGAGTTTAGGTTGATTGCAACTGAGTATAAAGTTTAATTATTTAATGGATATGTGAAATTCAATCCCGAGACTCTCTATTTTCTGAAGAATGAATTCTTTTTCTGTTCATAATTTTTGTATTCCTGCATTTACTTTAAACCCATTTTTATCCAAACTCATAAATTCGAGACTTGTCAAACGGTAATTTAGTAACCACTAATCCTTTTGGAGACAATATGATAAAACAAAATAAATACTTACTTTTTGCTGGAGATTTACTGCTTCAACAAAATGGCGTCGTTGTCGGGGATTGGTGTTCTTATTGGATCGCATTGCGATGATTTCTTTGTTTTTGAGTTTTGCACATAATCTTCATATTGTCTATAATCTGTAAATAGAAACTTGTTTATATTGATACTAGTTTATGTTTATCATACTTGTGAATTTGTACACATTTTTCATACTTGTCAATATTTGATTATGTTTGTTTCATACTTGTTTTGTGTTTGTTTTCCACACCTGTTACGTATGCATGTTTGTTATGTTCAAGTGTGTGTAAAAATATGTTGTGTATCAATGTTGTCTAAGTGTTGTTATAAATTTCTTTGTTTTCATAATGTTTGTTCAAGTGCTTGTTAGGACACTTTATTTAGGTTTGCACGGTGAAGCAACACCATGGCATGATTTGAGGAAGTTTCTAGATAAGAAAGATGAAGGCGTTGAGCTAACGACGTAAAACAAACATGTTTTATTGTTTTTTGTTGCTTTATTGTTTTTCATTGTAGTAGTATAGGTAGTGTGGTAAATGTTTTCTAAACAATTTGAAATTGAACCAGTTCTTTAAATTCTCAAATCTTCACTTTTCAACTTGTTTAATTCACTTTCACCTGGTCGTTTAGTTGTTTAAATGTATTTTAAGTCTATACATTTTATAGTTGAGTTGTGTACATGTAGTGGATGTTTAGCAAGGAAAGTTAGAGGCATTTTCTGATTTTTTTTTCTGCACAGGTCTGTGCATTCTAAGCGCGCGTTTATGGTGTAGCGTGCTAGGCGCGGTCTGTGGCGCTATGTGCGCCCTGCTGCTTGCTTGTGAAATTTCTGTTTCACTCGCCTTACTTTTTTCCACTTCTACCAAGGCTATATAGTGTATACATAGAATTAAGTTTAATAATGTTTTGGGTTGTTTGTCATCAAACATTGTGCTAAAACTTGAGGAAGTTTGAGGTGATTTTCCAAGTTTGATCGTTTCAACTTTCGAATGTATGTATGGTAACGATATTTTTTGAAGTTCGTACTTTCCAAGGTACTTGTTTATCGCTTTCTAGAACATAGTATGTTTAGGAGACTTTTCTTTTGTACAAAATTTCATGTCATTCATTCTTTTTCAATTTTTGTTCATTCTTGAATCACTTTAGGACCAAACCCTTGTGAGGTAGCTTTCTATTGTTTACTATATGAACAGAAGACCAACAATATTTGTCTTAACTCAATTTTATTATTTTTAATCTTGCATGTACGTTGTTTTGTATGAAAGCATGAAAATGATCAATGAATTTTGTTTGATTTTGAGAATAACCACCTAACAAAAAGTAATTCACCCTGTGAGTGAGGGAGTATTTGTTAACCCCTTTGAGCCTTTAAGTTAGAATTCATTCTGGTGTTGAACTATGAACTTGTGCATGAGTGAGTAGTTCATCATGGATTCTAATGTTGTTTGTTGGTACTTAACCACCAACCATGTATTATGGTTGGATTTTTTCTTTCCTTAGATAGTTGAGAGCCATCTTGTCACAATGTGAGGTTGTATTTAAGTTGGGGGAGAAAAATATTTGTTTGTTTATAAATTGGTTGCTTGAGGTTGGAGAAATAAAGTGGTTGAAAAAGAAAAAAAAAATTGTGAAAAAGAAAAATAAAAATAAAAAATAAAAATAATAAAGAAAAATAAAAAATAAAAATAAAAAATAAAAATAAAAAATAAAAAAAGCTTTGAAAAAGAAAAAATATATAGCAAATAATTGTGCTAATAAGTTATGTGTGTTGGTGTAACAATTGGGAAAGGTAAAGAAGTGTGATTGAAGGTGTTTGAGACTTTGTGGATGGATCATCCTATAGGATTAGGCTTTGTGTTTGTTTCAATTGTCTTTAGATATTAACCATTCCTTGTTACCCAAACCACATTTCAACCATTTAAATTCCTTGTGATTTTTATGTGTGTACTTTTCAATATGGTTTGATTTGACGAATGCATAATTTAGTTGTTGTTAGCTTGGTTGTTAGGTGAGTGTTAAGGGCTCGTATTTTTGTTTTTTATCTATTGATGAATTGAGTGATAGGTGTGATTCATTTATGAATATTATATTGTTTTATCCTTTTGACATGTGTTTTGTATTTAGGAGTTGTTTCGTCTTCATCTTGTTGTAGTGTAGTGGTAAGTTTTGCTTTTCCTGTAAGTTATTATTTTGAACCATACATTTGTTTTCTATTTTAAAACCTATTGATTCATGATTCTTCGATTATTACCTTTTCTTTCTTTTGATTAGAGATCTTTGTTTGAGGACAAACAATTATGTAAGTTGGGGAGAGTTGATAAGTGTCAAATTGTGGTATTTTTGATAGTGAATAATTGGAACTTACTGACTTTATTCTTTTGTTTTTTATGTTAAAACTCTGACTTTATTATAAACAATATTTCAGTAGTTTATTTGATTAAATATTGTATTGCTTGGTAGTTTTTTCATCTATTTTGTAGGTATTCATGCATGGTTTAAGCATTTAGCATAAAGAGCCAAAGGCATGGCTTCAAAGACGCGAATTTGAGCAATTTATCAACGAATAAGGCTCAAATTATAGAAGATAAAAATTATCTATTTGGTTTATATTTATAAATTATTAGAGATATCATTGAATAAGATTTCCAACGCTTCAAACCAGGCAGAAATCAGAGTTATAGTTCTCAAGTTACGACAAAAATAAATGCTGAATTTTTTCGACACATCAGGTTTGGCGCTAAGCACCCTCTTTGCGCGCTTAGCACTCCCTGCAACTTCAAAGCTCATTAAATAGGGAAAAAAACACATTTTTTGTTTATTGGTTGGTTATTTTTGAGTCCCAACACCATCAACTTCATTTTTTGATCTTGCGAGTTTAGAAAACAACATTTGTGGCTTGTAATTAGAAGATCCGGGGCCGAAAGCTTGATTGATCGTGATTGACACCATGAAAGTTTTTGTTTCTTCTCCATTTTCTTCTCTTTACAACCATTATTTATTGGGTTTTTTATGTAAGTATTCTTGTTTATATGTATTTTTATTGCTCATGGTGTTGTTTGATGCTTTCTTTACAAATCTTCGTTGGTGATTGCTTCCTTTATTTGGGGTTGGTTTGCTGCAGACATGTATGGTTCGAATCCAGATTTAGGGAGAACACCTATTGGATTTTGATTTTAGAAATATATCAGGACTTAGTATTCACTTGAGTATCGACTCTTAATTCCTTTGTGTTGTTTGAGTTTCACGCAAAATTGCCTTCACGAGCGATACAGTTGATATATAACTCTGCATTAGAGATAACCTCTGTGTGAGCGATACATGATGATGTTGGCGAGTAGTTTAGGTTGATTGCAACTGATTAGTAAGTTTAAGTATTTAATGGGTATGTGAAATTAAATCCCGAGGGTCTCTATTTTCCGAAGAATGTATTCTTTTTGTGTTCATAAGTTTTAATTCTCGCATTTGCTTAAAACCCATTTAAACCAAATTCATAAACGTGAGACTTGTCGAACAGAAATTCAGTAATAACTAATCCCTGTGGAGACAATATGATAAAAAAAAAAAAATACTTACTTTTTTCTGCCGCTTTACCGCTTCAACAACATCGAAGTGCCTTGCAGGTACATCACCTCATCCTTCATTCCAGCATTGCAGATGCAAATATCGGCCCATTATAGGTTTTGATCACCAATAAGATCAGTGCCACCGACTGTGGGAAACCTATTTTCCCCATACTTCTTTCCCTAGAAACCAAAGCTCAAAGCAACATTTCAAGATTCAGATTAGTGATGATCAAGATGACAACCACCTTGCTGGAAAAATTGTCATCTCCCCTGTCTGCAAGACTAACAATGACAGAGAGATGCCTCTCCTTGAAGACATTCCCTTGAAGAGATATGGTTGCACTGTGTCTCCCTCCTCTATGTTGAGGACGAAGATGTCCAGTTCTTGGAGACTAGAAAGTCAAAGAAAGTCCAAGAAGAAGCGCCAATTATTTATCAACCAGTTCTAGTGTCGACCAACACCAATCCAACTATGGAAGCCTTGCTCGCCACACTAAATCATACCAACACTCTGATCCTACAATAGATTGATAGGACAGGGCAATAAAGAAGGGATTTCATTCCAAATCTCCTCTGTGGAGACACCGACAACTTGAGTCTCATAACCTATCACCACGACGGTTGGGCCATTGGACAACACCATAAAAACCGGGAACCTCGCTGATCAAGAAGCTCGATCGTACTCCTCCTTATAAATATCAGTGTTCCTCGGTCAAAAAGAAGACCATAGGAAACCACCGATTGGAGATTCACTATTTAGCAGTAGAAATGTTAAGACAAAATGCGACGTGGCATACACTCGCACAAATCAAAATAAATATTGCCACCACGCTTTATTGTTTCCAAAGGAATGGGAAAAGAGCGAATAACCTAAAAAGAGGGGGGAAAGAATCTAGGTAAGGGGGTTGGTTATGCAAAGGGAAGGTATTAGCACCCTAAACATCTACGATACTTTGTTGTATCCTAAAATTTACCCTCTTGATTCAGGCTTATGCTCCATTATAAACATCATATTTCATTGCATTCATACATTATGAAGGGATCAAAATATTCTGGTTATCAAGTTTTCCTCAAGATTTTGAAGATTGATTGTGTTGACAAGTTGCTCAAGTAGAGCCTTATCATCTAAGCCTCTGGATCTTTCAAGATCAAAGGTATCACATATCTCAAGATATCTTATCCATCTCATTGGATCATCGGAAGAATGAAGATTGTGTTGATTATAAGGAGGATCTTATCTTTTTGGTTCATCAGTCAAAATTAGGGTTTTTGGTTTATCAATGCTATTAATGAATGTTCAAGTCTTGATTTTAAAGCTACAACACCCCATTAACATTTGAAATATCTTTGTACAAGGAATTGGCTAAGATATCCAGAGGATTTGAAGTTTTGGAAGATGATTCATCATTCTCCTAAGGTGTTGGCCAAAACTAGGGTTTAGGATTCCCTCAGGATTTCTTGAGAATTTTGAGATGAAACTTTGTACATGGCCTATATATATTTGGAAGATCATATGTTTTAAGTCTTAATCATCAATTTTGAAGAGAAGTGGATCAATTGATTCAAAGGGGCAATATGGTCATTTTGGCCAGAATCAGTCAAAGTCAAAGTTGACCAAGTGAAATTTTGGTCAACCATCAATTCAAGGGTGTACTTTTCATTTGTCAAGTCCATTTTAATCATTGAATCAAGAAGATTGAGGTTTGGATTGAAACTTATTCATGAAGAAATCCAAAAAGTTTCTAAATTTGGAAAATGAGTATCAAACTTTGAAAATTCATATTTTATTCATATATGATCAAAAAAATGCAAATGAAGTATGCTTGGAAAGCTAAGAGGGAGCTCTTTCACATGATTCCGTTTTGAGAACGATGCATGAAGGGGTGGTAAGTTATGAAGTTTGGAAGTCACAAAATTATGAGTCATTTCTCAAAATTTGTGATTTTCATACCATATTTTGAAGGATTCTGTTGTACCCCAAAATTTTCCCTCCCATGTTTCTCAATACATTTCAAGTGAGGTCGTCAAATTGCTCAAGGAAGTCCAAGGGTTGACCAGACAAGCTCTCTCCTAAGGCAGTCTACCTCAAATTAGGGTTTCATGTTGCATCAAGATACTTGAGTCCAAGGGATCCCAAATGCTCACCATTTGTCCGAATATGTTCTCAAGATCATCCATGTAAAGTTTCAAGCCCTACAGAGAAAGTTTGCTCAGTCAATTGCTCAAAGGCCTGAAAATCGACTGTGCTAGGGCAAAAGTCAATTGTGGCCCACATACAGTCAAACTTCAAGATTTTTGGTCAACATCCTCATTTTGAAGTATTACTCATCATTTGATCAAGGATTGATCATGATTCCTCAAGGATTGCTCACAATTCATCAAAACCCAAAAGTTGCTAAATTAGGGTTTTGTAGGAAAAGTCAACTCAACTTTGACCAAGCATAACTTTCTCATACTTTATTACAAATGACCCATACAAATCTCATTTTGAAGAGGATGAAATGCCTTACAATTCATCTTCAGCTCACAAGTTCAAAATATGCACTCACAAGAAGTTATGAATTTGGACATTATAGGTCATTTTGAAAAGTCAACAAAAACACCTTTTTTGTAAAAGCTTCATACATGAACATGGAAGGGTCAATTGAGATAAGACCAAAAGGGTTGCTTAGAGGACACCTTGAGATTTCTAAAAAGTCCAAGAACACCCTCATAGGGTCAAAATTGAAGGAGTTATGCATTGGTGAAGTTGACCTTTTTTGTAAAATTGCCAAAAGTCAAATATGCCTCAAATTACAATTTTTGTCAAATGGGTCCAAATTTTTGTGTTTGCATTGAGTTTGTAACATGGTCCACGACCCATGATCCTTCCCACTTGCCTTTACTTTATTTTTGCCATTTATTTTGATTTTTATTTCAATTAAATCAAATTAAATCAAAATAAAATCATGGAAATATCAAAATCATTTAAACCTTGAGATTTTGTGCATATTTCAGGTCTCTTATACAGCTAGCAATGAAATCAAATCGTTCAAGGCATGTTTGTACACAAAAATATTGGTTTTTGGCTTATTTTGGAAAGATTTACATGAGAATCAAATCTTGATCAATCACCTTAATTGAAAAAGATTTGGAACAAATTTGTAAACCTAATTCACTCAAGGCTACATATAGAATATTTGCAGACCAAAAGCACAAGGTTTTAGTGGCGTGAAAAGAGAAGGAGAACTTTCAAAAAATCAAGAAAAAGTAGCAATCTGTTTTCAAAGTTCCAGGAGCTTTCAAGCCTTTCCAAGGATTCCTTTCACTTGTTGGGCATTCAAGGAGTCCATCTCAATCCTTAGCAAGCATTTTCGTGCACAGAAACTCATTGTAAGTGTCTCACGACCTTGAAATTTTCTTGAAATCCAATATCATTATTTTGGCATTTGTAGCATGAATTCTTTATATATTCTGGTTCAGTGAAACATTAGCAAGCTATTGGTAATGATTAATTGCATTTTTGCTAACCATACAGAGATCCACCATTGTTAGGGTTTAGGTTTCGTTTTTAGGGTTTTCTTGTGCAGGTGAAATTGGCCCAAAAGAGAGGTACCATGATGTTCACAAGGCCAAGACGAACTGGCCTGTAGCATTGGGTTTCATTTATGGTGCGTGTATGAGATTCTGGAAATCATAGGGGCTATAGCTACAGACTTTTGTCTGTAGGTAAAAGTTTGGGACTTTTACCAACGGAGAGAGGAAGAAGAAGAGTGGCATGGCACCCCCTGGTTGGCCCATTTAAAATTTCGCGCGCTGGACAATTGGCATTTGTGTTTTTCCATAAATGCTTATTTGATATTCCATGTACAAACAAGCGCGTTGGCTCAGTTGGTTATGAGGCGTTGGAAATTTCCAAAGAACCTGGGTTCGAATCCCAGGTCCCCCTATTATTTCATAATATTTTTCACTGCATGATCAGGCACATGTACAGGCGCATGGACTATCATATTCCATCATCTTTCAGCCATCGGATTACCCACGAGCTGGATCAAAAGGCCATCATTTGAGAGTCTACCATGCATCTTAGTCAAGCCAACATATTGGATTATGGAGGTCAACATGGCCCAAGGCTTTTGGGCTCAGATTGCTATTGGCACCCCCTCAAGTTGCTAGCATAACCAGGCCCAATTCTCCCTTTCTTTTCTTTTATATATTTTCTTTTATTTATATATTTATTTGTTTTAATTATTTCTCACACAAATTTAATTCTTTTTACAAAAAAAAATCATAAAATCAATTTTCATCAAATTAAACTTAGGTTTTATTTTTTATCAAAAATTAATTTAATAATTAGTTTATTTAATTTTAGGGCAATTTTAATCTTTTTGTAAATAAATTAAAATAAATTAGAAAATTAGGGTTTTGTTTAATTTAATTTTTATTTTCTTTTTTCTTAAAATAACCAAAATATAAAAATAGGTCAAAATTAACTATTTTCCTTAATTTAATTTAATTAGTAATTAGGTTTGTACATATTTATTTTAAAACCTTAGTTTCTTAAAATAATCAAAAACAACAAAAAAAAAGATTTTTCTTTTAACTAGGTTTAGACGGGGTCAAAACCCTAATTTTCCTCGTTCTCGTTTCATCGCGCGCATTTATTTATTTTTTATGATATTAATGTAACTGCTCATGGGATGTAATATTTTAATTAGGACTTTTTCTTTTTATCGTTTTACGGGTTTTTGGCTATGTAATTAATCCCCCTCCCTGAAGCCTTGTAATAGCGTAGCTTTATTTCTCGCGTTTTAATTTTCGCAAATATCAACTGTTAGATGTATGATAATAGGATTGCATGACAAGAATGTATGTTAATTTTAAAACGGTTAGCAAACCCAAAATGTACAAAGATAATAACTTGAAATCAAATCACTCGCACATGCGCACTCCTAGGGTATACTCTCACTTCGGTTGCCTTCGGTAAACAATCATTAAGTATATGGTGTTTTAGTGGTCGCTCTTTTGTCTAAACAAAGATCAAATGTCCCGTTCGGAAATGTTGCCTCGGAAAGGTTGCCTCGGAAATGTTGCCTCGAATATGATCTTAAGAAATTAGAGTTATTACTAAGACGTCCTAACGTTGCTTTAGTGATCGTACATCCCTTTCGAATTGACCCTTAAAACTCCAACGACGGTGCTACCTACTCACTAATAGTAGGATAGCATTGTCTAAAGGAAACAAGAACAAAAACATTCTTTTTTCGAGTAGGTAGATGCTAGTAGGTACTTGCTCAAGATCAAAATTTTTCACACCTACACACTTTTCAAACAAAATTTTCAAAAACACTTCGTAACACTCTTGAAGACAGAAGCAAGGGTTAAAACGAAGTAAAACAAAAACTTTTCAAAACACACAAACAAAGAAGCAATTTTTAAAATGATGAGAAAGTACCTAAGAGCCCGTAGAAAACTACGGATAAAAAGGGTGCTAATACCTTCCCTTTCTATAATCTTCCCCCCGTACTCAAAATCTCGAAAAAGGAATTTTTCTATGCTTTTTTCCTTGCCATTTGGATAAAATAAAAGACGGTGGCGACTCTTGCTTACCGCGACATTTTGCAAACATAAACGCAAAATGCAAACCAGCATTTTCCTAAAATAGTCTGGTTCTACCACCGTATCACAGATTCAATGGAATCAAATGTGAGGCCAATTTCCACAGGGTTGAAGAGCATTTTAAGACCTTTCCAAAGAGTTCTCATTTGTGTCAAAATTCAAAAATATGAGCAAGTTATGAGCTTTGAAATTTTGAGCTATTTTATTGAATTTTGGCTAAGCAAGCAAATTCAATTTCTTGAGAACTCGAGAGTCAGCCATTCCTTTTGGTCTAATCGATCCCATGACCAATTTGTGACATAATGAAGCCCATTACACTCACCATTTTGTGCCTCATGTGGTATTGTACTTGTTTGATTGAAAAAATCACAAACATGCTCGATTTGGCAAATTCATCCATACTCTCTCATTTCAAATAATCGTGATCTGGCCCTTTGAGGTTTTGTTTCTGAGGTCATTTGGCTCATGGTATGCAAAGAAAGGGAGAGAACGCACGAGCAAATTGCTAAGGCCTGTGTGTAACCTCACTTTTGGCCTAAACTACCAAACTTGCCCTCCAACGACTTTGAGTTACAAATACCACTTCTATCCTCTCCCTCTCATGCTATATAACAAGAATCAAGGCTCAGTTGTGTAGGGAGAGGCTCATAATCGCTACATTCCAGATCTAAAAATATTCAAGCATCTCTGCAAATTGCTTCGAATCTCTCTTCTCCTTGGATCATTCTTCAAAATTCTTGGTGGTTCAGCTTCAATGAAGTAAGGAGATCAAGCTTGCACCATTGGATTGCTTCTGGAGTAAAGGAATCAAGTTTCCAGTTTTCACATCCATGTGAGTTTTCTTGAACTTTGGTTTATGTGTTTCAGTTTGAATTGATGATGTAGATCATGTCCATTGAGTTGCTAGTTGGCCAATCATTAGGATTGATGTATATTTGAGCTTTGATTCAAGAATAATGGATGAAATCGTGTTCCTGGTTTTGATGTTTGCAGTGAGTTTTTTTAGTTTTGTAGTCTTGATTTCTTGATCCATGTTCGATCTCTGAGATTCATTCAAATTTCATAATGTATTATGATATGTTAGCTTTGATTTGTGCTTAATTTGATGAATTTTGGTTGAGAGTTGAGATAGAACGAAGGATCAGAACATGAGGTGTTGGATCTACATCTGCATGCGTTTTTCCCCAGCCGGAGGTTGAAGATGAAGTGAGGTGGCACGCCCTGATTGGATGATTTGAATTCTTAATGCATTTTATATTATTTGATTTTTATTGATTTCTTATGATTTTATTTTGTGATCAAAACACCTTTAAAAATTCTAAAAAAATTACCATAGGCTTATATTAATTTCTAGTACTTGTCTTAATTTTTCTGGAATTTTTAAAAATCGTTTGATTGGTTTAAAAATTAGTAAATTGAAATAATTGTTTATTTGATGTTTATTTTTGTTTTAATACCTTCTTTGATCTAAAAATTCCACAAAAAAATGTTTTGGACTCCTAAAATTATTTAGAATTTGAATCTGAAATTTTTTTGGTATTTTTCCTATTTTTGATTAGAAATTTAATTTAAGAGTTTTATTTGACCCTTTTTGTTTCACAATTTTTGTTTTAATATTTTCCTTGATCCAAAAATTCATTAAAATAATCATAGAAGTTTGTTTTTAATCATAGTTTTTTAATATAATTTTGTTTTGGTCCTCTTCTGATTTTTGGTTAGGGTTTGCACTTTGTGATCTAAATAATGGTTTAATGGTCTATTTGTTGGTATTTGATTTTATTTTAATATTTTCCTTAATCAAAAAATCTACAAAAAAATCAGAGATGTTTTCTTTTAATTTTAATATTTGAATCTTAATTTTGGGTCTAATTTTACTCTGAATTTTAATTAGGATTTTATTTTTAAATGTAGGTGATTTGTTTAATTGATAAATTGTTTGAATATGTTTTCTTTGACTTTTCTTTAATTTTAAAAATTGAAAAAAATAGGTATTATGATCTTTTGAGTTTTCTCATGATTGGTGTATATTTGTTTTGAATTTTTTGAATTTTGATCTTACCTAATTAATATTTAGGATTAAAAGTCAAACAATTAGGGTTTTGTTGTTTAATGTGCAGGTTTCAATTTTAAAATCACTTTGCCTTGGTTTTCCAATGGGATTTGGATCTTGTTTGAGGTTCATAGATGTTTTGACGGTCTAAATCTAATTTTTCTTGGATTATTGGAATTGGTTTGATATTTTTCCACAAAATATTTTGGGAAATTGTCTAATTTGCTAGTTTGGCCAACTAATTTTGAACTTTGAGCCTTATTTGATCCCATCCTCAACTATTCATGAACTTAAGACTTGTTTTCTGACTTCTATACACTTCAAAGATGTTAAGATTTTTTTATGTGATTTGTTGATCCTTGTTTCTACTTTTGATGTATTTCTTGAAATGAAGGTGATCAATTGAGTTTGCATTCCTCATTGTAACTTGTTCATTGACCAATGAACATATGTGAGGCATGTAATTTGGACACCTAGTGATCATGTTGTTTATGTTTATTCACAAAACTTAAGTCAATGCATTTAATTTCCTCATAATTGAATGTTGAGCCTTTTGATGCATGCTTTTGTAAATTTTGTTTTCTTATTGATTTTAACATTGAAACTTGAGCTTTTAGCTTGAGTTTGAGGTCATCAAGTGGCCAATGATAATATGTAGAGAAATGACACTTCAATTATAGTCTCATAAGGACTTGAGAATAATTTATCTCTAGTGCTTGAACCATTTTCATTCATACATGAATTTGATGTTCCTTTCTTTTCTCATTTTTGCATCTTGGAGGTATATTAAATGCACTTGTGAAACATGTATTAGAATCAACATTCTAACCTTTTTATCATATCCTCATAATATGTTAGAAGCTTGATTTCAAATCTTTGAATGGTTTAAGCTCTCTAACTTTGTTTTGTTTAACTTTCTTTCAGTACTTACTTGTGATCCAAACTTTGTGGTACATTTTTGTAGAATCCCTCTTCTAGTATGCTTGTGAACCATAATGAAAAATGTATGCATGGTTGAGTAGTGTTTTCTACTGACTTTTAAGGTCTTTAATTATATTCTTCTCCAGCTCCTTTGATCCTTGATTGATATTTACTTGTCAATTCAACATGGTGATTAAAAAGAGCAACAATCTGTTATCTTTGACCAAATTGTTGTCTATGCCTAGTTGGTGTTTCTCATGTCTAATGCTATGATATTTGTTATCATGTTTTCCCATTTCCTTTATTGTGTCATCATCCATCCCTTATGTGATTCATCATTTTATCTGTGAGAACACTAATTTGTCTGTTGAATGTGCGAGGTACTCTGAGAAAAGTTTTCCATTATTGACTTGGGGTTGCAGTGTTCCACTTTATTTGTGGAACACAATTGACTATGCTTGTACCATTATTGTGCTTGGAATATTTTATAGTCTTTGTAGGATATATATGTGATTATGATTGTTTTACACCACTTATGGGATATGCTCATGTTTGAAAGCCTTCGTGCTTACATTTTGATGGCGTAATTTTTGACATGATTTATCTACTGGTGCTAGCTTGCTTGAAGTTCTCTGGATTTATTTTTCTTCTTGCTCCATTGCTACGGATAGTTATCCGTTTGGTATTGCACTATTTCCTTCTTACTATTTCCCTTCTTTATTTCTTTCTATTGCATGATTGGACCTCTGTTGCTGATATATGTCAGGAGGCCCTCTGATTTCTTTAAAGACCTGTAACAGACATTCTTCATTTTGTTTGTTATATGAGTTGTGTTTGTGTCTACTTCTTTAATTATTGATCGATGAGTCACGCAATTTAGAAATTGATATCACGACTTCACTCTCAGTGCATGTTCCCTATAGGATTGTTATTGCTTTCCTGAATTATTGATCGATGAGTCACTCAATTTAGAAATTGAGATCACGACTTCGCTCTTAATGCATGTTCCCTATAGGATTATCATTATTTTCTTTAATCATTGATCGATGAGTCACTCAATTTATAAATTGAGATCACGACTTCGCTCTCATTTCCTGTTCCCCATAGGATAGTTTTGTTATACTTTCTTAGGTATGCTAATTTAGATAGGATCTCTAGGTTTTCTCTTTTGAGCTTTCTGGTTCGTTTGCTTGATTTCATTTGTGTGTGTATATTTTGAGTTGGCACAACCTCACTATGCTCCCTTAGGATCGGTCGTGCAGGTTTAGTTCTCGAGCTAGACATTAGGATAGGTAACCATGTATGCTAACTTAGGGTAGAAAAGATTCCCTCTTTATTCCTCAACTTTAGGATCAACCATTGTATGATGACATTAGAGATAGTGCTATATTAGTCTCCTTTAGTTGTTTATCCTTACTTTTGCATTTTGCATCTTAAAACTAAAAAATCTTTTTCTTGGAAAATCATAAAACATCTCTAATGAACTTAAATCTTTTTTCAAGGTAAAAAATACAAACCAATCTTAATTGCTTGTGTGCCTTCCCGTTTTATTTTAAACTTTGTCAGAATGATGTTTCTCCATCCTTACCATGATATGCTGTTATCTTTTAGCCAATGCTTCGCCATCGCATATTTGTTTGAAGCCGGTACTTCTCCATCTCACATGTTTGTTATCCTACTTTGATTCTCCATATCATTTCTAGGTGTGATGTTTTATCATCTGCTTTGTTGATGTCTCGCCATCCTTACCATGACATGCTGTTATCTTTTAGTCGATGCTTCGCCATTGCATATTTCTTTGAAGCCGGTATTTCGCCATCGCACATGTTTGTTATCCTACTTTGATTCTCCATATCATTGCTAGGTGTGATGTTTTATCATATTCTTTGTTGATGTCTCGCAATTCTTACCATGACATGCTGTTATCTTTTAGCAGATGTTTCGCCATCGCATGTTTGTTTGAAGCCGGTATTTCGCCATCGCACATGTTTGTTATCCTACTTTGATTCTCCATATCATTGCTAGGTGTGATGTTTTATCATCTGCTTTATTGATGTCTCGCCATCTTTTCCATGATACCCTGTTATCTTTTAGCCGATGCTTCGCCATCGCATATTTGTTTGAAGTCGGTGTCTCGCCATTGCACATGTTTGTTATCCTACTTTTATTCTCCATATCATTTCTAGGTGTGATGTTTTATCATATGCATTTTTGTTGTCTCACCATCTTTGCCATGATACCCTGTTATCTTTTAGCCGATGCTTCACCATCGTATATTTGTTTGAAGATGATGTTTCACCATCTCACATGTTTGTTATCCTACTTTGATTCTCAATATCATTGTTAGGTGTGATGTTTTGTTCTCTGGTTTATTGATGTTTTTCCATCTTTGCCATGTTATCTTCCTATCTCTTAGCTGATGTTTCTCCATCTCACATTCTCTTAGCCGGTGTTTCGCCATCGCACATGTTTGTTATCCTACTTTGATTTTCAATATCATTGTTAGGTGTAATATTTCATCATCTGGTCAGATATTTTGCTATCATGCTGGCATTTTATCGCCTTATCTGAGTTTGTGTTGCCATGCGATGTCTTGTCATCTCTTCTTGTTTTTTTATCATCTTTGTTGACATTTTGTTGTTCTATCTGATGTTTTGCCATCTTGATTGTTGCTTTTATCTTCTTAACTAAAAAACATAAACCAACCAAAATATATGAGCCGAACTACGGTTGCTCTGATTCCTTAAAAGGGATACGTAGGAACTGGGGTAGGGCCCAAGTGAGCACAACTTTTATTTTCCCTACATTATATTCTCCTTTATTTTGCATGCATTCCCTCTTTATATTTTCTTTTAGCTGTTAAGCTTTAGATATAGATTTACACACCCTTAGATTAGAACAAACAAGAGTGGATACTGTAGAGTACTACGGGCGTGTGGGGTGATAATACCTTCTCCTTTCTTAAAAGACTCCCTTACCCGATCTCTCAGTCGCAAGACCGTGATTTCACCCTTCTCAGATTTTCTCGATGTTTACCTTTCCCTTCCTATTGGGATAAAAGACGTTCGGTGGCGACTTCATTGATTTCATTTATCGGGTGAAGCTTAGGCCAGGTAGTTTCAGCTGGCGACTTCACTGGGGATATGTTGACCTATTGCTGGTCCATCCCAGAGTTTATCCTAGCTCTTGTTGGTTTATTTCTTTGGGTGTTTATTTGTTTCCAGTTTTGTATATACTGTTTGCATATGTTTGTGCGTGCATTTTACCGTGTTCCATATGTTTGGTTATCTGTTGTGCTGGCTCTGCTATCATATTGGGTGGATGTTACAAGAGGTAAAAGGCCAAATACCCAGGCCAAGTGACAACCATATGAACCTTAGGAATAGAGTGGAACATGAACGGCTAGTAAAATTTGGTTTTCTAGTGCGCTCATGTCGTCCATGCTTAGATGAGAGTACAAATAGGGTGCTACAGTTTCACATCGGTATTTCGACGATAGTGGCTTCAGGCGTACCCATGATTCCGAGTTACCCTTGCCTTACCCTGACCTAGTTTGCACCTGTGAGCAGGGAGAGAATGTTGATCCTTACAGGCACCGTTGGTGACTGGATTTCTAAAAAAGGAATGACTGGTTATTTTACAAAGTTCTGGAGCTTGGTTTCTCGGCATATTAAGAACAACAAATCAGATACCTTGATTCCTATGTGTTTGCATCACCTCATGGCATTTTTTTTTTAAATAATGCAAGAAAAAATGTATGTATGTCTAATTCACATATGCATGTTATTTCCAGGGTATTTAGAAGTTGTCATTAGCATCCGGAAGAATAACAACATGAGCACGAGTGCAGAAACTATTAGGAAGAGGGCTGTCTTTCAGTTTATGTTTTATGGGGGCTGATTACAAGAGTTGGGAGCCCTTGTGAATGGTCCGAATGAAAACATTTTCAGGAAACGGTATGGGAACTTGTTGCCACTGGTGAATGATTTTTATGAAAAATAGGCGTTAAGAGTGCTTCTTCAGTTCTATGATCCATAACTACGTTGCTTTACTTTTCAAGATTACCAACTAGAACCTACTCTTGAATAATACGCATATATTATTGATATAAAGATCACAGATAATATTCCTTTTGCTCAAGTTCCTGAAATTCCCAACTACTTGGCAATCGCTAAAGCTCTTTATTTGACGGTTAGCGAAGTGGAAGGCAATTGGATCAAGAAATTGACGTACAAGGTATTTCTCGGGATTATCTGGTAAACAAAGCCAAGGGATTTGCAGAAGAAGTAAAGTGGACGGATTTCAATGCGTTATTAGCTGTGCTAATTTGGTTTGGTCCTCTTACCTGTCGCAAAAAGGGTGGTGGATTTGGCAGCAATCTATGTCTTTATGAATGACAATCCGGTACCGACAATATTGGCTGACACTTACTTTACTATTCATTCTCGGCATGGTAAGAGGGGGGATGTGGTATGCGGTACAACTTTACTTTACAAATGGTTCATGATGCACATGCCCACCAGGAGACCATTTGTCGACACTGTTGAGACGTCTCTTTGGGCCCCACGGATCATGGGACTCACTTCTTATGACATTGTTTGGCACAACATGGGAATTCTGAAGGAGTTCATTACGAGTTATGGTGAGTTTCCTAACGTTCCACTCATGGGAACCAAAGGTTGCATCAATTATAATCCCATTTTGGCATGACGCCAATTTGGATTCGTAATGACAAATAGACCTACTGAGCGGGAGGTGAGGGAAACCATTTATTTCAGCAAAGGAGGGGATACTGCTATGTTTGAAAGAGTAAAAGTCGCCTGGAAACACATTCATCAAAAGGGAAATCATTCTTTTGATAGAAGTGGAGGTAAGACTCTTGACTCCTATTCAAGATGGATCCAGGATCGAGTAAAGGTGTTGTTGTTGCCTTATAAGAGGGAAGAACCATTGTACCCGCAACCTATGTATGATTCGCTAATAGATGATTTCCCATCTTATGAAAAGGAGGTTGATCACCTTTCTCATGGTAGGACATCTTCTAAGCAATCCGCGCCAGGAAAGTCAGAAGTTGTACCAATGGTGTGCCTTAAAAACGCCAAAGCTGAGAATATTAAGCTACAAGCTGATCTGGAAGATAAGAATATTGAACTTCCCTTTGCTCTATAAGAAAAGAGAAGAATTTGGAGGGAGAATCAGGAGAAAGATTATATACTGGAGGGTCGTCGTGGATCATGTGAACAATCAAAGAGGTTGAGGATTGAGAAGTCCAACTTAATTAATATTTAGGATATGGCACTTCTTAAAAGTCAACAAAAGGTTAGGAGTCTCCAAGTAGCAGAAGCGAAGTTAAAGGCATGTCATAGCAAGAGGATTAAAGAATTGGAAAGGCAACTCAATGAAGTCAGATTGAGAGATCAGAAGTACGAAGAGTATATGACTCGTGTAAGGGAAGAAAACGCTAAGCTCCAAAGTCCGATAGAAGAGCTGGAGCATGCACTTATACCTATTTCTCTGTCAGAATGCAAAAGATGTGATCACTTTCTAGAGCAATGCCAGTACTTATAAGAACAACTTTCCGAAAGGATGTGGTGATTAAGAGCCTTGTTGAAGAACATGACTTCCCAAGGACAAGACAGCTATTCCAGGAGACCAAGGAGTGGAGTGAGGAGAATTTCCAGGAGAAGGGACCTTTATTTCATGTGGGGATGGGAGATTCACCCCTTTGATTTTATTTGTCGTTTTTTTATTGTTGTTAAGTGATCACCACCAGTCTTGTTGGATGGGATCTTTTTATCTTATTCAAATTCAGTGGATTTTGAGGATCGATATTTTGACGTTTTTGTAAATAAAGAAGTTTTGCACTATAATCTTTTTATTTGTCTTTTGTGCTTGGTTGTTATTCCTGATGATTGACAAAACTTATAAAATAACCTGGAAAACATATCATGCATATCATACATCTAATAACATGACAGGTTATCTCAAGACGATTTTCTTATTACTCTGCTTTTCTTATTCAGAATTCAAGATGACTACTCATTGGTATTCTACCAGAAACAATTTTCCAAGACAGATGGAGAAAGTCCAAGCTGAACTCGCTAAAATGAGAGCCCAGATGGATACTCAAATGACCTAGTTCATGGAAGTCATCACCAATGTGAATCGCCGACAGGAGGAATTGGCTGCCATTGTCAATAATCAACGCCGCTATCCAGTGGATGGTGGGAATCAAGGGCTTTACCAGGAAATTTCTGTGGGACTGGGAGATGTTCAAGATCATCCCATTGGTAATTTTCACGAACTTCCTGGCAACCCTTTCGTGGGCAATATAGGGCAGTTTCCCCCGTCTCCAAGACCTCTTCTTGTGGGGAACAAAAGAGATAATCAGGTCAGCATAAGAAACCATCAAGAGCAGGATTATGACTATGCTCAGGATGAAGATCAGCTCTCTGTTTTGCGTTCTGAGCCAGAGGTTCAGGTTGAGGATATGAGGTATCGATTGTTGGAAGAACGTTTGAAGGTTGTGGAAGGGGAAGGAGTCCTTGGTATGGATTCTAATGATCTGGGGCTAGTATCTGGGGTGAAAGTTCCTCCAAAGTTAAAACCACCTGCATTTGAAAAGTACAATGGTTCATCATGTCCCGTTACTCATGCAACTGCTTATTTCCGAAAAATGACGGTGCATACCGAGGATCAAGGGCTTTTGATTCATTTCTTCCAGGATAGCCTATCTGGGTCATCCTTGGAGAGGTACATGAAGTTGGAGAAAACTCATATTCATTGCTGGAACGATCTTGCTCGGGCTTTCGTCAAACATTATCAGTATAATATGGATATGACACCTAATCGCACTCAGTTACAAAATTTGTCACAGGGACCAATAAAATCTTTCAAGGAATTTGCTCAGGAATGGCGTGAGCTGGCTGCGAGGGTTCAACCTCCGCTAATGGAGCGAGAAATCATTGATATGTTTATGATTACCTTGCAAGGGCCGTTTTATGAGAACATGATAGGGAGTGCTTCAGCTTTATTTGCAGAGTTGGTTATGGTTGGTGAAAGAATTAAGATGGGTTTGAAATTGGGGAAAATTCAGATTGGAGGCTCCAGTGTCTCATCAGAGGGTGGTAAGAAACCATTCAATACTTACCCTAAGAAAAGGGAAGGCGACACAAGTTCGGTTTATTCTCATGGAGGAAGAAGAGAAGATCGTCAACACCAACAAATCAATGATGTTTCTATTCCTGTTAATGCTCCTCCGCTGCATAGACAGAATTCAACACCTCAACAACAAAGACAACAAGATGTTCCCCGACAGTATAATAATCAACAACAGAGGAAACAAAGAAAATTTGATCCCTTTCCAATATCTCTCACCGAAACACTCCACCATTTGCTTTATTTGAAATTGATCAGTTTGAGAAATATGTCGCCATCCACCGGAAGACTTCCTCATAACTATGATGCTAATGCAAGATGTGAATTCCATTTTGGAGGAGTTGGTCATTCTACTAATGATTGTTTTATGTTAAAATTCAAAGTACAAGACTTGTTGGATGACAAAGGCAATTGAGTTTACTCTAGTGACTGGTCTGAATGTAGTCCAGAACCTAATTCCTATACATGGAGGGGGTGTTGTTAATATGATTGACGATAATGGATAAATTTTGAACCTAGTTGTGAATGTGGAACAGGTGACTACTCCGTTATGGTATATTAAAAGGTATCTGCTTGACAATTCTATTTTCCCAGGCTATGCTTCAGACTGTGCCGAGTGTAGAGAGCAACCGAAGGGCTGTGATGATTTGAAAGCTGGCATCCAATTCTTGATGGATGAGGGTTCCCTACAGTTCGATAGAAGACCAAGATGCGAAAAGGTTACCGAAGAAGATGTTTCTATGATATCTATTCCTTACACCCCTGCGCGCATTCCTACTCCATCGAGGGTGCCTCCTTTGATGATTATGGTACTTGGTCCCATGCCATATACTAGTGAGACGACCATCCCATGGAATTATGGTGCTGATGTTTATTATCATGGGGTGAAGCAGGAGGCAAATCCTAGCCCCTCCAAGAAAGAATGTACTGAAGACAATGAAGGGGATGTTCATAATTTCTCTGACGTGAGTCGAGTGACTAGAAGTGGGAGAGTGTTTGTTCTTTACAATGTACAAGATGTGGCAGATGCCTCTGCAAGAGAAAAAGGAAAGCAACATGTAACAATTGGAAATCTGAGAGTTACACCAGCCAATGTGGCTCAACCAATTCTAGTTCCCGGTGAAGTTGAGGAGTTGATGCAAATTATCAGGAAGAGGGATTATAGCTTAATTGACCAGTTAAGTCACACCCCTTCTAAGATGTCTATCTTGTCTTTGTTGATTTATTCAGAACCTCACAGAAATGCTTTAATGAAATTGTTGAAGAATTCATTCGTGCCGCACGAGATAACAGTCAATCAGTTCGAGAATATTTGTGCTAACATATCTGTTGGGAACGGTTTGGGCTTTACAGATTTCGATCTTCCTCCATAAGGGAGAGATCAAAATAATGCGTTACATATTTCTATGGAGTGCAGGGGCACTACTCTATCTCGAGTTTTGGTGGATACAAGGTCGTCTTTGAATGTACTAACCAAGTCAGCATTAATGAAAATCGATTATTTCGTCCTGGAGTTAAGTCTTAGCGATTTGATGGTAAAAGCCATTGATGGGTCCCGAAGAGCAGTATTTGGGGAGGTAGAATTACCTATCAATGTGGGGCCTCGAACTTTCAATTCTACCTTCTTTGTGATGGACATACAGCCAACGTATTATTGTTTTTTGGGTCGGTCGTGGATTCACAAGGAAGGAGCAGTCACCTCTACTCTTCACCAAAAACTAAAATATCCTACAGAGGGGAAAGTGATAAATGTATGCAGCGAGGAAAAGTATATCGCGAGTCATTTGACATCATTCCTCTATGTGGAAATCGAAGGTGAAATACACGAGACTCCGTTTCAGGCGTTCGAGACAGTTCACACAGTCAATTTTCCTCCCCCAGAGCAGAAAAAGAAGCCAGAAATTGTTATGTCTTCTCTCTGAGATGCTAGAGTGGTGGTAGAGAACGATAACCCTGAAGATTGGGGTCGAGTTCTAGATGTTACCTCAAAATTCAACAAATTCGGTCTTGGTTACATCCTGGGTCAGCAAAATGCAGCTTTCAGAGCTTCTGGTTTATCTACTCCTGTGAGATTCTCCCGTCCTAATGCTACTCAAGAAGGATGCACTAATTCAATTGTTGATGATAGGGATGATGGATACAATATTGAATATTGGATTCGTCCAAGTGTTCCAGGACAAGCGCTCAACAACTGGACTTATGTGGATGTTATCCAAGTTTTAAGCGCAGAGGAGTAATTTTTCTTGTTTGCTTTTATTATCATATCATAATTCCTACGCTCTGCCCAGGGCGTAGTGGATCATTTGTGTAGGGCCACCATGTTTATTTTTGAATGTCATAAATAAAGGATGTTTTTGCATTCATTTTTTTTTGTTTCATTCTTTTCTTTTATTTCTCTTTAAATGGAAATGTTTCCCTTTTCACACACCGTCACTAAAACATCCAAAATATCATTTATGCAGATGCACTTCCACCACTGATTATATTGATAACGACTATGCTATTGCGCATTATGACTTTGACAATCCAATTTATCAAGCTGAAGAAGAGGCATATGGGGATTGTAATCTTCCTGAGGAATTAGCAAGATTGTTAAAGCAAGAAGAGAAGGTTATCCAGTTGAATCAAGAGTCAATTAAGGTGGTGAATATTGGCACAAAATAGATGAAAAGAGAGGTCAAGATAGGGGCAGATCTCGAGGAAAGTATGAAGGTTAGATTGATTGAACTACTCCGTGAATATTCTGATATCTTCGCTTGGTCTTATGAAGACATGCCAGGTTTGGATACATATATTGTGGTGCATCGACTACCGCTCAATGAAGGTTGCTCCCTTGTCAAGCAAAAGCTCCGAAGAACTCATCCTCAGATGTCCAAGAAGATTAAAGAGGAAGTTTAGAAACAGTTGGATGTGAATTTCTTAAAAGTCATCAATTACCGCCATGGATTGCAAATATTATGCTTATGCCTAAGAAAGACGGTAAGGTCAGGATGTGCATGGATTATAGGGATTTAAATGGAGCTAGCCCTAAGGATGATTTTCCTCTTCCTCATATTGATGTGTTGGTCGATAATACTACTCACTCTAAAGTTTTTTCCTTCATGGACGCCTTTTCGAGTTACAATCAAATTAAAATGGCTCTGGAGGATATAGAAAAGACAACATTTATCACGCCTTGGGGAACCTTTTTCTATAAGGTGATGTTGTTTGGTTTTAAAAATGCTGGGGCAACATATCAGTGTGCCATGGTTACTCTCTTTCATGATATGATTCACAATGAGATTGAGGTATATGTGGACGATATGATTGCTAAGTCTGACACGGAAGAGGAACATCTTGTTCATATGGAGAAGTTGTTCGAGAGATTAAGGCAATTCTTGTTTAGGTTAAATCCAAATAAATCCACCTTCGGGGTGAGGTCCGACAAGTTGTTGGGATTTATTGCAAGTGAAAAGGGTATCGAGGTTGACCCAGCTAAAGTGAAAGAGATACAAGAAATGCCCAAGCCAAAAACAGAGAAGGAAGTCTATGGTTTCTTGGGGAGGTTAAACTACATTTCTAGATTTGTTTCTCATCTCACGGCCACATGTGAACCTTTATTCAGATTGTTGAAGAAGAATCAGACAAAAAGTTGGAATGAAGATTGTCAGAAGGCGTTTGACAAAATAAAGGAGTATTTGCAGGAACCCCCGATACTCATGCCTCCGGTGGAAGGAAGGCCGCTAATCATGTATTTAACTATGTTGGAAAACTCAATGGGTTGTGTCTTTGGTCAGCATGACGAGACAGGGAAGAAAGAAAAAGCCATTTATTACTTGAGTAAGAATTTTACGAAATGCGAGTCAAGGTATTCATTGCTGGAAAAGACTTGTTGTGCACTTGCTTGGGCTTCCAGACGATTAAGACAATACATGTTAACTCACACCACCTACCTGATATCCAAGATGGATCCAATCAAGTACATTTTTGAGAAGCCGACACTTACAGGTAGGGTAGCCCGTTGGCAGATGATACTCACTGAATATGATATCCAGTACACTATGCAAAAGGCGATCAAAGGTAGTATATTGGCCGATCATCTTGCTCATCAACCCATGGACGATTATGAACCAATGAAGTTTGATTTTATAGATGAGGAAATAGTGTACATTCGGGATTGTAATATACCAGGCCCAGAGGAAGGACCTGAGCCAAGATCGCGTTGGACGCTTGTGTTCGATGGAGCCTCCAATGCCATGGGCAACAGCGTCAGAGCTGTTATTACTTCCCCTGAAGGATTCCATATTCCTTTCACATCTCGTATTTTCTTTGATTGTACTAACAATATGGCTGAATATGAAGCTTGCATTTATGGTATTTAAGTATCAATTAACATGCGGATCAAATATTTGAAAGTTTACGGGGATTCCAATCTTGTTATCATCCAGATTAATGGAGATTGGGAGACTCGTCATCAGAACCTGATTCCCTATCACGAGTATGTTATGAGGTTAATTCCATACTTCAAAGAGATCACATTCGAACACATTTCCAAAGAAGAGAACAATCTAGCTGATGCACTGGAAACTTTGTCTTCCATGTTCAAATTTAAGTGGGCTAACGAAGCACCTTTCATTACCATAAGAAGGTTGGATGAGCCAGCTTTTTGCTTTGAAGACAATTTGGAATCAGATGATAAACCATGGTTTTATCATGTCAAAATATATCTTGAAACACAAGAATACCTTGAAGAGGCGTCTGTCACAGATAAGAAGTTCTTGAGAAGATTTTCGACCAAGTTCTTTCTCAGTGGTGGTGTGTTGTATAAGAGGCATCATGATGGTTTACTGCTCAGATGCGTTGACAAAAGAGAAGCATCTAGAATCATTGAAGAGATACATGAGGGTGACTTCAGGACTCACTCCAATGGACATACCATGGCCAAAAAGATTTTGCGAGCTGGTTATTATTGGTCCACCATGGAAATATATTTTTACAATCATGCACAGATTTGCCACAAATGTCAAGTATATGATGATAAGGTGCATGTGCCGCCCGTACCATTGAATTTGTTGACCTCCCCTTGGCCGTTTGCAATGTGGGGAATCAATATGATCGACAAGATCGAACCAACTGCGTCCAACAGACACCGTTTCATTCTGGTTGCCATCGATTATTTTACTAAATGGGTTGATGTTACATCCTATGCCAATGTCACCAAGCAAGTGGTAACTCGTTTCATTAAGCACAATATCATCGATCGTTACGGAGTGCCTAAAAAGATCATTACCAACAATGGGTCTAATTTGAATAACAAGATGATGAAGGAGCTTTGTGAGTCCTTCAAAATCAAGCATCATAACTTTTCCCCGTATCGGCCGAAGATGAATGGAGCTGTTAAGGCGGCCAATAAGAACATCAAGAAGATTGTACAGAAGATGGTAGTAACCTATAAAGATTGGCACGACATGATTCCCTTTTCTCTACACGGTTATCGTACCACTATGCGTACTTCGACTGGGGAAACCCCATTTCTCTGGTTTACGGCATGGAAGCAACGTTTCTTGTAGAACTCGAAATTCCTTCTCTTAGGATCATGAAGGATGTTGAGCTTGATGAAAGTGAGTGGGTACAGAATCAACTGAATCAGTTAGAACTCATCGATGAGAAGAGGTTGACTGTTGTGTGCCATGGCCAGGTATATCAACAAAGGATGAGGAAAAATTCTGACAAAAAGGTGTGGCCCCAGTATTACAAGCCATCTGACCTTTTGCTCAAGAGGATAATTCTTCCCCAAGGGGATCCCAGAGGCAAGTGGGCTCCGACTTATGAAGGACCATTCGTGGTCAGAAAAGTTTTCTCTGGTGGAGTGAAGATGCTCGCAAACATGGATGGAGAATACTTCCCTCTTCCTGTAAATGATGATGTAGTCAAAAAATACTTTGCTTAAAAAAAGAGAGAACCCCGCTAAGTTGAAAACCCGAAAGGGCGGCTTAGGCAAAAAAAGGTGTGTCCTGGTGAATCGAAAATCCGAAAGGGCGATTCAGGAAAAAGTTAGGGACTTAAATAAAAATGAATGCGCTCATCATGGTTTCCTTTCTTTCTCTCTTTCAGTCACCTGAAAGAGGTTCAGAGACAATCCAAGACGCTTGTGCCAAAAGTAGGAAGACGTAGGCGTTAAAGTCATAAGAGTTATAGGAGAGTCGGAATTTGATAGATATTCATATTCCCATTGACATTTGTAAACACTTGTTTGTTTTGATATTTCATTTAGCTACTCCCAAATGTAAATTCCTTTTTCACAGGCTTATTTCTCAAAATCAATAAAAGATCCTCTCTTATATGTTCACATAAATTCCTTTTTACGGTTCTGTTTGCAAAAACGTCAAATATTTTTGAAAAACATGTGCATATGAATATTGTTGGCCCTATATAAACATGATAATCTAAGTTATCATTGCTTGAAATACGGATAATAATTACAACTGTCATGTTATGCAAGGGGCATGTTAATTTTTCTTCTTGTTGATACTTAGCCACTTTTCTTGTGGATGTTTTGCTAAGCCGTTTCATGACCCTATACTTGGGGAAAATGTTTACCTCTCCCTTTTTGAATGCTCATTTCTTCGGAAAGACACAAAGAAAATTATTCGCAACTTCCCTTCATATTAAAGTGATCATGTGTCAGAATAGGTGCATGTTTTCGGTACATTGACAAGTCCGAATAGAGACGATTCTCTTCCAGGGTGGCATTTTGCTCTTCTGTACTTTCATGTTTATTTTGATTGACTGATTTAACATTGTCTGCATGCAGGAACTTGTTTATTTTTTAATGTCAATCCTGATGCACTGAATATGTTTTCCTTGACGTGTTTCTTTTGTTTTTTATCAAACCGTTCATTATCATTCCTTAAATGATTTTCTGGCTTTTTGATACCAACTACGCCAACTCTTTTGCCTATTCAAAAAGATTAGAGGAAGGGCGATATCTCTGATTGTATGCTTTTGAGTAGAACCTTGTTGGAAATGTACAAGCCTTGTTTCAATCCCCAAAAACCGGAGATATAAGGGAGATAGAACCTCATTAACCCCTCTGAGCCTTCTAAGTAGTATTTTCTTTTCTGTTCGGAAAAAAACCTTGTTTTTAAACCCGGGGCAGGGTAGATGTTCAAATAATTTGATCGAGCATTTAAATTTCGGAAGCAGTGTCCCATTTAGGGATCACCACATTTTTATCCCTCGCATTATGAGGTCGGGAAAATGTCAAAACAACAAAAGTTATTTCTCCAGTGCAAAAAAAAACCACAACAAAAAAATCTTGAGGTCGAGATAGAATCGATACAACAATGGTTATCCCTCACCGACCAAGGAACGAGGCAGTCACTTTTCTTTCAAAAAAGTTCAAAGCCTCAAGGTCACAAGAGTTGTTCAAAAAGGAAAGGATGAATAAAAAAATAAATAAGTAAAAAGCCCCGCTAAGTCGAAACTTGAAAACAAGTCGCTTAGGCAAAAGTTAGGGCATCCCGCTGGACTTCTAAATTGAAATTCAAAAGAATTGGTCCAGGAAAAAGTTAGGGAAAGAAAAAAGGAGGAACTTGAAAAGCCTGAAAGGAAGAAAAGGATTATCCAATGAAAATCATCATCAAAAGAAACGTCGTATGATCGAACACCAAAAAAAAACCAAAAGTTAAAGTGACTGTCGTGTCAAAGTAACTATTGAGATCCCTTAATCATTATAGCCTCTTTTGAGAGATGAGTACTCGCATCAAGTTAACTGAACGTAGTACTAGAGAAAATCATAGAGAATGGGTGGGCACCAAATAATTTTGAGCCTTAAAATTTTTTTCTTAAAAAAAAACCGAGAACCAGGCCACTTTACAACCCTCAAAAGTACTAACTGAAACATGGGTTTAGCTCGAAAGCATACTACAACAGGATAGTGCTTCCTAAACATGTTTTACATATACATGTTGGTATCTTATCTCCTATATCATGTTTTTTAAAAGAAGAAAAGTTTTCGAAATTATGTACTCTAACTAGTGATTCACTCACGACAGAGATGCAACATCGTTTTCATTCAAGGTTTTAAATTTCAAGATTTACGTAATTGTCGCATCGGGGGTTGTTATTCTCATAATAAACATCCTTTTTCTTACAAAACAATTTTTTGACATCAAAAATAGCTTACACAATGAACATCAGTATAGAGCTTAAAGTTGTCAGGAGGGGAAGATTTGGTTGTTCTGTTGGACAGAGGCCATTTGTGTCTTGAAAAGGATATTTCCCTATCCCCAGTGAAGTTTCGCCTCCTCAGCAGAGTTTTTATTCCCCCGGAAATCTTTTTCAAGAGAAAGGCTTCGTTTTAAGACTCCAAGTCTGAAGATGTCGCATATCCCCAATGAAGTGGTTTAAATGGGAACTCACATTCTGAAGAAGTTTCAATTCTCTAGCGGAGTTGCTGATTAGAGATTTATCGTCTTGATTTCTCATCTCCCAGCTAATATGTTGCTTGGGGCATCCCTATGTTAGGGTCTTTCCTTGTCCCCAGTAAAGTCGATACTGTGTGACTATCTGTGCGATCCATCCAATGGTTGCGTTCCAAAATTTCAAAAGTCTCCAACAAAATTCTCTTCGATAGAGTTTTGTTTTCCCAGTGAAATCTCGTTTTCTCAATAGAGCTTTGATCCCCCTGCAAAGGTTTTAACACCTCATGTATGATTTATTATCTCGGTGTCATCCTCAACACGACTGCGCGCTCTCTTTTCTAGAGATTACAGTCTTGCCCTGATCTTCACCCATTATGCCCAATATCCATTTGGCATCACTCTCTAGAAGCTACAGTTTTGATCTGATCCTCTCTAGGAGTTTGCAATTTATTTTTGCAACTCCTCTCTGTGTTTGTAGCCTGTTTTTACCGGTTACTCATTTGTTATTCCCCGCAGAGTCTCATCTCCTAAAGGGTTTCTCTCCAGCTTTTCCTCGTATCTTCTCTTCTCCAGCAGATTTTGCAATTTATTTCTCTAAAGTCTTGCCAAATCCTGACTTCTTGGTCGCTGGCTTCTCGATTCACCATTCCCTAGTGAAATACTTAAACAAACATGCATCATTACATTGTGTTGTACCCCAAAATTTTCCCTCCCATATTTCTCAACACATTGCAAGTGAGGTACCCAAATTGCTCAAGGAAGTTCAAGAATTGACCAGACAAACTCTCTCCTAAGGCAGTATACCTCAAATTAGGGTTTCCATCTTCATCAAGATGTGTTAACTACAAAGTACTCAAATGCTCACCATTGTCCTAATATGTTCTCAAGATCATCCATGTCAAGTTTCAAGCATTGCAGAAGAAGTTTACTCAGTCAATTGCTCAAATGCCTGGAAATCAACTGTACTAGGTCAAAAGTAAACTGTGGCCCACATACAGTAAAACCTCAATATTTATGGTCAACATCCTCATTTTGAATTATTATCCATCATTTGATCAAGGGTTGATCATGATTCCTCAAGGATTGCTCACAATTCATCAAAACCAACATTTGCTAAATTAGGGTTTTACAGGAAAAGTCAACTCAAATTTGACCAAGCATAACTTTCTCATACTTTATCAGAAATGACCCATCCAAGCTAATTTTGAAAAGGATGCAATTCCATACAATTCATCTTCATATCCCAAGTCCAAAATATGCACTCACAAAAAGATATGAATTTTGACATTATAGGCCCTTTTGAAAAGTCAACAAAAACACCTTTTGGGTCAAACCTTCATACATGAACATGGAAGACTCAATTGAGATAATACCAAAAGGGTTGTTTAGAGGACATACTAAGATTTCTAAAAAGTCCAAGAACACCTCTCTAGGGTCAAAATTGAGAGAGTTATGCATTGGCCAAGTTGACCATTTTTGTAAAATCGTCAAAAGTCAAATGTGCTCAAATTTGCATTTTTTGCTAAATGGGCCCAACTTTTTATGCTTGCACCTCAATTATAATGTGGTCCACGACTCAAATGTTCACTCACCCATTATGTTCTTCAATTTTCAATTTATTTTGATTTTTCAATAATTAAAAAGTGAATTAAATTAAATAAATGATGAAAATTAACAAAGATATGATTTGATTTGTTTTTTTGACAGTTTGGCAATCAAGATATGCTGAGTTAACAAGATCAAATCGAATCAAGGTCAATTGGTACAAGAAAGGCATGATTTGGCTCAAAATAGCAACATATCATATAGCTTGCAAATCAAATCAAATCTTGGATAAATGCAAAGATTTAGTCCAAGTTTGTTAACCTAATTCACTCTAGTTTATATAGTGAACAATTCCAGATCAAAAGACAGGGGTTAGAGTCATGAAAAAAGGCAGAGCAAAGTCACAAAATTCAAAGAAAAGTGTGAATTGGTTTTCACTCCACAGGCCATCTCGAGCCATCCTAGCTATCTCAATCCATTGCTGGACGTCCCAGGAAGCTGTCCCAATCGTTTGCAAGGCCTGAAACACCCAGAAACGCGCGCTACACCTCATACGGTTTAAAATAATTTTCCAATTCGATTATCATAATTCTTGCATCATTAGCACTTTTGATTATTATATTCGTGTTTGTCATCATGTTTACAAGCTAACCATGTCATTTAATTGCGTTTTTGAAGCCTGTACACGATGTTGCCATTGCTAGGGTTTTTGTGTTATTTTTAGGGTCTCTTTGTACAGGAACAATTGGGCCTTGAATCAGGTACCATGATGCTCGTGAGGATGAGACGAGTTGATTGGTACCATTACCTTTCATTTATCTTGCGTGTACAACATTTTTTAAATATGCAGGGTTATACCTATAATAGATGTATGTAGTTAAAAGTCCCTTCGTCTAAGACCACGATTCCAAGAAGAAGAAGATGCGTGTCATCCAGCCATTCGTCCGTTTGAATCTCGTGCGCTTTGGAATCAGCTCTTTTATTTTTTCTTATATTATTTTTTATTATTATTGTAATAACAAGTTAACAACGCAAATCAGTTAGCAACGCATCATTGGTAGGGAGTACAAGGACCTGGGTTCGATCCTAGGTCCTCACAAAGTGCATTTTCTTGTTTTACCTTTGCAGATCCAATGCAATACTCCCTCACACGCCTTCCATACACCCTCAATATCTGGCCACTAGATGCCCAGCTAGTCAGATCCAACGTGCCAGCAATGAAGGTCCATGGTATTCCTCAAAGTCAACAAAGCACCAGATCCGGAGCTGACCAGGCCTGGAGCTTAATGGGCCAAAGATTTTTAGTTCCACACCCCCAGCATTGTTATTCAACACAGGCCCATTCTAAATTTCTTTATTTTATTTTATTATTTTTTCTTTATTCCTTGCAATTTACTATTTATATTTTAAAATCAATTTTTTATAAAAAAATCCCAAAATCAAGAATTCATAAATTTAGAGTTTTTTTATTATTATCAAATTTAATTTTCGATTAATTAGCTTAATTTAATTTAGGGTAACTTTAACTTATTTTTACAATTAAAATCAATTAGAAAACTAGGTTTAAATTCTTGATTTAATTATTTTCTTTTTTCAAACAAAAACACAAAAAATAGATTAACTTAATTATTTTTCTTAATTAAAATTAATTAGTAATTAGGTTCTTTTTTTATTCAATTATTCCTTATTTTCTCAAATAACAAAACTTGACAAAAAAACATTTTTTCTTTAATCAATCGCAAGTAGGATTAGTCAAAGGGTCAAAACCCTAATCGCCTCGCATTTAACTTACCATGCGCATTTAATTCTTTTATTATTTTTGTAACTGTTTTGAGGATGTAATAGTTTTAATTAGGGTTCTTAAATTTCTGCAACTTTATTTACTATCAACGACAATTATGTAACTATCAAAGCCATGTAATAAGCGTAGGTTATTTTTTCCGCTTTTACTTTCTGCAAAACTATTTAACTGTCTAGATGTATGCTAATAGGATTGTATGGCAAGAATGCATGACAAAATTAAAATGGTTAGAAAACCCTAATGTGCAAAGATAATAAACTGAAAATAAATCACTCGTACATATTCACTATTAGGGTATACTCTCACTTCGATTGCCTTCGGTAAACGATCATTAAGCATAGATATTTTAGTGGTTTCCCTCCAGTCTAAAAGATCAAATTGTCCCATTCGAATGTTGCCTTGGAAATGTTGCCTCAGAAATTTCTCCTCGGAAATTTTGCCTCGGAAAGATCTTAAGACTCTAGGGTTACTACTAAAGTTTTCTAACTATTGCTTTAGTGATTGTACTTGTCCCTTTCGAATTGTCCCTTACAAATTCCGACGATGGTGTTACCTATTTCTCAATAGTAGGATAGCGCTGTCTAAAGGAAACAAGAATAGAAATGATCTTTTTTCGAGTGGGTAGATGGTAGTAGGTACTTGCTCAAATCAAAACTTTTCACACTTACACTTTTCAAACAAATGTTCAAAACAACTTCATCACACCCTTGAGGACTGATACAAGGGTTATCACGAAGTAAAACATTTTCAAGACAAGCACACACAAGCAATTTGGAAAAATGAGCAAGTACCTAAGAGCCCGTAGATAACTACGGATAGAAAGCCCCCGTACTCAGAATCTCGAAAAAGGATTTTTTCTGTACTTTTTTCCTTTCTGGTTGGATGAAATAAAAGTCGATGGTGACTCTTGCTTACTGCGACATTTTGCGAATAAAAAAAATGCAAAACGCAAACCGGTATTAAACAGTCGGTTCTGCCACCGTATCACAGAACTGGCGACTCTGCTGGGGAGTTATAAGTGGGGTATAACTTAGGATCTAGGTCATTAAAATTGCTTCTTTTGATTCCTTTGTTTGCTTTATTTTTGAAGGTTTTGTGTGGGGTTACTATAGATCCTATACCCGGATCTGGGGGAACTCATTAGGTATGTAACAATAGACTGTGAGGGAACTGTACGACATAGACCGATACGGTTGAAGCAGTAGCTACGTTGGTGTGGCACTTTGGTTGGTACCAATATCCCTTGTGGTGAAACGAGGAGAATACGGGGCCGCTGCGTGGTGTCGTGAAGCACTAACGAACCTTAGAACCTTAGTTGAACAACTTGGCCATTAGAAAGTAGCGAGATAGCCAGCCTCAGTGTAGAGCTAAGGATTGGTTGATATTTGATGCTACACTCATTGAGATCATACTTTCGGAATATTCCGGCCGTAAGAAAAGATTGCGTGAGCTGAAACCATGACTGATAAAGGATGGTCAGTGATATTGAGATCCTCTAGAACCCGGTTACTTTTCTAGGACAGGTTTGAAACCAACTTAACTTCAAGAGGGTATTACCTTTGACCTCATGTAAGCCTTAAACCTAAGGGCTTTGTGTGATTTTACTATGTTTGCAATACCTGTGTTTGCTATACATGTGGTTTATCATGACATCATGCATCATAACATGGCATTCATGCTTCATTACACTAACCATTTCAAAGACTAAGGGAACTTATCTTTGTTCTGTTTTGCAGATCATGACTTCCGTGCATAGAAATACTATCTGAATCAGTTTTGTGAAGATACCTTCCCAACTCAAAGAGCTAGTATCAAGAGTTTCTGAAACTCATACTTTCATTAAGAGACACGGTAAACTTCTCAGCCTGGTTACTTCAAACTTTGATGAACAGATGATGAGTGTACTTTTTCAATTCTTCAATCCCAAGCATCACTTCTTTACCTTTCCAGATTATCAGTTGGTACCCACCTTAGAAGAATTCTCTCAGCTATTAGGGATACCCATTCTTGAATAGGTACCCTTTACAGGTATAGAAGAAGTTCCTAAGCCATAAGTCATTGCCTCAGCTTTGCATTTGAAATGGGCTGACGTGGTATCCAATTGGGAAACTCTAAGCGGAGTCGAGGGTTTTCTAGCCAAATTTTTGATAGACAAGGCTCAACTATTTTGGGATGATATGGATTTTCAGGCTTTTGAGGAGGTCTTGGCTCTTCTTATCTATGGTTTAGTTCTCTTCCCTAATTCGGATTCCTTCGTAGATGTGAATGCTATCAAGATTTTCCTTTCTCGCAACCCTGTGCCTACCTTGCTTGGAGATATTTTGCACACTCTCCATACTCGTACCATGAAGAGAAGAGGGACTCTTATGTGCTGCATGTTGTTGCTGTTGAGGTGGTTTATTTCTCACCTCCCTAAGTCTGTATCGAAGAACGAAGAAGGTTTGGGTTGGTCACAAAGGATAATGTCACTCGCTCATACGGACATTCTTTAGTGTTCCCGAGCTATGGAAGATATTGCTATTATTGACCGTTGTAGGGAGTACCCTATTGTCCCATTACTTGGTATCAAAGGGGGTATAACTTACAATCCTTGTCTAGCTTTGCGACAATTTGGTCATGCTCGAAGGGATGGTCCCCATGAGTTACTTATTGAGGGCATTGTATTCAACTATGAGGATGATGTTAATGAGTATCGCCGGAGGTTCATACGAGCTTGGGGCATGGTAAACAGATCTGACCCCAAAGATTTGGGACCAAAGACTTCCATTCCTATGGAGCCTTACCTCCAATGGGTACGAGCTCGTGCCCAGAAGCTTATGATGCCTTATGTGGCCGTATTACCAGTTATTGTGGAGCCCACTACTGAAGAAGGCATTCCTTACACGGTTCTCTATCCTTACATACCCACTGATCTTGGGGAGTTACAGAGGTCTTGGATTCAGCTGAAGAATGAGCGGGATACTTACAGGGAACAGTTCCATGATCAAGAGAGGAACATTTTAAAGCTCACCAGGCAGCTCCAGGAAGAAAGAGTGCTCAATGATTATATTAGCACAAAGAGAAAGCGTCCATGGGACTTTTGATTTTTCTTTTCTAGTTTTAGATTTGTTTTATTTACTTATTTGTAACGCCTTAAAGGCATTTTAAACCTTCAAATTTAAGCTAATAAAGTTTTTGTTTATTTTGGTTTGCAAATTTAAATTTCCTGAAGTCTTTGAAATCATTACATGCGCATCCCATTATCATACACATCATTACAGGTACCACTACAGGTTTCTCATCTTCTTTGCTGTTTATTTAAGCAAAAATGTATTCCGATCAAGCCATCAAAGATCTTCAGGCACAGAACGCCCAGTTCCAATAGATGTTCATAAGTCTGGCAAAGGGGCAGGACAATCTGAAAACCCTCATTCTGAAAGAGAAGAAGAAAAAGAAGAAGGTTGTCGGTATTCTGAATATGGGCAGAAGGTTTGGAGAGCGGTTGAAGTGACAAGCTAATATGACCTCTTCATCCAAGGAAGGGGAGAATCAAGAAGAAGAGAAGAACCCCAGTCCTGCAGTTTATGACAACGATACTTATTACAATGATGAGCAATATCCTCCTGCTGAGGATAGATACAAACAACTAGAAGACCGTCTGAGTGCCATGGAAGTTCAGAGGATACCTGGTTTGGATTTCGAATAATTGGGACTGGTATCAGGAGTGGTCATCCCTCAGAAGTTCAAAGCTCCGGTTTTTGCCAAGTATGATGAAGTGTCCTGCCCAAAGCTCCATCTGCGCTCTTATGTCAGAAAAATCCAACCCCACACCGCTGATAGAAATTTGTGGGTGCACTTCTTTCAAGATAGTCTGTCAGGGACTCAACTTGAATGGTTCTACCAGTTGGAAGGAGCCAGTGTTCGAAACTGGGAAGATCTTGCTGCTGCTTTCTACAAGCAGTATCAGTACAATTCCAACCTTGCTCCCACTCGTACTCAACTCCAGAGTATGTCCATGGATGCAGGTGAAGGTTTTAAAGATTATGCTAAAAAATGGAGAGACTTGGCTGGGAGAGTTCAACCCCCTTTGTCTAATAGGGAGTTGGTTGATATGATTCTAGGAATGCTATCAAGACCATTTTTCAATCACTTAATCGACAACTCGTCATCTGGTTTCACCGAGCTGATTTTAACTGGAGAAAGAGTAGAAGCTAGAATTCAGAGTGATAAAATACAGAAGGATGCCTCCTCGAGTTCAGCAAAGAAGCCTTTCGCTGGTAAGAAGGAAGCCAGTGCGGTCTATAGCCCGAGGGGCCAAAGCAGATCTGAACACCGTCAAACGGTAAATGCTCTAATGATACCAAGACCTGCAGTTGCTCCATAACGCAACAATCAACAAAGGGTGGAAAGACCACAATGGCAGTTTACCCGCATCAACATGACTTTGGCTGAAGTTATACCTCATTTATTAAAATCCAACTTGGAAACCTTGAAAGAGGCTCCCAAGCATCCAAACACTACCTCTCCCAGATACAATCCCGACACGCGGTGCGCCTACCATTCTGAGAGTCCTAGCCATGATACAAGTGATTGTTGGGCTCTGAGAAACAAAGTACAAGACTTGCTTGAAGCCAAGGAGATAGAGTTCGATGCTCTAGAAAAGTCGAACATTATAACTGCTCCCATGCCCAAACATGGTCGTGGAGTTAATTCTGTTCACACTGATTTATTTGTGACCTCTGTTGAAGAAATTTCTACTCCTCTTATGACTGTTAAGAAGAATTTGTTGTTGGCCGGTTTATTTCCGGGTTGTGGTGAAGGTTTCCACATGTGTTCGATTCTACCTTCTTGTTGCCATTTGTTGAAGTCAGGTGTTCAGCGCCTGATGGATAATAAAGAGATTTTGTTTGAGAACACTGTGATCCCTGTTGTTCCCATTGAAGACGTCGCTATTATAACCATTTCCGCCAATCCTTCCAAGGTTTCCTCGAGAACACCTGTTAGGATTACACCTGTTCAAAGAATTGCTCCGCTGATAATCAATATTCCTGGTCCTATCCCATACACCTCAGACAAGGTTATCCCATGGCATTATGGTGCTGATGTGTACTATCATGGTTTTGTACCCCAAAATTTGCCCTCCCATTTCCCCAACATTTCTCATTACAAGACCCTTGGAGCTCAAGATCCAATTAGGGTTTCCTCTGCTAAAGACTCCTCCTTGCACTGTTGACCCAAATTAGGGTTTGTGTTTGCACAAAGATGTTTTAACCTAAGATGTCTAAGATGACTTCCATGCTTCATTTTGGACTCACAAGTTTATCCATACCAAGTTTCAAGTCTTGATTCCAAACTTTGCCCAGTCAATTGGACAGTTGACCTAGAAATCAACTGTATTGGAGAAAAAGTCAACTGTGGTCAATTGACAGTCAAACCTCATGATTTTTGACCCACATCAACATATTGAACTCATATAAACCATTTGGTCAAGTTTGGATCACAATTCCACAAGAAATTTGATTAGATCACCAAAAGGGCAAAATGGTCATTTTTAGGGTTTTGACTGCACAAAGGCAATTTTTGACTGTTTGACCTAACCAATGGCAAACCAAGCTCATATATGGACTCAAGGACCCCATGGAATTGTCTTGACATGTTCAACCAATTCAAAAGATCCCAAATGCACAAGATTGACAGATGAATTTCCCAGTCAATTGATCAATTTTTTACTGTATACTGAAAAGTCAAACTTTGACTTTTTGGTCAAAATCAAGTGTCAAGATTCATTTTTCATCAAAACATGTCAAACTATGAAACTTGTTCATCAAGAAATAAAATTTTTCAAATTAGGGTTTAAAATGAAGAATTTTCATAACTTAGAATTTTTCTAAGTTATGAAAATCCCTAATTATTTCCTAACTTTGTCCCACTTTTTCATCAAGATGCATTTGGATTCAAGGAAAAGTCAAAACATGAAAGTTATAGTCCATTGAAAAATCTACAACTTTGATTCACAAAGTTTCCTCAAAAGAAGCTTGTAGCTCAAGTTATGATTTTTGGAACAAGGGTGCAAAACATTCTTAACTTAGAGAAATTTTGACCTATTCTAGGCAGGATTTTTGCCTAACTTCATGACCACTTTTCACATGCTTCCACTTGGAATTTCAATTTGCATTACAGAGATGGATTGTAGTACATATTCCAAGCTTTCCAAAATGTCCAAGAACTCATCAAACAACCTCATGGTTGGGGATAATCGAATTTGGCAATATGGGCAAAACTCACTTTGCTCATGGCCAATTTACATGTTCATAACCTTGCACTTTTGAACTCAGCATGTCCTAAGATGGATTACAGGTCCTTTATCTCATTAACACTCATAAATTTAATTCAAACCCCTTGTGTTCAAGCCTTATATTATGTGTCTAAGCATTGCATACAAGATTAAGCTACAATTAGAAAAAGCAATATATCCATTTTTGAAAAGTGGAACTTTATGTCAAGTTTGAAAATCAAGAAGTACAAGGCCATATCTTTGGGCACAAGTTCAGAAGCATGTCACACTGATCAAGGGGGATGTTTGCAGCACATTAGAGGGGCCTGTACAAGTCTAGAGAACCAAGTTGATTTTTCTTACTTAAGTGTGAAGAAACTTGCATATTACACACCAACTCTCATTTCAGCAAAAAGAAGCTTAAGAAAAGTTGTTGTACACCTTCCAAATAACATAACTGAGCTGAAACACGAGCCTATAACCTTCAATATCTCCCCATTCACAGAAACACCATAAAACTGCAAAAACAGGGCATAAGCTGCAGTTTGAATCCTATAGCTCAATCCACTCGTGCATTTTCATCCAAACCAGTTTAAACACATTCCCTACCATCCATACAAACTGTCCCAAGCCTTGGAAGCAAACTGTAACACCTCTAACCAACTTCACCATTTTCACATTTTCTGTTTTGCAGGTGGATTGCTATAGCTTGATTCACTTGGTTTCAAAGCAAACTAAAGGTTGGAATAGCATCTCTGAACTTCAAGCAAGCTGTACCAATCCTCATTTTTCCTTGAAGGTGCCTCCATTGTCAGACACGATCCAAGCTGAACAGGTAAGTTCATGGACCTCTATCTCTCAATATAGGAAGAGTTAGATCTAAGTTTGTGAATGAAAAATGTTCTATTCATGCCCCTGAAGCTATACATATCTTTACTTTCCATTTATGTTGCATGTGCTGAGAGAATTTGAGACCTGAACATTGACAAAAACTTAGGTTAAGAATTAGGGATGGAGAAATTCTCTCTCATTTCTGAGAGTTAGGTTAAGTTTATTATATGTATGGAATCGTGGCTTGATGCTTAACATTTTTCATGTTGTGAGTTTGTGCTAAAAGTCCAAGAATCTGGAGATAGCAGAGGCGCGTGTTTTGTACAAAGAAGCTGGAGGTTGAAGAAGACAGAGTCTTGGGCTGGGCCTGAGATTTGTTTTTCCTTTTCACATCCCTGCATTTCACATGCACCCCCTGGCCCATTTTGAGTTTTACTTGTCATTTTCTATTTTTTCCTTTTTGATTTTGTTTCCATATTTTTATTTAAGTATGAAAAAATATTAAAATCATTTTTTCCATATTTTTTGCATTTATTTTGATATTTATTAGGTTTTATTTAGTTTTGTATAAAATTAAACCTAAATATACTATTATTTTAAAATACAAAAAAAAACAATACAAACATGTTTTATTTCTGATTTTCATTTTATATTATCTCTTGAAAACATTTTACATAGAATATACTTTTTTTTAATAATATCAAATATTTTATTTTTGTACATATAATATATATTTAATAAATAATGTAAATACATGTATATTTATTAATATATTTAGGGAAAATACAAAGAATTAATATATTTTATTTTTTTTAGTATTTTGACCTCAAAAGTATTTTTTTTTTACAATATACCTTCTTTTATTTATTTTTGCACATAATTAATAAATATTGCATATATTATATAATAAATACCTTTTATTCATAAAATTAGGGTTTTGCCCTAAATGCATAAAAATACCAAAAATTAATTAATTTCATTTTTTTGTTTATTTGACATATAAAAAATACTTTTTTCATACATATAAAAAACCTTTTTTTGCATCTTGCACATTTATTATATTTTCATTTTTATTTAATTGTCGTATATTAAATAGTTTGTATAATTCAATTTGGATGTAATAGTTTAGGTTTAATTTCTTGCTAAAAAATCCCCATTTGAACATTTGTACCCCCCATCCCATATATTGTGTTGTAATAACTTAGGACCTTTTACTTTTCGCATTTAAAATCTTTCTAATTATGCCACGTTAGAATTAGGGTTTTGTATGCAAAATTAATCAAAAATAGTTTGACCTAATTTCAAGATAAACAAGCATGAAAATGGACAACACTAATCACACTTACATCCCTAGGGTACTCCACTTGTTACCTTCAAGAATGGGCCATATTGCATGTTAGGTATCTTTGGCAAAAACAAAACAATCAAATGATCATAGTCCCTCGATGACGCTTTCGAAAGTCGCCTAAAAAATGATCAAGTCCCTAAAGGAAAAATTGCCCAAATATATTTGGTACCATTGCAATCATGGTCTAAACGATGACCCGCGCCCGTCCCGTTAACATCCTAACACAAGATTGTCCACCAAACACAATGGTGGAACAAAATTGTTAAAAGGGTTAAAACATAGGAAAGATCTTTGAGAAATTTAGGGTAGATAGCTCTTGGTTACTTGCCAACTTGCAAAACAAAAACACTTGCCTATTTTTCAAAACCACACATCACAACACACTTTCAAAACAACTTTCAAACCTTGAAAACTTTTCAAAAGATATTCACCTTTGTATACATTCAAACATGGATCATTACAAAGGTTTCCACAACAAATGGCCTCTTTTCAAAACATTTTCAAACCCACACACAAAGCACCATTTCAAACAATTGAAAATGCAAGGCAAGTGATCTAAGCAAGTAACTAAGAGCCCATGGATAACCATGGATAGAAAGGGTGCTAATACCTTCCCTTTCTATAATCTACTCCCCGAACCCAAGAAAACATCTCAAAGGTTTTTGCTGTGCTTTTTAACCTTTCCTTAGGATAAAATAAAAAGTCGGTGGCGACTCTTACTCAATCGAAACATTTGCGAAAATAAACGCAAAACCCAAGTCAGTTCTTCCACTGTATCACAGAACTGGCGACTCTGCTGGGGACATCTTTTAAAAGTGGAGTAACCTTAGGGCTTAGATCACCCTCTTACATGACTAATTGTTTGTTTTGATTGCTTTATGTCTTGGCTCTCTTGTTTGGGTTTGCAATCCTACACCCATATTTGGGGAAACATTCATAGATAGCAATACGTTGTGGAAACTGTGCGGGGTATACCGACACGGTTGAAGCAATAGCTATATTAGTGCGACATATTTGTGAGTACCGGTAACCCTTGAGTTCAATCAAGGAGAGTACGGGGCCGCTGAGTGATGTCACTAAGCACTAATGACCTAGAACCTTACTTGACCATCTTGGCCTTTCATTAGGGGTAGTGAGATGACCGGCTTTGGTGCAGTCCGAAGTTTGTAGATACTCGATACTACACTCATTGAGAGTTGTTTTCTTGGAATATTTTGGTCGCTAGTTAAGTGGCTAAACCAAAACAATGAACAATGAAAACAATCACGTGATATTGAGCTCCTTAGAACCCGGTTACTATTTATAGGACAAGTTTTTAAGCCAACTACACTCAAGAGGGTACTTACCTATGAAACCTCATGCAAGCCTGAAACTAGGGTTTGGTGTGAATTGCTTGTACATATGTCTGTGCATACATCATGAACATCATGAAGCATCATATGCATTCACTAACCATTTCAAGGGTTTAGATCTTCATCTTTGTTCTTGTTTTGTAGGTCATGGAAATTCCTCGCAGGAAAACTATCCAAGTCAACCTTGTGAGAATCCCTCCTCAACTCAAGGAGCTCACATCAAGAATTCCGGAAAGCTCTCCCTTCAGTGAAAGACATGGTAGACTGCTCAGCTTAGTCAACACCAACATTAAAGAGGACATGATGAAGGTGTTGTTCCAGTTCTTTGACCCTCTTCACCACTGTTTCACATTCCCCGACTATCAATTGGTGCCCACTTTGGAGGAATTTTTTCAACTCTTGAGAATTCCTATCCTTAATCAACTACCTTTCAACGGTACGGAAAAGGAACCAAAGCCTGAAGATGTTGCTCAAGCCCTCCACTTGCAACCATCTGACATCAAGGGGCATTGGGAAACTAGAAGCGGTGTCAAAGGCTTCTTAGAAAAATTCTTGTTTGAGAAGGCCCAAGAATGTTGGAATTCATTGGACCTACAAGCCTTTGAAGAAATTGTGGCCCTCCTTATCTATGGGTTGGTCTTGTTCCCAAATCCTGACCAGCTTGTAGATGTCAACGCCGTCAAAATCTTCTTATCCAGAAATCCCATACCAACATTGCTTGGGGACATTCTTCACTCATTTTACACTCGAACAATGAGAAAGAGGGGTGTTCTCATGTGCTGTACTCCTCTCCTTGCAAGGTGGTTTATTTCGCACCTTCCACAATCTGTCTTGAAGAATGACCAAGGCCTAAGATGGTCACAACGGTTGATGACCCTTACTCACTCTGATGTACATTGGTGTTCTCGGTCCAGAGAAAATGTCATCATCGTCGATCGTTGTGGAGAGTTCCCTAATGTTCCATTGCTTGGCATTAGAGGAGGCATTACCTATAATCCTTGTCTAGCCTTGAGACAATTTGGATATGCACGGAGGGATGGCCCTCATGACATGTTGATTCCTGACCTAGTTTTTGACTTCGACAACGATGCGCAAGGACTTCGCCAAAGATTCATCAGAGCTTGGAGGATGCTAAACAAGGTGGACAGCAAGACACTAGGGCACAAGAACTCCACCCCACTTGAGCCTTATCTCAAGTGGGTACGAACTCGAGCCCAGAGTCTGATGATGCCTTATCCTCATGTTCTCCCTGTGATTAAAGAGCCCGTTACGGAAGGAGAGGTCCCCTACACCATCCTATATCCTGACATGCCTACATCGTGGGAGGAGATGCAGAAGAGTTGGATCCAACTCAAGGAGGAACAGAACACTTTTGAGGCCAGCTTCTACGCCAATGAGAAGAAGGTTTTGGAGCTTACCCGCCGACTCCATGAGGAGGAGACCCTCAACACCTACATCGCACCAAAGAGGATGCGCAACGTCTTTTTACCTTGAGAAGTTTTTGTAATATTTGGCCCATAGGGCATTTATGTACTGACAAATTTCTTCTTATTAATATGACGTGCGTTCCTTTTGTTTGCAACAATTTCTAACTTTCTAAATCCTTGAATGCATTGCATACATAAGCATACCATTCATCATGTGCATAAGCAGGTCTCCACACCAGGTTTCCTTATCTTTCTGCTGTTTATTTCAGTAAGATGGATCTCGAACAGACGGTCAAGGACTTACAGTCTCAGAACGCACAGTTTCAACAACTCCTGATGACCTTGGCTAAGGGTCAGGAAGATCTGAAGACCCTGCTTGGAAACAAAGACCAAGTGAAGAAGAAGAAGAAGAGAGTCGGGGTGGCTACCTTGGGGAGAAGGTTTGAGGGTGAAGCCAGAAGGGTTCTTGAATTTCCTTCCGCATCCGAAGAAGAAAACAGTAAAGGAAAAGGGGTTGCGGTACCTTCCGAATCCGAAGCTGAGGAAGAAGAGGCTGAAGAAGACGAAGACTACTCAGAACAACAATACCCGCCGGCTGATGACAAGTACAAGAGTTTGGAGGACAGGTTAGCAGCTATGGAGCTGCAGAGAGTTCCAGGCTTAGATTTCGAAGATTTGGGATTAATTGCTGGAATTGTGATCCCCCCGAAGTTCAAAGTGCCTATTTTTGCAAGATATGACGGGCTGTCCTGCCCAAAAATGCACCTAAGGTCATATGTCCGAAGAATCCAACCTCACACATCTGACAGAAACCTTTGGGTACATTTCTTTCAAGATAGCCTGTCTGGCACTCAGCTAGACTGGTTTTACAAATTGGAAAGGTCGGAGATACGTAGTTGGAAGGATCTGGCAGCTGCTTTTTATCGCCAATATCAGTACAATTCTGACCTGGCACCAACCCGCACTCAGCTACAGAGTATGGGAATGGCCTCAGGTGAGGGATTTAAGGAATATGCCCAAAAGTGGCACGATCTGGCTGGAAGGGTGCAGCCACCTCTTTCTGATAGAGAACTTGTTGATATGTTCCTTGGGACCCTGTCTGGTCCATTCTTTAATCATCTGATCGGTAGCTCTTCCTCGGGGTTTACTGAATTAATTCTGACTGGCGAGCGGGTAGAAGCCGGTATCAAGAATGGGAAGATTCAGAAGGATGCCTCTGCATCTACAATTGCTAAGAAATCATTTCCAGCAAAGAAAGAAACAGTTGTTGTGTATTCTCAAAGGGGAGCAGGAAGAAGTGAGCGCAGGCCGACTGTGGGGGCCGTAATGATCCAAAATCCACCAAATGATCAGCCTCGCAATAACCCGTCCAGACCTAAACAACAATGGGGAGAACGGCCACCACGGCAGTTCACCCGCATTAATATGACGCCCGCGCAAGTTCTTCCACACTTGTTAAAGCTGAATCTCACAAATATTAAAGAAGCGCCGAAAAATGTGAATACAACCTCACCAGCCTACAATGCCAATGCCAAATGCGCCTACCATTCCGATAGTGTCGGACATGACACAAATAATTGTTGGGCGTTGAAAAATAAAATTCAAGACTTAATAGATGCAAAGGAAGTGGAGTTCGATGCTCCAGAGAAACCAAACGTGATATCTGCTCCGATGCCGAAGCACGGTCGAAATGTCCATGCTATTGAGGAAGATTTGTATGTTTCTGATGTCAATGACCTGATAACTCCGTTGTTAACCATCAAGTTAAATCTGTTAAAGGCCGGGATTTTCCCGGGTTGCAAAGAAGACTGCTACTGTTATTACTCTCTGCCAATTGACTGCCCGTTACTGAAGAAAGGCATCCAAGGCCTGATGGACAGTCAACAAATTCTGTTTGAAAAAGTTTCTGCTATTCCAACCCCTACTGAAAATGTTTCAATTATCACCATTCACGCCAATCTTTCCAAGGCCATCAGAAAGCCTGTTAAGATTACATCTGCTACAAAGTCTGTTCCTCTGAGGATAACTCTGCCAGGGCCTGTCCCCTACAGTTCTGAAAAGTCAATACCATGGAATTACGGTGGAGAAATCTACTACCATGGTATTAAACAAGTTGAAATAACCGAAGGAAGCTCTGATGAAGAAGATGCCAGCATTGGGAACATTGCCGGCACAAGCAAGATCACTCGAAGTGGGAGAATATTTTCTCCAGAGATTGCTCCCCCAAAGGCAATCTTTGGACCCTCATCTGCCGCCGAAGTTACTCCTGTACCAATAAAACTTTTCGCTAGAGCCCCATTTATTGAAGATGCTGTTGTTCCTGTTGTTGTCCCTCCTACCTCTAATGATAAGGGTAAAGGGATCCAAGATGAGCTCGTCTAGACGAGGGCTCAACCTTTGGTCATCCCGGAAACCTCTAAGAAAGAGATAGAGGAGATCTTAAAGATAATTAAGAAGAGTGATTATGACGTGGTAGAACAACTGGGGCAAACCCCCTCGAAAATCTCCATGTTAGCATTGCTACTCTGTTCAGAGGCACACGCCAAAGCATTGATAAAATTTCTGAAGACAGCCCATGTACCCCAGGAAACCTCTGCCGACCAATTCCAAAACTGTGTAGCCAGTCATACAGCAGACAACGGTTTAGGTTTCTCTGATGCTGACCTAACCTCAAAAGGAAGAAAACACAACGACGTGTTACATGTGTCAATAGAATGCCAAGGGACTACTCTGGCCCATGTTCTAGTTGATATTGGTTCTTCTCTGAACGTACTGCCTAAGAAGGCCCTCGACCGTTTAGACTGTGAAGGTTTGGAGTTAAGGCCAAGTAACATCATTGTAAGGGCGTTTGACGGGTCAAAGAGAATGGTACATGGGGAGGTAGACATTCCCATTAAGGTTGGCACAGAGGTTTTCCCCTCAACTTTCTATGTGATGGACATCCGTCCGTCATACTCTTACTTATTGGGGAGACCATGGATACACAATGCTGGGGCAGTCACCTCTTCCCTACATCAAATGCTGAAGTACCCTGTCAAAGGAAAGATCGTAACCGTCCACGGTGAAGAAGAGTATATGATCAGTCACCTGAACTCTTTACAATATGTAGAGGTAGAAGGTGAATTCATTGAGACGTCATTCCAGCACTTCGAGGAAGTCTCTCCTAAGGTGGAAGTAGCAAAAGTGGTAGCTGAGGTACCAAAGCAGATGGCCAGGATGGCATCTCTAAAAGACGCGAAGGCCGCAATGAAGGAAGGGAAGAGCTCAACATGGGGGCAGTTGCCGAACATTCCTCACAAAACAGACAAGTTTGGTTTAGGATTCACTGCTGCGGGGCAGAAAGCTATGCACCGTTCAAAGATTGAAAGAGCACCCATCAAGATCTCTCCTTACGGGATCAATGCTTTAGAAGGTGAGGACGAAGAGGCCATCATTGAAGATTGGATCTACCCAACCATCGAAGGGGGACTACGCAACTGGGAGGCAAAGGGCTTTGTCCCTATTACTTTTATTAATTAGTAATTATCTGTCAAACATTTCCTTTGGTCTGTAATAATTACTTTTGAACAATCCGTACACTACTTTTTCACCTCATGCCTTGCCCGGGGCATGTCGGTCCATTTGTAAGGGTTTTGATTATCTTCATATCCATATGCCATATTTAATGATTCATTGGATGTTTTTCATCGATAAACTGTTGTGTTCATTTTCTTTCCTTTTGCATTTTTGTTTAAAGATGGCTATCCCTTACACACACCCACGCTCACAAATACAGGTACCCATCCACTCTATATTCTATGGGTGACTATTCTGCTATGTCCTTCAATAACTCAGAAGATCTGGTCAATCAGGCTGAGTATGAAGATGACGAAGGTTGTGAAGTACCAGGAGAGCTAGCCAGACTTTTACAGCAAGAGGAAAGGGCCATCTTGCCTCACTAAGAGTTGTTGGAAACTGTCAATTTAGGAACAGAGGAAGACCGGAAGGAAGTGCAAGTGGGTGCCAATCTGGAACAAAGTGTCAAGGAGCGCCTGATACAGCTGTTAAATGAGTACGTTGAAATCTTCGCCTGGTCTTACGAAGACATGCCGGGTTTAGACACAGACATCGTGGTTCACCGCCTCCCTACAAGAGAGGATTGTCCACCGATAAAGCAAAAAGTCCGCCGAATGAGGCCCGACATGTCTGAGAAGATTAAGGCAGAAGTGATGAAACAATTCAACGCTGGCTTTCTGGCTGTTACATCCTATCCACAATGGGTTGCTAACATCGTTCCAGTTCCTAAAAAAGATGGCAAGGTCAGGATGTGTGTAGACTACCGGGATTTGAATAGGGCCAGCCCCAAAGATGATTTTCCGCTACCGCACATTGACATTCTGATTGACAACACAGCTCAACACAAAGTGTTTTCCTTCATGGATGGATTCTCGGGCTACAACCAAATTAAAATGGCCCCCGAGGACATGGAGAAAACAACCTTTGTTACACAATGGGGTACTTTCTGTTACAAGGTGATGCCGTTCGGACTGAAGAACGCAGGGGAAACTTATCAACGCGCCATGGTAGCTTTATTTCATGATATGATACATCATGAGATCGAAGTTTACGTAGACGATATGATAGCTCGGTCAAAAATAGAGGAGGAACGCCTTGAGCATCTAGAAAAGCTGTTTGCCAGGTTGAAAGAGTACAAACTCAGGCTGAATCCAAGTAAGTGTACTTTTGGAGTTAGGTCTGGTAAACTTCTAGGGTTTATTGTCAGCAACAAAGGCATTGAGGTCGATCCAGCAAAAGTAAAAGCAATACAGGAGATGCCTGCTCCCCGTACTGAAAAGGAGGTTAGGGGGTTCTTGGGGCGCCTGAACTATATTGCCAGATTCATCTCTCATCTGACTTCTACCTGTGAGCCAATCTTCAAGTTATTAAAGAAAGATCAGGTAGTCGAATGGAACAACGATTGCCAAGCTGCTTTTGATAAGATCAAGGAGTATTTGCTAGAACCTCCTATTCTGATGCCTCCCGTCGAAGGAAGACCATTGATCATGTATCTAACCGTCTTGGATAACTCAATGGGGTGTGTTTTGGGCCAGCATGACGAGTCTGGTCGAAAAGAGCATGCTATTTATTACCTTAGCAAAAAGTTTACTGACTGTGAGACTCGCTACTCACTGCTCGAGAAAACTTGCTGCGCTTTGGTATGGGCTGCTCGCCGACTAAGGAAGTATATGCTGACTCATACCACCTTGCTGATTTCCAAAATGGATCCTATCAAGTATATCTTCGAGAAGCCTGCTTTATCTGGAAGAATAGCTAGATGGCAAATGATCCTAACTGAGTATGACATCCAATACACCACTCAAAAAGCTATAAAGGGGAGTGTACTAGCTGATCATCTAGCTCATCAAGCTATCGAAGATTATCAATCCATGAGATTTGACTTCCCAGACGAGGACATCATGAATTTGGACAACATCAAAGGTAACGGACCGTATGACGGACCCGAAAAGGGATCCCGATGGACCTTGTACTTTGATGGTGCTTCAAATGCACTTGGAAACGGTATCAGTGCGGTACTCATTTCCCCGGAAGGTTGTCACACTCCTTTCACGGCTCGACTCTGCTTCAGCTGCACGAACAACATGGCGGAATATGAAGCTTGCATCTTTGGTCTCAAGGCTGCTATAGACTTGGGGATCAAATCTTTGATTGTATTTGGGGACTCGGCTTTGGTTATCATTCAAATCAAAGGAGAGTGGGATACCAAACATCCTAATCTTATCCCATACAAAGAACATGTCCTGACATTGTTGCCTCATTTCGAGCAAATTACCTTCGAGCATTTCTCGCGAGAAGAGAATCAGCTAGGGGATGCTCTGGCCACAATGTCTTCTATGTTTAAACTCAACTGGGATAACGAGGCTCCCCAAATCACCATCGAGTGAATGGATGAACCTGTGCATTGTCATGAGATTAATACTGAAGAAGTAGTGGAACAACCCTAGTTTCACGAAATCAAAAGGTATCTCCAGAATAGAGAATATCCCGAAGGAGCTTCCGTAAATGACAAGAAGTTCCTAAGGAAATTTGCTGCCAAGTTCTTCCTGAGCAATGGCATCCTCTATAAGCGCAACCATGATTGTGTTTTACTCCGATGTGTTGACAAAGCTGAAGCGGAGTTAATCATGACAGAGATGCACAGCGGTACATTTGGCACCCATTTGAGCGGGCATACTATGGCTAAAAAGATCCTAAGGGCAGGCTACTACTGGTCTACCATGGAAACAGATTGCCATCAGCACTCCCGAACTTGCCACAAGTGTCAAGTCTACGCTGATAAGATTCATATTCCTCCGGTTCCTCTCAACGTGCTGACAGCTCCTTGGCCATTCGCAATGTGGGGCATTGACATGATTGGAGAGATCAAGCCCATGGCTTCCAACGGACATCACTTCATCCTGGTTGCCATTGACTACTTCACCAAATGGGTCGAAGCAGCTTCCTTTGCCTTTGTTACTAAAAATGTGGTTGCCCGCTTCATCAAGCAAAACCTCATATGTTGGTATGGTGTTCCGGACAGGATCATCACGGACAACGGTACAAATCTGAATAATATTATGATCACCGCATTGTGCGAACAGTTCAAGATTTATCATCACAATTCATCTCCCTATCGGTCGAAGATGAACGGTGCTGTTGAAGCTGCGAACAAAAACATTAAGAAGATCATTCAAAAAATGACAGTCACTTACAAGGACTGGCATGAGATATTACCGTTTACTCTGCATGGATACCGTATGACGGCACGTACTTCAACCGGGGAAACCCCATTTTCTTTGGTATATGGCATGGAAGATGTCCTGCCCATGGAAGTTCAGATTCCCTCTTTAAGGATTATGAAGGACTCAGGTTTAAGTGAAGATGATTGGATTCAGACCCGACTTGATCAACTCAATTTGATCGACGAGAAGCGACTCGCTGCTGTGTGCCATGGTCAGACGTATCAAAAGCGGATGATCAAGGCCTTCAACAAGAAAGTCAGACGTCAGGTATATCAAGTCAGAGATCTCGTAATCAAGCGGATTATCCTGCCGCAAAGTGATCCCAGGGGAAAATGGACTCCTACATACGAAGGACCATTTGTGATCAAGAGCATATTTTCCGGTGGTGCAATGATTTTGACCACCATGGACTGCGACGATTTGCCGCACCCTGCGAACGCAGACATAGTCAAAAAATACTATGCATAAGATAACCCGACAAGTCGAAAACCCAAAAGGGTGGATTGGGCAAAAATGGGCATCCCGGTGGACCGAAAACCCGAAAGGGCGGTTCAGGCAAAAGTTAGGGATAAAGCAAAAATCTGTACACCCGGCAAGTTGAAAACCCGAAAGGGCGGGTTGGGCAAAAAGGGGTTTCCCGGTGGATCGAAAACCCGAAAGGGCGATTCAGGCAAAAGTTAGGGAATTAAAGCGTATGACTATGTCTCGTCGGATCACTTTAAGGACAATCTCTTCATCAACCAGCTCCAAGCTTCTAATCAATCCAGTCATCGGCAGACGAAGCATTGAACGGACAAATGTTCAGAGTTGTGAAGGCTATAGCAGAATGGAATCCCATGGAACTGTTTCACATAGCCATCTTTCTTTTGTATAAATTTTTCAATTTTTACGACGGCATCCTCTTACTAGGATGACTGTATCCTCTATACAAATATACTTATAGAAAGTTAATACAAATACTTTTCCAAGTACAGAAATTTGCGTTGTCTTCCTTTTCTCTTTTCTTTTGCACTTATGTTTTATTTGAGAAACGTCCAATGTTTTGTTAAATAGGCATATGCATTTGAACATAATCATTTCCTTATGAATCAAGAAAGATGATTACTGATAGGTTGAAGGTACAAGAAGATATCTTGATGCCCTTTCAGAAGGAATCCTCAGCAGAGTTAAATTCCAAATTCTCCAGCCAGAGGGCCTTCCAGAACTCGATTCCCCTCAGAGTTAAGTTTCAGAACCCCCAGTGGAACCTTAAAAATCTGAAAATCCAATCCCCAGCGGAGCTAAGATTCCCTTCCATCAATCCCCAGTTGAACCAGGCTAGTGAAACTTCTCCCCATAGAGATATCTGCAACCAAACTGAAAATTCTCAATCATACCTCTCTGTTGTACCCCAAAATTTGCCCTCCCATTTTCATCAAGAAATTGCCAAGTCAAGGTCACAAAATTCCCCAAGGGTTGTGCAGCTCAACTGTCTCTTGTACTGTCAAAACTAGGGTTTGAGTTCTGGTCAAGCAAATGAACTCTTCAAAGGCCCAATCAAGTCTCACATGCCTACAAATGTGGTCAAACATCCTCATATCAAGTTTCAAGGCATTCAGCTCAAAATTGCACAGTCAAAACCCTAAATTGCACTACAGTCAACTGTAGGGGCAAAATGGTCATTTGGCAGTCAAAAGTTCAAATTTTTGGTCAACATATCATTTTGAAGCCACAAACATCATTTGATCAATGCTTGATCATGATTCTCAAAATTTGGCTCAGAAATCATCAAAGATGCAAAAGTTGCTATATTTGGACAGCTGAAAAAAATCAACTGAAATTGACCAGGGCATAACTTTCACATGGATTATCAGAAAAATTCCATCCAAAGCTCATTTTGAAGAGAAAGACATTTCCTACAATTCATCTTCATGTTCCAAGTCCAAGAAATGCTCTCACAAAAAGTTATCAATTTCAACATTATAGGTCATTTTCAAAAGTCAACAAAAAGTGACTTTAAGTCAAAGGGCATAACTTGAGATTGGTAAATCAAAATGACATGGGACCAAAGGCATTGGTTAAAGGACTCAAAGACCTTTCCAAAATGTCCAAGAACATGTGAAAAGCTTAAAAATTGACCAAGTTATGCCTTGTGGAAGTTGGGAAATTTTTGGGAATTTTGAAAAGTCAACATTGATGCAAAAGGCCTAAAAATGCAAATGGGCCCATTTTTCTTCCAAGTTTCTTCATGCCAAGCCTATGCACGACCACTAGGCCCAAAGGGAAGTATTCTCATATTTTTTAATTATTTATTTGAATTAATATTAATTTATATTCATTTAAATGATTTTAATATATGAAAAATATCAAACTTAACCTAAAAAAATCTTTTCATGCATGTTTATTCTTAATATTTCGTGCATATCTTAAATAGGCAAGATTTGGTGCTAATTGATCATGATTGAACCAAAATGCATGAGAAAAAGATTAGAAAAGATCCTTAACAAATCAAAGATTGAAATCATCATGGCAAAGGATTTTGTGCAATGTTTTTAACCTAATAGCCTCTATACATATCCAAGATCAGAACCCTAATGCTTTTAGACTGCAAGCTGCGCCCAAAACAAGCATTGCATATTGAAATTTTTCACAAAAAAACTCAAGACTGAAAACTAGCTTTTAGATCGATTCAAGCTTTGATTTTTGTTCCATAAGCATCCTGAGGCATCCTGGAACGTCTCTCAATCCTTAACATCAACAAAAACCCCTTGAATCGGTACCTCTAAGTCAAACTGCACCAAGAAAATTCTGAAAACGCATAGCATAAATCAAGCATTCTTTTGCATTTTTCTTCATGGATTCTTGTTTATAATGATGTTTTTATGCTAACCAATAGGTTCAATTATGTTTTTGTGCCATGAATGCGTTTTCGCCATTGTCAAAAATTAGGGTTGCAGGTTTTCTAAATTGGGGATTTTGCATTGAAGAAAAATCAGGACCCCTGAACACCATGGTTGGATTCAGCATCTCAAGACGAAGATGTCTGAACCCTCGCGATGAATTTATGGTCCATAGGGAGCTATTCGCTATTTTCTTGAATACCCTCTAAAACCACGCCAAAAAACCGTCGCCTCTGTGTTCTATGTTACAGGGGTGGTGAGGAAGAAGATGGCGTGTCAATCAGTGATACGTCCGTTCAAAATTTCGCGCGTTTTAACCATCATGCATTAGTTTTGATTTTTGTTGTTTATTAGTCATAATATATTAAATGAAAAGCAGCAGCGCAGTTGGTAACACGCTATGCATGTGACTCTCAAGACCTGGGTTCAAGTCCCAGGTCTGGCAAAATTCCATGCTATTTTTCAATATAAAATTCCATGTTACGCTAACCTCCAGGTACATCATACTCCCTCCATCATCAACATGCCACGTCTGCTTGGAGATCAATCTAAAGGTTGGAAGCTGAAGAACACCTACGCCTGGTCAAACGCATCATATGGAATCATGAAAAGTCAGCAAATTCAAATTCAATTGGGCCAGGCTTTTCAAATTTATACCTCCTTATTTGGGGCAACACCCCACCCTGGTTTGCATTTTATATTTTTCTTCTCACTTTTATTTTTGTTGTTTTATTTATTTTATTGTCTTAATTCAATTAATTTATTTTTTCTATAAAATATAAAAACATTATAAAAATCAGAAAAAGACCAAAAAAAATAATATTTATCTTATTATAATTATTTTATTAGCATGTAAATAAACTAATTTCAAATTAGGTTTAATTTATATTTTTTCCATAACAAAAAAATCCAACAAAATAGAATTAGGTTAATTGATATTTTTTTTTTATCCCTTTTAATATTTTTTCCTTTTTTAGAACAATAATATTATTTAGTTATTTTCATAAATTAAAAATTGTGCATAAATAAATTAGGGTTTAATGTAGATTTTAATTTTAATTCTTTCATAATAATTAAAAAGATATTAGAATTAGGGTTTGCCGTTTAACTTAATTTCAATTAATTTCTTTTCCTTATTAAATCTAAAAAACACAAAAATATCATTTTCATTTGATTTTAATTTTAATTCCTCTTTATTTAATTAATTCATGTAATTTTAAATTGTTTGCGAAAGGGTCCAACGCCCTAGTTTTGTTTTAATTTCTTTATTTCGTGCATTTACTTTATGCCATTTATTATAATTTTTGTATCTCTCCCAAAGCCATGTATATTTATTTATCGCACTTTTATCGCTTTATTTATTTTCCGCTAAATCGGGTCCGGTTTAATTTTGGCGATGTGGACCCGCGCCTCTGTAATAGTCTTAGATTTATTTTCCCGCAAAATATTTAACTGTTAATATGCATGCAAGAATGAATGACCCTAAATAAAATCAAGCGTAGAACACGACAAACATGACAAGACAAATAACTGAAACATGACACACAATTCGCACACACCACCCCTAGGGTACGCCTCACTGTTGCCTTGCCTTCGAAAGGTGATCGTCGAGTAGAGGATGTCTTAGTAAGTCCTCATGATCCGGGAACCTGGCATGAGGGTAGCTTCTAAGGTGTCTTCCCATTGCTCTGGTGATCACCATGTCCCTAAACTCGAATTGACCCGAACACCTCCAACGGTGGTGCTACTTACCTCTCAATGGTAGGATGGCACTACTTTAAAGGACATCTACCCAGACGAATTCCTTAGGGTAGGTAGGTTCTCAAGGATACTTGCTCTAATCTTAAAACAAATTCAAAGGACTTTTCACACTGACACATTTTCAAAAGCTTTCAAAGCAAACTTTTCAAACACTCTGACGTATGAGTCGATCTGAATTTTTTCAAAGAAACTTTTTAAAACCCACAATTGAAAAGCAAACAAGCCATTTTGAAAACACATTGAGCAAGTATCTAAGAGCCCATGGATAACCATGGATAGAAAGGGTGCTAACACCTTCCCTTTCTATAATCTACCTCCCGAACCGAGAGCAATCTCTTTAAGGAATTTTTCTGTGCTTTTGTCCTTTCCATTTGGAGAAAATAAAAGACGGTGGCGACTCTTGCTTCCGCGACATTTCGCGAACCAGCGTTAAACAGTCAGTTCCAGATCCACCGATCACAGAACTGGCGACTCTGCTGGGGAATAAACTATAAAGTGGGGTGTACCTTAGGATTAAGATCACTGTGTTTTCAATTGTCTTCTTTGCTTGCTTTACTATTGTGGGTTGTATCGGAGTTACATAGATCCTAACCCGGATCTGGGGATACCCTGTTTAGGTAGCATAAGCTGTGAGGGACCTGTCCGGCGTAGACCGACACAGGTGAAGCAGTGGCTACGTTGGTGTGGCACCTTAGTCTGTACCGATATCCCTTGTGTCGCAACGAGGAGAATATGGGTCTTCTAAGGAGTCATTAAGCACCAACAACCTTAGAACCTTAATTGACACAACTTGGCCTTTAGAACAGTAGCAGTATGCTACGCCCATTGAGGCTAAACTCTCGTGATGGTTCTGGCCGCAAGAAAAGATTGCGATGCTGGAGTTATGACCGATTGAGGGTAGTCAATGATATTGGGATCCTCTAGGAACCCGGTTACTTTTGATTAGGACAGGTATGAACCAACGAACTGAAAGAGGGTAGTACCTAGACCTCATGCTGGCCTAAACTTTAGGGGCTTGCCTTGTGTGACTTGTGTGCCTTACCATGTTTGCCTTTGTATCTGTATGTGGTGTGCTTTATCATAACATCATAGCATCATGAGCATTGCATGCATCCTGCATAAGGACTGACCATTTCAAAGACAAGAGGGTTTCATCTTTGCTCTGTTTTGTAGGACATTATGATGCCTGTGCGAAGGAATACTATCCGGTTCAACTTTGTTCGTTCACCTGAGTTGATTGATGAGTTGGTTAGCAGAATTCCAAACACCACTTCCTTCATTCAGAGGCATGGTTCTCTTCTCAGTTTAGTCACTGCAAAGCGGGATCAACAGTTGATGAGTGTTCTGACCCAATTCTATGACCCTCAGTACCAGTGCTTCACCTTTCAAGACTTCCAGCTGGTCCCTACCCTGGAAGAGTTCTCTAATCTGCTTGGTATCCCTATCTTGGATCAGACTCCCTTTACTGGTTGGGAAAAGACCCTCAGGCTTGAGGACATTGCTGCAGCTCTTCCTTTGACCCATCAAGAGGTAACAGACAACTGGGTAACTAGAAGCGGAGTTAAGGGTTTCTTGGCCAAGTTTCTGATTGGTAAAGCTAACAGCTTCTGGAATGACTTGGATTTTAGGGCATACGAAGACATCTTGGCTCTCCTAATCTATGGGTTAGTCCTGTTTCCTAATCCTGACAACTTCATCAATGTCACTTCCATTAGGATCTTTATGTCTCAGAACCCTGTGCCCACTCTCTTGGGTGACATCTTGCAACAACTTCATGCCCGTACTACCCGAAGACGAGGAACCCTATGGTGTTGTATCCCTTTGTTGGTGAGGTGGTTTATTTCGCACCTCCCTAAGTTCGTACTGAAGAACCAGGAAGGAAGAGGATGGGCTCACAGGTTAATGTCTCTCACCGATAAAGACATCATTTGGACTTGCAGAGGTTTGGATGAGATAACTATTATTGATCGATGCGGGGAGTATCCTAATGTTCCTCTGATTGGTACTCAAGGAGGGATCTCTTACAATCCATGTCTAGCACTCCGTCAGTTTGGAAGAGCAAGAAGAGCAGGGCCCCACGAGATGTTGGTGCCTCACATCAGTTTCGAGTTTCAGGTGGATAGTGACGAGCTACGTCGTAGGTTCATCAAGGCTTGGGAGAAGGTTCATAAAGCTGACCCACAAGAGCTAGGGCCAAAGACTTCTCTACCTATGGAAGCCTACTACAAATGGGTCCGCATCCGCGCTCAGAAGTTAGGTATGCCGTATGAAGCTGTCAGACCCGTCATTCTTGAGTGTCCTGATAAAGATGGTGTTCCTCCAACTGTCCTTCCTCCTCAGATACCTACTGATTATGAGACATTGAAGAGATCTTGGTCGCAACTGCAAGAAGAACGGGATTCTTACCGGGAAAAGCTCAACGAGCAGGAATCAAAGATCCAGAAGCTGACAAAGCAGTTGGAGAATGAAAGAGCTCTGAATGCCTACCTCCGTACTGAGAAGAGGAGACCATGGGATCAATGAGGAATTCTGAATGTGCCTTTACAGTTTTTATTTCCTTTCCAGTTGTTTCATTTCATGTAAACGCCTAAGGGCAACTTGTTGAATAATCTCAGTTGCAAAGTTGAATCTAATAAAGTGTGTTCCCTTTTTGTTTACAAAGTTGATTCCCGATTGTCTTTGAAAACATAATTCATACGCATTTCATTCATCATGTGCATAGCAGGTTTTTCCCCTTTTTCAGGTTGCTTACAGTTCTTCGCTGTTTATTTCAGCATCATGAATCCCGGATCTGAATCAACAGAGACATCAATCAAGGCTCTCCAGGCGCAGAATGCGCAGTTTCAAGAACTGATCATGGGTCTAGCTAAAGGCCAAGAAGAACTGAAGACTATGCTCCTAAAAAAGAAGAAGAAGAGAAGAACTGTTCTATTCAACTCGGGCCGAAGGTTGGGCAATACTCTGCAACATGAAGAGGCTGCTTCTTCTGTTGGCAAGAGTCCTTCTCAGGCAGAAGTCAAGGTTCCTACTCCAGTGGTCTCCGACGACGAGACGGATTTTGATGAGGAACAATATCCTCCTGAAGACGACAGGTACAAACAACTGGAAGACAGGTTGAAGGCTATGGAGGTGCAACAGGCACCTGGGCTGGATTTCGGAGATCTGGGTTTGTCGACTGGTGTAATTATCCCGCACAAGTTCAAAGCTCCAACCTTTTCTAAGTATGACGGGGCGTCTTGTCCCAAGCTGCACTTGAGGTCCTATGTTCGAAAGATTCAGCCGTACTCTGCGGACAAGAATCTATGGATCCACTTCTTCCAGGAGAGTCTTTCAGGGACTCATCTCGAATGGTTCTATCAGCTGGATGGGACCAAAGTTCGTAACTGGGAGGAGCTGGCTACTGCTTTCTACAAGCAGTATCAGTATAATGCCGACCTTGCCCCCACACGTACCCAACTCCAGGGTATGTCGTTAGGTGCAAGTGAAGGTTTTAAAGGGTACGCGCAGAAGTGGAGAGATCTGGCTGGCAGGGTGCAGCCACCTTTGACTGATCGAGAGTTAGTGGACATGTTCTTGGGGACCCTGTCTGGGCCATTCTTCAACCATCTCATTGGGAATTCTTCTGCTGGTTTCACTGATTTGATCTTGACCGGAGAAAGGATCGAAGCTGGGCTGAAATCTGGAAAGATTGCAAAGGGGGCATCATCCTCTAGTTCAGAAAAGAAACCGTTTAAGAAGGAGTCTAGTGCCGTGTATGGCTCCAGGAAATCAGAAAGACATGAGCACCGCCAGTCTGTCAGTGCGGTCATGATTGCTAAGCCTGCTGCCGCTCCCCGGCCAAACAATCCTCAAAGGGCTGATAGACCCCGGAGAGAGTTTACCCGGTTAAGCATGACCCTATCGCAAATCCTGCCACAGTTGCTATCCACCAATTTGGTGACTGTCAAGGAGGCGCCAAAGTTCTCAAACACTACCTCTCCTAAGTACAACCCGAATGCCCGTTGTGCTTACCATTCAGACAGCCCGGGGCATGCCACTGATGACTGTTGGGCACTAAGGAACAAGCTGCAGGACCTCATTGACGCTAAGGAGGTACAGTTTGAGGCATCTGACAAGCCTAATGTAGTGACAGCTCCCCTGCCTGCTCATGGAGTTAATGCTATCGGGGACGAAGAGGAAGTGGATGAAGCTGAGTTCGATAGCTGGATTTACCCGGCAACTGATGGTGGACCCGACAATTGGAGCGCAAAGGACAACCTCCATGTTTCTTTTGACACTAAGTAATAAATCTCTTTGTTTTGATATTTTGTAATAGACAATGATAAACTCTATGGCCCGGTGTCTTACCCGAGGCACCGTGGTTCTATTTGTGAGGGCATATGAACTGTCATTTTATACATCATGAATGAAAATCTTGGACGTCTTTCGCATTGCAAATATTGTGTTCCTTTTTTGTCTTTCTTTTCCTTTACATAATTTTCAAAAACAGCTGTATTTACACACACACTCACTCGTACAGGTTCAAATCCACTCTGGATCTCACTGATAACAGCTCTGCTAATGCCAATTATGACTTCGAAAATCCGATCAACTTAGCCGAAGACGAAGGTGAAGATGATTGCGAAGTACCTGGCGAGCTTGCAAGACTGTTGCTTCAGGAAGAGCGGGCAATTCAACCCCATGAAGAGCCAGTGGAAACCATAAACCTGGGTACTGAGGCAGACAGAAAAGAGGTAAAGATTGGTGCCAACCTAGAGCTCAGCGTGAAGCAACGGTTAACCAAAATGCTGCATGACTATATGGAGATCTTTGCTTGGTCCTACGAAGACATGCCAGGGTTGGATACCGATATTGTTGTCCATCATTTGCCGACCAGGGAAGACTGCCCTCCAGTTAAACAAAAGGTCCGTCGGATGCGTCCAGAGATGTCCGAGAAGATTAAGGCCGAGGTGATGAAACAGTTTGACGCCGGGTTCCTTGCAGTGACTTCTTACCCTCAGTGGGTTGCTAATGTAGTGCCGGTACCTAAAAAGGACGGCAAGGTCAGAATGTGTGTCGATTACAGGGATCTGAACAGGGCCAGTCCCAAGGATGACTTCCCCTTACCTCACATTGATGTCCTTGTTGATAATACAGCTCAACACAAAGTATTCTCTTTCATGGATGGCTTTTCAGGCTACAATCAGATCAAGATGGCACCTGAAGACATGGAAAAGACTACATTTGTTACTCAGTGGGGCACCTTCTGTTACAAGGTCATGCCGTTCGGATTAAAGAATGCTGGGGCAACCTACCAACGTGCCATGGTTGCCTTATTTCATGATATGATCCATCATGAGATCGAAGTGTATGTGGACGACATGATCGCTAGGTCCCAGACTGAGGAAGAGCACCTAGATCATCTGCAGAAGTTGTTTGACCATTTGAAACTATACAAGCTGAGATTGAACCCGAACAAGTGCACCTTCGGGGTGAGATCTGGGAAGTTACTAGGCTTCGTGGTCAGTGATAAAGGCATTCAAGTGGACCCTGCTAAGGTCAAAGCTATTCAAGAGATGCCAGTTCCTAAGACAGAGAAGGAAGTCAGAGGCTTTTTAGGGCGCCTGAATTACATTGCTCGATTCATCTCTCATCTGACTGCTACTTGTGAGCCAATCTTCAAGCTGCTGAAGAAAGATCAGGTAGTACGTTGGAACGATGAATGTCAGGCTGCCTTCGACAGAATTAAAGAGTATCTCCAAGAACCACCCATCCTTATGCCACCGGTTGAAGGGAGACCTCTGATACTATACCTGACAGTGCTAGACAACTCAATGGGGTGTGTGCTGGGGCAGCATGACGAGTCTGGCCGAAAAGAGCATGCCATTTATTACCTTAGCAAAAAGTTTACCGACTGTGAGACCCGATACTCACTGCTTGAGAAAACTTGCTGCGCTTTGGTATGGGCTGCTCGCCGGCTGAGACAGTATATGCTGACTCACACTACCTTGTTGATCTCAAAGATGGATCCTATAAAGTACATATTCGAAAAGCCTGCTCTGTCTGGGAGAATTGCAAGATGGCAGATGATCTTGACAGAATACGATATTCAGTACACAACCCAGAAAGCCATCAAGGGAAGTGTATTGGCAGACCACTTGGCTCATCAAGCTGTAGATGACTATCAGTCTATGAACTTCGAGTTTCCGGATGAAAGCATCATGATCGTAACTGACTGTGAAGTACCTGGACCGGATGAAGGACCTGAACCAGGATCCCGATGGTCTATGCACTTTGACGGAGCTTCCAACGCTTTGGGAAATGGTATCGGCGCCATCATCATATCTCCTCAAGGTACTCATACTCCACTCACTGCCCGGCTGTGTTTCAACTGTACCAACAACATGGCGGAGTATGAGGCGTGTATCATGGGTCTTCAAGCTGCGATCGACCTAAGGATCAAATTTCTAAGTGTCTTCGGAGATTCCGCTCTAGTGATCAATCAGATCAATGGAGAGTGGGATACGAAACATCCAAACTTGATTCCTTACAGAGAATGTGTGTTGACCATGATTCCCCACTTCACGGAGATAACCTTTGAGCACTTTCCAAGAGAAGAGAATCAGTTAGCGGACGCGTTAGCTACAATGTCTTCAATGTTCAAGGTTAAATGGGATAATGAAGCTCCCCAGATTACCATTTGGAAATTGGACGAACCGGCATACTGTTGTGATCTCGAAACTGAATTGGTGACTGAGAAGCCTTGGTACCATGAAGTGAAGAGATATCTGGAAGCTCAGGAATACCCTGAAGGTGCCTCTATCAACGATAAGAAATTCCTGAGGAGGTTTGCAGCCAAGTTCTTCCTAAGCAACGGCATCTTGTACAAGCGAAACCATGATTCAACTTTACTGCGTTGTGTGGATAAGACTGAAGCGGAAAGAATCATGGAAGAGTTACATGAAGGGACCTTTGGTACGCATTCCAGTGGACACACTATGGCTAAGAAAATCCTACGGGCAGGATATTACTGGTCCACAATGGAAGCTGACTGTTACCAACACTCCAGGACATGCCACAAGTGCCAGATCTATGCAGATAAGGTGCATGTTCCTCCGGTTCCCCTGAATGTTCTGACTGCGCCTTGGCCGTTTGCGATGTGGGGTATAGACATGATCGGTGAGATAAAACCTACAGCATCCAATGGACATCGCTTCATCCTAGTAGCGATTGATTATTTTACAAAGTGGGTTGAAGCAGCATCCTATGCTACAGTAACCAAGACTGTTGTGGCACGGTTCATTCGGCACAACCTGATCTGTCGATACGGCGTCCCTGAACGGATTATTACAGACAACGGTACCAATCTGAACAACAAGATGATTGCTGAGCTCTGCGAACAGTTCAAGATACAGCACCACAATTCTTCTCCTTACAGACCGAAGATGAATGGGGCTGTAGAAGCAGCTAACAAAAACATCAAGAAGATCGTGCAAAAGATGACAGTAACGTACAAAGATTGGCACGAGATGTTACCGTTCGCTCTGCATGGGTACCGTACTTCAGCTAGGACGTCAACCGGGGCAACTCCTTTCTCTCTGGTTTATGGCATGGAGGCAGTCTTGCCAATCGAAGTACAAATTCCCTCTCTCCGGATAATGAAGGATGCAAACCTGAACGAAGATGATTGGATCCAGACACGACTTGACCAACTCAACCTCATTGACGAAAAGAGACTTGCTGCTATCTGTCATGGTCAGACGTATCAGAAACGGATGATCAGGGCATTTAACAAGAAAGTCAGACCACAAGAATATCAAGTTGGGGATCTGGTTATCAAGAGAATCATCCTTCCTCAGAGTGATCCAAGGGGCAAATGGACCCCTACGTACGAAGGGCCATTTGTGGTTAAGCATGTGTTCTCAGGAGGGGCAATGATCTTAACTAACATGGATGGTGACGACCTTCCTCACCCCGCCAATGCAGACATAGTTAAAAAATACTACGCATGAAAAAAAGACCCGCTAGGCTGACATGCCTAGGCAAAAATTAGGGTTTCCCGTCGGACCAAAAGGGTTCGGGCAAAATGAAGGGATGAAAATGAAAAAACATGTACACCCGGCAAGTCGAAAACCTGAAAAGGCGGCTTGGGCAAAAATGGGTATCCCGGTGGACTGAAAACCCGAAAGGGCGGTCCAGGCAAAAGTTAGGGATAAAAGCGTAAAACTATGTCTCATTGATCACTTTGCATCCAGAATCCGGTATCTGCATCAAGCTCAAACGACATCGATCAGTCAGCTTCACCTTCAACCAAGGTCATCAAGTGATGAGACGCTCGGAGTTATAAAGGCAATAGCAGAGTTGAAACCCAGTGGATCATTCATCTTTCACACAGCTGTTTTACTTTTCTTTTGTACAAAACTTGTATAAACTCTTTTGATCGGCGGCGTACCTCTTACTAGGACGTCAGCCTCTTGTACACAAAACGCCTATTCATGGGCCATTCAAAATCAATAAAAATACATTTTCAGTTAAACGTGCCCAAGTGTTTTTCTTTTTCTGTTTTGTTTTGCGAAGAACGTCCAAGGTTCAATTTGTGATGTATGCATTGACAATAATTTGCTAACTCATAAATATTTGCATACGAAACAAAGGAATTAATTGCAGGTGACACTAGAAACAGGGGCAATAAAGAGTTGTCTGAGCAGTCTAATTGTTCTATCCTCCAAGGTACCAAGGTAGGTTCAGCCAAAGAACATGACCGAGTATCTTAATTCCCCAGAGAGTAGTTCAGTAAAACAATACGTGTCTCTCCAAGCAAAATTGTCAAATATCAAGGAAATTGAGTATCCTCCAGCCGATCTCAGTACTTCCCCAGTAGCAATATACATATACCCTTAACAAGTATCCCCGGCAGTCTTGGTCTAAAGATTGTTCCCCGGCGGTATACCACCATTCAAAGGAATCACTTCCCCGCAGTCTAAAACTTCCCCCAGGAGAGTCCAATCCAGCTTCACCAGCAAAATTGGAAGTCATATCCCCAAGCAGTAAGCTTATCCCCAGTAGATTCTGGAAGCTTATCCTCAGAGCACAAGCGCGTCGTCCCGGCTTGATTTAAAGAGTTATTTCCGTAACAGGATATAACTGGGTTATCCTCAGCCAAAAGCCACGGAAAGAGCGTCCTCGGCAAAGTATCTTCCTACCCCCAGCGAGGTCTATCAACACTTCCAGCACAACAAGGATATCCCCAGCATAACTCATCAACGGTATCCCCAGCGGAGTTATCCTCATCAACTCAGCAAGGCATCGCTATCCCCACGGAGTAGCACTCCCCAGCATGATCGCTAGAGTATCTTTTCTCCCGCAGAATTATTTCATTCCTCAACGGAGTTATCTCCTCCTACCAGTATTCTTGCAACGAATCATCCATAGCGGAAGCAAAATTTCTTCCTCAACATCAGCCCAGGATATGACTTCCCGGCACCCGTCAAGGATTTATTTTCCTAGACAAAAACATACATAAAACTTTACATACATCATCATAGCATGCATAACGCACTGCATCATATCATACGAATCTCATTCATGTTAAGAACATCATGGCTTGATCCATATCATGCATCGCATATAACTGACCTCTACCTTTCAGGAAGGGTGCAGTTGAAATTCTCAAACATATTTCAAAGGCTTCTCTAGTCCAGTTAAATCGACTCCAAACAGATTTTTCTGATAAAGACTCAGTAGAAGCTCTCTTATGGTCCCCTCTCCAACGGCGTGTGAGGTGGTAATTCCTTCTTCAGATGTTTCCCTCTCCGGCATGAGCGTGAGGTGATATTCTCTTATGGTCCCCTCTCCAACGGCGTGTGAGGTGGTAATTCCTTCTTCAGATGTTTCCCTCTCCGGCATGAGCGTGAGTTGATATTCTCTTATGGTCCCCTCTCCAACGGCGTGTGAGGTGGTAATTCCTTCTTCAGATGTTCCCCTCTCCGGCATGAGCGTGAGGTGATATTCTCTTATGGTCCCCTCTCCAACGGCGTGTGAGGTGGTAATTCCTTCTTCAGATGTTCCCCTCTCCGGCATGAGCGTGAGGTGATATTCTCTTATGGTCCCCTCTCCAACGGCGTGTGAGGTGGTAATTCCTTCTTCAGATGTTTCCCTCTCCGGCATGAGCGTGAGGTGATATTTCCTTTCAGATTATAATTTCCTATAGTTCCCTCTCCAACAGTGAGTAAGGTGACTCCCTTTGAGATTATAATGTCCTTTGGTTTTCTTCCTGACACTACGAAGATGGTAATTCACACCAAGATTTTCTCAACGAGCGTTGTTGAGATTGAAATCATTCAGGATTCTCTTACCATCCGTGCTAAGGCAGTAACCATCCCTGGTTCATTCATCAACGTTTGAAGCTCCAGACTCAACCCCTGTGACCAGTCAGGACATATCTATATCAAGCATCTAAAATCAGCCCCTGCAGCATGTCAGGTACTCATTTTTCTCTTGCAGGTATGCAGGTTCTCGCTAAGGAATCTCTTACGCAATCAACATCCAGATGGCATCTATAAGCCCATCATCCCATCCAAGCAACATCCAAATGGCATCTATAAGCCCATTCCCCATCATCACTGCTACTATGTGAGCGCAAATTTCTGGGCACTTTAGTGTTCAATCATCTTCTGCCCTCGGATTACGAAAGGCACGTCAGCCAATCTGCATCCTCAGGTCTAAGAAGATTGAACAGGGGCAACTGTTGTACCCCAAAATTTTCCCTCCCATTTTCATCAAGAAATTGCCAAGTCAAGGTCACAAAATTCCCCAAGGGTTGTGCAGCTCAACTGTCTCTTGTACTGTCAAAACTAGGGTTTGAGTTCTGGTCAAGCAAATGAACTCTTCAAAGGCCCAATCAAGTCTCACATGCCTACAAATGTGGTCAAACATCCTCATATCAAGTTTCAAGGCATTCAGCTCAAAATTGCACAGTCAAAACCCTAAATTGCACTACAGTCAACTGTAGGGGCAAAATGGTCATTTGGCAGTCAAAAGTTCAAATTTTTGGTCAACATATCATTTTGAAGCCACAAACATCATTTGATCAATGCTTGATCATGATTCTCAAAATTTGGCTCAGAAATCATCAAAGATGCAAAAGTTGCTATATTTGGACAGCTGAAAAAAATCAACTGAAATTGACCAGGGCATAACTTTCACATGGATTATCAGAAAAATTCCATCCAAAGCTCATTTTGAAGAGAAAGACATTTCCTACAATTCATCTTCATGTTCCAAGTCCAAGAAATGCTCTCACAAAAAGTTATCAATTTCAACATTATAGGTCATTTTCAAAAGTCAACAAAAAGTGACTTTAATTCAAAGGCCATAACTTGAGATTGGTAAATCAAAATGACATGGGACCAAAGGCATTGGTTAAAGGACTCAAAGACCTTTCCAAAATGTCCAAGAACATGTGAAAAGCTTAAAGATTGACCAAGTTATGCCTTGTGGAAGTTGGGAAATTTTTGGGAATTTTGAAAAGTCAACATTGATGCAAAAGGCCTAAAAATGCAAATGGGCCCATTTTTCTTCCAAGTTTCTTCATGCCAAGCCTATGCACGACCACTAGGCCCAAAGGGAAGTATTCTCATATTTTTTAATTATTTATTTGAATTAATATTAATTTATATTCATTTAAATGATTTTAATATATGAAAAATATCAAACTTAACCTAAAAAAATCTTTTCATGCATGTTTATTCTTAATATTTCGTGCATATCTTAAATAGGCAAGATTTGGTGCTAATTGATCATGATTGAACCAAAATGCATGAGAAAAAGATTAGAAAAGATCCTTAACAAATCAAAGATTGAAATCATCATGGCAAAGGATTTTGTGCAATGTTTTTAACCTAATAGCCTCTATACATATCCAAGATCAGAACCCTAATGCTTTTAGACTGCAAGCTGCGCCCAAAACAAGCATTGCATATTGAAATTTTTCACAAAAAAATTCAAGACTGAAAACTAGCTTTTAGATCGATTCAAGCTTTGATTTTTGTTCCATAAGCATCCTGAGGCATCCTGGAACGTCTCTCAATCCTTAACATCAACAAAAACCCCTTGAATCGGTACCTCTAAGTCAAACTGCACCAAGAAAATTCTGAAAACGCATAGCATAAATCAAGCATTCTTTTGCATTTTTCTTCATGGATTCTTGTTTATAATGATGTTTTTATGCTAACCAATAGGTTCAATTATGTTTTTGTGCCATGAATGCATTTTCGCCATTGTCAAAAATTAGGGTTGCAGGTTTTCTAAATTGGGGATTTTGCATTGAAGAAAAATCAGGACCCCTGAACACCATGGTTGGATTCAGCATCTCAAGACGAAGATGTCTGAACCCTCGCGATGAATTTATGGTCCATAGGGAGCTATTCGCTATTTTCTTGAATACCCTCTAAAACCACGCCAAAAAACCGTCGCCTCTGTGTTCTATGTTACAGGGGTGGTGAGGAAGAAGATGGCGTGTCAATCAGTGATACGTCCGTTCAAAATTTCGCGCGTTTTAACCATCATGCATTAGTTTTGATTTTTGTTGTTTATTAGTCATAATATATTAAATGAAAAGCAGCAGCGCAGTTGGTAACACGCTATGCATGTGACTCTCAAGACCTGGGTTCAAGTCCCAGGTCTGGCAAAATTCCATGCTATTTTTCAATATAAAATTCCATGTTACGCTAACCTCCAGGTACATCATACTCCCTCCATCATCAACATGCCACGTCTGCTTGGAGATCAATCTAAAGGTTGGAAGCTGAAGAACACCTACGCCTGGTCAAACGCATCATATGGAATCATGAAAAGTCAGCAAATTCAAATTCAATTGGGCCAGGCTTTTCAAATTTATACCTCCTTATTTGGGGCAACACCCCACCCTGGTTTGCATTTTATATTTTTCTTCTCACTTTTATTTTTGTTGTTTTATTTATTTTATTGTCTTAATTCAATTAATTTATTTTTTCTATAAAATATAAAAACATTATAAAAATCAGAAAAAGACCAAAAAAAATAATATTTATCTTATTATAATTATTTTATTAGCATGTAAATAAACTAATTTCAAATTAGGTTTAATTTATATTTTTTCCATAACAAAAAAATCCAACAAAATAGAATTAGGTTAATTGATATTTTTTTTTTATCCCTTTTAATATTTTTTCCTTTTTTAGAACAATAATATTATTTAGTTATTTTCATAAATTAAAAATTGTGCATAAATAAATTAGGGTTTAATGTAGATTTTAATTTTAATTCTTTCATAATAATTAAAAAGATATTAGAATTAGGGTTTGCCGTTTAACTTAATTTCAATTAATTTCTTTTCCTTATTAAATCTAAAAAACACAAAAATATCATTTTCATTTGATTTTAATTTTAATTCCTCTTTATTTAATTAATTCATGTAATTTTAAATTGTTTGCGAAAGGGTCCAACGCCCTAGTTTTGTTTTAATTTCTTTATTTCGCGCATTTACTTTATGCCATTTATTATAATTTTTGTATCTCTCCCAAAGCCATGTATATTTATTTATCGCACTTTTATCGCTTTATTTATTTTCCGCTAAATCGGGTCCGGTTTAATTTTGGCGATGTGGACCCGCGCCTCTGTAATAGTCTTAGATTTATTTTCCCGCAAAATATTTAACTGTTAATATGCATGCAAGAATGAATGGCCCTAAATAAAATCAAGCGTAGAACACGACAAACATGACAAGACAAATAACTGAAACATGACACACAATTCGCACACACCACCCCTAGGGTACGCCTCACTGTTGCCTTGCCTTCGAAAGGTGATCGTCGAGTAGAGGATGTCTTAGTAAGTCCTCATGATCCGGGAACCTGGCATGAGGGTAGCTTCTAAGGTGTCTTCCCATTGCTCTGGTGATCACCATGTCCCTAAACTCGAATTGACCCGAACACCTCCAACGGTGGTGCTACTTACCTCTCAATGGTAGGATGGCACTACTTTAAAGGACATCTACCCAGACGAATTCCTTAGGGTAGGTAGGTTCTCAAGGATACTTGCTCTAATCTTAAAACAAATTCAAAGGACTTTTCACACTGACACATTTTCAAAAGCTTTCAAAGCAAACTTTTCAAACACTCTGACGTATGAGTCGATCTGAATTTTTTCAAAGAAACTTTTTAAAACCCACAATTGAAAAGCAAACAAGCCATTTTGAAAACACATTGAGCAAGTATCTAAGAGCCCATGGATAACCATGGATAGAAAGGGTGCTAACACCTTCCCTTTCTATAATCTACCTCCCGAACCGAGAGCAATCTCTTTAAGGAATTTTTCTGTGCTTTTGTCCTTTCCATTTGGAGAAAATAAAAGACGGTGGCGACTCTTGCTTCCGCGACATTTCGCGAACCAGCGTTAAACAGTCAGTTCCAGATCCACCGATCACACTCTCTAACATGAGTCTATCAAATTCTGGACTTCCCCAGTAGAGATCTTCAGGAATTCTCATCCCCCACATCACCAAGGAATGCCATTTCTCCAGTAGTGGCCCTAAGATCCCTCAATGATTGAAGATCTTGTATTCCCCAAGCAGAATGAAGTTTCATTCTCAATGCCTCATAGGATAATCAGATGTTCTCCAGTGAAGATCTCCTCAAGACAAGAATCTCCAGAAGATTGGTATACAACCCAAGCTCCTATTTCTCCAGCAGTAGTCGGCAAGGATGTCTCATCCTCAGCAATCAAGATTTTCGTCTTCCCCTGCAGCGGTCAAGGATTCACTTTCCCTGGCAGCAATCAAGATTCTTTATCTCCAGGATTCATCTATCCTCAGCAAGATAGCTCTTCGGCTTACATACGCATTCATCTACATTCATATCATAAACATTGATATAACATATTTTGCATCATACATATCATGCAACATAACTTTGTGTTTTAGCTAACATTTCACCCTTTTCAGGTTAAAATTAAAAGGCTATCATTAACAATTATTCAGATACAGTATGGATACAACCCAGATACGGCGGTCATTCTATTACTCATTCAGAATCTCAAGTCAGATACAGTATGGATACACCTCAGACCCGACGGTTATTCTACTACTCATTCGGACTACAGCAATCAGATACGGACTAGATACGCTCCAGACACGGCAGCCATTCTATCTCTCATTCAGATTCATTTATCCACCTCAAGGTTCAATGCATTCCAAACACGGATACCATTCTGACCCTTACAACAGCAGCTTGATTCTCTCCAGTACGTTCGCCACGGAAGTCATTCTGTCATTTATCTAGATCCCAGTTACAGTTTCAGATACACTTCAAACACATAAGTCATTCTATTACTCATACGGATCTCAATCCTAGTTACAGTTTCAGATACACTCCAGACACGGAAGTCATTCTGCTACTCATACAACTTTCAACTTCAGGTACAGTCCGGATACGCTCCAAACATGGTTGCCATTCTGTCACTCATTCAAAATTTGTCCCCAGCATGCAGTTGCTCCATACAGAGGTTTCTCTGTTACCCAGATACGACACAGATACACTTCAGACACGACAATCATTCTGATATTCGTTCTACACTTCAAACACAGTTACAGCTCAGATACGCCCCAGACACGGAGGCCATTCTTCTGCTCATACAAACTCAGTCCTTAGATGCAGTTCAAGTACATTCCTGACACGGATACCATTTTGATCCTCATTCTTATGACCCGTCACACAACAGTTCAACAAACCTCCCAGATGGCATCTTTAAGCCCATCCCCGACGAGATTCTGTCACCCTTCAGATGGCATCTTTAAGCCCATCTACAAATGGCATCTCTAAGCCCATTCCCTTATCCGTTGTTCTGATAAGTGCAAATTTAAGGGCACTCTAGTGTCTAATCTCCTTTTACCTTCGAGACGCGAAAGGCAAATCTGCCAATCTAACTCTTCAGGTGCAAGAAGATTGAACAGGGGCAACTGTTGTACCCCAAAATTTTCCCTCCCATTTCACCAACATTTCTCATTACAAGACCCTTGGAGCTCAAGATCCAGTTAGGGTTTCCTCTGCTCAAGACTCCTCCTTGCACTGTTGACCCAAATTAGGGTTTGTGTTTGCACAAAGATGTTTTAACCTAAGATGTCTAAGATGACTTCCATGCTTTATTTTGGACTCACAAGTTTATCCATACCAAGTTTCAAGTCATGATTCCAAACTTTGCCCAGTCAATTGGACAGTTGACCTAGAAATCAACTGTATTGGGGAAAAAGTCAACTGTGGTCAATTGACAGTCAAACCTCATGATTTTTGACCCACATCAACATATTGAACTCATATAAACCATTTGGTCAAGTTTGGATCACAATTCCACAAGAAATTTGATCAGATCACCAAAAGGGCAAAATGGTCATTTTTAGGGTTTTGACTGCACAAAGGCAATTTTTGCCTGTTTGACCTAACCAATGGCAAACCAAGCTTATATATGGAATCAAGGACCCCATGGAATTGTCTTGACATGTTCAACCAATTCAAAAGATCCCAAATGCACAAGATTGACAGATGAATTTTCCAGTCAATTGATCAATTTTTGGATGTATACTGAAAAGTCAAACTTTGACTTTTTGGTCAAAATCAAGTGTCAAGATTCATTTTTCATCAAAACATGTCAAATTATGAAACTTGTTCATCAAGAAATCAAAATTTTCAAATTAGGGTTTAAAATGAAGAATTTTCATAACTTAGAATTTTTCTAAGTTATGAAAATCCCTAATTATTTCCTAACTTTGTCCCACTTTTTCATCAAGATGCATTTGGATTCAAGGAAAAGTCAAAACATGAAAGTTATATTCCATTGCAAAATCTACAACTTTGATTCACAAAGTTTCCTCAAAAGAAGCTTGTAGCTCAAGTTATGATTTTTGGAACAAGGGTGCAAAACATTCTTAACTTAGAGAAATTTTGACCTATTCTAGGCAGGATTTTTGCCTAACTTCATGACCACTTTTCACATGCTTCCACTTGGAATTTAAATTTGCATTACAAAGATGGATTGTAGTACACATTCCAAGCTTTCCAAAATGTCCAAGAACTCATCAAACAACCTCATGGTTAGGGAGAATCGAATTTGGAAATATGGGCAAAACTCACTTTGCTCATGGCCAATTTACATGTTCATAACCTTTCACTTTTGAACTCAGCATGTACTAAGATGGATTACAGGTCCTTTATCTCATTCACACTCATAAATTTAATGCAAACCCCTTGTGTTCAAGCCTTATATTATGTGTCTAAGCATTGCATACAAGATTAAGCTACAATTAGAAAAAGCAATATATCCATTTTTGAAAAGTGGAACTTTATGTCAAGTTTGAAAATCAAGAAGTACAAGGCCATATCTTTGGGCACAAGTTCAGAAGCATGTCACACTGATCAAAGGGGATGTTTGCAGCACATTAGAGGGGCATGTACAAGTCTAGAGAACCAAGTTGATTTTTCTTGCTTAAGTGTGAAGAAACTTGCATATTACACACCAACTCTCATTTTAGCAAAAAGAAGCTTAAGCAAAGTTGTTGTACACCTTCCAAATAACATAACTGAGCTGAAACACGGGCCTATCACCTTCAATATCTCCCCATTCACAGAAACACCATAAAACTTCAAAAACAGGGCATAAGCTGCAGTTTGAATCCTATAGCTCAATCCACTCGTGCATTTTCATCCAAACCAGTTCAAACACATTCCCTACCATCCATACAAACTGTCCCAAGCCTTGGAAGCAGACTGTAACACCTCTAACCAACTTCACCATTTTCACATTTTCTGTTTTGCAGGTGGATTGCTATAGCTTGATTCACTTGGTTTCAAAGCAAACTAAAGGTTGGAATAGCATCTCTGAACTTCAAGCAAGTTGTACCAATCCTCATTTTGCCTTGAAGGTGCCTCCATTGTCAGACACGATCCAAGCTGAACAGGTAAGTTCATGGACCTCTATCTCTCAATATAGGAAGAGTTAGCTCTAAGTTTGTGAATGAAAAATGTTCTATTCATGCCCCTGAAGCTATACATATCTTTACTTTCCATTTATGTTGCATGTGCTGAGAGAATTTGAGACCTGAACATTGACAAAAACTTAGGTTAAGAATTAGGGATGGAGAAATTCTCTCTCATTTCTAAGAGTTAGGTTAAGTTTTTTATATGTATGGAATCGTGGCTTGATGCTTAACATTTTTCATGTTGTGAGTTTGTGCTAAAAGTCCAAGAATATGGAGATAGCAGAGGCGCGTGTTTTGTACAAAGAAGCTGGAGGTTGAAGAAGATAGAGTCTTGGCCTGGGCCTGAGATTTGTTTTTCCTTTTCACATCCCTGCATTTCACATGCACCCCCTGGCCCATTTTGAGTTTTACTTGTCATTTTCTATTTTTTCCTTTTTGATTTTGTTTCCATATTTTTTTTTAAGTATGAAAAAATATTAAAATCATTTTTTCCACATTTTTTGCATTTATTTTGATATTTATTAGGCTTTATTTAGTTTTGTATAAAATTAAACCTAAATATACTATTATTTTAAAATACAAAAAAAAACAATACAAACATGTTTTATTTCTGATTTTCATTTTATATTATCTCTTGAAAACATTTTACATAGAATATACTTTTTTTTTAATAATATTAAATATTTTATTTTTGTACATATAATATATATTTAATAAATAATGTAAATACATGTATATTTATTAATATATTTACGGAAAATACAAAGAATTAATATATTTTATTTTTATTAGTATTTTGACCTCAAAAGTATTTTTTTTTTACAATATACCTTCTTTTATTTATTTTTGCACATAATTAATAAATATTGTATATATTATATAATAAATACCTTTTATTCATAAAATTAGGGTTTTTCCCTAAATGCATAAAAATACCAAAAATTAATTAATTTCATTTTTTTGTTTATTTGACATATAAAAAAAATACTTTTTTCATACATATAAAAAACCATTTTTTGCATCTTGCACATTTATTATATTTTCATTTTTATTTAATTGTCGTATATTAAATAGTTTGTATAATTCAATTTGGATGTAATAGTTTAGGTTTAATTTCTTGCTAAAAAATGCCCATTTGAACATTTGTACCCCCCATCCCATATATTGTGTTGTAATAACTTAGGACCTTTTACTTTTCGCATTTAAAAGCTTTCTAATTATGCCATGTTAGAATTAGGGTTTTGTATGCAAAATTAATCAAAAATAGTTTGACCTAATTTCAAGATAAACAAGCATGAAAATGGACAACACTAATCACACTTACACCCCTAGGGTACTCCACTTGTTGCCTTCAAGAATGGGCCATATTGCATGTTAGGTATCTTTGGCAAAAACAAAACAATCAAATGATCATAGTCCCTCGATGACGCTTTCGAAAGTCGCCTAAAAAATGATCAAGTCCCTAAAGGAAAAATCGCCCAAAGATATTTGGCACCATTGCAATCATGGTCTAAACGATGACCCGCGCCCGTCCCGTTAAAATCCTAACACAAGATTGTCCACCAAACACAATGGTGGAACAAAATTGTTAAAAGGGTTAAAACATAGGAAAGATCTTTGAGAAATTTAGGGTAGATAACTCTTGGTTACTTGCCAACTTGCAAAACAAAAACACTTGCCTATTTTTCAAAACCACACATCACAACACACTTTCAAAATAACTTTCAAACCTTGAAAACTTTTCAAAAGATATTCACCTTTGTATACATTCAAACATGGATCATTACAAAGGTTGCCACAACAAATGGCCTCTTTTCAAAACATTTTCAAACCCACACACAAAGCACCATTTCAAACAATTGAAAATGCAAGGCAAGTGATCTAAGCAAGTAACTAAGAGCCCATGGATAACCATGGATAGAAAGGGTGCTAATACCTTCCCTTTCTATAATCTACTCCCCGAACCCAAGAAAACATCTCAAAGGTTTTTGCTGTGCTTTTTAACCTTTCCTTAGGATAAAATAAAAAGTCGGTGGCGACTCTTGCTCAACCGAAACATTTGCGAAAATAAACGCAAAACCCAAGTCAGTTCTTCCACCGTATCACACATGGCATTAAGAAAAATCTGAAGAATGAAGAAGCTGATACTGATGTCAGTAATATTGTCGGGACTAGTAAGGTTACCCGAAGTGGAAGGGTTTTCTCTCTTGAGATTGCTCAGAAGATCATCAAGCCTACTGTTATTCCAACTGCTGCTCCAACCAGCACTCCTGACATTTCTCCTGTTCCTAGTCTGGTTATTACCCCTGCTGCTGAGCCATCTGGGACTCGGGGCAAGGAAATTATAGGTGAGCTTGCCCGTACGGAGGCACCTAAGAAAATCGTTGTGGAAGCCTCTAAACAAGAAATAGAGGAAATACTGAAAATCATTAAGAAGAGCGACTACAATATGGTCGAGCAGTTGGGGCATACCCCATCAAAGATATCGATGTTATCTCTGCTGTTGTGTTATGAAGCCCATGCGAAGGCTTTGATTGAATTTCTCAAGACTACGCATGTGCCGCAGAAAACTTCAGCAGATCAGTTCAAAGATTGTGTGGCCAGCCTGACTACTGACAATGGGCTGGGTTTTTCAGATGCGGATCTAACACCAAAAGGAAGGAAGCATAATGATGCTCTGCATGTCTTGATTGAGTGCAGGGGCACCACTATGGATCATGTGCTGGTAGATACCGGGTCTTCACTGAATGTTCTGCCGAAGAAAGCGTTGGACCGTTTGGATGGTAAGGGTTTGACTGTAAAGCCTAGTAACATTGTGGTAAGGGCTTTTGACGGATCGAAGAGAATGGTGCACGGGGAGGTGTACATCCCTGTCAAAGTGGATTCTCAGACTTTTGGGTCCACCTTCTACGTAATGGATATCAGGCCGTCGTATTCTTGCTTGCTGGGTTGTCCTTGGATCCATGAGGCTGGGGTAGTTACTTCCACACTCCATCTAATGCTGAAGTATCCAGTGAAGGGGAAAGATTGTCACAGTGCGAGGTGAAGAAGAATATACGGTGAGTCACCTCAATTCCTTCCGCTACATAGATATGGACGGGGAATTCATAGAAACTCCTTGTCAGAATTTCGAAGAGGTCCCTCAGATCTTGGCATCAACTGAAGTTACTACCAACAAACCTCCGTTGAAGATGGCTTCTCTCAAGGACTCCAAGGCCGTGGTTGAAGAAGGTGGGTGTACCAATTGGGGTCAACTCCCTGATTTCACTCACAAAACTGACAAATATGGTTTGGGCTTTACTACAGGGGCTCAAAGGGCTGTTAGACGCGCTCGGGCTGGAAGACCTCCTCTACACATCAGCAATTGGGGAATTAATGCAATTGAAGACAGTGAAGATGATTCAGACATCGACAGATGGATCTACCCAACAACCAATGGTGGACCGAATAACTGGACGGCTAGGGACTTCATACCTGTTTCTTTTATTCCGAAGTAATTGACTCATTTTTTTTTTAAGATTTGTAATAAACAATTTGAAAATTTACGACCCGGTGCCTTGCCCGAGGCACCTTGGCTTTGCTTGTGAGGGCTATTATTTGTCATTTCATATATCATTAATGAAGCATTGGATGTTTCTTGCATACAAATTTTGTGCTCCTTGTTTTTCTTTTCTGTCTCTCACTTAATCAAAATAGTTATTCTCTTACACACACTCACGTATCATACTGCAGATCCATATCCACTCTGGATCCCATTGATAACAGCTCTGCTATTTCCAGTTATGACTTCAAAAATCCGATCAACCAAGCCGAGGACGAAGGTGAGGATGATTGTGAGGTGCCATGAGAACTTGCTAGATAACTACAGCAGGAAGAAAGGGCCATACAGCCTCACGAAGAGCCGGTTGAGACAGTGAACTTAGGTACTAAGGAAGACAGAAAAGAGGTTAAAATAGGTGCGAATCTGGAGCCTAGTGTCAAACAACGGTTAATACAGATGCTACACGACTATGTTAAGATCTTTGCCTGGTCCTATGAAGACATGCCTGGTTTGGACACTGATATTGTGGTACATCGCCTGCCGACTAAAGAAGACTGCCCTCCGATAAAGTAGAAGGTCCACCGTATGTGCCCTGAAATGTCAGAGAAAATCAAGGCAGAGATCATGAAACAGTTCGACGCAGGATTCTTAGTTGTCACTTCTTATCCGCAGTGGGTTACCAACATTATTCCGGTACCTAAGAAGGACGGTAAGATACGAATATGTGTGGACTATAGAGATCTGAACAGGGCGAGTCCCAAGGATGACTTCCCACTTCCTCACATTGATGTTCTAGTCGACAATACCGCGCAGCACAAGATCTTCTCCTTCATGGATGGTTTTTCTGGCTACAACCAGATCAAGATGGCTCCTGAGGACATGGAGAAGACAACCTTCGTTACACAGTGGGGCACCTTCTGTTAAAAGGTAATTCCTTTTGGGTTGAAGAATGTTGGGGCAACTTATCAGCGCATCATGGTCGCTTTGTTCCACGATATGATTCACCACGAGATCGAGGTTTATATTGATGACATGATAGCCAGGTCCCAGACTGAGGAAGAGCACCTTGATCATCTCTAGAAACTATTTGACAGGTTGAAGACGTACAAGCTGAGGTTGAATACGAACAAGTGCACCTTCGGGGTAAGATCTAGTAAGCTTCTGGGTTTCGTTGTCAGTGATAAGGGTATTTAGGTGGACACTACAAAGGTAAAGGCCATATAAGATATGCCGGTCCCCCGCACAGAGAAGGAAGTTAGAGGTTTCTTGGGACGTCTGAATTACATCGCTAGGTTCATTTCACATCTGACTGCTACTTGTGAGCCAATCTTCAAGCTGCTGAAGAAAGATCAAGTGGTAAAGTGGAATGATGAATGCCAAACTGCTTTTGAAAGAATCAAAGAATACCTTCAAGAACCACCAATTCTGATGCCTCCAGTTGAAGGAAGACCTTTAATATTATACCTGACAGTGCTAGACAGTTCAATGGGGTGTGTGTTGGGGAAGCATGACGAGTCTGGTCGAAAAGAGCATGCAATTTACTACCTTAGCAAAAATTTTACCGACTGTGAGACCCGATACTCATTCCTCGAGAAAACTTGTTTCTCTTTGGCAAGGGCTGCTCGCCGACTGAGACAGTATATGCTGACTCACACTACCTTGTTGATATCAAAGATGGATCCGATCAAATATATTTTCGAGAAGCCCACCTTATCCGGAAGAATAGCAAGATGGAAGATGATCTTAACCGAGTACGACATCCAATACACAACCCAAAAAGCAATCAAGGGAGTGTATTGGCGGATCATTTGGCGCATCAGGCCGTGGATGACTACTGGTCCATGAATTTCGAGTTCCCGGATGAGAATATCATGTTGGTAACCGACTATGAAGAACCTGGACCGGATGAAGGACCCGAGGAGGAATCCCGATGGTCTATGTATTTTAATGGAGCCTCGAACACATTGGGTAATGGCATTGGTGTTGTAATTATATCCCCTGAGGGCTGTCATACTCCATTCACCACCCGATTATATTTTAACTGTACCAACAATATGGCAGAGTATGAAGCGTGTATCATGGGTCTTCGAGCTTCTATTGACCTGAGGATTAAGTTCTTGAGTGTATTCGAAGATTCCTCTCTGGTAATAAGTCAGATCAAAGGCGAGTGGGATACGAAGCACCCGAATCTTATTCCTTACAAAGAGTATGTACTAACATTGCTCCCACACTTTGAGGAGATAACCTTTGAACATTTCCCACGAGAAGAGAACCAGTTGGCGGACGTGCTAGCTACCATGTCTTCTATGTTCAAAGTCAGGTGGGACAATGAAGCTCCCCGGTTCACTATTGAGAAGTTGGACGAACCCGCACATTGCTGTGACATTGAGACTGAAGAGGTAGCAGATAAACCCTGGTTTCACGAGGTAAAGAGGTATCTTGAGGCCCAAGAATACCCTGAGGGGGCATCTGTTAATGATAAGAAGTTTCTGAGAAGGTTCGCTGTGAAGTTCTTCATCAGTAATGGAATCCTCTATAAGCGTAACCGTGATTCAACCTTACTGCGGTGTATGGACAAGAGCGAGGCAGAAAGGATCATGGCAGAGTTACATGAAGGTACCTTCGGAACTCATTCCAGTGGACATACCTTGGCGAGGAAAATCCTACGGGCAGGATTTTACTGGTCCACTATGGAAGCCAATTGTTATCAGCACTCTCGAACCTGTCATAAGTTCCAAATCTATGTTGATAAGGTGCATGTGCCTCCAGTCCCTCTGAATGTCTTGACATCTCCTTGGCCCTTTGCAATGTGGGGCATCGAAATGATCGGCGAGATCAGACCTACTGCGTCTAACAGGCATCGCTTCATTCTGGTAGCAATTGATTACTTCACAAAGTGGTTTGAGGCAACTTCCTTTGCTACAGTAACCAAGAACGTCGTGGCGCGGTTTATCCGACACAATCTGATATGTCGATATGGTGTACCAGAGAGAATTATTATTGACAATGGTACAAATCTCAATAACACAATGATCACCGAGCTCTGCAAACAGTTCAAGATTCAGCATCATAACTCTTCTCCCTACCGGCCGAAGATGAATGAGGTTGTTGAAGCATCTAACAAGAACATCAAAAAAATTATGCAGAAGATGACGATGGCATACAAAGACTGGCACGAGATGTTACCATTCGCTCTTCATGGATACCGTACCTCAGCAAGGACATCGACAGGGGCAACACCATACTCTTTGGTGTATGGCATGGAGGAAGTCCTACCCATCGAAGTCTAGATACCCTCTCTCAGGATTATGAAGGAAGTGGGTTTGAACGAAGACGACTGGATCCAAACCCGACTTAATCAGCTGAATCTAATCGATGAAAAGAGACTTACCGCTATTTGTCATGGTCAGACGTATCAAAAGCGAATGATCAAGGCTTTTAACAAGAAAGTCAGACATAAAGAATATCAAGTCGGGGATCTGGTGATCAAACGCATCATACTGCCGCAAGGTGATCCCAGGGGCAAATGGACTCCCACGTACGAAGGGCCATTTGTGGTTAAGAACATTTTCTCGGGAGGAGCTATGATTCTAACCACCATGGACGGTGACGACCTTCCTCACCCCGTCAATACAGACATAGTGAAAAAATACTACGCATAATCAAAGACCCGCTAGGTTGACTGGCCTAGGAAAAAATAAGGGCTTCCCGGCGAACCAAAAGTGTTCGGGAAAAATTAAGGGATGAAAATGAAAAATGGTACACTGGCAAGTCGGAAACCTGAAAAGGCGACTTGGGCAAAAAGGGTATCCCGGTGGACTGAAAACCCGAAAGGGAGGTCAAGCAAAAATTAGGGATCGAAGTGTAACACTATGTCTCATTGGATCATCTCGCAACCAGAATTCGGTATCAACTATCAAGCTCGGACAGCGCCAATAAATCTGATCAACCTTCAGCCAAGTAGCAAAGTGATGAGATGCTTGAAGATATAAAGGAAATAGCAGACTTGAAACCCGATGGAATCGTTCCACATAGCTGTTTTTCTTTCTTTAACACAAATTGTAATTTCTATCTTTCGGCGGAGTTCTCTTACTAGGACGTCAGCCTCTTTGTAAAAAAATGCCTATTACGGGCCAATTGCAAAAATCAATACAATTCATTTTCACAAGAAACTTCAATTTGTTTTTTCTTTTTTCTGTTTTGTTTTGCAAGAACGTCCAATGATTCATTTTTTATATATGCATTTGAAAATAATGGCTGCTCATAAATATTTACACAAGAAACAAAAGACGATTACTCGTAATGCCAAAAACAGGGAAAACAAGAAGTGCCCAAACCTTACAGTTACTCTGCCCATCAGGTACCAGGATAGAGCCTGCTTGAGAACATGATTAGTGGTACATACACTCCCCACAGAGTAAAAAGTATCCAAAGATAGTGATGTTAGATTTCTCGAACAGGACATAACTCTCCCCAGCTGAGGTTCACAATCGCGAGTGAGTCAGTAAATTTTTCCCCAAGCAGAGTTTATTTCTCTCACAAGCAGAAATTCAATCTCCAACAGAATTCATTATCACGGTGCAGCATATACCCCGACCAGATACGCTGTTCACTTCCGCTTCCACAACCCGGAGTTATTCCCCAGTAGAGTAACAGACAACTTAAATTCCTAAAACTCTATTTCTCCCAAGACAGAGACCAGCATTCCCCAGTGAAGTCCTCCTCAATAACAGGTATACGGGTTCTCGTAAAAGAATCTCTTATGCAATTGGCACCTCTTCGGATGGCATCTTTAATCCCATCCCCGACAATCTTCAATCCTCAACTTCCAAATGGTGTTGGTAAGCCCATTCCTGATAGCTCCCATCAGTACCTCTTCGTGCGAGTGCAAATTTTCGGGCACTCTAGTGTTCAATCATCTTCCACCTTCAGATCACGAAAGGCAGACGAGCCAATCTACATCTTCAGGTTTAAGAAGATTGAACAGGGGTAGCTGTTGTACCCCAAAATTTTCCCTCCCATATTTCTCAACACATGGCAAGTGAGGTCCCCAAATTGCTCAAGGAAGTTCAAGAATTGACCAGACAAACTCTCTCCTAATACAGTATACCTAAAATTAGGGTTTCCATATTCATCAAGATGTGTGAACCACAAAGGACTCAAATGCCCACCATTGTCCTAATATGTTCACAAGATCATCCATGTCAAGTTTCAAGCCTTGCAGAAGAAGTTTGCTCAGTCAATTGCTCAAATACCTAAAAATCAACTATACTAGGTCAAAAGTCAATTGTGGCCCACATACAGTCAAACCTCAAGATTTTTGGTCAACATCCTTATTTTAAAGTATTATCAATCATTTGATAAAGGGTTGATCATGATTCCTCAAGGATTGCTCATAATTCATCAAAACCCAAAAGTTGCTAAATTAGGGTTTTACAGGAAAAGTCAACTCAACTTTGACCAAGAATAACTTTCTCATAATTTATCATAAATGACCCATCCAAATCTCATTTTGAAAAGGATGCAATTCCCTACAATTCATATTCATATCCCAAGTCCATAATATGTACTCACAAAAAGATATGAATTTTGACATTATAGGCCCTTTTGAAAAGTCAACAAAAACACCTTTTGGGTCAAAGCTTCATACATGAACATGGAAGACTCAATTGAGATGAGACCAGAATGGTTGTTTATAGGACATCCTAATATTTCTAAAAAGTCCAAGAACACCTCTCTAGAGTCAAAATTTAGAGAGTTATGCATTGGCCAAGTTGACCATTTTTGCAAAATTGCCAAAAGTCAAATGTGCTCAAATTTGCATTTTTTGCTAAATAGGCCCAACTTTTTATGCTTGCACCTCAATTATAATATGGTACATGACTCAAATGTTCACTCACCCATTATTTTCTTCATTTTTCAATTTATTTTGATTTTTCATTAATTAAAAAGTGAATTAAATCAAATAAATGATGAAAATTAACAAAGATATGATTTGATTTGTTTTTTTGACAGTTTGGTAATCAAGATATGCTGAGTTAAGAAGATCAAATCAAATCAAGGTCAATTGGTACAAGAAAGGCATGATTTGGCTCAAAATAGAAACATATCATATAGCTTGCAAATCAAATCAAATCTTGGATAAATGCAAAGATTTAGTCCAAGTTTGTTAACCTAATTCACTCTAGGTTATATAGTGAACAATTCTAGATCAAAAGACAGGGGTTAGAGTCGTGAAAAAAGGCAGAGCAAAGTCACAAAATTCAAAGAAAAGTGTGAATTGGTTTTCACTCCACATGCCATCTCAAGCCATCCTAGCTATCTCAATCCATTGTTGGACGTCCCAGGAAGCTGTCCCAATCGTTTGCAAGGCCTGAAACACCCAGAAACGCACGCTACACCTCATACGGTTTGACATAATTTTCCAATTCGATTATCATAATTCTTGCATCATTAGCAATTTTGATTGTTATATTCGTCTTTGTCATCATGTTTGCAAGCTAACCATGTCATTTAATTGCGTTTTTGAAGCATGTACACGATGTTGCCATTGCTAGGGTTTTTGTGTTATTTTTAGGGTCTTTTTGTACAAGAATAATTGGGCCTTGAATCAGGTACCATGATGCTCGTGAGGATGAGACGAGTTAATTGGTACCATTACCTTTCATTTATCTTGCGTGTACAACATTTTTGAAATATGCAGGGTTATACCTACAGTGGATGTATGTAAGTAAAAGTCCCTTCGTCTATGACGACGGTTCCAGGAAGAAGAAGATTCGTGTCAGCCAGCCATTCGTCCGTTTGAATCTCGTGCGCTTTGGAATCACCTCTTTTGTTTTTTCTTATATTATGTTTTATTATTATTGTAATAACAAGTTAACAATGCAGCTCAGTTGGCAACACATCATTGGTAGGGAGTACAAGGACCTGAGTTCGATCTCAGGTCCCAACGAAATTCATTTTCTTGCTTTACCTTTGCAGATCCAATGCAATACTCCCTCGCACGCCTTCCATACACCCTCAATGTCTGGCCACTGGATTCCCAGCTAGTCATATCCAACGTGCCAACAATGAAGGTCCATGGTATTCCTCAAAGTCAACGAAGCACCAGATCCAGCACTGACCAGGCCTGGAGCTTAATGGGCCAAAGATTTTCAGTTCCACACCCCCCAACATTGTTATTCAACACAGTCCCATTCTAAATTTCTTTATTTTATTTTATTATTTTTCTTTATTTCTTGCAATTTACTAATTTATATTTTAAAATCAATTTTTTATAAAAAATCTCAAAATCAAGAATTCATAAATTTAGAGTTTTTTTTTATTATTATCAAATTTAATTTTCAATTAATTAGCTTAATTTAATTTAGGGTAACTTTAACTTATTTTTACAATTAAAATCAATTAGAAAACTAGGTTTAAATTCTTGATTTAATTATTTTCTTTTTTCAAACAAAAACACAAAAAATAGGTTAACTTATAAATTTTTCTTAATTAAAATTAATTAATAATTAGGTTCTTTTTTTATTCAATTATTCCTTATTTTCTCAAATAACAAAACATGACAAAAAAAACATTTTTTCTTTAATCAATTGCAAGTAGGATTAGTCAAAGGGTCAAAACCCTAATCGCCTCGCATTTAACTTACCGTGCGCATTTAATTATTTTATTATTTTTGTAACTGTTTTGAGGATGTAATAGTTTTAATTAGAGTTCTTAAATTTCTACAACTTTATTTACTGTCAACGACAATTATGTAACTGTCAAAGCCATTTAATAAGCGTAGGTTATTTTTTCCGCTTTTACTTTCCGCAAAACTATTTAACTGTCTAGATGTATGCTAATAGGATTGTATGGCAAGAATGCATGACAAAATTAAAATGGTTAGAAAACCCTAATGTGCAAAGATAATAAACTGAAAATAAATCACTCGCACATATTCACTCTTAGGGTATACTCTCACTTCGGTTGCCTTTGGTAAACGATCATTAAGCATAGAGATTTTAGTGGTTGCCCTCCAGTCTAAAAGATCAAATTGTCCCATTCGAATGTTGCCTCGTAAGTGTTGCCTCGGAAATGTTGCCTCATAAATTTCGCCTCGGAAATGTTGCCTCGGAAAGATCTTAAGACTCTAGGGTAACTACTCAAGTTTTCTAACTATTGCTTTAGTGATTGTACTTGTCCCTTTCGAATTGACCCTTACAAATTCCAACGACGGTGCTACCTATTTCTCAATAGTAGGATAGCGCTGTCTAAAGGAAACAAGAATAAAAACGATCTTTTTTCGAGTGGGTAGATGCTCAAATCAAATCTTTTCACACTTACACTTTTCAAACAAATGTTCAAAACAACTTCATCACACCCTTGAGGACTGATACAAGGGTTATCACAAAGTAAAACATTTTCAAGACAAGCACACACAAGAAATTTGAAAAATGAGCAAGTACCTAAGAGCTCGTAGATAACTACGGATAGAAAGGGTGCTAACACCTTCCCTTTCCATAATCTACCCCCCGTACTCAGAATCTCGAAAAAGGATTTTTTCTGTACTTTTTTCCTTTCCGGTTGGATGAAATAAAAGTCGGTGGCGACTCTTGCTTATCGCTGTAGCAGTAGAAATGTTCAAGACTAAGCCATTGGATTGTCTAGACTTTATACAAATCAAAAATAAAAATCGCCACCGTGCTTTATTGTTTCCAAAGGAATGGGAAAAGAGAGAATAACCCAAAAAAGGGGGAAAGATTCAAGGTAAGGGGGTTGGTTATGCAAAGGGAAGGTATTAGCACCCTAAACATCCACGGTACTCTGCAGGAACCTCTTTGAAAAATCTGTATATTTTGGATATAAAAAATGTGTTGTATATAAAATGGATGGTGGAGGTGAGAAAAGAAATATTTTTTTTTATGATTTTTGCACCCGCCGCGGTTGCGAACCTTTAGTGCCTACATACCACCTTTCGTGCAATAGGGGATCAGGGTACACGTAGTTCCTCTTTTAAAAGTTTGAAACACAAGTGTGTTGGTTAATTTTATGAGATAAGACATCATCGTCATTGTCCGTGTGGAAAACATACTTACTACCCACAATTATGAGAAAGGAGAATCTTCATCATCTCAAAGTGGAGGATATGGCTTGGATTTTAAAATCAACAATGCCTCACTCAACACCCAAGTGAAAAATATCTCTCTTCACTACATATTGTAGAAGTATAGTTGTTTTCATCACTACAAGGATTGACAAGAGTCTAATATTTTGAGAAAAGTTTAAAAGTAACAGCCAAAGTGGCAAAATGGTTTGAAATGAGATTTATTGACTTTTAGTCTTCTCACAAAAATGTCAAGGTATTGTTAAGTTGATTGAAGTTTATTTATGAAAATGCTTTGAAAATGCATGGACATAAGTCCAAGTTTATTAATAAAGTGGTTTATGTTTCAAAATAAGAAGAGTTTTAAAAAAAAGAGGGAGAAGATTTTTGAAATTAAAGAAGATGGGAGGAGAAGAGACTATCCTAAAGCATAAGGTAAAAGCTAAGGATAAGGACCATCTAACCAACAAGAAGCTAAAACTTGACATTATGAGCCAAGATAGAATTCCCATTCTTTGGATTGAAACCAAGCAAGCAAAGATACTAGACCTCTTCAAGTGTATTAAGTCTTCACAAAAATTGGACAGAGTAACGGCTGTATGCGGGTGAATTCCAGATTACAAACAAGGAGTGTAATCACAAAAACCTACATACAAAAACAAACAAGCAACCCAATGTCTTGAGGTAAACCTCAAGAGCTGCAGACAAAATAATCAGATAAGATCACAAGGTCTCCAAGATAGGCAAAGGTTTCTAATCCTAAGTCCAAGAAATAGTCCCATGCTCCATAATGCCAAGGATAGTAACCAAATAGTCAAAGTACCATTAAGAGTTTTTTAGGGTTTATGTTGATTATTAAGTATCTTAGGAAAATAAATAGAAAAGCTCAAGTGAGCAAAGTAAAAATGACAAGAATATAAATGCTCAAATGAGAAAGGATGAAAATGGCATGAAATGAAAAATGCTAAAAAAATAAATAGTGCATAAAGCATAAAAGAATAAAAGCATAAAATAAAATAAGCCAATAATTAGTGGTTAGTTGGATGACCATCTTGAAACTTGCATTTGGAAATCATTAGAGGATTGGTAGAACCAAAGCCTCCACACAACAAGTTGCATTTTCTTTTTGTCAAGTATATCATCCATTTGGAATTCTCATAAGTACCATTTAATGATCAACGATGTTTAAGTGATCCGCGTTGATCAAAAGTGTTGTAGATCCATTACAGGATTTGTAGAACCAAAGCCTCCACACAATGAATCTCAAGGTTATTGGATCAAAGAGATCAAATTAACATACTTGGGCTTGCAATCATAAGTTTGGGCCACGAATGATCATTTATTCGAATCAGGACAAAATTTAGCGCTATGTTAAGCAATCGTAAGTGGACTTATATAGAAGTTGCACCTATTTTGAGGTCGGTCAATAGCAATCTATGCACCATTTGTTTTGAGACATGATATAGAGATCATGCTCCAACAACATTTAGTGCAATGAAAAGGGGATGAATGAAAAGGGGATGGATCCAATGATGTTAATAAAGCCATGACCAAAAAAATCAACCCAAGACGGCCAGAAAATATTCACAAAATAATAATATAATTAATATATACATTAAAGGGTTTAAAAATGTTTTTAAAAAATGGAAAGTAATGAAGAAAATTCCAATTATATTCAAATTAATCAAGAAATGAAAAATAAGACCATAGAAAAATCAGAAAAGAGGCCAAGTGATTTTATAAATTTATTCGGAATTTTTAAAAGTCAAAAACTATTTTTAAAAATTAAAATAAATGGGTAAAATAAACAAAAATAGTAAAAAATAGTAAAGTCAGAACCAAAAATAAAATAAGGTCACCAATATTTGTCACAATATCATTGGATGATTCCATAATTTTTTCAGAATTTAAAAATGTGTAAAAGTATTTTTAAATATTTTAAACAAATCAAATAAGTGTAAAATTCATAAAAAATACCAAAACACAAAATTAAATTGTGAAAAAATAAAAATCAGAAAGAGAATAATCAAAAATATTTTTCGTAATTTTTTCAGATTTTTTGGACTATAAATGAATTTTCTATGATTTTTTAAAATTTAAAACAATTAAAATGTAAAAATCAGAAAAAGAAAATAAAAGAAAAAGATGTGGACCATTGGATGAGAGTCAAAACGCATTAGTAATCAAATCCAAGGGATCTGGCGCACTGTGCATATCATGGTCTTTAATGAATAATGTATAGAATCATTAATAAAATCAGAATTTGAAAATAACAAATGTCACGCTTTCATTGGTTAGAAGATGACACGTTGGTCATCTTCAACCTCCAGCCCTCACGAATTGCAGGTCTCTCAAATTGTAAAATCAGAAGCTCAGACCTATGCCATTCGCTTCGTCTCTTCAAGACGAAGACAACCACACCCTCGCGCCAAATTTATATAAATTGTAGCTTAAGCAATTTGGAAAGAAAGTTATGAAAATGGATTTGAAAATTCATGGTCAAAACGTGCTTCCAGATGAAAGTAAGTGTTGCGACTAGAACCAAGGCAATGAGAGCAACACAATGATACCAAAGTTTTGAAGAATTGATGAAGGAATCTACCTATTGAAGTTGAGTTGCAGAGCTATGAAACTGGACTTCTATGGAGCAATATAGGGCACGATTCTTGAATGTAATTATATGGTTAGCTTCAGGGAAGATCAAGGAAGGTGAATTGATGGAAAAATGGATTGAAAAAGGCTTGAGAATAGGATTCGAAGTAGCTGAATTTTGAGTTGTGAAGCAAGTTTGGCAGGGTGATTTTGGCTATCTAAGGTTGGGAAATTGAATGGGGGATGACCCTCTATTTATAGGGAATCAAATGGAATGTTCAAGCGTGTGAAATGATGAAGTTTGGAGGGAAATCGTGTGAACCTGATGCACGAGTAAAGTGTGATCTGATTTTCATCAAAACTCATCTAATCCTTGTGTTTCAAGGCTCTAATCCACTTTGGCAACTTGGTTAAACATGTTTAGATCACAAACACGTGCTAATTTGATGTTTAAAGGCCAAAACATGAATTTCAAATTCTGACTTATGGAGAAACTTCAGTTCCAAGTTACCAAGTTCAATCCAATGGCATTTCCACCTCAAGGGGTCTTAGGGCAAAATTCTTGATGCTTTGGAAAGATGAGGTAACAAGCTTTGCAATGGAAAAATAATGGAATCAAATGGATGCTTGAGCTGAAAGTTACATGGAGTCAAAGTTGAAGAAAAAGAACTGACTTTCCATACTTAGAAATATTTCAAATTCTTCTTTAAAAATGACCTATAATCTCTTGCATCCAAACATGGCCTTCCACTTAGAATTTTCTCTTGACCAAAAAAGATTGAATAAAGTAGATCTCTTGAATTACATTTTTCAATTTGAACCACTCAAAATCTCCAAAAATTGAGTAAGTTATGACTTCTTGAAGTTGGCCAAAAATCATGAAATGACCTATAATCTTTTGCATTCTTAAGGAAAGTTCCATCCATTCTCTCACTTTGCACATAAAAGAAGGCATTAATTACACACCTTTAAGATCATCATGAAAAAAGAATGGCCTCAAGGTGATAAAAATTGACCAAGTTATGACCATTTGAAGTCACATATGGAGAATTGGGGATTCATCTGGGTGACTTGTAATCTTTCCTCTTCACCAAGTTCCTTACACATGAAAACTCCTTGGAACTTTTGAAGTGATTTGTTGGTAACTCATTGAAGAGAAGAATGTTTTTAGAATCACTCAAAAATACCAAAATATGAGCAAGATATGCCCCTTTGAAGTCCAAAACCCTAGCCTCTAGATCAAGAGAATGCTTGGTGGAACTTTGCCAAGTTTGAACAAACTTTTTGTGCCAATATTCTTCCTTTGTTAATAGAAATTGTTGAGGACAATGATGAGGACTCATGGCCACCAAAACCACTTCCATACCAACTTCAAAACAACTTCAATGGTGAGGTTTGAATTTCTCAAGCTATTGACTAGGGCATGGAAATAAACTCATGAACCCATGAAGCAACTTGCTAAACCTCATTACCTTTACCTACATTATTAACAAGTATGACAAACCAATATTACATTTTGTTAATTAGAGAGAAAATAAAAGAAAAATATCCATGATCACAAAAGAAAACCAGTTAAGGTGCTTGGTAATTCCTCATAAGAGCGAGGCTAAAGATAGGGAGAAGAACCAAAAGCCCTAATGTGACTTTGTTGTGATTGAAAAAATATGGTATGATGAAGGGATCTTAGGGGCAAAAATTGGGGTACAACAACCGCGACATTTTGCAAATAAAAAAAACACAAAACATAGACCAGTATTAAACAGTCGGTTCTGCCACCGTATCACACATTGCATCTACCAAAACGCGTAGCATTTCCATTATTTGGAGCATTACGCTATATATATATATATATATATATATATATATATATATATATATATATATATATATATATATATATATATATATATATATATATATATATATATATATATATATATAATTCAAACATGCATATGAACATAAGTCATTACCGTTTCTATTTATCCCTGTGATACGGTGGGAGAACTGACTTGAAGGTTTTGCGTTTGATCGCAAATGTTTTGGTTAGCAAGAGTCGCCACTGACTTTTATTTTATCCAAAAGGAAAGGTGAAAAAGCACAGGAAAGACCTTTGAGATTTATTTCTTGAGTTCAGGGGGTAGATTATGAAAAGGGAAGGTATTAGCACCCTTTTCATCCATGGTTTTCCATTGGCTCTTAGTTACTTGCTATATCACTTGCTTTTTGTTTGAAATTGTGCTTTGTGTGGTTTTTTAAAAGTATTTTGTAAAGAGGCCATTGTTTAGGCAATCTTTGTAATGATTCTCGTTCGTAAGAATGTATACAAAGATTTTTGATCTTTCGAAAATGTTTTCAAGTTGAAAGATGTTTTTTGAAAGTGTAGGTGTTCTTTTTGAAATAGCAAGGATGTTTTTTTTGAAGTTGAGCAAGTAATTAGGAGCATTATTCCTACTCAAAAGTCTTTCTTGTTTATTTTCTTTTCCTTTGACAGTGTTGTCTTATCATTGATTTGGTAAGAAACCCTATCTTTGGATGTAAAGGGAAGAGCGTGGGTCATTGTATAACCATGATTAGAAATGTTACAAGGTATTTTAGCATTCTCTTTTTAGGGACTAAGATCATTTGAAAGGAAATTTAGATAGCGCCGTCGAGGTACTATGATCTTGTATTTGCTTTGTTTTTGCTAAGATACCTCACATGCGTAATATGGCCATTTTGTAAAGGCAACCAAGTGGATTTACCCTAGGGGTTCTTGTGTGAAAGTGTATTGTTTTGATGCTTGATTTTGTCTTGAATTAGGGTTTTCTAAGTATTGGTTTTAGTCATTCCATACAAACCCTAATTACTCGCAGGTTATATATAAAGCGATAAATTGTGGAATTTAAAGTTACTACGATATTACAATACTTGTGGGAGGGGGTGTACAAATTATAAATGGGGATTTCAATAATATAAACCTAATTAATCTATTACAACCAAATTGAATTTGTACAAGAATTGAAATAAATAATGTACAAAATGAATAAATGTATAAGAATGCAAATGTGAAGAAAATGGATATTCTTGGATTTTTTAGGAAAATGGATTTTGTTTAAACCTAATTAATTAAAAGAAAAAAATTAATTAAAATAATAAAAGTAAACCTAATTTAATAAGAAAAGATTTAAAATAAAACCCTAAGTCTATTAATTGATTAAAATAAATTAAGTTTAAGAAAAGTATTTTTTTTTGTATTTTTGTCATGAAAACAAATTATAGTATTATAAAATATTTTTGTCCTTTTTATATTAAAATAAATATATTTTAATTGGTGTAAAAGAAAATAAATAATAAACTAGTTTTAAATTAAATTTACAAGACTAGTTAGTAAAAATAAATAAAGTATAGTTAAATAAAATATTTTGTCAGAAAAATAAAATAAACTAAGTCAAAATATAAATCTATTATTTTTTGTATTTTTATGATTTTTTAATATTAGGACAAATATTTAAGAAAATAAAATGAAATAAAAAAGAAAGTAAAATAAAATTGGGCCAGGGGCGTAAATAGTTCACAGGGGAGTTAGCTAGCAAAAACAAAAACAAACCAAGCCCAAAGAGGTCTAGCGTCTGTCCAACAAAAACAAAGTCAGAATGCAAAAATATAAAAAATCAAAAGGGTACCACTGGGGCTCGAACCCAGGTCCCAAAGGTTACAGGCGCGCGCTTCTACCACTGGGGTGGCTATACATCCCTTAACATAAGAAAATCAATAAATATATGATACAAAACGCGCCCTGATTACTTCATCTTCAATCTCCAGCCAGACCAAATGTAACTTGTTCATTTCTCATCAAAAATGAAAACTGTAAACATGAAAATTGTAGCAAATTTCCTCACGGTTTCAAAAATGTAAAACATTAAAATTATAGATCAAAGATAAGCATGAAATTTATTGGCCCTAATCTGAACCCTAAAAATCTCAGAAACTTCAATCTTAAAATTCTCTAAGTTCAAGCAAAATTAATAGAAACTATGAACATGGTTAGCTTTAGGGCAATGATATCTACATGTTTTATTCACAAATAAATCATTGATGATGCATGTATGGAAAGTTCCAAAGTTAGAAAACTTACCTTGCAAGAGGGTATCGGGTTTGAAGTTTGAGCAGCTTTTAAGGAGTTCTAATGGTTGGGTTAGCTTCCTCAAGTTCCCAGGAAGCTAATGGAATGCTTAGCTTGAGCTGAAAGGGCCTGGGAAGTTCTGGAGAAGTCCAAGTGCAAAGCTCCGATTTTTAAAAATGGAGGATGGTGTTAATGGTGTTACAGTTCTATAACAGGGTGTGGGATCAGTTCTAAATGATGTTTAGAAGCTTTAGAAACCAAAAGGCTTGAAAATGCATGAGGGAGTTATGAGTTTCAAATTTTTGGCCAGTTTGTGTAAAAATGGAGGTATGATATGTGATTCTGAGTTCTAGGTCTTTTCGGGGCTTGAGCATTCATGTATTTATGCCAAATGACTTGTGTATGTATAATAAAAAGGGTTTGAGTTCTTTGGATAGTCAGAAGTAGAAGTTATAAGCTAATTGCTAGGTTACTTGATTTTGAAGAAAAGTGGGGAAACAAATTTCAAGAGGAAGTACAAGCATGGGCTGGGTGATTGTAAGTGTCTAAACAATTTTCTCTTGAGTTATGGGACTTTTATGATCATAAGAAAGCATTTTCAAGGCTCAAGAACAAGTTTTGTGCAAAAAGTCACTTTATCAAAATGGCAATGTGCACTTTCTTCCCAAAATGGATATAAATCATGTCCATGCATTGAATGCTTGAAATGAAACCTCTAACAGCTGTGAAAGCCATTAATTATGGAGTGCCTAACAAGTTTGAGGCTTTCAAAGTAGATTTTATGCAGCATAGTTTGAATTTTGAATTTGGTTCATCACAAAATGACTTGTAATTCAAGTGATAAAACCCTAACTTCATCTCTTCGATTCTCCCTACTCAAAAATGATCTCAAGGAGTTCTAATACATTTTGGAAAGCTTAAAATGTGCTCTACAACCCATCTTTGAATTGATTTTTAAGATTACCTTTGTAACTATATGAAAAAGTGCCATGAAGTTAGGTCAAAATCCTGACTAAACTAGGGCAAAATTTCACTAAGTGTTTTGTTTCATGACCACATGTTCTTAAAATTATAACATGAGATCCAACCACTTTGGGAAGAAGTTGTGTGAAGAAAAGTTGTAGATTTCATGGGTATATACAACTTTCATGTTGGAAGTTTCTCTTGAATCAACTTGCATCATAGTGAAAATTTTGCTCAAAAAGTTATGAAAAAATAAGAATTTTTCAACACTTAGAAAAATTTCTAAGTTTAGAAATTTTGACTTTTCAAAATGAAATCTTGAATTTTTTATTTCTTGATGAATAAGTTTCATATTTTGACATGTTTTGATGAATTGTGATCTTTGGCATTTGAATTTGACGAAAAATTCAAAGTTTGACTTTTCAGTATACAATTGACTTTTGATTAGTTGACTGAAAATTCATCTGTCAATCCTTTGAAATTGAGAAATGTTTTGAGCCGTGTTATTTGGTAAAAATGATGCAATTAGACTCTTGAGATCATGCCTTAAACCAATTGATCATTTTCTAGGTCAAAAATCAGAAATTGCACTTTCTCAGTCAAAACCCTAATTTTGACCATTTTGCCCTTTTGAGGATTTGATTAAATTTCTTGAGGAATTATGGTCCAAAATTAATAAAATGATACATATGAGTCTAAAATATTGATGTGGATCAAAATTTATGAGGTTTGACTGTAAAGTGGCCACAGTTGACTTTTTCCCCAATACAATTGATTTTTAGGTCAACTGCTCAATTGACTGAGCAAAAGTGTGATCTAAAGCTTGAAACTTGATATGAGTGATCTTGAGGGTCCATAATGATCCATGAAAGTCATATGGGGCATTGGAAGTTCAAATATCCTTGTGCAATCTCAAACCCTAATTTTGGTCATCAGTGCTTAAGGAGGTATCTTGAGCTGATCAAACCCTAATGCAGTCATGAGCCAAGGGAGATCTTGTGAAAAAAAATTCTTGGTAAATGAGAGGGAAAATTTTGGGGTACAACAGCTTCCCCTGTTCAATCTTATTAAGCCTGGAGAGTTAGATTGACGAGTTTTGCCATTCGTGACTCGAAGGTGGAAGATGATTGGACACTAGAGTGGATAGAAATTTGCACTCAGTGATGTGATGGTTGAGGGAATGGGCTTAGAGATGCCATTTGGAGAGATGATGGAGAGTTTTTGGAGATGGTTGTTGAACTGTATTTGAAAGTTGAATCTAAATGAGTATCAGAATGGCATTCGTGTCTGGAGCGTATCTGAACTGTATCTGAAAGCTGAATCTGAATGAGTATCAAAATGGCATCCGTGTCTGGAGCGTATCTGAACTGTATCTGAAAGTTGAATCTGAATGAGTATCAGAATGGAATCTGTGTCTTGAGCGTATCTGAACTGTATCTGAAAGATGAATCTGAATGAATATCAGAATGGCATCTGTGTCTGGAGCGTATTTAAACTGTATCTGAAATGGATTCTGAATGAGTATCTGAATGGCATCCGTATGTAGAGCATATATGAACTGTATCTGAAAGCTGAATGAGTATCATAATAGCGTCCGTGTCTGGAGCGTATTTGAACTATATCTGAAAAACTTTGAACATTGTTAATGGTAGCTGTTAATCAAACTTTATCCTGAAAAGGGTAAAATGTTAGCTAATATGTAATGTTATGTTGTATGAAATGCAAGGTATAATGCATTCGTGTTATCAATGTTCATGATATATGGATGCGATGTATGCGTATGTGAGTTAATCTGCTGCACTGCTTGTTGGTTTGGGGAAAATAAATCCCTGACTGCTGTTGAGGATAGGGAGTGTAAGTCTTCATGTTGTAAAGTTGAAGTGTTGATGAATTTCCGCTTAGAGAAATAAACTTTGTCGTAAGGGAAATGCCGTGTACTGCTTGTAAAATCCTGTTGGGAAATCTTGAGAAATTGAACGACTTCTACTGGGGATTGATAATTGGAAGCTCTGTTCCACTGGGGATTACACTGCACGCTGCGTGGGTTTTATGGAAATAGCTTAGAGAGATTTACCTACCTTAAAGCCATCAGTGATTGTCTTTTTATTTTGTTCATTTGTAAATAGTAATTATATTCAAATACATATGTTAAAAAATAAATCATTGGACGTTTTTGTAAATAAAACACAAGAGTAAAGAAAAATAGGTAGTTTTGCACTTTCAAAGGGATATCTTTGTATTGACTTTGAGTAAGTAATTTTGTACAATGAGACAAACATTCTAGTAAGAGAATGTTGTCGTAAAAAATGAAAATTTGATACAAAGAAAAGATAGCTATGTGCAATAATCCCATGGGGTTCCCATTCAGCTATAGCCTTCGGGTCTCTGAGCATCTTGTCTGTTTATTTCCTTGTCCGAAGTTGTTTGGATTAATCAGAACCTCTGAGTTTGTCAGTTGAAGCCAAAGGTTGTCCGTAAGGTGATCCAACGGGACATAGTCATACGCTTTAATTCCCTAACTTTTTCCTGGACCGCCCTTTTGGGTTTTCAGTCCACCGGGATACCCTTTTTTGCCCAAGCCGCCCTTTCGGGTTTTCAGCTTGTCGGGTGTACATATTTTTTTTGTTTTATCCCTAATTTTTTCCCGAACCTTTTTGGTTCGCCGCGATGCCCTTGTTTTTCCTAGGTGTGTCAACCTAGCGGGTCTCTTATGCGTAGTATCTTTTGACTATGTCTGCATTCGCAGGGTGCAGCAGGTCATTGCCATCCATAGTGGTCAAGATCATTGCTCCACCAGAGAATATGCTTTTGATCATAAATGGCCCTTCGTATGTAGGAGTCCATTTTCCCCTGGGATCACCTTGCAACAGTATGATACGTTTGATCACCAGATCCCCGACTTGATACACTTGGCGTCTGACCTTTTTGTTGAAAGCCTTGATCATCCGTTTTTGATACATTTGACCATGACAGATAGAAGTAAGCCTTTTCTCATCAATCAAGTTTAGTTGATCAAGTCGAGTCTGGATCCAATTGTCTTCATTCAAACTTGCATCCTTCATAATTCTCAGAGAGGGGATCTGGACTTCAATAGGCAAGACAGCCTCCATGCCATATACCAGAGAGTAGGGTGTCTCCCCGGTTGATGTGCATGCTGTGGTACGATACCCGTGGAGAGCTAATGGTAGCATCTCATGTCAGTCTTTATATGTGACTGTCATTTTCTGTATGATCTTTTTGATACTCTTATTTGCAGCTTCGACAGCACCATTCATCTTTGGCCGGTAAGGGGGAGAATTGTGATGCTGGATCTTGAACTGCTCGCACAGGGAAATGACCATAGTATTATTTAGATTTGTACTATTGTCTATGATGATTTTCTCTAGGATACCGTACCGATAGATGAGATTCTATTTAATGAACCGGGCTACAACATTCTTGGTAACAGAAGCGAAAGAAGTCGCCTCAACCCACTTTGTAAAATAGTCAATGGCCACTAGGATAAAGCGATGTCCATTACAGGTAGTTGGCTTGGTTTCCCCAATCATATTAATCCCCCACATAGCAAAGTGACAAGGAGCCATCAAGATATTCAGAGGAACCAGAGGTACGTGCACCTTGTCAGCATAAATCATACACTTGTGGCAGGTTCGTGAGTGTTGATAGCAATCTGCTTCTATGGTAGACCAGTAATAGCCTACCCGTAGGATTTTCTTTGCCATCGTATGCCCACTGGAATGGGTGCCAAAAGTGCCTTCATGTAACTCAGCCATGATCTTTTCTGCTCCAACCTTGTCTACGCATCGAAGTAACACATAGTCATGGTTGCATTTGTAGAGAATACCATTACTGAGGAAGAACTTAGCAAAGAATCTCCTTAAGAACTTCTTATCATTGACTGAAGCTCCTTCTGGATATTCTTGAGCCTCGAGATACCTCTTGACTTCGTGAAACCAAGGTTGGTCCACTACTTCTTCAGTATTAATCTCGTGATAGTGAGCTGGTTCATCCATTCGTTCAATGGTTATCTGGGGAGCCTCGTTACCCCATTTAAGTTTAAACATGGATGACATTATGGCTAGTGCATCTGCTAGCTGATTTTCTTCTCGCGAGAAATGCTCGAAGGTAATCTTCTCAAAATATGGGAGCAATGTCAACACATGTTCTTTGTAGGGGATAAGGTTAGGGTGTTTGGTGACCCATTCCCCTTTGATCTAGTTGATGACCAAAGCTGAATCTCCGAATACATTTAAGGATTTGATCCCCAAATCTATGGCAACTTTAAGATAAAAAAATGCACGCTTCTTATTATGCCATGTTGTTTGTACAATTGAAGCAGAGTCTTGCCGTAAAAAGAGTATGACACCCTTCAGGAGATATGAGTACAACACCAATAACATTTCCGAGTGCGTTAGATGCCCCATCAAAAACCAGGGTCTATCGGGATCCTTGTTCAGGTCTGTCATATGGCCTGAATTCTTTACAGTTGTTTACCATCATGATGTCTTCATCTGGGAATTTGAACTTCATGGACTGGTAGTCTTCCACGGCTTGGTGAGCAAGGTGATCAGCTAGTACACTGCCCTTTATTGCTTTCTGAGTAGTATACTGTATGTCATATTCTGTCAGGATCATCTGCCATCTCGCTATTCTTCCAGAGAGAGCAGGTTTCTTGAAGATGTATTTTATCGGATCCATTTTAGATATCAATAAGGTAGTATGGGTTAGCATATATTGTCTTAGCCGGAGAGCAGCCCGTGCTAGAGCGCAACAAGTTTTCTCGAGCAGTGAATATCTTGTTTCACAGTCGGTAAACTTTTTGCTCAGGTAATAAATAACATGCTGTTTTCGTCCAGACTCGTCATGCTACCCCAGCACACACCCCATTGAATTTTCTAAAACTGTTATATACATGATCAATGGTCTTCCCTCGAATGGTGGCATCAACACAAGAGGCTCTTGTAGGTACTCTTTGATCTTGTCAAAAGCAGTTTGGCACTCATCGTTCCATTTCACTACTTGATCTTTCTTCGGTAATTTAAAGATTGGTTCACAAGTAGCTGTCATGTGAGAGATGAATCTGGCAATGTAGTTTAAACGTCCCAAGAATCCTCAGACCTCATTCTCAGTACGAGGAGCAGGCATCTCTTGTATCACTTTCACCTTGGCAGGATCTACTTCAATTCCTTTATTGCTGACAATAAAGCCTAGGAGTTTACTAGACCTTACTCAAAACGTGCATTTATTTGGGTTTAACCTCAGCTTGTATTTCTTTAGTCTTTTGAACAGTTTCTGTAAATGATCAAGATGTTCTTCTTCTGTTTGAGATCTAGCTATCATGTCGTCCACATAGACCTCTATTTCGTGATGTATCATGTCGTGAAATAGAGCTACCATGGCACGCTGATAGGTTACCCCAACATTTTTCAGTCTGAATGGCATAACCTTGTAGCAGAATATGCCCCACTGTGTGACAAAGCTTGTCTTCTCCATGTCCTCAAGCGCCATTTTGATTTGGTTGTAACCTGAGAAACCGTCCATGAAGGAAAACACTTTGTGTTGTGTCGTATTATCAACTAGGATGTCAATGTGGGGAAGTGGGAAATCATCCTCAGGGCTTTCCCTATTCAAATCTCTGTAGTCCACGCACATTCGTACCTTGCCGTCCTTTTTTGGCACGGGAACAACATTGGCAACCCATTGTGGATAAGAGGTGACAGCCAAGAATCCAGCATTGAATTGTTTCATGACTTCTGCTTTAATATTTTCCGACATATCTGGTCGCATACGACGGACCTTTTGTTTTACTGGCGGGAAGTCCTCTTTTGTTGGTAGACGATGTACCACAATATATGCATCAAGTCCTGGAATGTCTTCATACGACCAGGCAAAGACCTCGACATAATCGTGTAGCAACTGGATCAGACGCTCTTTGACATTGGGTTCCAGATTGGCACCCACCTTGACTTCTCTTTTGTCTTCTTCAGTACCTAGGTTGATTGTGTCCACTGGTTCCTCGTGGGATTGAATGGTCTTCTCTTCTTATTGTAGTAATCTGGAAAGTTCCCCTGGTACTTCACAATCTTCTTCGCCTTCGTCTTCGGCTTGGTAGATTATATTTTCATAGTCACAAAAGGCCATAGAAGAACCGTTACCCATGGGATCCCGAATGGATGTAGACCTGCATTTAGAGTGTGAGTGTGTGTAAGAGTATAGCTATCTTTGAAAGAAATGAACAATGTAAAAAGAAAAACAATGAGAATAAAGTTTGTATGCAAAAACGTCCATGATTCATTGATGTCATATGGAAATAAGATACTAACCCTTACAAATGGACCATTGTGCCTCGGGTAAGACACAAGGCTTTAAGAGTCTGAATTGTTTTAATATTACAGATCCGACAAAATGTAAAGACAAATTACTGTGGAATAAAAGTGATCAGGACAAAATCTCTAGCGTCCCAGTTGTTGAGCCCTCCACTAACAGTTGGGAAAATCCAACCCTCCAAGTCATAGTTGTCTTCATCCTCCTCCACTGCATTGACTTCATGGTTGCTGGTCTTCAAGGGTGGTCCTCTGGCACGAGCGTGGCGTACAGCTTTCTGGGCACCTGAAATGAAACCCATACCAAAATTTTCAAATTTGTAGGGGATATCTGGGAGTTGTCCCCAAATAGTCCACCCACCTTTTTCTATCACTGCCTTGGCATCCTTCAAAGATGACATCTTGAGTGGAGGCCTTGTGATCTTGGGAGCTTGAGGCACAACCTTGGTCACTGCCACATCTTGCGGGACTTCTTCAAAGTGCTGGAATGGAGTTTCAATAAATTCACCATCTAGTTCCACATATCTGAAGGAATTTATATGGCTGACCATATACTCTTCTTCTCCATGAACGGTGATGATCTTCCCTTGAATTGGACATTTCAGCATTTGATGCAACGTAGAAGTAACAGCGCCAGCATTATGAATCCATGGTCGGCCTAACAAGAAGGAATATGAAGGGCGAATATCCATTACATAAAAATATGAATCAAATGTTTGGGTTCCAACTTTTATAGGGATGTCTATTTCCCCATGCACCATCCTTTTTGAGCTGTCAAAGGCTCTCACTACTATGGTGTTCGGTTTCAATATCAATCCTTCACAGTCCAGCCTATCAAGAGCCTTTTTAGGCAACACATTCAGAGACGAACCAGTGTCAACCAAGACATGAGCCAACATCGTTCCCCTACATTCAACTGCCACATGCAATGCCTCTTTATGTTTCCTCCCTCTTGGCGTTAAATCGGAATCTGAAAAACCTAAACCATTATCTGCAGTCAAGCTGGCTACGAAGTCTTGGAACTGATCGGTAGATGTTTCTTGGGGTACGTGGGCAGTTTTGAGGAATTTTACCAAGGCCTTTGCATGAGCCTCAGCACATAGTAATAAAGCCAACATGGAAATTTTCGATGGAGTTTGCCCCAGTTGCTCGACTACATTGTAGTCGCTTCTTTTTATGATCTTTAGAATTTCCTCCATCTCTTTCCGGGAGGTCTCAGGGATAGCCACTGATTGTGCCTTCATCCGTACAGGCTCAATCAGAATACCTTTACCTCGAGTCTCGGTTGACTTGGCAGCAGGAATGTCAGTAGGAGTGATAACAGGGATTGTAACAGCTTTTATCAGTTGGAGTACTAGCAGTGATGATTGTAGGACTGGGAGTAACCTTTGGAGGAGGAGCAACAACAGGAATGATTACGGGTCCAGAAACTGCTTTTGGGGGATCAATTTCTGGAGAGAAACCCCTTCCACTTCGGGTTATCTTACTAGTCCCTGCAATATTACTGATATCGGAATCAACTTTCTCAGAACTTGAATCTTCAGCAGCTGGCCAATCTTGCTTGATACCGTAGTAGTAGACATCCCCTCCATGATTCCATGGTACGGTTTTGTCTGACGAATACGGGATTGGTCCAGGCATTGTAATCATCAAAGGAGCTACTTTAGGAATTGATGTAATTCTAACGGGTCTTTTGGTGGAGACCCTGAAAGAATTGGCGGAAATGGTCATGATAGAAACATCATTATAAGAAACAGTTGGAACAGAAGTCTTTTCGAACAAAATTTCCTTGTTGTCCATTAGGCACTGAACGCTTGCTTTCAACAAAGGACAACTGGTTGGTGAGGACAAACAGAAATGATAGTTTTCATTACAGCCTGGGAATACACCGACATTTAATAAGTTCTTTTTGATAGTCAGGAGTGGGGTCATAAGTTCATCAACTGAAGTAACAAACATATCTTCCTCAATGGCTTTGGCATTATGGTCGTGCTTGGGCATAGGGGCAGAATTGACATTGGGTTTTCTGGCGCAACAAATTCAATCTCTTTGGCTTCCAGGAGGTCTTGTACTTTGTTCTTCAGAGCCCAATAGTTGTTAGTGTCATGGCCGGGACTCTCAGAATGGTATGCACAGCGGGCATTAGGATGATAGTGAGGAGAGGTTGTGTTAGGATTCTTTGGAGCTTCTTTCAACGTCACTAGATTGGATCTTAACAAATGTGGTAATACTTGAGATATGGTCGTCTTAATTTTGGTGAATTGTCTGACTGGTCTTTCCATTCTTGGTTGGTTGCTTCTTTGTTGAGCAGGCGCCAGTTTAGGAATCATGACAGCCCCCACCATTGGACGACGTTCAGCCCTATCTTGATTTCTCTGAGGATATACAACAACCACTTCAGTCTTTCCGATGAATGGTTTCCTTACAGCAGCAGAGGATGCATCTTTTTGAATCTTTCCATTCCTTATCCCGGTTTCCACCCTTTCTTTGGTTAATATCAATTCAGTAAAGCCTGCCGATGAACTCCCAATTAAGTGGTTGAAGAAGGGACCAGACAAGGTGCCTAAAAACATGTCTACCAACTCTCTTTCAGATAGTGGAGGCTGGACTCTTCCTGCTTAGTCCCTCCATTTTTGCGCATAGTCTTTGAAGCCCTCACTTGAAACCATGGCCATACTCTGGAGTTGAGTACGGGTGGGTGCAAGATCAGCATTGTATTGGTATTGTTTGTAAAAGGCTGCAGCAAGATCTTCCTAGTTATGAACATTGGCTCTTTATAAATGATAAAACCAATCAAGTTGAGTTCAAGATAGAATGTCTTGAAATAAGTGTACCCATAAATCCTTGCCGGCGGTATGAGGCTGGATTTTCCTTACATAGGACCGGAGATGCATTTTGGGACATGAAACTCCGTCATATTTGGCGAACGCCGGTGCTTTGAATTTTGGAGGAATGACAATCCCAGATACTAACCCCAACTCCTCAAAGTCCAATCCATGCACTTTTTGGATTTCCATTGCACTTAATCGTTCTTCTAGATGCTTATACTTGTCGTCGGCTGTAGGGTATTGTTCTTCAGAATAATCTTCTTCTTCCTCTTCTGACTCTGACTGAACAACTGTTTCTTTGCCCTTCCCATCTTGATTGTCTTTCTCACCGAATGTCGTTGCAAAGTCTAGGGTCCTTCTTGTCTTCCCTTGGAATCTTATTCCCATGTTTAGAACTCCAGTTATTTTCTTTGTTTTCTTCTTTTTCTCTTCAACCACCAAGGTCTTCAACTCTTCTTGTCCTTTGGCTAGAGTTAAGAACATCTGTTGAAACTGAGCATTTTGTGCTTGGAGGTCCTTCACCGTTTGCTCGAGATCCATCTTACTGAAATAAATAGTAGAAAGATGAGGAGACTTGTTGTAAGAAACATGTTTATGTTATGATGAATGGTAAATGCATATGCAATGATTTCAAGGATTTTAAATATTCAAATTCGTTTTAGACAAAAAGGAAACACAAGTTATATTAATAAATTAAAGCTTGAGTACATCAATGCCTTTTTGGGCTAAACAAATACAAAAACTCTAAGATAGAAAGGTTGTACGCATCATCTTTGGTGAGATGTAGGCATTCAGGTTCCTCTCCTCATGAAGTTGTTTAGTGAGTTCCAAAACCTTCTTCTCGCTTGCGTAGAATTGGGCTTCAAAATTATCTCGCTCCCCCTTGAGTTGTATCCAATCTCTTTGTAGGTCTTCAAGAGAGGTGGGCAAGTCAGGATGTAGGATAGTGTATGGAACATCCCCTTCCATGATAGGCTCAATGATTACAGGGAGAATGGAAGGATAAGGCACCATAAGGTTTGGAGCACGAGTTCGTACCCATTTGAGGAAAGGCTCAATAGGGATGGAATTCTTGTGCCCCAAAGTATTGTTATCTACCTTGTTCAACAACCTCCAAGCTCGGATAAATCTCTGGCGAAGACCTTGATCGTCGTTGTCGTAGTCAAATACCAAACCTTGAATCAGCATCTCATGTGGGCCATCCCTTCGGGCGTAACCAAGTTGTCTTAGAGCCAAACAGGGGTTATAGGTGATACCTCCCCTAATTCCAAGTAAAGGGACATTAGGGAATTCTCCACAACGGTCGACAATAATAACATTCTCTATGGATTGGGAACACCAATGAATGTCTGAATGCTTGAGTGGCATCAACCTTTGCGACCACCTTGAACCTTACTCGTTCTTTAATACGGATTGGGGAAGATGCGAAATAAACCATATTGCCAAGAGAGGAGTACAACACATAAGGACACCTCTTTTCCTCATAGTGCGAGTGTGAAAAGAATGTAGGATGTCCCCTAATAATGTAGGCACCGGGTTGCGGGATATGAAGATTTTGATGGTGTTCACATCTATGAGTTGGTCAGGATTTGGAAACAAAACCATCCCATAGATGAGTAGAGCCACAATTTCCTCAAATGATTGTAGATCCAAGGAGTTCCAACAATTTTGGGCTTTCTCAAACAAGAACTTTACTAGGAAACCTTTGACACCACTCCTTGTTTCCCAATAAGTTGTGACATCAGATGATTGCAAGTGTAGAGCTTGAGCAATCTCTTCTGGATTTAGGTCTCTTTCCGTATCGTTGAAAGGTAGTTGATTGAGAATGGGAATCCTCAAGAGTCGGGAGAATTCTTCCAAAGTAGGCACAAGTTGATAATCAGGAAATGTGAAGCAATGGTGTAAAGGATCAAAGAACTGAAAGAGCACCTTCATCATCTCCTCATCTGTGATTGAAGTGACCAAGTTGAGTATGCGACCATGTATCTCGCTGAATGGAGAATTTTATGGAATCCTTGACACTAGCTCCTTAAGTTGTGGATGGATCCTTACAAGATTGACTTGAATGGTTTTCCTGCGAAGAGAATCCATATCCTACAAAACAGAACAAAGATAAATCCCGAGATCCTTGAAATGGTTAGTGAATGAGTATGATGCTATGATGTTCATGATGTTATGTACAAGTATGTATATACAAACAAAGCAAATAAGTCCTTAGGTTTAGGCTTGCATGGAGTCTTATAGGTAAGTACCCTCTTGAAGTTAGTTGGCTCAAACTTGTCCTAGCAATAGTAATCGGGTCCTAAGGAGCTCAATATCACTGGCTTGTTTCCTTGGTCATTATTTCAGCACAAGCCTCTTTAATGGAAACCGAAATATCCTAAAGAACCAAACCTCAATGAGTGTAGTATTGAGTATCTACCAACTTCGGACTGCACCAAAGCCGGTCATCTCACTACGTCCTAAAGGCGAAGTTGGTCAAGTAAAGGTTCTAAAAGTTCATTAGTGTTTTGTGACATCACTCAGCGGCCTTGTATTCTCCTTGATTAACTCAAGGGATACCGGTACCCACAAATATGTCGCACTAACGTAGCTATTTCTTAGACCATGTCGGTATACCCCACACAGTTTCCACAACGTAATGCTACTTACCTATAAGGTATCCCAAATTTGGGTAGAGGATTCAAACTCAAACAAAGAACCATAATGTAAAGCAAATAAGTCAAACAATGAAAGCAATTAAATGTGATCTAACCCTAAGTTAACCCCACTTTTAGAATATTCCCCGGCAGAGTCTCCAGTTCTGTGATATGGTGGGAGAACTGACTTGAAGGTTTTGCGTTTGATTGCAAATTTTGCAGTTAGCAAGAGTCGCCACCGATTTTTCTTTTATCCAAAAGGAAAGGTGAAAAAGCACAGGAAAGACCTTTGATATTTATTTCTTGAGTTCAGGGGGTAGATTATGAAAAGGGAAGGTATTAGCACTCTTTTCATCCATGGTTTTCCATGGGCTCTTAGCTACTTGCTAGATCACTTTCTTTTTGTTTGAAATTGTGCTTTGTGTGGTTTTTTGAAAGTATTTTGTAAAGAGGCCATTGTTTAGGCAATCTTTGTAATGATTCTCGTTCATAAGAATGTATACAAATATGTTTGATCTTTTGAAAATGTTTTCAAGTTGAAAGATGTTTTTTGAAAGTGTAGGTGTTTGTTTTGAAAATAGCAAGGATGTTTTGTTTGAAATGGAGCAAGTAATTAGGATAATTCTACCAACTCAAAAGTCTTTCTTGTTTATTTTATTTTCCTTTGACATTGTTGTCTTATCATTGATTTAGTAAACAACCCTATCTTTGGAAGTAAAGGGACGGGCGTGGGTCATCGTATAACCATGATTAGCAATGTTGTAAGGTATCTTAGCATTCTCTTTTTAGGGACTAAGATCATTTGAAAGGAAATTTATATAGCGTCATCGAGGGACTATGATCTTGTATTTGCTTTGTTTTTGCTAAGATACCTCACATGCGTGATATGGTCATTTTGTAAAGGCAACCAAGTGGATTTACCCTAGGGGTGCTTGTGTGCAAGTGTATTGTTTTCATGCTTTATTTTTTCTTGAATTAGAGTTTTCTAAGTATTGGTTTTAGTCTTTCCATACAAACCCTAATTACTAGCATGTTATATATAAAGCGATAAATTACGGAATTTAAAGTTACTACGCTATTACAATACTTGTGGGAGGGGGTGTACAAATTGTAAATGGGGATTGCAAGAATATAAACCTAATTAATCTATTACAACCAAATTGAATTTGTACAAAAATTGAAATAAATAATGTACAAAATGAATAAATGTATAAGAATGCAAATGTGAAGAAAATGGATATTCTTGGATTTTTTAGGAAAATGGATTTTGTTTTAACCTAATTAATTAAAAGAAAATAATTAATTAAAATAATAAAAGTAAACCTAATTTAATAAGAAAAGATTTTAAATAAAACCCTAAGTCTATTAATTGATTAAAATAAATTAAGTTTAAGAAAAGTATTTTTTTTTCTATTTTTGTCTTGAAAATAAATTATAGTATTATAAAATATTTTTGTCCTTTGGTGTAAAAGAAAATAAATAATAAACTAGTTTTAAATTAAATTTACAAGACTAGTTAGTAAAAGTAAATAAAGTATAGTTAAATAAATTATTTTTTGTGAGAAAAATAAAATAAACTAAGTCAAAATATAAATATATTATTTTTTGCATTTTTATGATTTTTTAATATTAGGAAAAATATTTAAGAAAATAAAATGAAATAAAAAAGAAAATAAAATAAAAGGGCCAGGGGCGCAAATAGTCCACAGGGGGTTAGCTAGCAAAAACAAAAACAAACCAAGCCCAAAGAGGCCCAGCGCCTGTCCAACAAAAAATAAAGTCAGAATGCAAAAATATGAAAAAATCGAAAGGGTACCACTGGGGCTCGAACCCTGGTCCCAAAGGTTACAGACGCACGCTTATACCACTGGGGTGGATATACATCTGTTAACATAAGCAAATCAATAAATATATGATACAAAACTCGCCCTGATTACTTCATCTTCAACCTCCAACCAGACCAACTGTAACTTGTTCATTTTTCATCAAAAATGAAAACTGTAAACATGAAACTTGTAGCAAATTTCCTCACGGTTTCAAAAATGTAAAGCATTAAAACTATAGATCAACGATAAGCATGAATTTTATTGGACCTAATCTGAACCCTAAAAATCTCAGAAACTTCAATCTTAAAATTCTCTAAGCTCAAGCAAAATTAATGGAAACTATGAACATGGTTAGCTTTAGGGCAATGATATCTACATGTTTTATTCACAAATAAATCATTGATGATGCCTGTATGGAAAGTTCCAAAGTTAGAAAACTTACCTCGCAAGAGGGTATCGGGTTTGAAGTTTGAGCAGCTTTCAAGGAGTTCTAATGGTTGGGTTAGCTTCCTCAAGTTCCCAGGAAGCTAATGGAATGCTTAGCTTGAGCTGAAAGGGCCTGAGAAGTTCTTGAGAAGTCCAAGTGCAAAGCTCTATTTTTTAAAATGGAGGATGGTGTTAATGGTGTTACAGTTCTATAACAGGGTGTGGGATCAGTTCTAAATGATGTTTAGAAGCTTTAGAAACTAAAAGGCTTGAAAACGCACGAGAGGAGTTATGAGTTTCAAGTTTTTGGTCAGTTTGTGTGAAAATGGAGGTATGAGATGTGATTCTAAGTTCTAGATCTTTTCAGGGCTTGAGCCTTTGTGTATTTATGGAAAATGGCGTGTGTATGTATAAGTAAAAGGGTTTGAGTGCTTTGGATAGTCAGAAGTACAAGTTACAAGCTAATTGCTAGGTTACTTGATTTTGAAGAAAAATGGGGAAACAAGTTTCAAGAGGAAGTACAAGCATGGGCTAGGTGATTGTAAGTGTCTAAACAAGTTTCTCTTGAGTTATGGGACTTGTATGATCAGAAGAAAGAAATTGCAAGGCTCAAGAACATGTTTTGTGCAAAAAGTCACTTTATCAAAATGGCAATGTGCACTTTCTTCCCAAAATGGATATAAAGCATGTCCATGCATTGAATGCTTGAAATGAGACCTCTAACAGTTGTGCAAGCCATTAATTATGGAGTGCCTAATAAGTTTGAGGCCTGAAAATTAGAGTTTATGCAGTATAGTTTGAATTTTGAATTTGGTTCATCACAAAATGACTTGTAATTCAAGTGATAAAACCCTAACTTCATCTCTTCGATTCTCCCTACTCAAAAATGATCTCAAGGAGTTCTTGGACATTTTGGAAATATTGCAATGTGCTCTACAACCCATATTTGAATTTATATTTAAGATTCCCTTTGGAACTATATGAAAAAGTGCCATGAAGTTGGGTCAAAATCCTGACCAAACTAGGGCAAAATTTCACTAAGTGTTTTGTTTCATGACCACATGTTCTTAACATTATAACTTGAGATCCAAGCACTTTGGGAAGAATTTGTGTGAAGAAAAGTTGTAGATTTCAAAAGGATATACAACTTTCATGTTGGAAGTTTCTCTTGAATCAGCTTGCATCATGGTGAAAAGTTTCCTTAAAATTTATGAAAAAATAAGAAATTTTCAACACCTAGAAAAATTTCTAAGTTTAGAAATTTTGACTTTTCAAAATGAAATCTTGACTTTTTGATTTCCTGATGAATAAGTTTCATATTTTGACATGTTTTGATGAATTTTGATCTTTGGCATTTGAATTTGACCAAAAAGTCGAAGTTTGACTTTTCAGTATACAGTTGACTTTTGATCAGTTGACTGAAAATTTATCTGTCAATCCTTTGAACTTGAGCAATGTTTTGAGCCATGTTATTAGGTCAAAATGATCCAATTAGACTCTTGAGATCATTCCTTAGACCAATTGATCATTTGTAGGTCAAAAATTAGAAATTGCCCTTTCTCAGTCAAAACCTTAATTTTGACCATTTTGCCCTTTTGGGGATTTGATCAAATTTCTTAAGGAATTGTGGTCCAAACTTAATAAAATTATATGTATGAGTCTAAAATGTTGATGTGGATCAAAATTTATGAGGTTTGACTGTAAATTGGCCATAGTTGACTTTTTCCCCAATATAGCTGATTTTTAGGTCAACTGCTCAATTGACTGAGCAAAAGTGTGATCCAAAGCTTGAAACTTGACAATAGTGATCTTGAGGGTCCATAATTGTCCATGAAATTAATATGGGGAATTGGAAGTTCAAATATCCTTGTGCAATATCAAACCCTAATTTTGGTCATCAGTGCTTAAGGAGGTGTCTTGAGCTGATCAAACCCTAATGTCGTCTTGAGTCAAAGGAGATCTTGTGAACAAATTCTTGGTAAATGAGAGGGAAAATTTTGGGGTACAACAATCCACAATGATTTTCTAATTCTGCAAGTATATTCCCAGCGAGGTCTTCTTCCGCGTTATCTTAAGTTTCACCCCATACAAATATCCTTTTGATGTTAATCATTTAATTGTTTGAGTGTCAACTCTTGATCGTAGTTCAGTTTTGCCCTGGCACAATCTTCTCGGGTTTAGTCTTCACTATCCTCACCGGTTCATTCCGATGTCTATTGATCTACCTTTTGAATACCAGTTTCGTCCTGATATTCGCTTTCAGCAGGTTTTTAGGCGTACGCCCTAATCTCTTTTCTTTAGGTCGAGCTTAGAGTTTTGTCTCCTCACCTTGCGTATGAAATCCAGTCTCGTCCTGGTACTCATCTAGTTTAGTTTTGTCTAACTAGTTATAATGAGTCGAGTTTCGTCTCATTTTTGTTTTCATACCTTGGACTTTTTTAGTTATCGTTTACTGAACCATTTTCAGTTATCGTTTACCGGGTCTCTTTTCGGTGTTCCTGTTGCGTCCCTAGTTGAATTGCGTCTCTTGTGTTCCTTGGATTCGTCTTTCAGTTTTCGTCACTGTTTATCCATTGATCTGAGACCAGCAGGTGCTCTGAGAAACATGCGCTCTCATCACTTTGCTTTGGGTCGAGTTTCGATCTCGTCGTCCGTGCATTAAATCCATTTTCCTTCTGGTACTCATCTAGTTTAGTTTTGTCTAACTAGTTATAATGAATCGAGTTTCGTCTCGTTTTTGTTTTCATACCTTGGACTTTATCAGTTATCATTTACTAAACCCTTTTCGGTTATCGTTTACCGAGTCTCTTTGTGGTGTTCGTGTTGCGTCCCTGGTTGAATTCAGTCTCTTGTGTTCCTTGGATTCTTCTATTAGTTTTTGTTACTGTTTATCCATTAATCTGAGACCATCATGTGCTCTGAGAAACATGCACTCTCATCACTTTGCTATGGGTCGAGTTCCACCTCGTCACCCGTGCATGAAAACTAGTTTCGTCCTGGTACTCATCTAGGTTAGTTTCGTCTAACTAGTTATTTGGGTCGAGTTTCATCTCGCTTTTGTTCATCACTCCTATAATTCTTCAGTTCCTTCATACTGGCTATCTTAGTTTGAGATTAGCAGGTGCTCCTAGAATCACGCACTCTAGCCACTTCGCTTTGGGTCGAGCTCAGAGTTTCGACTCCTCACCCGCGTACTTTTTCTTTTCCAGAGTTTAGTTTCGCCTATTCTCTTTGGTTTGAGTCTCATCTCACCCTTTTGTGGTCTAGTTTTGTCCTAACACATTGTTTGCGGAGGTTTAGTTTCGTCTATTCTTCTAAGCTTTGGTTTTGTCTCATTTTTATTAAAATTTGCAATACAGCTTCATTTTGGCACATGTCTTGGGGGGTTCTTCTGTTTTCTCTTCAAGTGTGTAAATTTTTGGGTTCTTTTATATTTAATCATCTTCAATTCTGAACGCTCGAAAGCTGCCGCTTTTCTCACTTATCCAATTAAAGATGATTAAATAGGGGCAGTTGTTGCACCCCAGAATTTACCCTCTTGATTCAGGCTTATGCTCCATCATAAACATCATATTGCATTGCATTCATACATTGTGATGGGATCAAAATATTATGGTTATCAAGTTTTCCTCAAGATTTTGAAGATTGATTGTGTTTACAAGTTGCTCAAGTAAAGCCTTATCATCTAAGCCTCTGGATCTTTCAAGCTCAAAGGTATCACATATCTCAAGATATCTTATCCATCTCATTGGATCATCAGAAGAATGAAGATTATGTTGATTATAAGGAGGATCACATCTTATTGGTTCATCAGTCAAAACTAGGGTTTTTGGTTGATCAAGGATATTAATAAATATGCAAGTCTTGATTTTAAAGCTACAACACCCCCATTAACATTTGAAATATCTTTGTACAAGGAATTGGCCAAGATATCCAGAGGATTTGAAGTTTTGAAAGATGATTCATCATTCTCCTAAGGTGTTGGCCAAAACTAGGGTTTGGGATTCCATCTGGATTTCTTGAGAATTTTAAGATGAAACTTTGTACATGGCCTCTATAAATTTGGAAGATCGTATTTTTGAAGTCTTGATCATCAATTTTGAAGAGAAGGGGATCAATTGATTCAAAGGGGCAAAATGGTCATTTTGGCCAGAATCAATCAAAGTCAAAGTTGACCAAGTGAACTTTTGGTCAACCATCAATTCAAGGGTGTACTTTTAATTTTTCAAGTCCATTTTAATCATTGGATCAAGAAGATTGAGGTTTGGATTGAAACTTGTTCATGAAGAAATCCAAAAAGTTTCTAAATTTGGAAAATGAGTATCAAACTTTGAAAATTCATATTTTATTCATCTTTGATCAAAAAAATGCAAATGAAGTATGCTTGGAAAGCTAAGAGGGAGATCTTTCACATAATTCCATTTTTGAGAATAATGCATGAAGGGGTGGTAAGTTATGACGCTTAGAAGTCACAAAATTATGGGTCATTTCTCAAAATTTGTGATTTTCATACCATATTTTGAAGGAATCAATGGAATCAAATGTGAGGCCAATTTCCACTGGGTTGAAGAGCATTGCAAGACCTTTCCAAAGAGTGCTCATTTGTGTCAAAATTAAAAATTATGAGCAAGTTATGGGCTTCAAAATTTTGAGGCATTTTATTGAATTTTGGCTAAGCAAGCAAATGCAATTTCTTGAGAACTCGAGTTTCAGCCATTGCTTTTGGTTCTAATCAAGCCCATGACCAATTTGTTACAAGTTGAGGCCCATTACACTCACCATTTCGTGCCTCATGTGGTATTGTACTTGTTTGATTAAAAAAATCACAAACATGCTCGATTTGGCAAATTCATCCATACTCTCTCATTTCAAATAATCATGACCTGGCCCTTTGATGTTTTGTTTCAGAGGTCATTCGGCTCATGGTATGCAAAGAAAAGCAGAGAATGCACGAGCAAATTACTGAGGCCCATGTGCAACCTCACTTTTGGCCTAAACTACCAAACTTGCCCTCCAACGACTTTGAGTGCCAAATACCACTTGTATCCTCTCCCTCTCGTGCTATATAACAAGAATCAAGGCTCAGTTGTGCAGGCAGAGGCTCATAATCGCTACATTCCAGATCTGAAAATTTTCAAGTATATCTGCAAATTGCTTTGAATCTCTCTTCTCCTTGGACCATTCTTTAAAATTCTCGGTGGTTCAGCTTCAGTGAAGTAAGGAGATCATGCTTGCACCATTAGACTGCTTCTGGAGTGAAGGAATCGAGTTTCCAATTTTCACATCCATGTGAGTTTTCTTGAACTTTGATTTATGTGTTTCAGTTTGAATTGATGATGTAGATCATGTCCATTGAGTTGCTAGCTGGCCAATCATTAGGATTGATGTATATTTGAGCTTTAATTCAAGCAGAATGGGTGAAATCGTGTTCCTGGTTTTGATGTATGCAGTGAGTTTTTTCAGTTTTGTAGACTTGATTTCTTGATCCATGTTTGATCTCTGAGATTGATTCAAAATGCATAATGTAGTATGATATGTTAGCTTTGATTTGCGCTTAATTTCATGAATTTTGGTTGAGAGTTGAGATAGAATGAAGGATCAGAACATGAGGTGTTGGATCTACTTCTGCGCGCGTTTTGCCCCATTGGAGGTTGAAGATGAAGTGAGGTGGCGCACCCTGATTGGATGATTTGAATTCTTAATGCATTTTATATTATTTGATTTTTATTGATTTCTTCTGATTTTATTTTGTGATAAAAACACCTTTAAAAATTCTTTAAAAATTACCATAGGCTGATATTAATTTCTAGTATTTGTCTTAATTTTTATGGAATTTCTAAAAATCGTTTGATTGGTTTAAAAATTCGTAAATTGAAATAATTGTTTATTTGATGTTTATTTTTGTTTTAATACCTTCTTTGATCTAAAAATTCCACAAAAAAATGTTTTGGACTCCTAAGACTATTTAGAATTTGATTCTGAAATTTGTTTGGTATTTTTCCTATTTTTGATTAGAAATTTAATTTGAGAGTTTTATTTGACCCTTTTTATTTCACAATTTTTGTTTTAATATTTTCCTTGATCCAAAAATTCATAAAAAAATCATAGAAGCTTGTTTTTAATCATAGTATTTGAATATAATTTTGTTTTGGTCCTCTTATGATTTTTGGTTAGGGTTTACATTTTGTGATCTAAATAATGGTTTAATGGTCTATTTGTTGGTATTTGATTTTATTTTAATATTTTCCTTAATAAAAAAATCTACAAAAAAATCAGAGATGTTTGGTTTTAATACTAATATTTGAATCTTAATTTTGGGTCTCATTTTATTCTGAATTTTAATTAGAATTTTATTTTGAAATGTAGGTGATTTGTTTAATTAATAAATTGTTTGAATTTGTTTTCTTTGACATTTCTTTAATTGTAAAAATTGGAAGAAAAAAAGGTATTCTGATCTCTTGATTGGTGTATATTTGTTTTGAATTGTTTGAATTTTGATCTTACCTAATTAATATTTAGGATTAAAAGTCAAACAATTAGGGTTTTGTTGTTTATTTTGCAAGTTTCAATTTTAAAATCACTTTGCCTTGGTTTTCCAATGGGATTTGGATCTTGTTTGAGGTTCGTAGATGGGTTGAATATATAAATCTAAGTTTTCTTGGATTAGTGGAATAGGTTTGATATTTTTCCACAAAATATTTTGAGAACTTGTCTAGTTTGCTAGTTTGGCCAACTAATTTTGAACTTTGAGCCTTATTTGATCCCCTTATCAACTATTCATTAACTTAAGACTTGTTTTCTGACTTCTATACACTTCAAATATGTTAAGATTTTTTTGTGTGATTTGTTGATCATTGTTTCTACTTTTGATGTATTTCTTGAAGTGAAGGTGACCAATTGAGTTTGCATTCCTCATTGTAACTTGTTCATTGGCCAATGAACTTATGTGAGGCCTGTAATTTGGACACCTAATGATCATGTTGTTTCTGTTTATTCACATAAACTTAAGTCAATTCATTTAATTTCCTCATAATTGAATGTTGAGCCTTTTGATGCATGCTTTGTAACTTTTGTTTTCTTATTGATTTTTACTTTGAAACTTGAGCTTTTAGCTTGAGTTTGAGGTCATCAAGTGGCCAATGATAATATGTAGAGAAATTAAAATTCAATGATAGTCTCATAAGGACTTGAGAATAATTGATCTTTAGTGCTTGAACCATTTTCATTCATACATGAATTTGATGTTCCTTTCTTTTCTCATTTTTGCATCTTGGAAGTATATTGAATGCACTTGTGCAACATGTATTAGAATCAACATTCTAACCTTTTGATCATATCCTCATAATATGTTAGAAGCTTGATTTCAAATCTTTGAATTGTTTAAGCTCTCTAACTTTATTTTGTTTAACTTTCTTTCAGTACTAACTTGTGATCCAAACTTTGTGGTACATTTTTGTAGAATCCCTCTTCTATTATGCTTGTGAACCATAATGAAATATGTATGCATGGTTGAGTAGTGTTTGATACTGACTTTCAAGGTCTTTAATTGTATTCTTCTCCAGCTCCTTTGATCCTTGATTGATATTTACTTGTCAATTCAACATGGTGATTAAAAGGTGCAACAATCTTTTAGCTTTGACCAAATTGTTGTCTATGCCTACTTGGTGTTTCTCATGTCTAATGCTATGATATTTTCTATCATGTTTTCCCATTGCCTTTATTGTGTCATCATCCATCCCTTATGTGATTCATCATTTTATCTGTGAGAACACTAATTTGTCTGTTGAATGTACGAGGTACTCTGAGAAAAGTTTTCCATTATTGACTTGGGGCTGCAGTGTTCCACTTTATTTGTGGAACACAATTGACTATGCTTGTACCATTCTTGTGCTTGGCATATTTGATAGTATTTGCAGGATATATATGTGATTATGATTGATGTACATCACTTGTGGGATATGCTCATGTTTGAAAGCCTCTGTGCTTACATTTTGATGGCGTAATTTCTGACTTGATTTACCTACTGATGCTAGCTTGCTTGAAGTTCTCTGGATTTCTTTTTCTTCTTGCTCAGTTGCTAAGGATAGTTATCTGTTTGGTATTGCACTATTTCCTTTTTACTATTTCCCTTCTTTATTGCTTTCTATTGCATGATGGGACCTCTGTTGTTGATATATGTCAGGAGGCCCTCTGATTTCTTTAAAGACCTGTAACAAGCATTATGCATTTTGTTTGTTATATGAGTTGTGTTTGTGTCTACTTCTTTAATTATTGATCGATGAGTCACTCAATATTGAAATTGAGATCACGACTTCGCTCTCAGTGAATGTTCCCTATATGATGTTATTGCTTTCCTGAATTATTGATCGACGAGTCACTCAATTTAGAAATTGAGATCACGAATCCGCTCTTAGTTCATGTTCCTTATAGGATTGTCATTGTTTTCTTTAATCATTAATCTATGAGTCACTCAATTTAGAAATTGAGATCACGACTTCGCTCTCATTTCCTGTTCCCCAGAGGATAGTTTTGTTAGACTTTCTTAGGTATTCTAATTTATATAGGATCTCTAGGTTTGCTCTTTTGAGCTTTCTGGTTCGTTTGCTTGATTTCATCTTTGTGTGTATATTTTGAGTTGGCACACCCATACTATGCTCCCTTTGGATCGCTCGTGCAGGTTTAGTTCTTGAGCTAGACATTAGGATAGGTAACCATGTATGCTAACTTAGGGTAGAAAAGATTCCCTCTTTCGTCCTCAACTTTATGATCAACCATTGTATGATGACATTAGGGATAGTTCTCGGTTAGTCTCCTTTAGTTGTTTATCCTTCCTTTTGCATTTTGCATCTTAAAACTAAAACTTCTTTTTCTTGGCAAATCATAAAACACCTCTAATGAACTTAAATCCTTTTTCAAGGTAAAAAATACAAACCAATCTTAATTGCTTGTGTGCCTTCCTGTTTTATTTTAAATTTTGTCAAAATGATGTTTCTCCATCCTTACCATGACATGCTATTATATTTTAGTCGATGCTTCGCCATCGCATATTTGTTAGAAGCTGGTGTTTCGCCATCACACATGTTTTTTATCCTACTTTGATTCTCGATATCATTTCTAGGTGTGATGTTTTATCATCTGCTTTGTTGATGTCTCGCCATCCTTACCATGACATGCTGTTATCTTTTAGAGATGCTTCGCCATCGCATATTTGTCTAAAGCCAGTGTTTCTCCATCGCACATGTTTGTTATCCTACTTTGATTCTCCATATCATTGCTAGGTGTTTTATCATCTACTTTGTTGATGTCTCGCCATATTTTCCATGATACCCTGTTATCTTTTAGCCGATGCTTCGCCATCGCATATTTGTTTGAAGTCGGTGTCTTGCCATTGCACATGTTTGTTATCCTACTTTGATTCTCCATATCATTGCTAGGTGTGATGTCTCGCCATCTTTTCCATGATACCCTGTTATCTTTTAGCCGATGCTTCGCCATCGCATATTTGTTTGAAGCCGATGTTTCGCCATCACACATATTTGTTATCCTACTTTTATTCTCAATATCATTGTTAGGTGTGATGTTTTGTTCTCCGGTTTATTGATGTTTCGCCATCTTTGACATGTTATCTTCTTATCTCTTAGCCGATGTTTCGCCATCTCACATTCTCTTAGTCGGTGTTTCGCCATCGCACATGTTTATTATCCTACTTTGATTTTCAATATCATTGTTAGGGGTGTAATGTTTCATCATCTGGTCTGTTTTTTTCTATCATGCTGGCGTTTTATCGCCTTATCTGAGTTTGTGTTTCCATGCGATGTCTTGTCATCTCTTCTTTCTATTTTATCATCTTTCTTGACATTTTTTTGTTCTATCTGATGTTTTGCCATCTTGATTGTTGCTTTTATCTTCTTAACTAAAAAACACAAACCAACCAAAATATATGAGCCGAACTACGGCTGCTCTGATTCCTTAAAAGGGATACGTAGGCACTGGGGTAGGGCCCAAGAGAGCACAACTTTTATTTTCCCTACATTATTTTCTCCTTTCTTTTGCATGCATTCCCTCTTTATATTTTCTTTTAGTTGTTAAGCTTTAGATATAGATTTACACACCCTTAGATTAGAACAAACAAGAGTGGATATCATAGAGTACTACGAGCGTGTGGGGTGCTAATACCTTCCCCTTGCGTAACAGACTCCCTTACCCGATCTCTCGGTCGCAATACCGTGATTTCACCCTTCTCAGGTTTTCTCGATGTTTACCTTTCCCTTCCTATCGGGATAAAAGACGTTTGGTGGCGACTTTATTGATTTCATTTATCAGATGACGGTTCGGCCAGGTAGTTTCAGCTGGCGACTTCACTGGGGATATGTTGACCTATTGTTGGTCCATCCCAGAGTTAATCCTAGCTCTTGTTGGTTTATTTCTTTGGGTGTTTATTTGTTTCCAGTTTTGTATATACTATTTTCATATGTTTGTGTGTGCATTTTAGCGCGTTTCATATGTTTGGTTATCTGTTGTGCTGGCTCTGCTATCATGTTGGGTGGGTGTTACAAGAGATAAAATGCCCAATGCCCAGGCCAAGTGAAAACCATAGGAACCTTAAGAATAGAGTGGAACATGAACGGCTAGTCGACTTTGGTTCGCTAGTGCGCTCATGTCGTCCATGCTTAGGTGAGAGTACAAATGGGGTGCTATCATTTCACATCGGTGTTTCGACGATAGTGGCTTCAGGCGTACCCATGATTCTGAGTTACCCTTGCCTTACCATGACCTAGTTTGCACCTGAGAGCGGGGAGGGAATGTTGATCCTTACAGGTACTGTTGGTGACTCTTTTTGATTGGTGACTGGATTTCTAAGAAAGAATGACTAGTTATTTTACAAAGTTCTGGATCTTAGTTTCCCGACATATTCAGAACAGCACAACAGATACCTTGATTCCTATGTGTTCGCGTCAACTCATGGCATATTTATTTTTAAAAAAATGCAAGAAAAAATGTATGTATGTCTAATTTACATATGCATGTTATTTCCACGGTATTTAGAAGTTGTCATTGGCATGCGGACGAATAACAACATGAGCACGAGTGCAGAAACTCTTAGGAAGAAGGCTGTCTATCAATTTGTGTTTTATGGGGGCCGATTGTGAGAGTTGGGAGCTCTTGTGAATGATCTGAATGAAAAAAATTTCAGGAAACGGTATGGGAACTTGTTGCCACTTGGAATGATTTTTATGAAGAATGGGCGTTAAGAGTGTTTCTTCAATTCTATGATCCACAACTATGTTGCTTTACTTTTTAAGATTACCATCTAGCACCAACTCTTGAATAATACGCATATATTCTTGATATATAGATCATGGACAATATTCCTTTTGCTCAATTGCCTGTAATCCCCAACTACCTGGCTATCGCTAAAGCTCTTTATTTGACCATTAACAAAGTGGAAGGCAATTGGATCAAGAAATGTGACGTACAAGGTATTTATCAAGATTATCTAATAAACAAAGCCAAGGGATTTGCAGAAGAAGGAAAGTGGACGACTTTCAATGCGTTATTAGCCGTGCTAATTTATGGTTTGGTCCTTTTACCTATGGCAGAAAGGGTGGTGGATATCCAATGTACAGTCAAACTTCAAGATTTTTGGTCAACATTAACATTTTGAAGTAATATCCATCATTTAATCAAGGTTTGATCATGATTCCTCAAGGAATTCTCTCAATTCATCAAGAATTCAAATTTGCCAAATTAGGGTTTCTATAGGAAAAGTCAACTGAACTTTGACTAGACATAACTTTCACATGCTTCACGCATTTTTCCCTAACCAAAGCTCATTTTCAAGAGAATCCAATTACCTAAAACTTCTCTTTTATTCTCAAGTTCATGAAATGCATCATTTGGAAGATACAAGCTCATACATTATAGGTCATTTTCAGAAAGTCAACAAAAGACACTTTTTTCTAAGACTATTTACATCAAGATAAAATCTTCAAATACAAAATTGATCAAGAGATAGATTTAATAAGACGTATTGGGATTTCCAAAAAGTCAAAGATTATCTTCAAAGGATAAAAATTGAGCAAGTTATGGCTTACCCAAGTTTGGAATTTTGAGAAATTTCAAGAAATGTGCATTGGGAAAACATGAAATTTTAGGTCAATGGCCTAACTTTTTGGACTTCAAGCTTCTTCATGACCTTATGAGGGACCTCTAAATTCATTCTTGCACTGCCTTGCAATTTATATCCATTTTATTCATATTTATTTTTGTTTTATTTCAAATAAATACAAAATAAATGGCATAAAATATTAAAAGATAGGTTTTGGCAAATGAGCTGATGGTTTGAATTGTTTTAAGGCCCAAGATTTCGTGCCAAATTGTCCAAGTTCACTCAAAGATGGAAATGGCATGAAATATTCATTTTTGGTATATTTTCAAATTTTAGATCATGGTCTTAAACACAATATTTATTGTGTGATTTCTTCCCTTCTTTGAAAGCTCTCTCTTTCCTCTATATAAACAACATCATTTGCAAGCCAAAGAGACGCATACATTGCCTCAAAAAAGCACACCAAAATTCTCAACAAATCTCATAAGTTGTCAAAATTCAAAACTAGTGTTGCAGGTGCCCTCGACCCAAAACAATTGCCCAGCCGTGTTCCTGAGATTCCCATGAATCTATTACACCCATTCCCAAGGCTTGTAGTGTCCTACATCACTATTTTCATACATCACCGATTGGTAAGGTTTTTTCGAATTTGAAACTACATATACATGCCATATTGATACCTCTAAGTGTTTGATTCATGTTTAGGGATACTACTAGTGCGGGTTTAACGTGTTACATGTAGGCTAAAGCAAAAAGACGAGATTGTGCCATTTCTAGGGCACGATCTGTATTTTCCTTTGAAACTCATAATGTAGGTTGTTTCAGGCCAAAGGGACCTCAGATTTGGAATCAGGGGGCTCGAATTAGGGGGATCGGGTAGTTTTTAACCTTTGTTGTTGGCTATTTTGCAAGTTTAACGTTGGAGCCCACCGGAGAAGATGACCGGAGAGTTGACTCTGGTGGGCTGACTCCAGTGCTCCAAATGTCCCTCTCCCATTGGCTCTTTTAGTCAGCGCGCGTTTTATTTTTTTTTAAATATATCTGATTTGTTTTTCTAATATAATATTATTGCTTCACTTGTATCAACGAATGACAAGCTGGATCAGTTGGTGAAGCTGATGCGTTGTAATGAGAAGGACCTGAGTTCGATACCCAGGTCGTGCATTTTATTTTTCTAACATGTTTCTTATAGATCCAGCGTGATATGATCCTAGGAGCGCATCATATGCCATCAGATCCACACCATCAAATCTCAACTGAACCAAATCCAAGCGCCTCAACATGCAGCCCACGATGCACTTTCTGAAGGCCACCATAGATAATCCAGTGCAATTGATGGGCTAGTCTATTTAGGCCCAACAAATTCCAATTCCACCCCTCTGTTTGCTAATTAACACCAGGCCCGTTTACTTATCATAAAAATCAGAAGAAAAAAAAACTTAGATTTAGATTTTAATTTAATTTTCATAATTTAATTTAGTTAATTATTTTAACTTATTTCCTTAATTTAAAATCAATAGACCTAAGATTTAATTGATTTCAATTATTTTCATAAATAAACAAAAATGCCAAAAAAATATTAGGTTTGCTTAGAATTTATTTTTAATTAATAATTTTATTTTATTTCTTATTTTAACTAATTAGTTTTAATTTAACTTAGTATTTTCCCTAAATTAACAAAAACAACAAAAATAATTTTCTTTTACTTAGACTTTTTTAGGGTTTAAACGTCCTTTCCAATTCATGTGCGTTTAAATACTTTTGCATTATTATTTACTTTTCTTATTTATTGTACCTGCTTCCCGGTTTGTAATAGTTAAAAACTAGGACATTTACTGCTTTTATCTCCCCAAATTTTGGACTTGTAATTTTCCCCTTCCCCGAAGCCATGTAATAGTTAGATTTAATTTCCGCACTTTAAATTCCTGTATATATATGAAATGTGTAGATGTATGATAATAGGGTTGCATGGCAAGAAATTTAAAACAAAATGTTAAAAAACCTAACACCAAGATAAATAATTGAAACACAACGCACTCGCAGATGCGCACCTTTAGGGTATTCCCACTTCAGTTGCCTTCGGAAAAAACAGTCACAACTCTCAAAACGTGAGAGATTTTAGTGGCTACCCTCCGGTTTAAAGATCTAAAAAATTACCCTTTCAATGTTGCCTCGGTATGATCTTAAAACCCTAGGGTGGTTAATAAAGTATCTTTCCAAGTTGCCTTTGTGACTGTAACGATGACCCTTCGAATGTCCCTTAAACATCCAACGATAGGGCTACCTACTTACTAATAGTAAGATAGCAATGTCTAAAGGAAAAGAGGAAAAGAATAAACATTTTGAGTAAAGTAGATATTTCTTAGATGCTTGCTCAAAAAACAAATATTCCACATACACAAATCTCTTTCCAAAAACATTTTCAAAACCCTTCGTATACGTTCTCAACAATACGAGAAACATTACGAAGTTCGCCGCACTAAGGCGTCTTTCAAATACTCTTTCAAACACACAAACACAAGGTATTTTTAAATGATCTAGCATCTAAGAGCCCATAGATAACTACGGACGGAAAGGGTTCTAACACCTTCCCTTTCCATAATCTACCCCCTTACTCAAAAATAATCTCGAAAGGTCTTTTTCTGTTCTTTTCACCCTTTCCTTTATTTGATAAAATAAAAGTCGGTGGTGACTCTTTCTTACCGCAACATTTGCAAATACAAATGCAAAACCAGTATAACAGTCGGTTTTGCCACAGTATTACAACCTTTAAAAAATTTTAAAACAGAAGTGTGTTGGTTAATTTTAAGAGATAAGATGTCATTGTCATTGTCCGAGTGGAAAACATACTTACTACCCACAATTATGAGAAAGGAGAATTTGCATCATCTCAAAGTGGAGGATATAGCTTGGATTTTAAAATCAACAAAGCTTCACTCAACACCCAAGTGTAAAATATCTCACTTCACTATATATTGTAGAAGTATAGTTGTTTGCATCTCTACAAGGATTGACGAGAGTCTAATATTTTGAAAAAAAATTTAAAGATAAAAGCCAAAATGGCAAAAATAGTTTGAATGAGATTGATTGACTTTTAGTCTTCTCACAAAAATGTCAAAGTATTATTAAGGTGATTAAAGTTTTATTAAGAAAAGATTTTTGAAAACGCATGGACCTAAGTCCAAGTTTATTGCGAAAGTGGTTCAAGTTTTAAAACAAGAAGAATTTTTAAAAGGAGGGAGAAGATTTTGAAATTAAAGAAGATGGGAGGAGATGAAGGGACTATCCTAAAGCATAAGGTAAAATCTAAGGAAAAGAACCGTTTAACCAACAAGAAGCCAACACTTGACACAATGAGTCAATGTAGAATTCCCATCCTTTGGATTTGAAACCAAACAAAAAATTACAAAAAAGACCTCTTAAGAAATCCAAACACCATTTGTATTAAGTCTTCACAAAAATTGGACAAAGTAACAGCTGTATACAGACGAATTCCTGATCACAGACAAAGCATGTAATCATAATAACCCGAACACAAAACAAACAAACAACTCAATGTCTTGGGGTAAACCCCAAGAACTCCAGACAAAATAACAGTTGAGGTCACAAAGTCTCCAGAATAGGTCAAGGCTTATAATCCTAAGTCCAAGAAGTCCATAGCTCCAAAATTCCAAGGATAGTAACCAAGTAGTCCAAGTAACTTTTAAGTTTTTTAGGGTTCAAGTTGTTTATTAAGTATCTTCAAGAAAATAAATAAAAAGTTCAAATGACCAAAATTAAAATGACATAAAAGTAAATGCTCAAGTGAGCAAACATGAAAATAGCATGAAATATAAATGCTAAAATAAATGTGCTTAAAGTAAAGGCATAAATTAAAAGCATAAAATAAAGTCAATTGTTAGGAATTAGTGGTTAGTTGAATGACCATCTTGAAACTTGCATTTGGAACTCATTAGAGGATTGGTAGAACCAAAGCCTCTCAACAACAAGTTGAATTTTCTTTTTGTCAAGTATATCATCCATTTAACATTTTTTAAGGCAATATTAAATGATCAATGATGTTTAAGTGATCCACTTCGACCAAAATTGATGAAGATCCATTAGAGGATTGGTAGAACCAAAGCCTTCTAACAATGAATATCAAGGTTATTGGATCAAAGGGTTCAAATTAACATACTTGGGATTACAAACATGGGTTTAGGCCACGAATGATCATTTCTTGAATTGGAACAAAATTTAGCGCAATGTTAAGCAATCGTAAGTGGACTTATATAGAAGTCGCACCTATTTTGAGATCGGTCAATAGCAATCTATGTACCATATGTTTTGAGACATGATATGGAAATCATGCTCCAATAATATTTAGTACAATTGAGAAAGAGATGAGATGAAGAAGAAATAGGGTAAAAAGTAAACCACATTTGAACCAAAAATTTAATCAAACTATTATTAAAATCATTCATCCATTTTTATGGAGTTAGACTCAACACCATGGATCCAATGATGTTAATAAAGTTCATGATCAAAATTTCATAGTCAAAGATCAACTAGAATATGTACAAAAATAAAATAATATTTAAAATAAAAGAAAAAGGTTTTAAATGATTTTTTTAATTTGGAAATTAGGGAAAAATAGAAATTATATTCAAAACACTCAAGAAAAATTAAGTGAGACCATAGAAAAATCAGAAATGAACTCAAATATTTTTATGAAATTTTTGGTATTTTTTTAAAGTCAGGAACTATTTTTAAACTAATTTAAATTGCTCAAATAAAGGAAAAAAGATCAAAAATAGTAAAAAATAAGATAAAATTCCACAAAAAGTTTAGAAGGTCAGAAATGATGAAAATAATTTTTATAAAAATATTCAGAATTTAAAAATTTCAGAAAATATTTTTAAAACAATTGAAATAAAACAAACAAAGCAAAAATTATGAAAAATATCAAACATCAAAATAAAAATATGAAAAAATATTCACAAAGTCAGAAATAATTCAAGGTATTTTTGTATATTTTTTTTATATAATTTTTGGATAAAAAATAAGAGTTGTGATTTTTTGAAATTTAAAACAATTAAAATATAAAATCATAAAATAAAAATAAAACTAAAAACATGTGGACCATCAGATCATAGTCAAAATGCATTAGTAAGTTAATCAAGTGGATCAGACGCGTTGTGCTTGATATGAACCTTATTTAAAAACACACTGGATCAATAAAAAGCCAACCAATAAAAATAAAACAATTGGCGTGTTATCATTGGTTGAGACGAGACATGTCATTGTCTTAAACCTCCAGACACCCTGCAAATAGGGCAAACCTCAAGTCATTGAATTTGTAAATTTAGGCGCTCATAGTGGCACCAATAGACGCGTCTCTTCAAGACAATCACAACCGTATCCTCGCGCCAAATTTATATAAACACGGCGTAGTCGATTTCGAAAAAACCAAGGATGTTTAAAAATGTCAAAATCGAAAATCAGAAGTATCAAATGCATTATTTCTCCAAAATTGAGTTAATAGCAAGCATCAATGAACATCATAGACCATTCCAATAATTTGAGTTAGAAGATTTGGTACCTTAAACTACCTAAACGAAGTCAGATTAAATTTCTCTGCAAATGGACTTGGCTAGCACGATTCCGGTCACCTCAAGGCTTGATTCATCTTCTGTTAGCTTCAAGGAAGTTCAAGAATGAAGGATTAAGGAAGAAATTGAATTGAAAAGTGGTAGAAATAAGAATTCGAAATCACATAAAAGGGTGTTATGGAGAGAGTTTGACAGAGTGATTTTGGCTCTTCAAGCTTTAGGAAATAAATAAGGCGTGATCCTCTATTTATAGGGAAGTGAATGAAATGTTCAAGCATGTGAAATGATGAAGTTTGGAGGGAATTCATGTGAATCTGCATCATGGGAAAAGTGTGACTAATTTTTTTTATCAAAACTCATCCAATCCTTGCGTTTTATGATGCTAAATGCTTTTGGAAAGTTTCTAAACATGATTAGAAGAAAAAACACATGGGAATTTTATGATTAGAAGCCAAAAGAAAGATTTCAAATTCTGACATTTGGAGAAACTTAATTTCAAGTTACCAAATTCAAATCAATGGCATTCTAAAATCAAGGGGTCTTAGGATATGATTCTTGAAGCTTTAGAAAGGCGAGGTTACAAGATTTATAATGGAAAAGAATGGGATCAAATGGATGCTTGAGCTGAAATTTGTAATGAGTCAAAGTTGAGAAAAAGAGGTGTACTTTCTATACTTCGAAAATTTTCTATGTTTTTCTTCAAAAATGACTTATAATCTCTTGCATCTAAACAACGCCTTCCACTTGAAATTTTCTCTTGACCAAAAAAGATGGCATGAAGTAGATCTCTTGAATGACATTTTGAGACTTGAACCATTCAAAATATCCAAAAATTGAGAGAGTTATGAATTACTGAGATAATAGATGGCATATTCTTTCTGTCCTGTTTCAACTTGTTGTCCCAAATTACAGCCCATAGAACTATCCAACACTGTTAGATACATGATCAATGGTCTTCCTTCAACGGGAGGGAGCCAGATGGGAGGTTCAATTAGATATTCTTTGATACTTTCAAATGCCCTTTGGCAATCATCTATCCACACATAACTCTGATCTTTCTTTAACAACTTAAAGATCGGTTCACACATTGCAGTCATGTGAGAAATGAATCTGGAAATGTAATTCAAACGCCCAAGGAAGCTGAAGAATGGAAAAACACAAGAAGGGGGTGAATTGGGGTTTTAAAAAATTAAAGTAAAAACACGTTGGTTATCCTGGTTTGTTTGAACTCAAACTACTCCAGTCCACCCGCCAAGGTGATTTCGCCTCTCTCAACGAGGTCTTAATCCACTAACCAAACTTGATTACACATTTACTATGACAATTGTCAAAGTTTTCTTAAGTTTAAACCACAACCCGATTTTCTCAAGGAATTACATAATACAATATTTGAAAAGAGTGTACAATATGTGTTTTCTAATAAAACAGTATCACACAAGTGATGTTTTACACAAATGAAATTCAGTATGTTGAAGGTGATGAAAATATCTCGTTTGTTGTATGCACAAAATCGTAAATGATTTCTCCTTCAAACTTTGTTTATATAGGTAAATCATGTGGGAGCTTTTGGAATGTTGATAAATAGTAATTAAAGAGCTTTCTAAATATAGAGATTTTTGTCCCCTTTCAGTCGTTATTTTTGAATAGCCATAAGTGAATTGTAACGCTTCAGAACATGCTTGCTTCAGAAGATGAAAGTTATTGTTACTTCTTTTCAGAACTGTATGAATCAGAATAATGGAGTTCCTGTTTGTAGCGTTTAGGCACTCAGAAGTTGCAGCTTTAGAACTTCTTTATAAAAGATGTATTGAATCAGAGTTTGAACATCGATCTAACTCATCTTCTGTGCTTCTTCCATCAGAACTTCTCCGCAAAATAAAATACTTATTTAGGGAGCTTAATTGTTCTTTGAGTGTTTGTTATCATCAAAACTCTTGCAAGGGTTGTAGAATCAAACTATGTTCTAACAATCTCCCCCTTTTTGATGATGACAAAAACTTGGATATTTCGATAGAAACTTAAAGAACATAAAGCATTTAAAGTATCCCCCTGAGTTGAATACTCAGATAGAGAAGAAATACTTCCCTGAAGATTATTCTGATTAGAGTTTTTGAGAAAAGGATTTTTGATACGCCCACTTCTGTCTTCAACAGAGTTTGTTCCTATTTTGCTTTCAGAAAAGAAATTGTTCAAGTTATGATATTCAAAATGTTTGAGACTGAGTCTCGATACTATTATATTAGAAATATCTTACGTTCTCCCCCCTTTTTTTTGTCAAGAATCAAAAAGAAATAAAAACACTTTAAGCAATAAAAGGCAGTTTGTATTCAAAAGGATTTCAATAAAAGACTTGCTGAAGAAAACAAATAACAAGAACACAATGAAGAGAACAAATTTCAGAACTAAGTTTGAGGTGGTAGAATTCGTGTGAACAGAGCTTCTAATAAACTCTTGATCTGACCATTTGATTACTCTTGTTTTCCAAGCACCCCCTTGATTTCCTTGCACGTATCATCCTTCTTGTCTAGCCTTTCCTTAAGCACATAATTATCTTTCTTCAACTCCTCTAGAGTTTCCAGCACAAGAGATGAAGAGGGAATATCAGCAAAAGGAATCACTTTTTCAGAGCAAGTTGTGGATGTTTCTGACTCAGGAGCTTTTTCAACTTCCTTGCATTTATCTTGAAACATAACCAGAGGAAGAGGACCAGAGGATATTTCACCAGATTCTGTTGGCTGATGATCTTCCCAAGGGACATTATCTAGCAGAAGGAGTGGCTTCTTTTCCCAGTGACGCAGAACTTGATCCTTGAAGATATTCAGATGATCACAGAAGTTCTGTTGAGCAATTTCATAACTTAGCTCCTTGAGTTTCAGGGATTCAGAGCTGAACCATTTTCTGAACTAGTTCCAATGAGAATCAGAAGCAACTGGATTAAGATTCTCTACGCAAGCTAGCTTTAGAGAGTTAAACCATTCAAGTATTTCTGTTTCAAAAATCATTAGAGATTTACCAACATCTGCTTTGGAAATTTTTGGTTTTGGTTTTTGAATGGCGATTTTCTGAGAACTTGTGACGAGATTGTCCAAGGCTTCTTAGTCTATAACTGTTCGAAGGGGATCTTCTGGGTGGTTATTGGGAGAGGGAGAGTCAGAAATAACAATGGTTGAATTTGGTGAGTTTGGTGGAGTGGATTGATAGGGAGATGGAATATCTGGGATGGAGAGGTTTTGTGAGGAAGTTGAGGGAATTGTGAGTGGTTCAGAGACCATGAGAGGGCAGGTGATTCCGGGAATGAATGTTATGGTATCAGAGTGAAAGTTTGGATTTTTTTATGTGGGGAGCTTCAAACAGCGGATAAAATTGATCATTCTCAGAAAGAACTTGAGTACGTTCAGGCTGATTTTGGTCAAGATGGGTAGTATGTGGATTGTTCAGAATGTTATCTAAAGATAGTGATGGGTCAAATTAAATGTCAAAGTCATCAAACGTTTGTGGCAATGGATCTATTGTGGGTTTTGGAGAAGAAGGGTTTTCAAATGTTGATAACAATACTGATTCAATAACAGAAATAAAAGATGGATTACCTTTCTTTTTAGCAGCCTTGGGAATCTTCTGAGAAGTTCCTTCTGCAGCAGCTTTTCTTTTCCTTGATTTTCTGGGAGCAATTTCCAAAGGTTGTTGTCTCAGATCATGGATGTTTACTTCTGGATTCGTCCCGTCCCTTTTGCAAGCATCCAGATACCCGAGAATAATATTTGGAGAAGCATTTGTTTGAGTGAAGAGTGGAAAGTCCTTCAGAGGTACTCTTCTATTTGTAATGACTTCCTTGATTGTTATTGTTGGATCCTTCTTGATGGTTTCATTAATCTTCATCTTCTTCAGATTCTTAGCATTGAGAGGTTTACCAACACAAGCTTCTAGAGTGCTGACATGTTGAGCCTCATTCAAATGTTCTATCAATTTGTTTTCTGTCAGAATATCTGAGATAAGTCTGCCTAGAGGAATCCAGTTTCTCTTTGTTCTTTCTTCTTCTCTTGTCTCTTTGAAGCTGGTCTTCAGATGAATAAATATAAGATGAGGAAGATTAACCTTTGCTTTGGTTGCTATGAAGTACAGAAGATACTGCTGATCAATATTGATATAGTCTAGAGAACTTGTGGGTTTTCTGTGATAGATGCAGCCCAAAATGATTTTTGACCAAATTCTAAGGTAGTCTTTCAAATCTTTGATTTACTTGGATGGTTGTCCAGAAGTAAAAATCTCTTTTGAAATCTTTGTTAGGTCATAGCTTTTGTCAGGAATATCGCTGCAACGAATATCGTCGCCGTCGTGACCTATCAATTTCCCAATGAGATCTTCAGAGATTACTATTTTATTTCCCATCACAAAAGAAGTGACCTGATGATTTGAAGTTGTAGCGTGAATCCAGAATTATTTAACAAGTCTTGGAAAAACTGGACCCAGTAGACATTCAAAGTACTTGTTCCATCCTTGCAACTCAACATCAGGGGTTAGATTGTATCTATTTTCCTTCATGCTGACGAAGTCTATAATGAGTTCACACAGAACTTCCAGCGAATCAATGGGAGTTAGGAGTGTTCTTGAGGGTTCTTCGTACCTTTCTGCTGTTGAAGAAGAAGAGGCGGGAATGCTTTGAGAGCTTTGAGCAAGTTGTTGGGAGGAAGCCATTTTTCACACAAAATTTTTAGGCTTTTTGAAAGATTGAACACAAGTAAAGAGAGAAAGAGGAATTGAGAGTGGAAAAGTGAAAGTGAAAGGGAGCAACGTATATGTAGAAAAATAGGAAACTTGATTAACAAGAAAAGGGTTAAAAAATGATTACTAGCATTAATGATTCCTAAAAAGAGGGATGGCGTAGAGATATGAAACAGTTATAGATATGAAACGAGTCTCAATGCATCCAATCAATATTTTAGTCTCTTCAGAATTTGAACATGTGTTCAGCCTTAGAAGAAACCCTTGTGAAGAGATGACAAATGTTGATATTGTGAACTACAAGCTTCTATCTCAGAAATGAACCGTTTGGAGACCGTTCAGATTTTCTTAGATAGATCCTGATACAAATTTATTTCTTACTTCTGAAGAATTATTGATCAGATGTTCACAAAAAAAAAATTAAAGATATAAAGTTCTGAGCGCTAACATATACATAAACAAAACTATCATTATTGGCATAGTTTCATGCTGAGATGTTTCAGAATGAAATTAAACCTATCTTCAGAAAGGGGTTTAGTGAAAACATCAGCCCATTGATGGTATGTGTCTATAAATTTTAATGAAAGAATTCCTTTCTGAATATAGTCCCTAATAAAATGATGTTTAATTTCTATATGCTTAGCCCTAGAATGTAAAATAGGATTTTTTGAAAGACATATAGCAGAAGTGTTGTCAGAGTATAAGAATGTTACTCTCAAATATGTTGAAGTCTTCAAGATGACTTTTCATCTAGAGCATCTGTGTGCTGCATTCAGCTACTGCTATATATTCAGCTTCAGCAGTTGACAATACAATGGTGGATTGCCTCTTGCTGGACCACAAGATTAGATTTTCTTCCAGAAATTGGCAGCTTCCAGAAGTACTTTTCCTTTCTATTCTGTCTCCAGCGAAGTCAGCATCACAGTATCCTACTAATTTGTATTCTTTTGTTTTTCTATAACAAAGACCAAGATTATTAGTACCTTTCAGATACTTGAAAATTCACTTAGCAGCTGTTAAGTGAGATACTCTAGGATATGATTGGAATCTAGCACACAGGCAGACATTATACAAAATATCAGGTCTTGAAGCTATTAAATATAAGAGAGAACCAATCATACCTTTGTAGATCTTCTGTTCTACCTTCTTATTTACCTCTTCCTTTTCCATAATGCATGTGGGATGCATGTGAGTTTTGGCTGGTTTACATTCTGACAAGTCAAATTTCTTTAGAAGTTCTTTGATATACTTGCTTTTATGTATGTATGTTCCTTCTGGAGTTTGATTGATTTGGATACCCATAAAGAACTTGAGTTCTCCCATCAAGCTCATTTCAAACTCTGCCTTCATAGACTTAGCAAATTCTCTTCCCAAAGCGGCTTTAGAAGATCCAAAAATAATATCATCTACATAAATCTGACAAACTAGAATGTAATTTTTAAATAGTTTACAAAATAAAGTTGTGTCCACTTCCCTCTGGTAAAATCATTTTCTAACAGAAAACTACATAGTCTTTCATACCAAGCACTGGGAGCTTGTTCCAAACCATATAGTGATTTCTTTAGTTTATAGACATATTCTGGATGTTTTGAGTTTTCAAAACCAGGGGGTTGGTGCACATAGACTTCTTCATCAATGTAACCATTTAAAAATGCACTTTTAACACCCATCTGGTAGAGAGTGATGCCATTATTTACAGCAAAAGAAATTAAAATTCTGATGGATTATAACCTGGCGACTGGAGCAAAGGTTTCTGTATAGTTTATCCCCTATTGCTGATTATAACCTTGTGACACCTGTCGTGCTTTGTTTCTAATAACTTCTCCTTGTTCATTCAGTTTGTTTATGAATACCCATTTGGTTCCAATGATGTTAAACCATTTTTTTAGGAACTAGATCCCACACATTATTTCTGGTGAATTGGTTTAAATCTTCCTGCATTGCGAGTATCCAATCATTGTCCAGAAGGGCCTCTTCAATGGAAGTTGGCTCAATCAAAGACACTAATCCCATGAGAGATTCTTCATAATTTCAAAATGTAGATCTTGTTCTGATTGGATCTTCTTTCTTTCCCAGAATCTTGTTTTCCGGATGAGCTAAACTGCTTCTGGATTGTCTTTTCTAGAAAGGCTCTTCAGATGTTGTAGTGTTTGTGACATCTTCTTCTGGAGTTGACTGTAATTCTTTGTGAGAAACTTCTGATGCAGTGTCTTCAGTACCTGTAAGTTGAACTTTTATATCTGCAAATATTTTACCCTGCTTTGACTTTTGAAAGCCATGCTTATCATAAAATATGACACTAATAGACTCTTCCACAATCCATGTTTCTGTGTTATATACTCTATAACCTCTTGAACATTCAGAGTATCCTAACATGAGAAAATTTTGTGCTTTAGAGTCAAACTTGTTCAGATGTTCTTTAGTGTTCAGAATAAAACAAGTACATCCAAATGGATGGAAATAAGAAATGTTGGGCTTTCTATTCTTCCAGAGTTCATATGGAGTCTTATCCATAATAGGTCTTATGGAGATTCTATTCTGAATATAACACGTTGTGTTAATTTCTTCTTCCCAGAAGTTCTTAGCAATTTTAGTCTCGTTGATCATGGTTCTGGCCATTTCTTGTAAAGTTCTATTCTTTCGTTCTACAACTCCATTTTTTTAGGAGTTCTAGGACAAGAGAAATCATGAGAGATGCCATTCTCATTAAAAATAGTTCAATTTTTTTTTTCAAATTCCCCACCATGATCACTTCTGACTTTAACAATTCTAAGATCTCTTTCGTTTTGGACTTGGTTACAGAAGGCAAAGAATACAAAATGTGACTCGTCCTTGTGTCTTAAGAATTTTACCCATGTCCATCTGCTATACTCATCTACGATCACTAATCCATACTTCTTGCCACTAATGGATGCAATTTTCACTGGTCCAAATAGATATATATGCAGAAGTTCTAATGGTCTAGAGGTAGAAACAACATTTTTGGTTTTGAAAGAAGGTTTTGCAAACTTGCCTTTTTGATATGCTTCATACAGAGCATCTGAGCTGAACTTCAGGTTAGGAAGTCCTTTGACCATATATGGTTTGGTAATCTGAGATATTCTTCTCATACTAACATGCCCCAATCTTCTGTGCCAGACCCATTGCTCATCGTTAACAGACAATACAATATTTGAAAAGAGTGTACAATATGTGTTTTCTAATAAAACAGTATCACACAAGTGATTTTTTACACAATTGAAATTCAGTACGTTGAAGGTGATGAAAATATCTCGTTTATTGTGTGCACAAAATCATAAACTATTTCTCCTTCAAACTTTGTTTATATAGGCAACTCAAGTGGGGTCTTTTAGAATGTTGATAAATAGTAATTAAAGAGATTTCCAAATATAGAGATTCTTGTCCCCTTTCAGTCGTTACTTTTGAATAGCCATAAGTGAATTGTAACACTTCATAACATGCTTGCTTCAGAAGATGAAAGTTATCGTTACTTCTCTCCAGAACTGTATGAATCAGAATAACATAGTTCGTGTTCGCAACGTTTAGGCATTCAAAAGTTACAGCTTTAGAACATCTTTATAAAAGATGTATTGAATCAGAGTTTGAACAACGATCTAACTCATCTTTTGTGCTTCTTCCATCAGAACTTCTCTGCAAAACAAATTACTTATTTAGGGAGCATAATTGTTCTTTGAGTGTTTGTTATCATCAAAACTCTTACAAGGTTTGTAGAATCAAACTATGTTCTAACAGGAGCATCTAAATTGCTTTTCAGTTCTTGGTGAAGGAATTTCTTGAATTTCTTTGACTTTATATTGGTCAACTTCAATCCCTTTCTGACTGACAATAAAACCTAACAACTTCCCTGATCGGACATCGAAGGTGCATTTGTTTGGATTCAAGCAGAGACAATACTTCTTCAAACACTGAGACAACTTCAACAAATCTTCTACATGCCCTTCTTCGGTCAGTGAATTTCAAATCATATCATCAACATATACCTCAATTTCTTTATGCATCAGATCATGGAATAGGGTTGTCATACCCCTCTGGCACGTTGCACCTGTGTTCTTTAACCCGAAGCGCATCACTCTGTAACAGAATGTTCCCTAGGGTGTGATAAACGTTGTTTTTTCCATGTCCTCAGAAGCCATTCTTATTTGATTATATCCGAAAAATCCTTCCATGAATGAGAATACTTTGAATTTTTCTATACTATCAACCAACATATCAATATGTGGCAATGGAAAATCATCTTTTGGACTAGCTTTGTTTATATCTCTATAATCAACGCACATGCAAACTTTTTCGTCTTTCTTTGGTACAGGGACAATATTGGCAATCCATTGAGGATACACTGATGTCACTAGAAAACCGACATTTATTTGCTTTAACACTTCTTCTTTAATTTTTACTGCCATATCAGGGTGAGTTCTTCTCAACTTCTGCTTGACCGGAGGGTAATCTGGCTTCAAAGGCAAATGATGCTCCACAATATCAATATCTAGACTAGGCATATCTTGGTAAGACCAAGCAAAGATGTCCACATACTCTTTCAATAGTTCATTTAACCTGCTCTTCATGTCGGGATGCAACAATGCTCCAATCTTGACTTCCTTTGGCTCCTCCTCTGAACCCAAATTGATGGTCTCCAACGGCTCTTTATACGACTGAATGGCATTTTCCTCACGCTCGAGCAACCGTGAAACCTCTTCTAGAATATCATCATATTTTTCTTCTTCCGTCCCAAACACAGGGTATTCAAAGTTGGGAGAGGGTGCAGGGTCATTGTATTCACTAGGTTTATTAATTAATCTGCACATGTGATTTATGATCGCCTTTTTGAAACTGACACATATATCAACTGGTCATGTAGATTTATTTACAATTATTATTTATTCCAAAAATGGTTTTTTCTGATTACCATTTTCCAAGAAAAAAAAGCAGAAAATAAAATAGAATTTGAGAATCAAAGACATCTTTTATTAATGATTTTAATGAGCAAATTAAACAGATAAGCCCATACAATATTAACTTTCACCTTGGGCAAAGATAAACAAAAAAAATTACTTTGAGACATGGATGCAAGAGGGAACATCATAAGTGACCCAATTCTGGATTTTGACTCCAGGCGTCGCATAATTCGAAATTTCCTGCTCTTCTCTATTCTCCACAATAGCATTAACTCCATAAACAGTTGGATGGAGGTAGCCTCTGCTGCGAAAACTATCCTGATAGATGCTCTCAGTAGACTTTGACTTCAAACTCTCAACTTTATCATTCTTTGCAGAGAATCCCAAACCAGCCCTATTCTTGTTTACCGGAGGATCAACAATCTGCCCCTATACTTTACTTGGACCATTGTGCAGATTCTGCTGAGCATCTTTGAACAAATCCATAGAATTATCATTCTCTCTTTCATTATCAATGGGCAGAGCTTGGAACTGAGTCCCCACAGCAGCTTCATTTGCCTCTACAACACTAAAAGACGATAGATGAGATATTAGCAATGCTTGCTCTCCATTTATAATAACCACTTTGCCTTCACGCACAAACTTCGGCTTTTGGTGTAAAGTGGAAGTGATAGCCCCTGCTTCATGTATCCATGGCCTTCCTAGTAGACAACTGTATGCGGGAAAAATATCCATGACTTGGAAAGTGATCTGGAACAAGTGCGGGCCTATGTGAATAGGTAGATCGACTTCCCCAATATCTGACTTCCTTGATCCATCGAAAGCTTTGACAATAATACCGCTTGGGCACATGGGAGCACCTTGATATTTCAACTTCATCAGCGTACTCCTTGGTATAACATTTAAGGAAGACCCATTATCAATCAGCACATTTGATAATGAATCACTTTTACAGTTCATGGATATGTGGAGAGCTAGGTTGTGATTCCTCCCTTCGTCAGACAATTCATCATCGCAAAAGCTTAGGTTATTACAAGATGTAATATTACCTACCACACTGCTGAATTGATCTAACGACATATCACACTCCATGAAGGCTTGATCCAACACCCGCATTAAAGATTCCCTATGGGCAACAGAATTCATCAACAATGCTAGGATAAATATCTTTGAAAGAGTCTACAATAGCTAATCTACAATTCCGTAATCGATCATTTTTATAATCTTCAAAATATCATCCACATCTTTTTCCAAGGTAGCACCACTGGACTCTCCTACAGCTTTCTTATTCTCAACACCTTCTGTAACTTTCTTCTCAACAATGACATTTCCCCTAATAACTGGTGCAAATACACGACCACTTCAGGTCACCCTGCTAGTTTTAGCAATATTCTCAATACTAGACAAAGGCTGGATGGGAACTTCCACACCATCCTCTAAAATGGTAGCATTGTACTTGTACGGTACAACTTTATCTGACTTGTAAGGAATGGGCCCTGGAAAGCAAATCACCACAGAGCCAATAACTGGCTTACTACAATATTCAATTTCAACAGGGGAAGAATCATTGAAACAAGGCACAATTACGTTCACACCTTCTTCTAAAAATTTGGACATCAAAGAATCACCTCTGGGGAACATATCCTCATCTGAGAAAAAGAATTCCTCCGCAGAAGCATATTTATCATCTGATTCATCCTTAGCCAAGCAAACCTCAATCATATTAACCTCATGGTATCATCTCTTTGGCCTGGCACCTTGATTGTTCCATTATCCAATAAAAACTGAATACCTGTTCTTACAATGGAACATCCTTGGGAATCCCTGCAGCAAATCCGACAAGATCCATAGTGGTGCTTTACCCGACCAGCCATGTGGTAGAAAGTAGCATGCAATTGCACGAGATCATCATTCATATGATTCACATCAAAGATCTTGAACTCTTCAGGACACCCAAAGACCATGTTCACTTCCTCCTCATATTCTTCTCTAGGCCTGATCATATAGATGAGGCCCTCATCCATCATCTCTTGTAAATCAGGCTTTATCTTGTTACAACCTTGTATATTAGTACTACAGATACCACAACCAACATGGTCATGAGTATAGTAACTAAACTCGCAAAGGCCTACATGCATCTTTACCAAGTCTCCTCTGACCAAATTAATATCATAAATGCGGAAGTCCCCTGGAAAACCAGCAACCATGTTGACAACATTCGTTCCTCCATGCTTTGGCAGAGGATTATCTTTTACATTAGGACTGACATCTTTGAAGGACAAAAGGACAGATCTAACCATTTTCTGTACTACGAATTTCAGATGATAACAGTTTTCCACATTATGCCCTGGTGCACCCTTATGGAAAGCGCACATCTAATATGCCTTATAGTACCAAGGCAAAAGGGATGGTATAGTAGAGGGTGGCCTAGTCTGGACTAACTTTTTATGGATCAATGCTGGGAGTAGCTCTTCATAACTCATAGGGATAGCGTCAAAAGGCTCTCTTCTCTGATTCTGCCCTTGACTTCCTTGAGGTGTTGGTCTTTGATAAGCGACTGTAGTCGGAGCAGCATTTACAACCGAAGTTACCGAGGCAACCTGTTGATGGCGCTGATGATTTCTTTTAGGAAGATTAACCCTTCTTTCTTGAATAGCAACATTTGTTTCTCCATCTTTCTTCTTAACAAATCCAAATGATGGTTTTTTCGTATTGCCGTAATTTTCACTCTTTGTCAGACGACCTTCTCTTACAGCTTCTTCTAAACAGACGCCCATTCGCAGCATTTCGGTAAAATCACTAGGTGCACTCACCACTATTCTTTCATAATAGAATGCACCTAGTGTCTTCAGAAAAATATTTGTTATCTCTTTTTCTTCCATTGGAGGAATCACCTAGGCGGCTACTTTGCACCATCTCTGTGCATATTCCTTAAATGATTTCTTGTCCTTTTGGACCATGGCCATGAGTTGATCACAGTCAGGTGCCATGTCCACATTGTATTTGTATTGTCTGATAAATGCTTCATCCAAATCATTGAAAGAATGAATGTTGACACTGTCCAAACTCATGTACCACTTTAACGCAGCACCAGTCAAACTGTCTTGGAAAAAAGTGGATAAACAGACATTGATCATTGGTGTGAGTAGACATCCTTCTCACATACATCACTAAGTGAGCACGAGGGAACGTGTTTCCCTTGTACTTTTCAAACTCTGGCACTTTGAACTTTGCAGGTGTCTTCATATTTGGCACCAAACACATATCATTCACATTCTGCCCAAACAACTCTTTTCCTCTGAGGGCTCTCAACTTTTTCTGCATCTTATCAAACTGGTCTTGAAAATCATCCATTCGATCATAGAAACAAGCTTTCACTTGGTAGAGGAATATGGCGATACACTTCATCATTAGAAAATGGGACCACATCAACAGAGGGAGGTGCAACATAGTGAGTCTCATTTCTAGTAGCAAGGGTGATATGCACCACAAGAGGTGCAAGAGCGGTCAACAGTTTGAGCAAGTGGAGCAACTTGAACATCCTGATTATAACCTTCTGGCATAAATTTCTCTGGAATTCCCCAAGGGTATCCTGGAGGCATACGATTCTGAACAACAACAGGTGGAGTAGTAGAAATAGGAAAAGTCGGAGCTTCAGTAGCATCCATTGTCTGTTGAGGTTGAGCAATTGGTGGCTGATTTTGAGCAGCCACCAACGATTCCATTAGAGCAGTGAGATTGGCCATACCGGCCTTTAGAGCATAAACTTCCTCATGAAACTCACAATTTTCTTGTTCTAGATTATCCATCTTCCTTCTGAAATTGGCCCGAGTATTGTATTGATGAGACATCTTGCTAAACAAAGTAAAGAAGCTCGGTAAGACACCTAGATATGTACAAAAAATGCAAGAAGTATTTGCAATATGATGCATGATATGCAATGCACACTATTTATTTTATTATTAACAATTCAAAGGACTCAAAGATTTATAGACAATTTGAAAATATCAAAGTAATAACACATTTGAAATACTGGAAAAAATATCATTATAATAATCTCAAAATGGATTACAATTTTTAGTACAAGTTTCAATAATCCCAAGTACAAGATGAAATTCTAAAACCCTAAAAAACAAAGTTGATGGAGATCACTCTACACGCTAACGCTTCCCTGTGAGTCTGGCAACCTGAGCCTTCAACCTCTGGTTTTCTTCCGTATACCTGGTGGAAACCTCCTTCCAATCATCAGAGTCAATAAGTGAATAACTAATGCCTGACTGAGGCTTAGAGGAAAATAAATCATCTTGCCTCTCCGTTGCCTCTACAGCACGGCTCTCAAGAATCTTGATCAAGTCATCTTTCTCCTTCAAGTCTGCTCTGTAGGATACCTCTAAAGTCTGGAACTTATTCTTCCAAGCTTCCTTTTCTTGTTGCATCCTGACTAAAGTGAGCTGAATCTCTTCTACATCATCTAATAGGGGAGGAGTGGTCTTTACAAACATATCAGGCATGGATGCTTCACGGGAATACGACATATTCAACTGGATGGATCTTGCTTGTATCCACTGAAGATAAGGCTCCAAAGAAACAACCCCTCTAGGTCCCAAATCCTTCCTAATCTTCCTGTGAATATGACGCCAAGCCTTTGCAATCTCCTCTTTAGCTTCCTTATGAACCTATCCCTCTTTAAGGAATAAACCGCTCACATGAATACTATTTTGCTTATCCCTCATCTGATATACAAGTTATCGTCGTGCAAGAACAGGATTGTAATTGATTCCTACCTTTATACCAAGAAGAGGTACATTATGGAAACTATCATAATTGTCGATAATATCTACATTATAGTATGACTGATGATACCAAACAATATCTGAATGAGTGAGGGCCAAAATATTTTGAGCCCAACGAGATTCCTTTCTGACATCCCAAAAAGTATTAGATCTAGGTAAGTGAGAAATAAACCACTGATACAACAAAGGCGTGCAGAAAATGATCATCCTTCCATGATAAGAATCACGAAGATGAACGGAGTAATAAGCATCACCCAATAATGTAGGGACTGGGTTCCCAATCATAAATATCCTGATGGCATTAATATTCACAAATGTGTCGACATTGGGAAATAAGAACAATCCATAAGCAAGCAGGGCAAAGATGGCCTCAAAAGAAATCGTACTCTTCATCCTAGCGAAGTAGCGAGCTTTCTCCAATAATAACTGAGCTGGTAATCCTATAATACCTCCTTTGGTAGTCATGTAAGCTTCAACCTCAGACTTTCCCAGATGGATCAAAGCAGCAATCTCATGAGATTTTGGCTCACCCTCCAAACCAGTAAAAGGAACACAATCAGTAATAGGTAAGCCCAGCAGATAAGAATACTCCTCTAATGTAGGCATCAATTGATAATCAGTGAAAGTAAAGCATCGATACATCGGATCATAGAACTGGACCAAAGTCGAGAGAATGACCTCCTTCATCCTGAGCTTTATAAGAGAAATGATGGACCCATACTTCCTCCAAAAATCTGTAGGACTCTCGATCTCAGGAATCAGACTCATCAACTCATCTATCTTGGGATCTTTGAAAATGTATTTTCGGGTCTTTCTTTTTCCAGAATCCATAGTCAAAAGTATCTGAGATATTCACAAAGAGTCAACTTTTAAGTCCTTTGAAACAAAATGTCTTTTAGGAAATGCTCATGGGTGCATGTATGCATGATGCAACAATCACACACAAGATCACAAACATAGGGTTCATAGGTTTAACATCACAAGCATGAGGTTGAAGGTACTACCCATAAGGTATGGTCTAAAAGTTATCACATGCCGAACAAGGTTCTAGAGGTTCCAAAGTATACATCCTTCCTTCGGATATTACAAATTTCCCGATTAACTCGGTAATTAGTAATATTCTCAAGAAAAACTTGTTTGAGCATAGTATCGTGTGACAACTATTTCTGGATTACTCTATCATAGCTTCCACACTACACCTAAGCGGCAAAGATGGGTTAAAGGTTCTATGGTCCTCAGTTTCAACAGACTCTCAGGTCGAAAGCAGCACGTCTTCCCGATTATTTGGTAAATGACACTACAGTCAAAGGGGCCTCCACTGAGTGGGTGATCTCATGTATCCTTTTTTAGAATTACTCCCTCAAAGTTAACATGACTATACTGCCCATCCTATCTTAATTTTGCCCAAATCTAGGTATAGGACTTATGAGAAATCACCAAGCACCCTGAAAACCAGGAAAATCCAGACAAACATATATACAACACATAAGATATAACACATAATAACACATATACAGATATAAACAAAGATAGGCTCAACCCACTTAGGGATGGACCAGAAAGAGGTCAATCTTTCCCCAGTGAAGTCTCCATTTTTTTCTGTAGCAGTAGAAATTTGGATTGACTTGACTCACACAGATCAAAATAAAAATTGCAACCGCGATTTATTATTTCCAAAGGGATGGGAAAAGATCTAATAGCCCAAAAAGAGGGGGGAAAGAATCTAGGTAAGGGGATTGGTTATGCAAAAGGAAGTTACTATCACCCTAAACATCTATGGTACTCCGCAGGAACCTCTTTGAAAATCTATATATTTTAGCTATAAAATGTTGTATACAAAAATAAATTATGGGGATGATAAAAGAAATATTTTTTATAATTTTTGCACCCACCGCGATTGCAAACCTTTAGTGCCTATATACCACCTACCATGCAATAGGGGATCAGGGCTCTCATAGTTCACTTTAAAAAAATTTAAAACACAAGTGTGTTGGTTAATTTTAAGAGATAAGACGTCATTGTTATTGTCATTGTCCGAGTGAAAAACAAACTTACTACCCACAATTATGAGAAAGGAGAATTTGAATCATCTCAAAGTAGAGGATATAACTTAGATTTTAAAATCAACAAAGCTTCACTCAATATCCAAGTGGAAAATATCTCACTTCACTACATATTGTAGAAGTATAGTTGTTTGCATCACTACAAGGATTGACGAGAGTCTAATCTTTTGAGAAAATTTTAAAGATAAAAGCCAAAATGGAAAAAATAGTTTGAATGAGATTGATTGACTTTTAGTCTTCTCACAAAAATGTCTAAGTATTATTAAGTTGATTAAAGTTTGATTAAGAAAATATTTTTGAAAATGCATGGCATTAAGTCCAAGTTTATTATGAAAGTGGTTCAAGTTTTAAAACAAGAAGAATTTTTAAAATGAGGGAGAAGATTTTAAAATTAATGAAGATTGGAGGAGATGAATGGAATATACTAAAGCATAAGCTAAAATCTAGGGAAAAGAACCGTCTAACCAACAAGAAGCCAATACTTGACACAATTTTAAGTACGAAGTGCGCCTAAGATGGGGGGGGGGGGGGGGGGGTGAATTAGGTACTTTAAAAATTTTCTGGTTTTAGTGATGATGGATTATTTTTCTGGTTTATGGTGAGTTTATGAAAGATTAAAGTGCACAAAAATAAAGAGACACAAGCGATATATCTGTGTTCCCCTCACAGTCTGAGAGTACTCCAGTCCCCTTTCAACATGAAAGAGATTTCCTTATTGTGGCAAACTTAAACAAGAACTACCCAAAACCAAGAACAATCCTCTTGGACCAAGAACAATCCTCTTGGATTTTCACTATGTTAACAATTAGAACGATCCTCTCAAAGTGACTTTACTTGTATCCAACAATCCTGGGAAAACAAGATTACAAAACCACTTGAACTTATTTTCAACAATCCTGAAAAATAAGCAAGTATATAGCAATATTTGATTTGAGTGAGTTTGTGTAGCAATGATCACTTTGAGTGATTTTATCAATGAATTGATCTTCTCTCCCAATGATAATAGTATACAATGACGCAAGATATATAATGCTCAGAGTTTTCTGGTTTGATAATATGTGAAAGTGTGCAGAAAACTTGTGTATGAAAGTGTATAAAAGCTTGAGTTTGATTTTTGAAAAATTCAGAAAATATGATTGGAAGAGGTACTTCAAATGATTTTAAAAATGAGTATTTATATGTTCATAGCACCCTTTTGAAACAGCATAAAATTCTGCAATTGAATCATGAATAATTTCCAAGATTGAGTGAAAGGTTTCCATGAAATGGTGTTGTGATACAGTGGCAGAACTGATTGTTTAGTTACTACTGGTTTTTGCATTTTTTGTTTGCAAATGTGCGGTAAGCAATAGTCGCCACCGTCTTTTATTTTATCCAACAAAAGAAAAGGAAAAAAGAACAGAAAAAACCGTTTTCGAGATGTTTCTGAGTACGGGGGGTAGATTATAGAAAGGGAACGAATGAATGGTCTTGAATGCAAAATCCATGCCATAATGCCTTGTAATGAAGTATTGATATAATATTCAAAAACTTGCCAAATTGATGTTTTAAAGAACCATAATGCAAAATTTGAAAACTTGCCCAAAATGACTTTTCCGCCATTTCTTGAAGGGGATGAACCTGGACATCATTTTCTGCATGGCTTGGGCCCTTGTGCAAGATAATTCCAATCCAATTTGTGCTATACACCTCCATTTGTTATTTAAACCACTTATTTCATGTTTAATTGAAAATAAATCCAAATAAATGGAAAATAAATGGATAAAAAGTAAGACCACAAGGGGAAGAGCTTATGGGTCCTATAATATTCCATGGAGAAGTTTAAAACTCAAATAAATGAGTTAATGCCTTGAAAACTCAACTTTGCTCGATGTAGGATTTTTGAATTTTCTAAATATTTCCCAACTTGGGCAAACCATAACATGCTCAATTTTTATCCCAAGGATATGATATTTGACTCTTTGGAAAGCTCAAGGTGTCCGCTTCAATCCCTCTTTTGATCATTTTTGCATTTGAAGATGTTATCTTGATGTAAAAGGTCTGGACAAAAAGTGTCTTTTGTTGACTTTCTGAAAATGACATGTAATGTATGAACTTGTATCTTTCAAATGGTGCATTTCATGATCTTCGGGGCTGAAAAGAAGTTGTAGGGAATTGGATTCTCTTAAAAATGAGCTTTGGTTGGAAAATGTCTGATAAAGTATGAGAAAGTTATGCTTGGTCAAAGTTTGGTTGACTTTTCCTGTAAAAACCCTAATTTTCCATTTTTGACTTTTGATGAGTTAGGGGCATTTCATTTGGAATCATGATCAACCCTTGATCAAATGATGGATATCACTTCAAAATGTTGATGTTGACCAAAAATCTTGAAGTTTTAATGCACATGGGCCACAGTTGACTTTTGACCTAGCATAGTTGATTTTCCAATACTTGAGCAATTTACTGAGCAAACTTATTGTGCAAGGCATGAAATTTGGCATGGATGATCTTGAAGACATATTAGTACCATGGAGAACATCTGGGATCGTTGGAGCTCAACCATCTTGATGAAAACGGAAACCCTAGTTAGGGGTTCATTGCATTAGGAGGAGAATTATCTTGGTCAATTCTTGGTCAACCTTGCGCAATTGAGAACCTCTAAGAGTATGTGTTGAGTAAAATGAGAGGGCAAATTTTGGGGTACAACAGCTTCCCATGTTCAATCTTCTTAAACTTGAGGATGTAGATTGGCTTGTCTACCTTTCGTGATCTGAAGGTGGAAGCTGATTGTACATTAAAGTGCCCAGAAATTTGCACTCGCATGAAGTGAATGTCGATCGATAATATCAGAAATGGGCTTACAGATGCCCTTTGGAAGGCGAAGGAGAATCTTCGGAGATGGGCTTAAATATGCCATCCAAAAAAGATATCGGTTTCATAAGGTATTCCTTTGCGAGATTTCTAGTACCTGCCGTTAAGGAAGACTTCGCCGGGGAATGTTGATTTATGTCCTGGGAAATAGAGTCTAGGAGCTTCGATTGTACATTACTCTACTAGGGAATTAACTCTTGATTGATGAGACAAAAGTGAGTTGTTATATGGTCGAGTCCGGGTTTTAAGGCGACTTACTAGGGAATATGAAATCGACCGTATCTGGTCGGGTCCAGGTTTTACAGTGTTGTAAACTGTTGTCCGGAGATAAAAAAGAAGGAACCTGTATAGGGCTTTCTCGGGACACGTCCATGTAAAACTGCGTCAGGTAATTCATGAAAAGGAGCCTAGATAGTAGGGCTATGAGAAGGAACCTGGGTAGTAGGGTTACATCGAAATAAAGCCTGGGTAGTAGGGCTGCTTCGAAATAAAGCATGGTTGGTAGGGTTGTGAGAAGGAACCTGGGTAGTAGGGTTACTTCGAAATAAAGCCTGAGTAGTAGGGCTGCTTCGGAATAAAGCCTGGGTGGTAGGGCTGTGAGAAGGAACCTGGGTAGTAAGGTTACCTCGAAATAAAGCCTGGGTAGTAGGGCTACTTCAGAATAAATCTTGGGTGGTAGGGATGTGAGAAGGAACCTGAGTAGTAGGGTTACTTCGAAATAAAGCCTGGGTAGTAGGACTCTTTCGGAATAAAAGCTTGGGTGGTAGGGTTATGAGAAGGAACCTGGGAAGTAGGGTTACTTCAAAATAAATCCTGGGTAGTAGGGTTGTTACGGAATAAAGCCTGAGTGGTAGGGCTGTGAGAAGGAACCTGGATAGTAGGGTTACTTTGAAATAAAGCCTGGGTGGTAGGGCTGTTTCAGAATAAAGCCTGGGTGGTAGGGCTGTGAGAAGAAACCTGGGTAGTAGGGTTACTTCTAAATAAAGCTTAGGTAGTAGGGCTACTTCGAAATAAAGCCTGGGTGGTAGGGATGTGAGAAGGAACCTGGGTAGTAGGGTTACTTCGAAATAAAGCTTGTGTAGTAGGGCTGTTTCGGAATAAAGCCTGGATGGTAGGGCTGTAAGAAGGAACCTGAGTAGTAGGGTTACTTCGAAATAAAGCCTGGGTAGTAGGGCTGCCTCATTTGATCCCGTAGATTAGTTGACCCGTTTGATTTTGGGAACTGATTTTCCATTAGTTGTCTGCAGATATGACATGTATAGCTTCATGGATTTAACCTTGAACTGCTGGAATTGTTGATGATAACCATCTTTCCTGAAAAGGTACATGATTAATTATATGCGATGCATGAAATGCATTGTGTGATGATGTTCTCAAAATAAATGAGATTATGTTGTATGCAATATGTATGCGCACGTCATGATGTATGAACATGAAATTCCATTGTGACATATCCGAGTCAGGGAAAATAAATCCCTGACTGCTGCTGGAGAGTACTGGAAATTGAATTCCTAATCGTTATAGAAAAAGTGGTTCTTCTACTTCCGTTGGGGACAATGATTAGAGATGATTTGTAGAGGATTTCCTCTTTCCGTTCGAGAATACTCGGCTGGGATTTTTCTGTCTTCTGTTTAAGAATGAATCTGTGGGGAACATAGATGTCACTAGGATGTATGTTGAGGATACAACGATGACTTCGCATCAGGATGTTTCTTCCCTTGTGCCTGCTGGAGATTTTATGGATGGATCTATGTCGTGATTGTACTTGAACATGTATTGTATGAGTGTCAGAATGACATCCGTCTTTAGATGGTATCTGCACTATACTTGAAACATGTGTTGAATAAGGGTTAGAATGACATCCATCTCTGGATCGTATCTGCATTGTACTTGAAACATGTGTTGAATGAGTGTCAGAATGACATCCGTCTCTGGATCGTATTTTCACTGTACTTGAAACATGTGTTGGATTAGTGTCAGAATGACATCCGTCTCTGGATCGTATTTGCATTGTACTTGAATAGAATCTAGAGTAGGTGCCAGGATGACATCCGTTTTTGCATCGTACTTGAACCGTTTCTAGATGAGAATATGGAGCAAGTGTCAGGATGACATCCGTCCTTGGATCGTACCTGAACCGTTTCTAGATGAGAATCTGGAGTAAGTGTCAGGATGACATCCATCTTTGGATCGTACCTGAACCGTTTCTAGATGAGAATCTGGAGTAAGTGTCAAGATGACATTCATTCTTGGATCGTACCTGGACCGTTTCTAGATGAGAATCTTGAATAAGTGTCAGGATGACATCCGTCCTTGGATCATACCTGAACCGTTTCTAGATGATGATATTGAATAAGTGTCAGGATGATACCATCCTTGGATCGTACCTGAACTGTTTCTAGATGATGTGTTGAAATAAGTGTCAGAATGACATCCGTCTTTGGATCGTATCTGCAATGTACTAGGATAGAATCTGGAGTAGGTGTCAGGATGATATCCGTTTTTGGATCGTACCTGAACCGTTTCTAGATGATAATCTGCTTTATTCAGAATGTTTCCGTTGGGAAATCCCGAGAAGCTTGGCGACTTCATTGGGGAATTTTCGTTGGAGCAGTAATTTGGAGATTTTTCTCTTCCGAGGGTATGATAACACCTGACATCAATAGGATGCATGCTAAGAACATGGCAGTGACCTTGTAGTAGAATGCCCCTGTCTCGATACTTGTTGTAGAAAATATCAACCGGGGATTTTGTAGATGGTTTGACTGTTATCCCAACACTTGGAATCCTTGGTGAATGCATATCAGGATAATAAACCTTCCACTGATTAGACAAGTGACAAGATGACGGGACGTAGTCGTACGCTTTAATCCCTAACTTTTCCTGGACTGTCTTTTCAGATTTTCAGTCCACCGGGATACCCTTTTTTTCCCAAGCCTCCTTTTCAGGTTTTCGACTTTCCGGGTGTACATATTTTTTGTTTTTATCCCTAATTTTTGCCTAGGCCAGACAACCTAACGGGTCTTTGTTCATGCGTAGTATTTTCCGACTATGTCCATGTTCACCGGGTACGGAGAATTATCACTATCCATAGTAGTAAGTGTTGTCACACTGCCAGAAGATGTTTGTTTGATCATACAAGATTCGTTGCTGGAATTCATGCCCAATTCCCCAAGTGATTCAGATGGAGATTTGTCCCTGGCTATTCGGCATTTTTGAGAGATTACTTAAATCTTAACTTAACTGCTCCAAGTGATGGACAATGATCATGTTGTGCCCCTTAGGTGGAATTGTTTTTCCACTTGAGGTGATCCTTTTCATTGAGAAGGTTTTTGTTCACTAGATACTCGTCATGCAAATTTCTCTGCTGTTGAACAAATAGTCATATGCAAACAATGGTATTTTAAGAATGCAAAGCTTATGTCTGTCTTGAAGTTTGAAAATTCATTTTTTAGTAAAACAAACAAATTTTGTAAAACTGTGATGTCAACTCAAGATTTATAGCAAGTCCTACAGAAGTCGGGATACCTTTTGTAATAGTATGCTCTCGAAATAACCCATGCTTCAGCTAGGACTTTAAGGGTTGTAATGTGGTCTGGTTCACGGTTTAAGAAACAAAGGATAAAGGCTCAAAATTTATTTGTACCCACCCGCTCTTCGTGATGTTCTTCAGTCCTATGCTCAGTTAATTATGCATTTTGAATCCCAATTAAGTTTGGCATCTTGTCCTTGATGTTCCGGTGATGGTTCAGAGACTGAAAGTTTATTTTGAAGAGGCAGTCATTTTTGTAATATTCTTTTTGTCGAGGATTTGTAGTAACCCTTTTTTGGTTTTTATTATCCCTTCTTTTTCCTAAATTGTTTCTTTTGCGATTACAATCAGCGGGATGCCCCGGTTTTTTCTTAAGTCTCCTTCATAGCTTTTGACTTAACGGGCTTTTCTTTTGAAAAATAATGACTGTCTGCTTTTATGATTATGCGGAACCATCATCGTCTTTTGATTTGGAAGGAAGACTCTGATGCCATTCATTGTGTACGAAGCGGAAGATTGTGACTAAATGCGCGTCTGAATTGACTGAGAAACTACCCTGCCCCTGGTTATGATTAAGGGTTTTAATTTGCGTGAAAAGAAAAACTCCTACTTATTTGGCTCAAAGGGGTTGGCTAGGGATTATCTTCTTTATAACTCCACTGTTTGGAATTTGAAGCAACGCCTGTACATCGCCAGCAAGGTCTGTTCAAAAGCACACTGTATGGATTATGGTATCATTTTCGTCATCCTCCCTCTAAAGGCTTAGAGCTTTTGATCGAGAGTTTAATATCACAAAAAGGAAGTAAAACACAATTTAAGTATAGTGACAACGAATGAAATAATTCAAGACAAACATATGCAATGCATTGATGAAATAACAAAGTTTGACATAAATAAGTGTTCGAACAAATCAAAAGACAATTACAACATGAAAATTCTAATGAACGAAAAGCCTTCTTGTCAGAACTTGTCACTTTAGATGATGTGACTTTGAGGAATGGCAGAAGAATTACAGTTGAACATCTTGTGCGAATTCTAGCGCTCCTTCATCAATCAGGTCTTGAATTTTATTTCTCAACGTCCAACATTTATTGGTGTCATGTCCAGGACTGTTGGAGTGGTACGCACATCTTGCATTTGGATTGTACCTTGGGGAGGCTATGTTGGGATTCTGAGGAGGGTCCTTTAACGTAACCAGCTTGGCCTCTAACATATGTTGCAATGCTTGAGCCAATGACATGTTGATTTCAGTCAAGCGTCTTTCAGATGTATTCCGCTTACTCCGATTTCCTTGTTGTTGTTGGCAAGGTTGTGGTTGGGCTTGTGACGTAGCACCAATTTGGAAAGGTTTACTCTCCAATCCAACTTTTTTCCCATCAAGGGTTGATGAATAACTTGACACCTAGCCTCGACTGTTTGTTTCATACGGTTGCATCCATCTTGATGAAGCTTGTTAACAATGTTCCTCAGCTCTTCTTATCCCTGGTCTAGGATTTGGATAAGAGCCATCTGCCCTAACATTTGGATTATCATTGCTTCCATCTCAACCTGCAGCTGTTCAACCTGGTCATCCTTGTTGTTATCAGGACGTTTCCTGGTCAGATTCCCAGCGAGGAATGCTTTCAATTCTTCCTGCCCCTTGGCTAGGTTTAGGAACATTTCCATGAACGGAGCCTCTTGAGTTTGAATATCTTTGTTGTCTTGTTGGAGAGCCATTGCTGTAATAAACAATGAGAACATGAGAGACCTGTACAAGAGCCTACCTGTTATGCGATGACATATATAATAGGAAAATGTTTTCAAGGATCTCGCGGGGGAAACAAGAAAAATGTTAGGCGTTGAACTTTAAAGCTTTGATTGAAGCACTTCGTATTGTTGAAGGTCCTTCTACGAGAGTCAAGCTCACCATATCGAATGGGTCATAGCCCCTGACTCAAGTTGTTGATTTTTGATCTTCTAACGGCATTGGCTAGAGGAAAATAAATCCCTTTGCCCCTTGCTAGACGTCTGATTTATCATGACCTGCATCACAAACCCTTGAGATCCTTGAAATGGTTAAGGAAATGTTGTGGCATGATGTTATGATGTGTATGCTATGTGTTAAGCAAAATTGTAAGGTGATGAAAACAAGTGAACCCTGTAAGAAATCCAAGTTATTGGATAATGACGGTAAACAAATCCTGCAAGGAAATCATGTTGTCAGATAATAAAACCCTACAAGTAGTTCAAGTTGAAAGCAAACAAGTCACACAAACAGTCTTAGGTTTAGGCTTGCATGGGATTTAAGGTAGTACCCTCTTGAAGTTGGATTGGTTCAACCTGTCCTATAATAGTAACCGGGTTCTAAGGGATCTCAATATCACCGATCTTTCCCCCCAAATTTCATTCCGATAGACAATTGACTTGCCACCAAACAAAACTCAAGTGTCAAACCTCAATGTTTATAGCATCGAGTATCAACCGACTTTGGATTTACAGCAAAGACGGCTATCTCACTACGTCCTAAAAATCCAAGTTGGTCAATTAATGTGCTAAGGTCAGTTGATGCTTTATGATACCACGCAGCGGCCTCGTATTCTCCTTGATTACTCAAAGGCTACCGGTACACACCAAAGTATTGCATCAACGTATCTACTGTTTCAACTGTGTCAGTATACCCCGCACAACTCCCTCACAGTTTATTGCTACTTACTTAAAAGGAATTCCCCTATCTGGGTTTAGGATCCAAATAACCCAAACAGATAACCTTAAAAGTAAATCAAACAAGACAAACCAAAGAAGCAATTAAAATGACCTAGATCCTAAGGTAAACCCCACTTTATAAATCATGTTCCCCAGCAGATTCGCCAGTTCTGTGATACGGTGGCAGAACTGACTGTTTAGTTACTACTGGTTTTTGCGTTTTTTGTTTGCAAATGTGCGGTACGCAAGAGTCGCCACCGTCTTTTATTTTATCCAACAAAGGAAAATGGAAAAAGAACATAAAAGAACATAAATGGAAGGAATGAATGGTCTTGAATGCAAAATCCATTCCATAATGCCTTGTAATGAAGTATTGATATAATATTCAAAAACTTGCCAAATTGATGTTTTAAAGAACCATAAGTAAAAATTTGAAAAATTGCCCAAAATGACTTTTGCGCCATTTCTTGAAGGGGAGGAACCTGGAAATCATTTTCTTCTTGGCTTGGGCCCTTGTGCAAGATAATTCCAAGCCCATTTGTGCTATACACCTCCCTTTGTTATTTAAACCACTTATTTCATGTTTTATTGAAAATAAATCCAAATAAATGGATAAAAAGTAAGACCACAAGGGGAAGAGCTCATGGGTCCTATAATATGCCATGGAGAAGTTTAAAACTCAAAGAAATGAGTTAATGCCTTGAAAACTCAACTTTTCTCAATGTAGGATTTTTGAATTTTCAAAATATTTCCCAACTTGGGAAAACCATAACTTTATCAATTTTTATCCCAAGGAGCTGATCTTGGACTTTTTGGAAATCTCAAGATGTCTACTTCAATCCCTCTTTTTATTATTTTTTCATTTGAAGATGTTATCTTGATGTAAAAGGTCTGGACAAAAAGTGTCTTTTGTTGACTTTCTGAAAATGACATGTAATGTATGAACTTGTATCTTCCAAATGGTGCATTTCTTGATCTTCGGAGCTGAAAAGAAGTTATAGGGAATTGAATTCCTTCAAAACGAGCTTTGGTTGGAAAATATATGATAACATATGAGAAAGTTATACTCGGTCAAAGTTTAGTTGACTTTTCCTATAGAAACCCTAATTTTCCATTTTTGACTTTGGATGAGTGTGATACGGTGGGAGAACTGACTTGAGGTTTTGCGTTTGTTTTCGCAAATGTTTCGGTTGAGCAAGAGTCGCCACCGACTTTTTATTTTATCCTAAGGAAAGGTTAAAAAGCACAGCAAAAACCTTTGAGATGTTTTCTTGGGTTCGGGGAGTAGATTATAGAAAGGGAAAGTATTAGCACCCTTTCTATCCATGGTTATCCATGGGCTCTTAGTTACTTGCTTAGATCAACTTGCCTTGATTTTCAATTGTTTGAAATGGTGCTTTCAATTGTTTGAAATGGTGCTTTGTGTGTGGGTTTGGAAAATGTTTTGAAAAGAGGCCAATGTGGTGGCAACCTTTGTAATTATCCATGTTGGGATGTATACAAAGGTATACGTCTTTTGAAAAGTTTTCAATGTTTTTGAAAATTGTTTCGAAAGTGTGGTGTGATGTGTGGTTTTGAAAAATAGGCAAGTGTTTTTGTTTTGCAAGTTGGCAAGTAACCAAGAGTTTGTCTACTCTAAATTCCTCAAAGATTTTTGCTATGTTTTAACCCTTTTAACAATTTCGTTCCACCATTGTATTTGGTAGACAATCTTGTGTTTAGGATGTGAACGGGACAGGCGCGGGTCATCGTTTGGACCATGATTGCAATGGTGCCAAGTATCTTTGGGCAATTTTTCCTTTAAGGGACTTGATCATTTTTAGGCAACTTTTGAAAGCGTCATCGAGGGACTATGATCATTTGAATTATTTTGTTTTTGCCAAAGATACCTAACATGCAATATGGCCCATTATTGAAGGCAACAAGTGGAATACCCTAGGGGTGCAAGTGTGATTAGTGTTGTCCATTTTCATGCTTGTTTATCTTGAATTTAGGTCAAACTATTTTTGGTTAATTTTTGCATACAAACCCTAATTCTAACATGGCATATTTAGAAAGCTTTTAAAATGCGGAAAATAAAAGGTCCTAAGTTATTACAACACAATATATGGGATGGGGGTACAAATGTTCAAATGGGGATATTTTAGCAAGAAATTAAACCTAAACTATTACATCCAAATTGAATTATACAAATTATTTAATATACAACAATTAAATAAAAATATAATAAATGTGCAAGATGCAAAAAATGGTTTTTTATATGTATGAAAAAAAAGTATTTTTTATGTGTCAAATAAACAAAAATAAAATTAATTAATTTTTGGTATTTTTATGTATTTAGGGTAAACCCTAATTTTATAAATAAAAGGTATTTATTATATAATATATGCAATATTTATTAATTATATACAAAAAATAAATAAAAGAAGGTATATTGTAAAAAAAAGTATTTTTGAGGTCAAAATATTAATAAAAATAACATGTATTAATTCTTTGTATTTTCCCTAAATATACTAATAAATATATAAGTATTTTACATTATTTATTAAATATATATTATATATACAAAAATAAAATATTTAATATTATTAAAAAAATTATATTTTATTATAAAATGTTTTCAAGAGATAACATAAAATAAAAATCAGAAATAAAATATGTTTGTATTATTTTTTAGTTATTTTAAATAATAGTATATTTATGTTTATTTATATACAAAATTAAATGAAACAAAATAAATGTCAAAAAAATGCAAAAAAATGTGGGAAAAATATTTTTAATGTTTATTTATGTTTAGATAAAAATATAAAAACAAAATCAAAAGGAAAAAATCAAAAATAACAAAGATATCTCAAAATGGGCCAGGGGAGTGCATGTGTAAAACAGTGGTGTGAAAAGGAAAAACATTTCAGGCCCAGCCCAAAACCTATCTTCTTCAACCTCCAGCAAGCTTTGTTCAAAAAACGCACGTTTTACATACTGATTCAAACATCCTGATTCCTGGACTTTTAGCTCAAACTCATAACATGAAAGATGTCAAGCATCAAGCCACGATTCCATACATATAAAAAACTCAACTTAACTCTCAAAAATGAGAGAGAATTTCTCCATCCCTAATTCTTAACCTAAGTTTTTATCAATGTTCAGGTTCAAAATACTCTCAGCATATGCAATATAAATGGAAAGTGAAGATATGTATAGCTTCAGGGCCATGAGTAGAATATTTGTCATTCATAAACCTAGAGCTAACTCTTCCTATATTGAGAGATAGAAGTCCATGAACTTACCTGTTCAGCTTGGATCGTGTCTGGCAATGGAGGCACTTTCAAGGCAAGGTGAGGATTAGTACAGCTTGCTTGAAGTCCAGGGATGTTATTCCAACCTTTAACTTGCTTTGAAACCAAGTGAATCAAGCTATGACAATCAACCTGCAAAACAGAAAAAGTGAAAATGGTGAAGTTGGTTAGAGGTGTTACAGGTCGTGTCCAATGCTTGGGATAGCTTGTATATGTGGTATGGAGTGTGTATGAACTGGTTTTAGCAAGAATGCACGAGGGGATTGAGTTGTGGAAGTCCAACTGCAGAGGTGACTCTGTTTTCTGCAGTAGGATGGTGTTTTGAGGTTTGATGAGGTTTGGAAGGTGTTTTGCTCGTGCCTTAGCTTAGGTTTGATGTTTGGAAGGTGTACAACAAGTTTGTCTTAGCTTGTGTTGGCAGAAATGTGAGATCTCTTTCAATATGCCAAGTTTCTTCCAACTTAAGCAACAAAATGTCAACTTGGTTTCTAGACTTGTGCAGGCCCCTCAAATGTGATGCAACCATCCCTCTTGATCAGTGTGACATGCTTCTGAACTTGTGCCAAAGAGATTTGCCTTGAACTTCTTGATTTTCAAATTTGACATAAAGTTCAACTTTTCAAAAATGGATATATTGCTTTTTCTAATTATGGCTCAATCTTGTATGCAATGCTTAAACACATAAGATAAGGCTTGAACACAAGAGTTTTGCATTAAATTATTGAGTGTGGATGAGATAAAGGACCTGTAATCTAGCTTAAAGCATGTTGAGTTCAAAAATGCAAAGTTATGGACATGTAAATTGGCCATGAACAAAATGAGTTTTGCCCATATTGCCAAATTCGATTCTCCCTAACCATAAGGTTGTTTGATGAGTTCTTGGACATTTTGGAAATCTTGGAATGTGTACTACAATCCATATTTGTAATGAAAATTGAAATTCCAAGTGGAAGCATGTGAAAAGTGGCAATGAAGTTAGGCAAAAATCCTGCCTTTGCACCCTTGTTCCAAAACTCATAACTTGAGCTACAAGCTTATTTTGAGGAAACTTTGTGAATCAAAGTTGTAGATTTTGCAATGGACTACAACTTTCATGTTTTGACTTTTGTTTGAATCCAAATGAATCTTGATGAAAAAGTGGGACAAAGTTAGGAAAAAATTAGGGATTTTCATAACTTAGAAAAATTCTAAGTTATGCAAATTCTTCATTTCAAACCCTAATTTGTGATTTTGATTTCTTGATGAACAAGTTTCATGTTTTGACATGTTTTGATGAAAAATGAATCTTGACACTTGATTTTGACCAAAAAGTCAAAGTTTGACTTTTCAGTATACAGTCAAAAATTAATCAATTGACTGGGAAATTCATCTGTCAATCTTGTGCATTTAGGATCTTTTGAACTTGTTGAACATGTCAAAATAATTCCATGGGGTCCTTGAGTTCATATATGAGCTTAGTTTTCCATTGGCTAGGTCAAACAGTCAAAAATTTCCTTTGTGCAGTCAAAACCCTAGAAATGACCATTTTGCCCTTTTGGTGATCTGATCAAATTTCTTGTGGAATTGTGATCCAAACATGACCAAATGGTTCATATGAGTTCAATATGTTGATGTGGGTCAAAAATCATGAGGTTTGACTGTCAATTGGCCACAGTTGACTTTTTCCCCAATACAGCTGATTTCTAGGTCAACTGTCCAATTGACTGGGCAAAGATTGGAATCAAGGATTGAAATTTGGTATGGGTAAACTTGGGAGTCCAACATGAAGCATGAAAGTCATCTTAGGCATTTTAGGTCAAAACATCTTTGTGCAAACACAAACCCTAATTTAGGTCAACATTGCAAGGAGGAGTCCTGAGCAGAGGAAACCCTAGCTGGATCTTGAACTCCAAGGGTCTTGTGGTGAGAAAATGTTGAGGAAATGGGAGGGCAAATTTTGGGGTACAAAACATTTGCCCCTGTTCAATCTTCTTGAACCTGAAGAGTTAGATTGGCAAGTTTGCCTTTGGTGACTCGAGGGTAAAAGGAGATTGGACACTAGAGTGCCCTGAAATTTGCACTCGCATGCTGGAGTATTAGCAATGTGATGGCGGGAATGGGCTTATAGATGCCATTTGGAGAGATGGTGGATAGGGAGATGGGCTTATAGATGCCATCTGGAGACGTGACAGAACCTTGTCGGGAATGGGCTTATAGATGCCATTTGGAGATGTTGATCGCATAAGAGATTCCTTAGCGAGAACTTGCGTACTTTGAGAAAGGAAGATGTTTTCCTGGCTTGTTACAGGTGTTGATCTTCAGTCTCTTCATGCAGATATGCCCTGGATAGATACAGGTATCGAATCTACAATTGGTTGCTCACAAATGTGCCCTGGCTAGATACAGGAATCAAATCTGGAAATGTTGTCTACAGATATGCCCTGGCTGGATACAGGTATCGAATCTGGAAATGTTGTCTACAGATATGCCCTGGCTGGATACAGGTATCGAATCTGGAATTGCAAAAGGTTGGTAGAGATAGCTTTCCTGGCTAGATACAGGTGTAGACCTCTGACCTGAGAATGAAAGATAATTTTCTGGCCTGTTACAGGGGTTGATCTCCAAACTCTTCATGCAGATATGCCCTGGCTAGATACAGGTATCGAATCTATAATCAATCACTCACAGATGTGCCCTAGCTAGATACAGGAATTGAATCTGGAATTGTGATAGTTGATAGTAATCATCTTTGGATTGACTTTTCCTGAAAAGGCAAAACATCAGTTGTATGCAATGTCATAATGTATGAGATTCATGATGTCATGATGCTCAAGATGAGATAGTGTTGTATGCACTTTGTCATGTATGTAAACAAAATGTATGAAATGTGAAATGTCTATGAATGTATTTTCGTCTAGGAAAATAAATCCTTGACGACTGGCCGGGGAATCAAATCCTGGGATGATGTTGAAGAGTAGAGTTCTTCGTTTCCGCTGGGGATGATGATTGCAAGAATAAACCGGTAGGAGAAGATGACTCCTTTAGGGAATAAACTTGTTGGATAGATTACTCCGCAGGTAATTACTCTGTGGGAAGAGATACTTCGCTGAGGTTTTGATGATAACTCCACTGGGGATTCCAATGGTAGACTCCGCCGGGGATTCTGCTGATAAGTTATGTTGGGGAACTTTGATGAACTCCGCTGGGGATAGGAAGAATTTTGCCGAGGACGGACTTTCCGTGGTTATTAGCTGAGGATAACCCAGTTATAAGCTCTTATGAGGAATAACTTTGAATAAAGTCTGGGAGAGACGTCTGTACTCTGCAGGGGGTAAGCTTCCAGAATCTACTGGGGATAAGCTCCAAGACCTGCTGGGGATAATGATTTAACTTTCCTGGGGAAACTTTTCAGACTGTACCGGGGTGTTGGTATTCCGCCGGGGAACAACCTCATATTAAGACTGTCGGGGACGCTTGTTGAGGAATGCCTATAATCTGCTAGGGAATTGAGGTAACCTGATTTCATTCTTCAGCTGAACTTACCTTGGTACCTTGGTGGACAGAACAACTAGATTGCTTGGACAATTCAAAATTGCCCCTGTTTCTGATGTCACCTGTAATTAATCCTTTGTCTCGCATGCAAATATTCATGGATAGCAATTAACGGCAAATGCATATATCAAAAATGAACATTGGACGTTCTTCGCAAAACAAAACAGAAAAAGGAAAAACAATGGATAATTTTTCTGAAAGATTGAACTTGTATTGACTTTGAAATTTTCCCGTAAATAGGCGTTTTTGTACAAGGGGCTGACGTCCTAGTAAGAGAACATCGCCAAGCAACATAGACTTTATACAATTTTGAAAAGGAAACAAAACAAGCCAAGTGAAAAATAATCCCACTGGGTTCCAACTCTGTTATTGCCTTTATGTCTTCAAGCGTCTCATCACTTTGCTGCTTAGTTGAAGATGAAGCTGATTGATCGAGGCCGAAGTCTGAGCCCTGATAGTTGATGCTGAATTCTGGATGCAAGGTGATCCAATGAGACATAGCATTACGCTTATCCCTAATTTTTTCCTGGACCACCCTTTCGGGTTTTCAGTCCACCGGGATACCCATTTTTGCCCAAGCCGCCTTTTTAGGTTTTCGACTTGCCGGGTGTACAGATTTTTTCATTTGCATCCCTTATTTTTGCCCGAACCCTTTTGGTTCGCCGGGAAGCCCTTATTTTTGCCTAGGCGTGTCAACCTAGCGGGTCTTTTATTCATGCGTAGTATCTTTTTACTATGTCTGCATTGGCGGGGTGAGGAAGGTCGTCACCATCCATGGTGGTTAGAATCATGGCTCCTCCTGAGAAGACGTGTTTAACCACAAATGGCCCTTCGTATGTAGGGGTCCATTTGCCCCTGGGATCACTTTGAGGAAGAATGATGCGCTTGATTACCAAGTCTCCGACTTGATATTCTTGTTGTCTGACCTTCTTGTTAAAGGCCCTGATCATCCGCTTTTGGTACGTCTGACAATGACAAATAGCAGTGAGTCTCTTTTCGTCAATTAGGTTTAATTGATCAAGTCGAGTCCAGATCCAGTCATCTTCGCTCTAGTCTGCATCCTTCATTATCCGGAGAGAGGGTATCTGGACTTCAATAGGCAAGACTGCCTCCATGCCATAGACCAAAGAGAAGGGAGTTGCCCCTGTCGACGTCCGTGCTGAGGTACGGTACCCATGAAGAGCAAACGGTAACATTTCGTGCCAATCTTTGTAGGTCACTGTCATCTTCTGCACAATCTTCTTGATGTTCTTATTCGCTGCTTCTATAGCCCCATTCATCTTCGGCCGGTAAGGAGAAGAATTATGGTGTTGTATCTTGAATTGCTCGCAGAGCTCAGTGATCATCTTGTTGTTAAGATTGGTGCCATTATCCGTAATGATCCTCTCAGGTACACCGTATCGACAGATCAGGTTGTGCCGAATGAATCGTGCCACAACGCTTTTGGTTACGGTAGCATAGGAAGCTGCTTCAACCCACTTCGTGAAGTAATCAATTGCTACTAGGATGAATCGATGCCCGTTGGATGCTGTAGGTCGGATTTCGCCGATCATATCAATGCCCCACATTGCAAAAGGCCAAGGTGCTGTCAAGATGTTTAGAGGAACCAGAGGAATATGCACCTTATCAGCATAGATCTGGCATTTATGACAGGTTTGAGAATGCTGATAACAGTCGGCTTCCATTGTGGACCAGAAATATCCTGCCCGAAGGATTTTCTTTGCCATGGTGTGTCCACTAGAATGCGTTCCGAACGTACCTTCATGAAGCTCTGCCATGATCTTTTCTGCTTCAGTCTTGTCCACACAACGCAGCAAGGTCGAATCATGGTTTCGCTTGTACAGAATGTCGTTGCTGAGGAAGAACTTTGCTACGAACCTTCTTAGAAACTTCTTGTCGTTAACAGATGCACCATCGGGGTATTCTTGAGCTTCAAGGTACCTCTTCACCTCATGATACCAAGGTTTTTCCGTTATCTCTTTGGTCTCGAGATCGCAGCAATGTGCAGGTTCATCCAACTTCCAGATAATGATCCGAGGAGCCTTGGTATCCCATTTGACTTTGAACATAGAAGACATTGTAGCCAGCGCGTCCGCTAATTGATTCTCCTCTCTTGGGAAGTGTTCAAAAGTTATCTTTTCGAAGTGGGGAAGCAATGTCAGCACATACTCCTTGTAAGGAATAAGATTCGGGTGTTTCGTATCCCACTCGCCTTTGACCTGATTGATCACGAGAGAGGAATCTCCGAAGACACTCAGAAACTTGATCCTTAAGTCAATTGCAGCTTGAAGACCCATGATACATGCCTCATACTCCGCCATGTTGTTGGTGCAGTTGAAACATAGTCGGGCAGTGAGTGGAGTATGAGTGCCTTTGGGGGATATGATCACAGCGCCGATACCATTACCCAAAGAGTTTGAGGCTCCGTCAAAGTGCATAGACCATCGGGATCCCTCCTCAGGTTCTTCATCCGGTCCAGGTACTTCACAATCAGTTACTACCATGATATCCTCGTCTGGAAATTCAAAGTTCAACGACTGGTAATCATCCACCGGTTGGTGTGCCAAATGGTCTGCCAACACACTTCCTTTGATTGCTTTCTGAGTCGTGTATTGGATGTCATATTCCGTCAAGATCATTTGCCATCTTGCTATTCTTTCGGACAGAGCGGGCTTTTCGAATATGTACTTGATTGGATCCATTTTTGAAATAAACAGAGTAGTGTGAGTCAACATATACTGTCTCAGCCGGGGAGCAGCCCATACCAGAGCGCAGCAAGTTTTCTCGAGCAGTGAGTACCGAGTCTCACAGTCGGTAAACTTTTTTCTCAGGTAATAAATAGCGTGCTCTTTTCGGCCAGACTTGTCATGTTGTCCCAGCACACACCCCATTGATTTGTCAAGTACTGTCAAGTATAGTATTAGAGGTCTCCCTTCAACCGGCGGCATAAGAATGGGTGGTTCTTGGAGATACTCTTTGATCTTTTCGAAAGAGGCCTGACATTCATCATTCCAACGTACTACTTGATCTTTCTTCAGCAGTTTGAAGATTGGCTCACAGGTAGCAGTTAGATGTGAGATGAATCGGGCAATGTAGTTCAGCCATCCTAGAAATCCTCTGACTTCTTTCTCTGTCTTGGGAGTTGGCATCTCTTGTATGGCTTTTACCTTGGCAGGGTCCACTTGAATACCTTTGTCGCTCACAATGAAGCCTAGCAATTTTCTAGATCTCACCCCAAAGGTGCATTTGTTTGGGTTCAACCTCAGCTTGTACAACTTCAGACGGTCAAATAGCTTTCGTAGATGGTCAAGGTGTTCCTCCTCAGTTTGGGACCTTGCAATCATATCATCGACATACACTTCTATTTCGTGATGGATCATATCATGAAATAAAGCAACCATGGCACGTTGGTAAGTTGCCCCGGCATTTTTCAACCCAAAAGGCATGACCTTGTAGCAAAAGGTGCCCCACTGAGTAACGAAAGTGGTCTTCTCCATATCTTCGGGAGCCATCTTGATCTGATTATAACCGGAGAAGCCGTCCATGAAGGAGAAAACTTTATGCTGAGCAGTATTGTCAACCAGAACGTCGATATGAGGCAGAGGGAAATCATCCTTGGGGCTGGCCCTGTTCAAATCCCTGTAATCAACGCACATTCGGACCTTACCATCTTTCTTCGGCACTGGAACCACGTTGGCAACCCACTGAGGGTAAGAAGTCACTGCTAGAAACCCGGCATCAAATTGTTTCATAACCTCAGCTTTGATTTTCTCGGACATCTCTGGACGCATGCGGCGAACCTTTTGTTTTACCGGAGGGCAATCTTCCTTGGTAGGCAGGTGATGAACCACAATGTCGGCATCCAAACCAGGCATGTCTTCGTAAGACCAAGCAAATATTTCCGTGTAGTCGTGCAGCATCTGAATCAACCGTTGTTTCACACTGAACCCTAGATTGGCACCGATCTTGACTTCCTTTATGTCTGTCTCAATACCTAGATTTACCGTTTCCACTGGCTCTTCATGCGGCTGAATGGCCCTCTCTTCCTGGAGTAGCAGTCTAGCAAGTTCACCAGGCACTTCGCAATCATCTTCACCTTCGTCTTCGGCTAAGTTGATCGGATTTTTGAAGTTATAACTGGCAGTAGCAGAGTCGTTACCAGTGAGATCTAGAGTGGATTGGAACCTGTATAAGTGAGTGTGTGTAAATATAGCTGTTTTGTAATATATGATAAAGAAAGAAAAGGAGCACAAGATTTGAAATGCAACAAACATCCAATGTTTTGATTAATGATATATGAAAATGTCATACAAAAGCCCTCACAAATGGAGCTACGGTGCCCCGGGTAGGACACCGAGCCATAAAAGTTTCAACATATTGTTTGTTACAAATTGAAAACAAAAGAGTTCATTACTGAGTGACAAAAGTAATAGGTGTGAAGTCTTTGGCAGTCCAGTTGCTCGGTCCACTGTCGGTTGTTGGGTAGATCCAGCTGTCAAATTCCGATTCCTCCACGTCGTCCTCAACAGCATTCACTCCTGGATTGGTGATGAATACAGGAGGTCTTCCAACTCTTGCTTTACGAACAGCCTTCTGAGCCTCCGCAGTGAAGCCCAAACCAAACTTGTCAGTCTTTAGAGTGAAGTTAGGAAGTCGGCCCCAGTTTGCGCACTCACCCTTCTCAATCACAGCCCGGGCATCCTTTAAGGAAGCCATCTTCAAAGGAGGGTCTTCAATCACAGTTTCAGTTGACGCTAATGTCTGAGGCACCTCTTCAAAGTGTTGAAAGGGGGTTTCAATGAATTCCCCGTCCATTTCTATGTATCGGAACGAGTTTAAGTGGCTGACCATATACTCCTCTTCCCCTTGAACTGTAACAATCTTTCCTCTAACCGAGTATTTAAGCTTTTGATGCAGTGTGGTGGACACAGCTCCAGCCTTGTGGATCCATGGACGACCCAGCAAACAAGAGTAGGATGGATGGATGTCCATCACATAGAAAGTAGAATCAAAGACTTGAGAACCAACCCTGATTGGAATGTCAACCTCACCATGTACCATCCTTTTCGAACCGTCGAAGTCTCGGACAACAATGTTACTGGGCTTGAGCTCCAGACCCTCACAATCTAGCCTGTCTAGGGCCTTCTTGGGCAATACATTCAATGAAGAACTGGTGTCTACCAACACATGAGCAAGAGTAGTGCCCCTGCATTCAATAGAGACATGCAGGGCGTCATTATGGTTCTTTCCTTTTGCAGTCAGATCGGTGTCAGAAAAGCCCAGACCATTATCAGCAGTCAAGTTAGCCACACAATCAGTAAATTGATCAGCAGACGTTTCTTGTGGCGCATGGGCCGTCTTCAGGAAGGATATCAGAGCCTTTGCATGGGCCTCTGAACACAACAGCAGTGATAGCATAGAGATTTTTGATGGGGTGTGCCCCAACTGCTCAACAACATTGAAATCACTTTTCTTGATAATCTTGAGGATCTCCTCCATCTCTTGCTGGGAGGCTTCAACAGCGGTTGTCTTAGGTGCCTCCGTCAGGGCAGGCAAATCAGTAGCAATCCCTTTGCCCCGAGCGCTAGAGGACTCGGTGGCAGGGGTAGAAACAGGAACTTGATTAGGAAGGGAAATATGCACACTTGCGGGTGTGATGATAAGAGGTTTCTGAATAACTGGTGGTGCGATATCTGGCGAAAACAACCTACCACTGCGAGTAATCTTGGCAGGCCCGGTGATGTTACTGACACCGGTACTTGTATCAAACTCTTGCTTCACTCCAAGAACATAAACATATGCCCCATAGTGCCATGGGACAGCTTTGTCGGATGTGTAAGGGAGGGGCCCCAGAACAGTGATGATGATGGGAGCAATTTTCTGAGTGGACGTGATTTTGACAGGCTTCTTTGAAGGAGCCTTGGGAGGTTTGTTGAAAATAGTGACAATAGAAACTTCTTCGGCAGGGACGGCAGGAACGACAATCTTCTCGAATAAGATCTCTTTGTTATCCATCAGGCTTTGGATACCTGATTTTAGAAAAGGGCAACCAAAAGGGGAAACATCACATAGAAGGCAATCTTCACCGCATCCTAGAAATAAACCGGCTAGCAACAGATTCCTTTTAACAGTTGATAACGGAGTAACAATCTCTTCCACAGAGGCTACATATCGGTCTTCTTCCACAGCATTCACTCCATGCTGGGGCATGGGAGAAGTCACAACATTGGGCCTTTCGGGCGCCTCAAACTGTATTTCCTTAGCATCAATAAGGTCTTGAACCTTATTCCTCAGAGCCCAGCAATCGTCCGTAGTATGCCCGGGGCTATCAGAGTGATAAGCGCAATGGGCGTTGTGGTTGTACTTTGGAGAAGCTGTGTTCACTACCTTCGGAGCTTCCTTGACAGTTACCAGGTTGGTTGACAGTAGTTGCGGCAAAATCTGAGACAGGGTGATACTGAGCCGAGTGTATTGCCTTTTGGGTCTCTCACCCCTTTGTTGATTATACTGCTGAGGAGCGGCAACAGGCTTTGAAATTACCAATGCGTTGACAGCTTGGCGGCGTTCCGGTTTAACTTGTCTTCTGGGACCATAAACAGCACTAGCTTCCTTCTTGAAGGGCTTCTTCTCAGTACTCGCAGCAGCACCTTTCTGTATCTTCCCTGACTTGATACCAGCTTCTATCCTCTCACCAGTCAAGATCAAATCTGTAAACCCAGCAGAGGAATTACCAATCAGATGATTAAAGAACGGACCAGACAAGGTCCCTAAGAACATGTCAACAAGTTCACGGTCAGTCAACAGTGGCTGCACCCTGCCAGCCAGGTCTCTCCACTTTTGTGCATACTCCTTGAATCCTTCGCCCGTCCCCAGTGACATACCCTGAAGTTGGGTACGCGTAGGAGCGAGGTCAGAATTGTACTGATATTGTTTATAAAATACGGTGGCCAAGTCTTCCCAGTTTCGGATACTGGCTCCATCCAGCTGATAGAACCACTCGAGTTGAGCCCCAGAAAGGCTATCCTGAAGGAAATGGATCCAAAGGTTCTTGTCTGCAGTGTAAGGTTGGATCTTCCATACATATGATCTGAGATGCATTTTCGGGAAGGACAGCCCGTCATACCTTACAAAAACTGGCACTTTAAACTTCGGGGGGATCACAATTCCAGCAACTAATCCCAAGTCTTCGAAATCTAAGCCGGGAACTCTCTGCAGCTCCATAGCTGCCAACCTGTCTTCCAAGCCTTTGTACTTATCATCAGCGGGTGGGTATTGTTGATCAGAGTAGTCTTCGTCCTCTTCAGCCTCCTCTTCTTCAACTTCGGATTCGGAAGGTACCGCAGCCGCATTCCCTTTACTGGTTCCCTCTTCAGACGTAGGGGGGAATTCAAGGACTCTTCTGGCTTCACCCTCAAACCTTCTTCCTAGGGTAGCCACCCCGATTCTCTTCTTCTTCTTTTTCACTTGGTCTTTGTTCCCTAGCAGGGCCTTTAGATCCTCCTGACCTTTAGCCAAGGTCATCAGGAGTTGTTGAAACTGTGCGTTTTGAGACTGCAAGTCCTTGACCGTCTGTTCGAGATCCATCTTACTGAAATAAACAGCCGAAAGATAAGAAAACCTGGTGTGGAGACCTGCTTATGCACATGATGAATGGTATGCTTATGTATGAAATGCATTCAAGGATTTAGAACATTCAAAATTGTTGCAAACAAAAAAAGAACGCACGTCATATTAATAAGAAGAAATTTGTCAGTACATAAATGCCCCATGGGCCAAATATTACAAAAACTTCTCAAGGTAAAAAGACATTGCGCATCCTCTTTGGTGCGATGTAGGTGTTGAGGGTCTCTTCCTCATGGAGTCAGCGGGTAAGCTCTAGAACCTTCTTCTCACTGGCATAGAAGTTGGCTTCAAAAGTGTTCCGTTCCTCCTTAAGTTGGATCAAACTCTTCTGCATCTCCTCCCACGATGTAGGCATGTCAGGATATAGGATGGTTTAGGGAACCTCTCCTTCCTTAACGGGCTCTTTAATCACAGGGAGAACATGAGGATAAGGCATCATCAGACTCTGGGCTCGGGCTCGTACCCATTTGAGGTGAGGCTCAAGAGGGATGGAGTTCTTGTGCCCCAGTGTCTTGCTGTCTACCTTGTTAGGCATCCTCCAGGCTCTGATGAATCTTTGGCGAAGTCCTTGCACATCGTTGTCGAATTCAAAAACTAGGTCAGGAATCAACATGTCGTGAGGGCCATCCCTCCGTGCATATCCAAATTGTCTCAAGGCTAGACAAGGGTTGTAGGTAATGCCTCCTCTAATGCCAAAAAATGGAACATTAGGGAACTCTCCACAATGATCGACGATGATGACATTTTCTCTGGACCGAGAACACCAATGTACATCAGAGTGAGTGAGGGTCATCAACCGTTGTGACCACCTTAGACCTTGGTCATTCTTCAAGACAGATTGTGGAAGGTGCGAAATAAACCACCTTGCAAGGAGAGGAGTACAGCACATGAGAACACCCCTCTTTCTCATTGTTCGAGTGTAAAATGAGTGAAGAATGTCCCCAAGCAATGTTGGTATTGGATTTCCGGATAAGAAGATCTTGACGGCGTTGACATCTACAAGCTGGTCAGGATTTGGGAACAAGACCAACCCATAGATAAGGAGGGCCACAATTTCTTCAAAGGCTTGTAGGTCCAATGAATTCCAACACTCTTGTGCCTTCTCAAACAAGAATTTGGCTAAGAAACCTTTGACACCGCTTCTAGTTTCCCAATGCCCCTTGATGTCAGATGGCTGTAGATGTAGTGCTCGAGCAACATCTTCAGGCTTTGGTTCCTTTTCCGTACCGTTGTAGGGTAGTTGATTAAGGATAGGAATTCTCAGGAGTTGAGAAAATTCCTCCAAAGTGGGCACCAACTGGTAGTCAGGGAAAGTGAAACAGTGGTGAAGAGGGTCAAAGAACTGGAACAGCACCTTCATCATGTCCTCTTCAATGTTGGTGTTGACTAAGCTGAGCAGTCTACCATGTCTTTCACTAAAAGGAGAGCTTTCCGGAATTCTTGATGTGAGCTCCTTGAGTTGAGGAGGGATTCTCACAAGGTTGACTTAGATGGTTTTTCTGCGAGGAATTTCCATGACCTACAAAACAAGAATAAAGATGAAGATCTAAACCCTTGAAATGGTTAGTGAATGCATATGATGCTTTATGATGTTCATGATGTATGCACAAAACATATGTACAAGCAATTCACACCAAACCCTAGTTTCAGGCTTGCATGGGGTTTCATAGGTAAGTACCCTTTTGAGTGTAGTTGGCTTAAAAACCTGTCCTATAAATAGTAATCGGGTTCTAAGGAGCTCAATATCATTGGATTGTTTTCATTGTTCATTGTTTTGGTTTAGCCACTTAACTAGCGACCAAAATATTCCAAGAAAACAACCCTTAATGAGTGTAGTATCGAGTATCTACCAACTTCGGACTGCACCAAAGCCGGTCATCTCACTACCCCTAATGAAAGGCCAAGATGGTCAAGTAAGGTTTTAGGTCATTATTGCTTAGTGACATCACTCAGCGGCCCCGTACTCTCCTTGATTGAACTCAAGGGTTACCGGTACTCACAAATATGCCGCACTAATATAGCTATTGCTTCAACCATGTCGGTATACCCCGCACATCTTCCACAACGTATTGCTATCTATGAATGTTTCCCCAAATCCGGGTGTAGGATTGCAAACCCAAACAAGAGAGCCAAGATGTAAAGCAATCAAAACAAACAATTTAGTCATGCAAGAGGGTGATCTAATCCCTAAGGTTACTCCACTTTAAAGTATTTTCCCCAGCAGAGTCGCCAGTTCTGTGATACGGTGGGAGAACTGACTTGAGGTTTTGCGTTTGTTTTCGCAAATGTTTCGGTTGAGCAAGAGTCGCCACCGACTTTTTATTTTATCCTAAGGAAAGGTTAAAAATCACAGCAAAAACCTTTGAGATATTTTCTTGGGTTCGGGGAGTAGATTATAGAAAGGGAAGGTATTAGCACCCTTTCTATCCATGGTTATCCATGGGCTCTTAGTTACTTGCTTAGATCAACTTGCCTTGATTTTCAATTGTTTGAAATGGTGCTTTCAATTGTTTGAAATGGTGCTTTGTGTGTGGGTTTGGAAAATGTTTTGAAAAGAGGCCAATGTGGTGGCAACCTTTGTAATGATCCATGTTGGGATGTATACAAAGGTATATGTCTTTTGAAAAGTTTTCAATGTTTTTGAAAATTGTTTCGAAAGTGTGGTGTGATGTGTGGTTTTGAAAAATAGGCAAGTGTTTTTGTTTTGCAAGTTGGCAAGTAACCAAGAGTTTGTCTACTCTAAATTCCTCAAAGATTTTTGCTATGTTTTAACCCTTTTAACAATTTCGTTCCACCATTGTATTTGGTGGACAATCTTGTGTTTAGGATGTGAACGGGACAGGCGCGGGTCATTGTTTGGACCATGATTGCAATGGTGCCAAGTATCTTTGGGCAATTTTTCCTTTAAGGGACTTGATCATTTTTAGGCAACTTTTGAAAGCGTCATCGAGGGACTATGATCATTTGAATTGTTTTGTTTTTTCCAAAGATACCTAACATGCAATATGGCCCATTATCGAAGGCAACAAGTGGAATACCCTAGGTGTGCAAGTGTGATTAGTGTTGTCCATTTTCATGCTTGTTTATCTTGAATTTAGGTCAAACTATTTTTGGTTAATTTTTGCATACAAACCCTAATTCTAACATGGCATATTTAGAAAGCTTTTAAAATGCGGAAAATAAAAGGTCCTAAGTTATTACAACACAATATATGGGATGGGGGGTACAAATGTTCAAATGGGGATATTTTAGCAAGAAATTAAACCTAAACTATTACATCCAAATTGAATTATACAAATTATTTAATATACAACAATTAAATAAAAATATAATAAATGTGCAAGATGCAAAAAATGGTTTTTTATATGTATGAAAAAAAGTATTTTTTATGTGTCAAATAAACAAAAATAAAATTAATTAATTTTTGGTATTTTTATGTATTTAGGGTAAACCCTAATTTTATAAATAAAAGGTATTTATTATATAATATATGCAATATTTATTAATTATATACCAAAAATAAATAAAAGAAGGTATATTGTAAAAAAAAGTATTTTTGAGGTCAAAATATTAATAAAAATAACATGTATTAATTCTTTGTATTTTCCCTAAATATACTAATAAATATATAAGTATTTTACATTATTTATTAAATATATATTATATGTACAAAAATAAAATATTTAATATTATTAAAAAAAGTATATTTTATTATAAAATGTTTTCAAGAGATAACATAAAATAAAAATCAGAAATAAAATATGTTTGTATTATTTTTTAGTTATTTTAAATAATAGTATATTTATGTTTATTTATATACAAAACTAAATGAAACAAAATAAATGTCAAAAAAATGCAAAGAAATGTGGGAAAAATATTTTTAATGTTTATTTATGTTTAGATAAAAATATAAAAACAAAATCAAAAGGAAAAAATCAAAAATAACAAAGATATCTCAAAATGGGCCAGGGGGGTGCATGTGTAAAACAGTGGTGTGAAAAGGAAAAACATTTCAGGCCCAGCCCAAAACCTATCTTCTTCAACCTCCAGCAAGCTTTGTTCAAAAAACGTGCGTTTTACATACTGATTCAAACATCCTGATTCCTGGACTTTTAGCACAAACTCATAACATGAAAGATGTCAAGCATCAAGCCACGATTCCATACATATAAAAAACTCAACTTAACTCTAAAAAATGAGAGAGAATTTCTCCATCCCTAATTCTTAACCTAAGTTTTTATCAATGTTCAGGTTCAAAATACTCTCAGCATATGCAATATAAATGGAAAGTGAAGATATGTATAGCTTCAGGGCCATGAGTAGAACATTTTTCATTCATAAACCTAGAGCTAACTCTTCCTATATTGAGAGATAGAAGTCCATGAACTTACCTGTTCAGCTTGGATCGTGTCTGGCAATGGAGGCACTTTCAAGGCAAGGTGAGGATTGGTACAGCTTGCTTGAAGTCCAACGATGTTATTCCAACCTTTAACTTGCTTTGAAACCAAGTGAATCAAGCTATGACAATCAACCTGCAAAACAGAAAAAGTGAAAATGGTGAAGTTGGTTAGAGGTGTTACAGGTCGTGTCCAATGCTTAGGATAGCTTGTATATGTGGTATGGAGTGTGTATGAACTGGTTTTAGCAAGAATGCACGAGGGGATTGAGTTGTGGAAGTCCAACTGCAGAGGTGACTCTGTTTTCTGCAGTAGGATGGTGTTTTGAGGTTTGATGAGGTTTGGAAGGTGTTTTGCTCGTGCCTTAGCTTAGGTTTGATGTTTGGAAGGTGTACAACAAGTTTGTCTTAGCTTGTGTTGGTAGAAATGTGAGATCTCTTTCAATATGCCAAGTTTCTTCCAACTTAAGCAACAAAATGTCAACTTGGTTTCTAGACTTGTGCAGGCCCCTCAAATGTGCTGCAACCATCCCTATTGATCAGTGTGACATGCTTCTGAACTTGTGCCAAAGAGATTTGCCTTGTACTTCTTGATTTGCAAATTTGACATAAAGTTCAACTTTTCAAAAATGGATATATTGCTTTTTCTAATTATGGCTCAATCTTGTATGCAATGCTTAAACACATAAGATAAGGCTTGAACACAAGAGGTTTGCATTAAATTATTGAGTGTGTATGAGATAAAGGACCTGTAATCTAGCTTAAAGCATGCTGAGTTCAAAAATGCAAAGTTATGGACATGTAAATTGGCCATGAACAAAGTGAGTTTTGCCCATATTACCAAATTCGATTCTCCCTAACCATAAGGTTGTTTAATGAGTTATTGGACATTTTTGGAAGCTTGGAATGTGTACTACAATCCATCTTTGTAATGCAAATTGAAATTCCAAGTGGAAGCATGTGAAAAGTGGCCATGAAGTTAGGCAAAAATCCTGCCTAGAATAGGTCAAAAATTTTCTAAGTTAAGAATGTTTTGCACCCTTGTTCCAAAAATCATAACTTGAGCTACAAGCTTCTTTTGAGGAAACTTTATGAATCAAAGTTGTAGATTTTGCAATGGACTACAACTTTCATGTTTTGACTTTTTTTTGAATCCAAATGCATCTTGATGAAAAAGTGGGACAAAGTTAGGAAAAAATTAGGGATTTTCATAACTTAGAAAAATTCTAAGTTATGCAAATTCTTCATTTCAAACCCTAATTTGTGATTTTTGATTTCTTGATGAACAAGTTTCATGTTTTGACATGTTTTGATGAAAAATGAATCTTGACACTTGATTTTGACCAAAAAGTCAAAGTTTGACTTTTCAGTATACAGTCAAAAATTAATCAATTGACTGGGAAATTCATCTGTCAATCTTGTGCATTTGGGATCTTTTGAACTTGTTGAACATGTAAAAACAATTCCATGGGGTCCTTGAGTCCATATATGAGCTTAGTTTGCCATTGGCTAGGTCAAACAGTCAACAATTTCCTTTGTGCAGTCAAAACCCTAGAAATGACCATTTTGCCCTTTTGGTGATCTGATCAAATTTCTTGTGGAATTATGATCCAAACTTGACCAAATGGTTCATATGAGTTCAATATGTTGATGTGGGTCAAAAATCATGAGGTTTGACTGTCAATTGGCCACAGTTGACTTTTTCCCCAATACAACTGATTTCTAGGTCAATTGTCCAATTGACTGGGCAAAGATTGGAATCAAGGCTTGAAATTTGGTATGGGTAAACTTGGGAGTCCAACATGAAGTATGAAAGTCATATTAGGCATTTTAGGTCAAAACATCTTTGTGCAAACACAAACCCTAATTTAGGTCAACAGTGCAAGGAGGAGTCCTGAGCAGAGGAAACCCTAGCTGGATCTTGAACTCCAAGGGTCTTGTGGTGAGAAAATGTTGAGGAAATGGGAGGGCAAATTTTGGGGTACAACAATGAGTTAGGGGCATTTATTGAGGAATCATGATCAACTCTTGATCAAATGATGGATATCACTTCAAAATGTTGATGTTGACCAAAAATCTTGAATTTTGACTGCACATGGGCCACAATTGACTTTTGACCTAGTACAGTTGATTTTCCAATACTTGAGCAATTGACTGAGCAAACTTATTGTGCAAGGCATTAAATTTGGCATGGATGATCTTGAAGACATATTAGGACCATGGATAACATTTGGTATCCTTGGATCTCAACCATATTGATGAAAATGGAAACCCTAGTTAGGGGTTCATTGCCTTAGGAGGAGAATTATCTTGGTCAATTCTTGGTCAACCTTGCGCAATTGAGAACCTCTAGGAGTATGTGTTGAGTAAAATGAGAGGGAAAATTTTGGGGTACAACAGATGTTATGAACAAGCATGAGTAAAGCTACTGTTTTTCAAAATCGTTCAGCATGCAATCGATTGCACCCTTGTGTAAATCGATTACACGGGGTTTCAACCGCTAGAAATTCAAATATTTTGAGTGAGCAATCGATTGCACAAGTGTGTAAATTGATTACACTTGAATTCAGTAGCAAAAATTGATTGAGAGCAATCGATTGCACAAACATGCAAATCGATTGCACTTTAGAAACAGTAGAAAATGCTTTGAAAAATTGAAGCATGCAATCGATTGCACCAATATGCAAATCGATTGCACCCAAGTAAAAATTTAATTTCTGCTTAGAAAACTTGAGTAAAGGTTTGGACAATATAAAATACTTCTTTTGACCATTGAGCATCTATGTCTTAAGTTCAAAGTAAGTATTATCATTATACCTTGAAATTTGCTAAGTGCTTGAACCAAAGTCTTTATCCACATATGCTTTTAGCTTGATCAATAATCTTTGCCTTCCTGTCAAAATTGTTTGTCTTCATCAAAACAAAAGTGCATTTAAGAAGCTTGATTTTACATTCTCCCCCTTTTTGATGATAATAAACTATCTTTCTTGATGCGTTATAATTTCCGGAAAGACTTCTCCCCCTAAGATGCATAACTCCCCCTTTGTATGAGATGGTTGGAATCCTTTGAATTTGTTCATCTTGGTTGAAGATTACCTTATAAATTTAAGACAAGAAATATACAAGCATAAAGTGCCACATCCTTCTCCCCCTTTGATATTATCAAAAAGAAGGGAAAGATGCATAAAAATGGATAATAATAAAACAAACATATTTTTCTTAAATTTAAACACTACTTAACATATATATTCACATATAACAAAGTTAAAACAAGTATGTGAAACAATAAAAAGGTTAGAAAGCACCTTATATGTCGTGTTCATCAAGAATGCCAAGTTCTCATCGAATCTTGTAAAACGGTTCTCTTGCCAAAGGTTTAGTGAAGATATCGAAAAGTTGATTATGAGTATCTACAAATGTGACCTCAACATCTCCTTGAAGTACATGATAATGAAGGAAATGATGTCGTATGTCTATGTGTTTGGTTCTTGAATGCATGACCGGATTATTTGTAATGTTTATTGCACTTATATTGTCGCACCGTAGAGGAATGCATCCTAGATCGAGTCCGTAGTCACGAAGTTGTTGCTTGAGCCACAATATTTGAGCGCAACTACTAGCAGCTGTAATATATTCTGCTTCGGCCGTGCTAAGAGCAGCGCATGCTTGTTTCTTGCAAGCCCATGATACTAATGCATTTCCAAGGATGTGACAAGTACCACTTGTTCTTTTTCTATCAGTTTTATAACCTGCATAATCAGCGTCAGAATAACCAACTAAATTATAAACATTGCCTTTAGGATACCATAATCCAACATTTGTTGTTCCTTTGAGATACTTCATGATCCGTTTCACCGTCATGAGATGAGATTCCTTTGTATTTGCTTGAAAGCGAGCACATAGACAAACACTAAACATTATGTCAGGACGGCTTTACGTCAGATATAATAAGGAGCCAATCATGCCTCGATATTTTGTAATGTCAATGGAAACACCTGATTCATCTTGATCAACATATGTACTGGAACCCATTGGTGTAGACATTGCCTTACATCTATCCATGTCAAATATTTTCAATAATTCCATGCAATAATTGGATTGGTTGATGAAGATGCCATCCTTTAATTGCTTGATTTAAAGTTCAAGAAAATAATTCATTTTACCCATCATGGACATCTCAAATTCTCCTTGCATCATTGTTGAAAATTCTTCACACATTTCTTTGTTTGAAGAGCCGAAAAGGATATCATCAACATAGACTTGAACTAGCAAAGTGTCACCTTTTAATTTCTTGATAAACAATGTCTTGTCAACTTTACCCTTTTCAAAACCTTTTTTGCATAGGAAGTTACTTAGCCGATCGTACCATGCCCTTGGTGCTTATTTCAAACCATAGAGATCTTTTCTCAATTTAAATACATGAGATGGATTCTTGAAATCTTTGAACCCCGGGGGTTGCTTAACATAGACTTCTTCATTGATATATCCATTCAAGAATGCTCTTTTAACATCCATTTGGAAAAGCTGAAAATTTAATGAACAAGTATAGGCAAGTAAAAGATGAATAACTTCTAACCTTGCAACCGGAGCGAAAGTTTCTTCAAAATCTATTCCTTCTTCTTGATTGTAGCCTTGTGCTACCAACCTTGCTTTGTTCCGAACAATTATTCCATTTTTGTCAAGTTTGATTTTAAACACCCATCTTGTTCCAATAATGTGTTTGTTGCTTGGCCTAGGGACAAGTTCCAAAACTTGATTCCTTTCAAATTGATTTAACTCTTCTTGCATAGAAATAATCCATTGGTCATCGCCTAAGTCTTCATCAACTTTGGAAGGTTCAATTTGAGAGATAAACGCCATGTTTAGACAAGCATCTTTGAGATTTAGTCTTGTTGTCACACATTGACTTATATCACCAATTACTTTATCGATAGGATGATCTCTATGATTTCTCCATTCTTTTGATAGATCATTGAAATTTGATTCTTGTTGGGGTGATTCTTCTTGTTGAATTGGTTGATCTTTAGAAGTATTTTCTTGAGGACCTTCTACTATTTCATCATCATCATTACAAAAAGTATTATCTTCCTTGGAGGGGATAGATTCATCAAAAGATACATGCATTGATTCTTCAATTGTTAAAGTTCTTTTGTTATAAATTCTATATGCCTTACTAGAAAGAGAGTAGCCAAGAAAAATACCTTCATCGGATTTTTCATCAAACTTACCAAGGTTATCTTTGTCATTGTTTAAGATAAAGAATTTGCAACCGAAAATGTGAAAGAAAGCAATGTTTGGTTTCCTCCCTTTGAAAAGTTCATATGGAGTTTTCTTCAAGATTGGTCTTATGTTAACTCTATTTCTAAAAAAACATGCCGTGCTCACCGCATCCACCCAAAAATATTTTGAAAGATTTGAATCGCTAAGCATCGTTCTTGCAAGCTCTACAAGAGACCTATTATTTCTTTCCACCACTCCATTTTGTTGGGGAGTCCTTGGTGCCGAGAAGTTGTGAGATATTCCATGTTCTCCATAAAATTCTTCAAATAGAGCATTTTGAAATTCTTCCTAATGATCACTTCTTATGAAGGAAATTATTAGAGACTTCTCATTTTGAATTTGTTTAGCATACTTCTTGAACGCCTTGAATGCATCACTTTTCTGCACTAAAAAGAATGTCCAAGTATATCTAGAGAAATCGCCAACAATAACCAAAGAAAATACATTACTTCCGAAACTTCTTGTTCTTGATAGACCAAATAAGTCCATATGCAACAATTGTAGTGGTCTTGTAGTAGACACCACATTCTTAGATTTGAAAGTTGATTTAGTTTGTTTCCCTTTTTGACAAGAATCACAAAGTCTATCTTTGACAAAATTTCTCTTAGGCAACCCAATAACAAGATCATGCTTGATTAGTTTATTCAAGTGTTCCATGTGAATATGAGCAATTCTTTTGTGCAAAATCCATGAATCATCGTTGTTCTCCATGATACATTGTACCTTCAAAGATGGATCATCAGGGGAAATCATGAATATATTATAAATTCTTTTACCTTTAAGTATAACCGCATGTGTGACTTTGTCTTCTATCAAGCATTCATCTTTGGTGAGCTTGATCTTGAAGCCTTTGTCACAAAGTTGGCTAACGCTAAGAAGATTGTGCTTTAGTCCTTCAACATAAAGAACATCTTCAATGGATGTGAAAGGTGGAGCACCAACTTTGCCTTTTCCAAGAATTCTTCCCTTATTATTGTCTCCATAAGTGACAAAACCCTTGGCCTTTAGAACTAGATTTGAAAATTGGTTTATGTCTCCCATCATATACTTTGAACAACCACTATCAAGATACCAAAGATTGCATGTGGTATTCAAGCATACCTACAAAAAAAATTAGGTTTTGTTAGGTACCCAATTTGCTTTGGGTCCTTCATAATTAGTACCTTTCTCTACCCACACATAATGTCCACTTGCCACACTAAAGTTTCTAACATAGCAAACATTAGGTGTATGGCCTTTAATACGACAATGAAAACAAGTAGGTTCAAAGTTACTTCTATATCTAGAAGGATAAGATTTCTTCTTAGGAAATATTTTCTTTTTAGGATAGTGATGAACCACTTTAGGTTTGTTCACTTTATCTTTGGATGATTGATCACTATCCTTAACAAAGATAGTTTTATTAGATCTTGGTTTTGAAAAATTTGAATATCCAAGTCCACTTTTATCATTGGAATATCTTTGTTGGCTAAGAACACCTTCCAATCCAATTTGACATTTTTCATATATTTCAATAACTCTTTTTAATTGGACAATTTGGAAATGGAGTGATTCACAATTTTTTCTTACAAAATTCTGTTTTTGTTTATCACTTAATTTTTGTTTTTCTTCTTTGAAATCTTTTTCCATAGTTTCACATTTTTATTCTAAAGATGAAATTTGTTTCTTTTGAGATGAAATAGTTTTATACAGAATTTTGCACTCATTTAATAGTTCATCTATAGTACCTTGTGCATCACTATCAAAAAGAGAAAATTCATTACTAACCTCATCATCATTATTATCGGAATGGTGTGAGGCCATCAATGCTAGATTTTCACTTTCATCACTAGCAGAATCGGACGAAGAACTTATTTCATTATCCTCCCATGCAACATAGGCCTTTTTGTTCTTAAATTCCTTTTTGATTTTGTAGCCACCTTTCTTGGAGAGTATTGGACAATTCGGCTTGATATGACCTTGTTACCGCATTCATAACATGTGAGTTCTTGTGTTGATGTGGAAGCTTCCTTTTTCTTAAATTGTTTCTTTCTTTTTGCATGAGAAAGGGATTTGTCATTTCTACCAAAAAACTTACCAAGCCTTTTAACAAGAAGCATGAAATTTTCATCTTCTTCCGCATTGTCTTCCTTTTCAACTTCCTTGGAATCAATATTTAAGTCAATATTCTTGGATTTCTTCCCTTGATTTTCATGCTTTTCAAGTCTTCTGAGTTCCATTTCATATTCTTGAAGTTTTCCAAACAACGTTGCGGAAGTCACTGAAGAGAGACTTTTATTTTCTGAGATTTCTGTTACCTTTGGTTTCCATTCCCTAGTTAAGGATCTAAGTACTTTCAGATTTAGTTCATCATTTGTCAAAGTCTTACCAAGAGCACTTAGATGATTTGTTAACTGCACGAATATCTTTTGCAAGTCAAGGATGGTTTCTTCGGGCTACATTCAAAATAACTCGTATTCTTGACTCAAGGTATTTAGTCTTGATCTTTTAACTTCAACAGTTCCTTCATGAGTTTGTACCAAGGTATCCCATATTTCTTTCACCTTTTTGCATGCCGAGAGACGGAAGAATTCATCCATGCTAAATTCACCTTGAAGAAGATTTATTGTCTTTTTATCATAGAGAACCTTCTTCTTATCATCTTCATCCCATGCAGCTTTAGGCTTTGATGAGCCAGCACCATTGATTATTGTTATAGGAATAAATGGACCATTCTCGACGGCATCCCATATTTCTTCTCCTTGTTCTTCTAGATGTGCCTTCATGCGTATTTTGAAGAAGTTAAAATATTCACCATAAAATATAGGAGGCTTATTGTTACTACCACCATCTCTGAAAACGGGATTTTGATTTGCGGAAGCCATTCTGGATCTTTTAGGAACAAGTTACCTATAACATGCTCTGATGCCAATTGTAAGTACAAAGTGCGCCTAAGAGGGGGAGTGAATTAGGTACTTTAAAATTTTTCTTGTTTTAGTGATGATGGATATTATTTTTCTGATTTATGGTGAGTTTATGAAAGAGTAAAGTGCAGAAAAATAAAGAGACACAGTGATATATCCTGATTGCCCTCACAGTCCGAGAGTACGCCAGTCCCCTTTCAACATGAAAGAGATTTCCTTATTGTGGCAAACTTAAACAAAAACTACCCAAAACCAATAACAATCCTCTTGGACCAAGAACAATCCTCTGGGATTTTCACTATGTCAATAATGAGAACAATCCTCTCAAAGTGAATTTACTTGTATCCAACAATCCTGGAAAAACAAGATTATAAAACCACTTGAATTTATTTTCAACAATCCTGAAAAATAAGCAAGTATATAACAATATTTTATTTGAGTGATTTTGTGTAGCAATGATAACTTTGAGTGATTTTATCAATGAATTGATCTTCTCTTCCAATGACAATAGTATACAATGACTCAAGATATATAATGCTCAAAGTTTTCTAGTTTGATAATATGTGAAAGTGTGCAGAAAACTTGTGTATGAAAGTGTATAAAAGCTTGAGTTTGATTTTTGAAAAATTAAGAAAATATGATTGGAAGAGGTACTTTAAATGATTTTGAAAATGAGTATTTATATGTTCATAGCACCCTTTTGAAACAGCATAAAATTCTGCAAATGAATCATGAATAATTTCCAAGATTGAGTGAAAGGTTTTCAGGAAATGGTGTTATGAACAGGAATTAGTAAAGCTGCTTTTTTTCAAAATCGTTCAGCATGCAATCGATTACATCCGTGTGTAAATCGATTGCACGAGGTTTCAATAGCAAGAAATTAAAATATTTTGAGTGAGCAATCGATTGCACAAGTGTGTAAATCGATTACACTTGAAGTCAGTAGAAAAAATTGATTGAGAGCAATCGATTGCACAAACATGCAAATTGATTTCACTTTAGAAACATTAGAAAATGCTTTGAAAAATTAAAGCATGCAATCTATTGCACCAATATGCAAATCGATTGCACCCAAGTGAAAATTGAATTTTTGCTAAGAAAACTTGAGTAAAAGTTTGGACAATATAAGATATTTCTTTTGAATATTGAGCATCTATGTCTTAAGTTCAAAGTAAGTATTATAACTATACCTTGAAATTTGATAAGTGCTTGAACCAAAGACTTTATCCACAGATGCTTTTAGCTTGATCAATAATCTTTACCTTCTTGTCAAAATGGTTTGTCTTCATCAAAACAAAAGTGCATTTAAGAAGGTTGATTTTACAATAATGAGTCAATGTAGAATTCTCATCCTTTGGATTTGAAACCAAACAAACAATTACAAAAAAAGATGTCTGAAGATAACCAAACTCCATTTGTATTAAGTCTTCACAAAAATTGGGCAGAGTAACGGCTGTATACAGATGAATTCCAGATCACAGACAAAGCATGTAATCACAAAAACCTGCACACAAAACAAATAAACAACCCAATGTCTTAGGGTAAACCCCAAGATCTCCAGAAAAAGTAATAGTTGAGGTTACAAAGTCTCCACAATAGGTCAAGGCTTCTAATCCTAAGTCCAAGAGGTCCATAACTCCAAAATGCCAAGGATAGTAACCAAGTAGTCCAAGTAACTTTAATGTTTTTTAGGGTTCAAGTTGATTATTAAGTATCTTCAAGAAAAGAAATGAAAAGCTCAAATGAGAAAAATAAAAATCGCATAAAAGTAAATTCTCAAGTGAGCAAAGATGAAAATAGCATGAAATGTAAATGCTAAAATAAATGTGCTTAAAGTAAAGGCATCGAGTAAAAGCAAAAAAATAAAGTCAATTGTTAGGAATTAGTGGTTAGTTGAATGACCATCTTGAAACTTTCATTTAGAACTCATTAGAGGATTGGTAGAACCAAAGCCTCTCAACAACAAGTTGAATTTGCTTTTTGTCAGGTATATCATCTATTTAAGAATTCTTAAGGTAACATTAAATGATCAATGATGTTTAAGTGATCCACTTTGATCAAAATTGATGAAGATTCATTAGAGGATTGGTAGAACCAAAGCCTCCTAAAAATGAATCTCAAGGTTATTGGCTCAAAGGCTTCAAATCAACATACTTGGGCTTGCAAACATGGGTTTGGGCCACAACTGATCATTTCTCGAATCAGGACAAAATTTAGCGCTATGTTAAGCAATCGTAAATGGACTTATATAGAAGTCGCATATATTTTGAGGTCGTTCAATAGCAATCTATGTACCATATGTTTTGAGACATGATATGGAAACCATGCTCCAATAACATTTAGTACACTTGAGAAAGAGATGAGATGGAGTAGAAATAGGGTAAAAAGTAAACCACATTTGAATCAAAAATTTAATCAAACTATTATTAAAATCATTCATTCATTTTTATGGAGTTAGACTCAACACTATGGATCCAATGATATTAATAAAGTTCATGATCAAAATTTCATAGTCTGAGATCAGCCAGAATATGTATAAAAATTGAAATAATATTTAAAATAAAAGAAAAAGGTTTTAAATGATTTTTTAAAATTTGGAAATAAGGGAAAATAGCAATTTTATTCAAAACACTCAAGAACACTCAAGAAAAATTAAGTGAGACCATAGAAATATCAGAAAGGAAATCAAATATTTTTATGAAATTTTTAGTAATTTTTTAAAGTCAGGAACTATTTTTAAACTAATTTAAATTGCGCAAATAAAGGAAAAAAGATCAAAAATAGTAAAAAATAAGATAAAATTCCACAAAAAATTTAGAAGGTCAGAAATGATGAAAATAATTTTTATAAAAAATTTCAGAATTTAAAAATGTCAGAAAGTATTTTTAAAACAATTAAAATAAATCAAACAAAGCAAAAATTATGAAAAATATCAAACATCAAAATAAAAATATGAAAAAATATTCACAAAGTCAGAAATAATTCATAATATTTTTGTATATTTTTTTATAATTTTTGGATAAAAAATAAAAGAGTTATAAATTTTTGAAATTTAAAACAATTAAAATATAAAATCAGAAAATAAAAATGAAATTAAAAATATGTGGACCATCAGATCATAGTCAAAACACGTTAGTAAGCTGATCAAGTGGACCAGACGTGTTGTGCTTTAAATGGACCTTATTTAAAAACACATTGGATTAATAAAAATAAAACAATTGACGTGTTATCATTGGTTGAGACGAAACATGTCATCGTCTTCAACCTCCAGACACCCTGCAAATAGGGCAAACCTTAATTCATTGAATCTGTAAATTTAGGCGCTCATAGTGGTAACAATAGACACGTCTCTTCAAGACGATCACAACCATATCCTCGCGCTAGATTTATATAAAACACAACATAGTCAATTTGGAAAAAATCAGGGATGTTTAAAAATGTCAAAATCGAAAATCAGAAGTATCAAATGCATTGTTTCTCCAAATTGAGTTAATAGCAAGCATCAATGAACATCATAGACAACTCCAGTAATTTGAGTTAGAAGATTTGGTGCCTTAAACTACGTGAACGAAGTCAGATGAAGTTTCTCTGCAAATGGACTTGGCTAGCACGATTCCAGACACCTCAAGGCTTGATTCTTCTTCTATTAGCTTCAGGGAAGTTCAAGAAGGAAGGATTAAGGAAGGAATTGAATTGAAAAGTAGTAGAAATAAGAATTTGAAATCTCAGAAAAGGGTGTTATGGAGATAGTTTGACATAGTTGGCTCTTCAAGCTTGAGGAAATGAATAAGGGATGATCCTATATTTATAGGGAAGTGAATGGAATGTTCAAGCGTGTGAAATGATGAAGTTTGTAGGGAATTCGTGTGAATCTGCATCATGGGAAAAATGTGACTCATTTTTTATCAAAACTCATCCAATCCTTGCATTTTATGATGCTAAATGCTTTTAGAAAATTGCTAAACTCAATTAGAAGCAAAAATGTGTGGGAATTTTGTGATTAGAAGCCAAAACAAAGATTTCAAATTCTGACTTTTGGAGAAACTTCAGTTTCAGGTTACCAAATTCATATCAATGGCATTCTCAACTCAAGGGGTCTTAGGATATTATTCTTATAGCTTTAGAAATACGAGGTTAAAATATTTATAATGTGAAAAGAATGGGATCAAATGGATGCTTGAGCTGAAAGTTGTAATGAGTCAAAGTTGAGAAAAAAAGGTTGACTTTCTATACTTAGAAAATTTTCTAAGTTTTTCTTCAAAAATGTCTTATAATATCTTACATCCAAACATGGCCTTCCACTTTAAATTTTCTCTTGACCAAAAAATATGGCATGTGGTAGATCTCTTGAATGACCTTTTGAGACTTGAACCATTCAAAATCTCCAAAAATTGAGAAAGTTATGACTTGTTGAAGTTGCCAAAAATTCACAAAATGACCTACAATCTTTTGCATCCTTAGGGAATCTTCCATCCATTTTCATACTATGCACTTAAAATATGGGTTGAAGTTCACATCCTTAAGATTATTGTGGAAAAATAATGGGCTCAAGGTGATAAAAATTGATCAATTTATTATCATTTGAAATCACCTAATGGAATTTGAGGGTTCATCTAGAGGACTTGTAATGTTTCTTCATCATCAAGTTTCTTCCATACAAAATTTCCTTGAAACTTTTGAAGTGATTTATTAATAATCCTTTGAAGTGAAGCATGTCTTTGGAATAATTCAAAAATACCAAAAGATAAGTAAGGTATACCCCTTTGAAGTTCAAAACCCTAGCTCCTAGAGCAAGAAAATGCCTTGGGAAACCTTTGCTATTTTGACCTACCTCTTTAGAAAAATACTTTTATAATGTGAATATAAGTTGTTGAGGATGATAAGGAGAAACCATAGCAACCAAAAAAACTTTAAAATCTTTATAATTGAAGGATATGTGCACTTGTGATCAATGAATCAAGGATTTTCCTAGTTGGGTCAAACTTCTTCAATCAATCCTTGTACCTTTGCACCATCTTTGACAACTTGAAGTATGATGAATCATAATATACTTTTTCATGATATTACTTCAAATTATCTTCAATGTTGAGGCTTGAGTGTCAATGAAGCTTTGTTGAGGAAGGCATAGAAATGAACTCATGAATCCATAGATCAATCTTGATGAAATGTGTTGTTCTTTCTTCTACAACATCATCAATTGGGGAAAACACTTATTGTATTCATTAGTTAAAGGATAATCAAAACATAGATGATCACAAGATACAAGTCAAGGTGCTTGGTGATTCCCCATAGAGCAAAGATAAAGATAAGGAGAAGAACCAAACCCTAATGTGTGATCTTGTTGTGATTAAATTTATATGATGTGATAGAGGGATCTTAGGGTCAAAAATTGGGGTACAACAATCATTCACCGCCTCCTAAGCCAAAAGGGAGTCCGAGAAGCACATATCCCTCTAGAGGATAGTCCTCGACAAGTAAGGAACAATTAATCTCCACCCCCATCACCAGACCAGAGTGACGAGGATGAGCCCCATGGCCCATCCTCACGGGAAATCATGGAAACTCCTCTCCTTGTCTGGCTGGAGAAACCTCCAAATCTGGGGACATACGACGAAACTTACGACCCAGACAAACACATCGATGTGGTAACCGATAAAAAATAACGAGTTTCTACCATGATATTTTGTCCTAAGGACGGAAGAACAATGGGTAACCCTAACTATTAGAGATCCTAAGTTCACGAGTTGGTTAGATATCCCTTGTTGTCAATGGGATCTTTTTCTAGGTCATAGAGTGAATCGAGAATTTTTCTATTTAATAGTTCATGTTCCATATGTTTAAGAAACTAATTTAGTTCTTTAGTTATTAACTCACATTGGTTTTAACTACGTGTCTATGTATCTCATTGCAAAGAATCAGAGTCCAAATTTATAGTTCTTATGTGTTTGGTTAGTTATTTTTTTATGGATTATGGAAATATTTTAAAATTATCCTTGAACCTTGTCTGAGTTTGAAAATAGCATAGTCGTAGACGTAGTTCGCAGTTAATATAAAAAATATATCCACAATCTGTTTTGAAAATAAAGTTGAAGTTGAAATTAAGTTAGTAAAGAAATGTTAATTTGGTTAGTTAGTTGTCTTAGAATGCATGATGAAGTTTGAAAAATAACAAATTTGAATGATGCAAAATTGTTTAATGAATTGATAAAAAGAGGTTAGTATTTTAAAAATAGTTAATAAATATATTAAACATTTTAAATAATAATCCAATATTCATTTATCAACATGATTATTATGATAAATGCAAAAAAAAAATTTAATGCAAATGATAAAAAGGTGATATGAGAGCAAAATAATAATTATGTATAATATATATAAATTAATAAAATAAAACAAATAAAGAAATTAAATGAATTATTTAAATAAATAAATTAAATAAATTACTTAAAAACACGGGGGGTGTATTTTTCTACTGACGTAGTAAAATAGGGGCGTTGAAATAGCAAGGGCCTAAGCCCTGAGTTTTGTTTCAGGCCCAAAGTCAGGGCGTGTTAATTATGCTAACATAGTAAAATGGGGAGTCGTGGATAGAAAAGGGCCAGAGCCCAAACACTTATTTTGATCCAAAGGTGCAGGGGGTATGAATTATAGTTGAAGTAGTAAAAAGGAGGGTGTAAATAGGGACGGGCTTGGCCCATAACAGATTCAAACCCGTTTGCATAGTGTAAGGGAGGTCTAGGGTGTTATGGTGCGTAGGAGAATCTATGGACATCCCGTTCTGATCAACGGCCCTCAAGAGTTAATCCTGGAGCATCTGATCAAAGGTATAAAGGACGCACGACCAAGATTCTTTGTTTACTAGGGACCATGATAGCGTGAGCATAGAGAGTTTACATAGGGTTTATATATTTATTTTTCTTGGAGCATCTGACCTCTCTCTAGAATTCAGGCGAATGGAAATCGTCTTATCTAGCGCCGTTTCCTTGGGCTGCCCTGAGCCACCCCCACAACCCTCATGAGACCCAAATCTCCAGTTTAATTTTAATTGGGATCTTCAAACATTCATCTCTGCCACCGTACAAAACCCAGAAACCTTCATATCTTCATCCCTTATCACAGTGGGTGGTCGTGAAGGCCATTGTCTCAGGTGTGAGCCCACCAGGGACTTCACCTATTTCTAGAAAACATCAAAAACCCCATGAATTTTAAACGTAACCCTAGGGTTCTTGCATGAACCCTAACAATGTATACCCTAACCCCTTTGAACCCAACCCAGAAACACAAACTCAGATGAACCCTAACCTCAAATACCAAGAACCCTAACCCTAAAGAAAGAACCTTAACCATAACCCTAATTTTTTAGAAAAACACCAAATCGACCCCAATCAAACATAAACATGCATCAAAATAACACCTAAGCTAAGTTTAGGCTTACCTCTATGCAGTGAAACTTCTTGTATAATTCTCCTTTCTTTTCTTTCTGGTTCCTCTTCTAATTCCTTTTCTTCTTCTTCACAGGTATCAAGTGAATGGGGTTTAGCTCAAAGGAGTTAGGGTTCTAATAATGAACCCTAATCCTCTTTTGGACGAAGAGCTTTGGTGAGGGTTAGGATTAGGCAACAACAATCTCCAAGGGGTTTTGTCTCAATTCTTTCTTCTTTTTTACTTAGCTTAGGTCTCAATTTATAGTCTTATGATTTGTATAAATTAGGAAATTAGTACTTATTTGCAGTTATAAATCAGATTGATTGAATATGTAATAAGATTAGATTTAGTTAGTAGAATATGATTGTATATCAAATATTTTGACTTAAGTTAGAATTAGCTTAGAGTTTGCATTTATTATGTATTTGGACGAACTTTGTACTGTAAATTCAATAACCATCAATAAAATATTTTTTCAATTATTTGATTTGATTTGATTCAAACTGGAATTCTGGATTTGGGCTTGAGTATCTTAGGGATGAAGAGACTTATCCTGGGCGCAGAAGGGACAAGGGTTAAAAAACCCTAGTTGACCCTTGGTCAACTTTTTCTGAATAATAATTTAATAATAATAATAATAAAAAATAAGAAATAAAAATAAACGTTCAAGCCACGTTATGCATATTTTTTTGTAAAAAATAATAACTTGAGCGATATATAAAAAATAATACAAAATAAACAAATTTGATGGTGTTGACTTCAGTCAACTGAAAATAATAATAAAAACTCTAATAAATTTTTTATGTGCCCTCTAAAAATTAATGGGCCATTTTAATTAACTAATAATAAGCCCAACTTAATGAAATATGAAATAAACCTCCCTCTTTTAGAAAAATGCCAACAATTTTTAAAGTAAACAACCACCACAATAAAAATATAATTTAGTATTAAAATTTTAATCAAATATATAATAACAGAAAACAATGATTAAATAAAATTGACTATTAGTACCAGTAGGATAACTTTGGGGTATGACAGATGCCCCTATTTAATTACTCTTCGATTGAGAGTGCTTAATACGAAGGTCTTGCACATTCAGATCAGAGGGTTATTAAATAATGGAAGACCCCAAAATTTGACCTGAGCTTCGAAAAAAAGATAAACTGCATGATAAACCAAAAAGTAAAATAGGTAATAATGACATAGTTGACTCATCAATACCTAAGGATGAACAAAAATGACCTAAATATGACGAAGCATATAACTCGTCATCACCTAGAAAAAGTAATAGCAGATTTTGTGTATTTACCATAACCTAGGAGGTAAATAACACGAGTTTGAAAGATGAATAACTTATTGCTACTTCGAGACTAATGCAAGAAGTTATATCGTAGTTATTTCGTATTTACAACGTCCTAGAGGGTAAATAACACAAGTTTGATATTTAACTTATTAACGCTTCGAGACTAACATAGTAAGCTACAACATATATTTTTGCATATTTATCACAATCTAGGGGATAAATAACACAAACTTGATAACTCATTATCGCTTCAAGACTAACACAATGAACTATATTGCATAAAATAGATGACTTATTACTGCTTCGATACTGACGCAATGAGGTATATCGCAGATTCTCATATATCTACTACAACCTAGAGATTAAATGATACGGGTTTGAAAATATCTTACTAACACTTCGAGACTAACATAGTAAGGTATATAGTAGACTTGTGTATTTATCACGGCCTAGAGGATAAATACCACAAGCTTGATAATTCATTGTTGCTTCAACACTGATACAATGAACTATATCATAGATTTTCGCATACCTACCACAACCTAGGGGGTAGATAATACGAGTTTGAAAAACAAATAACTTACTAAAGCTTTGAGACTAACATAGCAAGTTATATCATAGATTTACATATTTATAACGACCTAGGGGATAAATAAAGCAGGTTCTAGGTTTGAATATGTGTGTGATGATTGAACCTAGATGACTAAACCAAAGATATGAATCACAGATATATCACCTAGTACAGACCTGATCTATCGGTTATGTCTGTTCTCAACCAAGGCATATGTTGAACAATGCTAAGGTCTGAAATTTTGGTTCACGTAGATAAGTTAGCTTGTAATAGGATCCAATATACTTTAAGGTATTCCTGGCCTAAGCAATTTGAAAATGCAATGTATAATGTATATATAATGCCCAAAATTGATATGATACCCAATGATGATGTTATTGACATGATACCCAAGTGTTTCATATGTATATGCACCAAGTGTCTCGTATGTACATGCACCAAGTGTTTTGTAAATGTTTTTGATAATTTTTTCCGTTTAAACCATTAGGTTTTCCAAGTCTCCGACTTCCTAATGTTATTTGTTGTTTCGTCGTGGTGTCTCAAAATTAATTTGAATTTTGACATGTTACGGCGAATAGTGTCAATTTGATAATGGTAATTGTACTGCAGGCGCAGGCGTAGGCCTGGATTTCTTTTGACATTTTCCTAACCAAAATACTTTTTGATGCTTTGTCAAATGATTTTATTTAATGTAAAATCCTCAAAATACTTTCGACACAGTATTACAAGAATTATTCTTAGTATTTTGCAAACAAGTCGGAAAAAGAAAAAACACAACAGAACAATATTCAAAAAGATTGAAAAATGAATTGTATTATTAATGAAAATTCCTTTGAACAGGCAAAAGTACAAGGTGCAATTCCTAAAAAGAGGTAACTACAAATAGTTTTAACAAAATTGAAAATGGAAATGAAAACGATAATTGATACTGCTAATTCTCCAACGTCATTTGATAACTTTAATCTCTTTTGCTTCTGAGTCGGGTGATTTAGATTTATCCCTTTCCTTGGTTGTAGTGGTAGTAATGAGTTCTTGAACCATAGTGTATTTGTTCTTTTTTTGAATAAAAATCCCTAACTTTTGCCTGAACCATCCTTTCGGGTTTTCAATCCATCGGGGTGATGATTTTGTTTATATGTCCCTAATTTTTTCCTGGATCTCCCTTTAGAGTTTTCAATCCACCGGGACGCCCCTTTTTTCCTAAGTCGACTCTTTAGGGTTTCGACTTAGCGGGCCTTTTATACAGTATTTTTTTACTGTGTGGAGTTCAGTTAATGCGATAGTTCTCCCCCCATCCATTGTTTTGAGGATAAGAGCTCTTCCATAGAATGTTGTTTCAACTACATATGGACCTTCGTAGTTAGGTGTCCATTTACCACGTGAATCTAGACGAGGTAGCAGAATCTTCTTGAGAACCAGATCTCCTTCTTTGAACACTCGAGAACAAACCTTTTTATCGAATGCCTTCTTCATCCTCTTCTGCTATAACTGACCATGGAACAAGTTTGTTAATCATTTTTCTTCAATAAGGTTTAGTTAATCATGTTGTGTTTAAACCCATTCTAATTCTTCAAGCTTGGCTTCCATGAGAACTCGTAGTGATGGAGTCTCTACTTCAATAGGAAGATGCCATAAACAAGAGAGAAAGGATTTGCACATGTTGAAGTATGTATTGAAGTGTGGTATCCATGTAGAGAAAAGGGAAGCATTTTGTGCCGATATTTATATGTCTTCACCATTTTCTGAATGATTTTATTGATATTTTTATTAGCAGCTTCAATGGCCCTATTCATCTTGGGTCGGTATGGTGATGAATTATGATGCTCGATCTTGAAATCATCGCATAACTCCTTCATCATTTTGATGTTCAAATTGGACCCATCGTCTGTAATAATTCTGCTAGGAACCCCATATCTGCATGTGATGTTCTACTTGATGAACCAAGTAACCACTTACTTGGTGACATTTGCATAAGAAGCAGCTTATACCCACTTGGTAAAATAATTAATGGCGACTAATATGAATCGGTGTCAATTAGAAGCATTAGGTTTGATCATTCATATCATGTCAATTCCCCACATCGAGAATGGCCATGGTGAACTTAGGACACTCATAGGAATTGGTGGTACATGCACCTTGTCAGCATAGATTTGACATTTGTGGCATGTCTTCAAATAATGGTAGCATTCAGCTTCCATTATTAACCAATAATAACCTGCTCTTAAGATTTTTATATCCATGGCATGTCCATTTTTATGAGTCCCAACGATTCCTTCATGGATCTCTCTCATGAGTGTATCTGTTTCATGTTTCTCCATGCATCTGGGTAACACCATATGAAGTTTCTTTTGTACAACACATCACCATTTAAGAAGATATTCGCAGCTAGATTTCATAGAGTCCGCTTTTCTATAATTAAGGCACCTTTTGTATATTCTTGCTTTTCTAGATACCTCTTGATATCATAAAACCAAGGTTTATTATCTAGTCCTTATTTAACTGCGAGACAATGTGCAGGTTCTTCGAAATGTCTGATCATGATGCATGGTTCATAATTAGGCCAAGTTACTTTGGACATGGCTGACAAAGTTACCAAGGCTTATGCCATCTGTTGTACCCCAAAATTTGCCCTCTCATTTCTCAAGGATTCTCTCACAAGACCTTCCATGACATCAAGTTTGTAGCACTGACGTCAATTTAGGTTTGGAATTGGCACAAGGGCAAAATGGTCAATTGCATACTGAAAAGTCAAACTTTGACTTTTGGATCAAAATTAAGTTTGAAGAATCATATTTCATCAAGACATGTTAGAATTTAAAGTTTGTTTCATTAAGAGAGTCAAAAGTCAAAATTCTAAATACTTAGAAATTTTTCTAAGTGTTTAGGAAAGATGATAAGTTCAGAACTTCTGGGAGGGTTTTCACCATGATGCAAAATGATTCTGGAAGAACTTCTGACACAAGATTTATAGATTTCAACGAGATATAAAACATTGCAGAATAGAACTTCTCCTAGAAATGCTGGGATTTCAAGTTATAAATATTCAAAGACACGTCCATGAAACTGAAGCACTCAGTAAATTCTGGACATTTCCAAGACAGAATTTGGTTAGAACTTTTGGGCCAGTTTTCATGTAGGTCCAATAAGAATTTTCAAGAGTAATGCAAAGAAGATTTTCAAAGCGTGTTATAAGCTTTTGGGAAAGTCTGAGAACTCTTTCAAAACATGGTGGAGCAAGGAGATTCAAAGATCAGAAGTTGGATGTTCGTTCTAAGTTATGCTAATGCTGAACTTCTGACCCAGACTTAAGCTATGATGCATAATCTCATATTATAGATTTTCTGTTTTGATAAATCTCATCATCATTTAATGCTCACACCCACTTTTGAGTCTTTGTCAAAAGGATTTCCCTACGTGTGGCATAGAAGTACCATTGTTGTCCTTGAAAAGCAAACTTTTGTACAAGTTTATGTTGGGCCCATGCTTTAATTTTGTTTCTGAGGGTACTTTTCCATAATTCATGCTTACAAATCCAGATTAAGCATGGCTAAAGCTGCTAACCACTCTACTTTGTGCCTTGAACCATACTTGTTTAAACTTGCTTCAAGAACAAGTCAGCGCCCTAGCATATGATGGATGTACTCTTGACTTCTCTAAGATACTAAATCCTTGCCTATAAATTGAACTTCATTTTAAACTAATAAAGATGTCGAGAATTTGAGAAAAAAGCCTTGAAACTTTGCTGAAATTTCAAAGAACTTGAAACTCTAAACACAAAATACAAAACCTGTTGATTTCTGGTTTTTTGCATCCAAGCTCTAATCTTCCTTGTGCATTTCCCAACCAAATCACCCACACAGCTTCTGATATACATTTAGAAGTCGTCCCAACTTTTGTTTTTAGACTGTAACTCAGTCTTCATCAATCTCCATCTCAAAAAATAAGAACATTACTTCTTGGCTGCTCTAGAACTTTCCTGCCATCCATAGTTCAAGTTAAGGTTTGCTTCAGCTTCCTGAGAACTTGAAGGAGCTGACCAGAACATCATAGTAGTCAGAACCAGGCTCCAGCATACAGGATATTTTCCAGCTGCAAGGTAAGTCTCTTCTGACTTTTATTTCATTACTTAGGTATTGATAGGCTTGCATGTTCAAAAATACAATGTAGACATCCTGACTCTGATGTTGTACATATTCATAGATTTCATGTATTCTTTTCCTAAGTAGAGATAATTTCAGTTCAAAACTTCTTGAAGAAATTAGGATTCAGAATTAGGATTAGCAAAATTCATGCTTGCTTCTGATTTACAGTTCTGATACTTTATGTTTCTGAAACCATGATAAAAACTTGCAATAACTACTACATTTTCATTTTCTATTTTGTTGAGAAATGAATAAGTTGCAGATGCTCTGGTTGGCACGGGAAGGGAGGAGAAGCTCATCATAAGAACTTACTTTGTGTTATATGTTTATGTTCTTGCTTCTAATACCGGATGTATAACCACCCAAGTGGTAGAGCGTGTGCATAAGACATTAGTGTTAAGGGTCCTGAGTTCTAGCCCCATAAACACCTTTTTTATGTTTATTCCATGACATTTTTACCCCATCCTGGACTAGAACTTCTAGACATTTCCATCCAACAGCATTAACACCTCACATACCCATTATCAGAACTTCTAGCTTGCCAGTCACACTAGAACTTCTAGACTTCCAGCTACATCAAAACTTCCAAACTCTCTCAACATCTAGAATTTCCAAACTCCCTCAGCAACCAGAACATCCAACCTTCTAGTAACAATAGAACTTCTAGGTTTCTAGTTGCATCAGAACTTCTAGAATTTCCTTTGTTCCCAGCGGACCCAGAACTTATGACCTTCCCTTTTTCTGCTAACATTTTCTTTCTTGCAGCGTATCAGAGTTAGAGTTTTTGCCCCTTACTTCTGTTCTCTTTTATTTCAATAATGCGTTGATTCTGATTCTTTTCTCTTTTATTATTTTTAATATCACTTCTATTTTCATTAGTCAAAAACACCAAAAATACTTTTATATTCATATACTTTATTACTTCTTTTAAAATCAAAGACTAAAAATGTTTTCTTAAGCTAATTCATTTCTTCTCTTAACAAAAACAAAACAAGTCCATTTTACGTTTCTTGTACATTATTTCAATATGGTCGTAATAGATAACTAGGACTTTAATTTCTTGTAATCCCCATTTGTAAATTTGTATACCCCATCCCCCTAATGATTGTAATAGCATAGAATATTTACTTTCCACAATTTATCGCTTTCATATAAATGCTAGTAATTAGGATTTGTATGGGAAGATAAAAACAACAAGTAGACAACCCTAATCAAAGACTAAATGCATGCAAATCAAAGACACTACTCACACATGCACCCCTAGGGTAATTCCACTTGTTGCCTTATAAAAATGGTCATATTATGCATGTGAGACGTCTTAGCAAAACAATTAAAATACAAGATCATAGTCCCTCAATGATGCTTCAAATGTTGTCTTATAAATGATCTTAGACCCTCAAGAGAAATGCTAAGATATCTCACAACATTGCTATCATGGCACTATGATGACCCATGCCCGTCCCTTTACATCCAAAGATAAAACTTCTTATCAATCAATGGTAAGATAGTAGTATCTAGGAGAGGAGGAGATGAACAAAATACTTTTGAGTAGGTAGAAACGTTCCTAGTTGCTTTCTCACTTTCAAAACAAACATCCTTGCATACACACACCAAACACTTCCAAAACATGAAATATTTTAAAAGTCCAACACTTTGTATACATTCTTAAAAAGACAAGAATCATTACAAAGTTTTCCTAAATGAAGGCTCTTTTCAAAAATACTTTCAAAAACCACCACAAAGCTCACTTTCAAACAAAGCAAGTGATCTAGCAAGCAACTAAGAGCCCATAGATAACTATGTATGAAAAGAGTTATAATACCTTCCCTTTTCACAATCTACCCCTCGGACTCAAGAAAATAATCTCAATGGTCTTTCCTATTCTTTTCAACCTTTCCTTTATTTAGATAAAAGAAAATTCGGTGGAGACTCTTGCTAAACCGCAACATTGCGATAAAACATAAAACATCCCAAGTCAGTTCTCCCGCTGTATTACAGAACTGGCGACTCTACTGGGGACACGAAACTTAAAAGTGGGGTTACCTTAGGGCTAGATCACCTTTACTTACTTTTCTTTGTTTGACATGTTTGATTTACATTTTGGTTCCTTGTTTGGGCTTACTTTGATCCTCTACCCGGATTTGGGACACCTTTTTAGGTAAGTAGCAATAGATTGTGGAAACTGTACGGTGTAGACCGATATGGTTGAAACAATGGCTATATTAGTGTGGCGCATTTTTTGGTACCGGTATCCCTTGTGTTGAATCGATGAGAATACGGGGCCGTTGAGCAGCGTCATGAAGCACTAACTGACCTTAGAACCTTAATTGAACAACTTGGCCATTAGGACGTAGTGAGATAACCGGTTTCGGTGGAAAGCTAAAAATTGGTTGATACTCAATACAACACTCATTGAGATTGGACTTTTGGGATATCTCGGCTGTAAGAAAAGATTGATTATGCTGAGACAATGCCTAAAGGAAAGACCATTGATATTGAGATCCTTTAGAACCCAGTTACTATTACTAGGACAGGTTGAGCCAACTAAACTTCAAGAGGGTACTTACCTATCAACTCCATGCAAGTCTAAACCTAAGGACTTGTTTGCTTTGTGTGTATATAACAACTTGCTTACTTGTACATAAAATCATAAACATCATAACATCATACGCATTCTCACTAACCATTCCAAGGATTTAGAAATTTTATCTTTGTTTTGTTTTGTAGGCCATGAATTCCGTCCGAAGAAATAACATCAGGATCAACTTCGTGAAAGCACACCCTCAACTCTAAGAGTTAGCATCAAGAGTGCCTGAAGACTCTCCTCTCATCGAGAAATATGGTCGATTCCTCAGTTTGGCTACCTCCAATTTCAAAAAAGAGATGATGTACGTGCTCTTCCAATTCTTTGATCTCATGCATCATTGCTTCACTTTCCCCAACTATCAGTTAGTGCCAACACTAGAAGAATTCTCTCTACTATTAGGAGTGCTCGTGCTGGATCAAACACCACTCACCGGTTTAGAAGGGATTCTGAAACCTGAAGTCATTTCCGAATCCCTGCATCTGAAGAGAGATGACATTGTAGCAAATTAGGAAACAAGAAGTGGAGTTAAAGGCTTCCTAGCCAAGTTATTATTGGAGAAGGCTCGTTCATTCTGGGAAGATATGGATTTTCAAGCCTTTGAAGACGTCCTAGCCCTTCTCATCTATGATTTGGTGCTATTTCCCAACTCGGACCAATTCATAGATGTGAATGCCATCAAAATATTTCTCTCTTGTAATCCTATACCTACCTTGCTGAGAGATATTTTACATTGTTTCCATACCCGGACCATGAAGAAAAGAGGTACTCTCTTGTGTTGCATTCCCCTACTTGCCAAGTGGTTTATTTCGCACTTACCTCGATCAACATTGAAGAACGAGCAAATATTGACATGGTCTTAAAGGATGATGTCCCTCACCTACTATGATATCCATTGGTGTTCGAGATCCTTGATGGATACTTCTATCATTGACCGCTGTGGGAAATTCCCTAATGTCCCTATGCTTGGCATTAGGGGAGGTATCACTTACAACCCTTTCTTAACCTTGGGACAGTTTGGCTACGCCCAAAGAGATAGTCCTCATGATATTCTTATCCAAGGGTTGGTGTTCGATTACGAGATCGATGAGCAAGACTATCGTCAGAGGTTTACGAGAGCTTGAATGATGGTAAATAAAGCGGATAGTGGGACACTGGGACGCAAGAATTATATTCCCTCTGAAACTTATCTTAGGTGGGTAAGAGCTCGTGCTCAGAAGCTTGTGATGCCTTACACCTCCATCCTACCAGTTATCATGGAGCCCGTTGCTGAAGAAGAAGTCTCGTATATTGTCCTCCATCCCAACATGCCTACTTCTCTTGAAGACTTGCAAAAGGGTTGGATTCAGCTAAAGGAAGAACGAGACACTTTTGAAGCTCAGTGTTGCACGAGTGAGAAAAGGGTTTTGGAGCTTACAAAGCAACTCCATAAAGAACAAAGCTTGAACGCCTACCTTGCACCAAAGAGGATGCACTCGATCTTTTTATCTTAGAGATCTATTTTATAAGCCCAAGAGGCACGCTGTAACCTGTAATATGGTGGGAGAACTGACTTGAGTGTTTTGTGTTTCGATCGCATTTTTGTGGATAGCAAGAGTCGCCACCGACTTTTCTTTTATCCAAAAGGAAAGGTAAAAAAGCACAGGAAAGACCTTTCGAGATTATTTCTCGGGTTCGGGGGGTATATTATGAAAAGGGAAGGTATTAGCACCCTTTTCATCCATGGTTTTCCATGGGCTCTTAGTTAATCGTTTAGATCACTTGCTTTTATTTGACAGTGTGCTTGTAATGTGGGCTTTGAAAGTGTTTTTGAAAAATCTCTTTGCAATGGTTCTCGTTTCTATAAGAACGCGTATAAAGTTTTGTTTCGAAAAGTGGTTCAAAGATGTGTTTGTGGATTGTGTTTTGGAAAGTGGTTTTTGAAAAGATGTTTTGCAATGGTTCTCGTCTCTAAAAGAACGTATACAAAATGTTGTCTTTTGAAAATGTTTTGAAATGAAAGTATAGGTGTAAAAATGTTTTTATCGTGAGCAAGCGAGTAACTAGGAGCGAATCTATCTACTCGAAAGGTTTTCAATTTTTCTTTTATTCCTCCTTTTAATGTTGCTATCTTACCATTAATTTGGTAAGAAGCCCCATAGCTGGATGTGAAGGGACATGCACGGGTCTATTTTACAGTCATCGAAAGCAACTTATGAGACGCTTTAGCAATTTTCGCAAGGGACGAGATCGTTTTATCAAAGGCAACGTCGAGGGTCATCGAGGGACTACAATCTTTTTTATCGAAGGGTCATTGCTAAAGCATCCCATATTCGAGGGACATGACTGTATTTCCGAGGCAACGAGCGAGGTTAACCTAGAGGTGCGCGTGTGAAAAAGTGTGTTTGTTTCAAGTTATTTTGTTCTTTGATTAGGTTATCTAGCGTTTGATTTTTGAATCTTGCCATACACGCCTAATTATTATACAGTATAAGGAAAACAGTAAATTGCGGGAATTGAAATTCTATGCTATTACAAAGTGTTCAGGAATGGGGGTACAATTTTTACAAATGGGGATGAGTCAAATGCGATAGAAAGGTCCAAATAGCAAACAATACAACCAAATTGAATCGGACAATTAATTAAAACTACAACAATCTTATGAAATGGTATTAACCAACAAAATATGGAAATAAACTTTTAAGTATTTACTTGAAAAGAAGAAAGTAAAAACTATTCTAAAAATAAAATAATTGACTAAAAGAAATTAAAATTGTATGTATTATTTTTGTATTTTTTATTATTTAAATAAAATCTAAAGAAGGATAAAAATAAATTCTAGTATTTTTTAGTGTTTTGTTATATGGAAATTAATTAATAATTTTATCTACAACAAATTTTATTTTAAAAAAGAAGTTGATAAAAAATTAATCATAAAGTTTAGATCAATTAATTATGTATAAAAAATAATGTATGTTTTTTTAAGATTAGTTGAATTATTTTACTAAAACTAAAATATAAATAAAAAATTAGAGAAAATAAGGTTGAAAGAATAAGCAAAAACAAAAATGCCCACAGGAGGAATCGAACTCAGGCCATTTGGGTTAATGAGGATGCACTTTGCCAATTGAACTGTGCTACTTATTCATAACTCAAACAGCTTAAATTGGTAAATAAAGAGAATACAGTGGGATAATTGGGCCAAAAGGCCTTATCCGAATGGGAAAAGAAGTGAAAGGGTTGAAACCCTAGGAAAGAAACAAAGGGACGGCGCTTAGGTTTATGGGGAATGGAGAGAGTCAACATTATTGTTCCTTTAATCTTGATTAAGTCTCAATTAATTCCAAGTAATTTCAGTTACTAGAAAAAAAACAAAACAAAAAAAAAGCACGACCTCCTTTCTCTCTCAAATCCAACGCTTCCCTTCTTCTTATCATCAACGCCTCCATCGAAATCGTTTTCTCAACACCACAAAAAAAGTCCATATTCTTGTCTCATCGGCATATCTATCCTCTTAAGAAAACATCCTCCTACAAGAATCCAAAACCTAAACCCATTTCATCCGTTCTACTCTTCTCTAATAACAGATTCCCTCTATAAGTCTTTTTCTCCTCAAAATCAAATTCGGTGACAGTGAGATAATCGTAAGCTTTCCGATGGTGATGTCCCAGTCGCATTTGATCATCGTGGATGTCCACTGAATCTGCATGCATCAGCTTTGAAGATTGGTGGTGAATGTTGGGATGGTGATTGAGTAAGGTGAGGGAGATGTGAGACGCGGCAAGAAGTCAGAGGCGGAGGGAGTTTTTGAACGTCTAGGATGTTGTTACGGTGGGTTGCTATTTGACGGAATTGAAGAGCAAAATGGGTTTGTGATAGTGGTCGAGTTTGTTTGGGAATGGAGTGCGGATAATCAATGTGTGGGTGATTGGTGGTGTTTCTAAATGGAATAGGAGGAAGAAAGATTGAAGATGGTGTAGCTACTGTATTGTTCTATTTTCTTCTGGTTTTTTTTACTGTTTTTTCAGATTTGGCGATTTTCTTGGATGATGATGGTTTGAGATGGTTTTCTTGATTGTTCTGTTCTGGTTCTTACTGTTTTTTTTTCAGGTTTGTTGGCTTTGAACGATGGTTATATATTCTACTGTTTTCGTGTTCATTAATAGTTGTTTTTTTTCTCAGTTCTATTACTGGTTTGTTGGTTTGTTCTGGTTTTCTGATTTTTCAGATTTGTTCTTTATTTGACCATTTAACAAAGACAGAATATATGCAGAAGACAAATTTCATGATAAATGCAGAGAAGTGATAGGGATTTTACCTTGATGCTGGCTTTTGCTTGACAGGGAAGTTGACTTCTATCCTTTTTTCTGTATTTTCTTCTTTTCTGAAGGGTGGTATTTAAGAAAATGATGATAATATTCTTTGGGGTATTGTATGCTTTGTTATACTGTTCTTGCTGCTGGTTTTATTGAATAATAAATATGTTTTTTTTCTCTCTCTGTCCCGAATTGCCCTGTTATATGCTATATTCTTCATCTGAAAAACAAAACTTTTGGGGGGAAAAAGCAATTGGGTTTGAACATTTGTGTTATGCTGTTTTTGCCCCTTTTTGTTGCAGTTTTGACTTAGCCTATTTATGTGCAATTTTGGGCTGTATGTTTGCATCTATTTTGACAGATTTTGGCCTCTTATGGACAGCCTATGGAGGGCTGCAATGCAGTCCATTTTTTACAGCATTTTGGCTTTTTGTGATTGTGCTTTTTTCATTGTGATGTAAACTACTTTTGCAGCATTTGAAACCATGATGAACTTATTGATTTTGACTTGCATTTCTCCTCATTTTGTCCTCTGTGAACCAATTGAAAATTGTGATTTGCAATGGACCAAACACGGACGAAACGTTGTCCCCTTATTTTTTATTCTTTTTACCAATCCCTAATGATGAAAATATAGAGATTTCTTTGAAATTTTCCAATCTTATTCCAACATGAATTTTGCTAACTAATGCTCTTATTTTGTTTACATGTACGGCCCATTGGATGATAGGGAGAATTGACGAAGAGTGACTTGAAGCACTTGAAGAGATCTTGATGATGAAGAAAACTCCTTTGAAGTTTAGTGCTTTGTTAGGAATTTTGTAACATATTTTTTTTTTGTAATTGCAAGCTTGTAAAAAACTTTAACAATTGAACATTCTTTGATCTTGAACAACACTTTGGATGATAGATTGAACGTAAGCCTTGTACCAAAAGGAAATTGAATGATAATGGTGAGGACTTAGGTATTCAAAAGTCACTTTGTAGTCTTGTAAGCTTCTCATGAAATTTGAATGAAGTCTTTTTCTTGTTCAAAGTCTTCAAGAGTGATCAACATAAGCTTTGCAAATTCCTTTGAAGAATGATGAGTTGATTTTTGAATATAGCCTTGAAAAGTTAAATTTGGAATAAGATTTGGACTTGAAATTGAGAATGGAAACTTGGAATAACCCTTGTCTTGAAATATGTAGAATCGATGTGATTTTGATTCACATGTAGAACTTTTGAACTTGAATGGATAATGAGACTTTGAAAGAAGTTTATGAACAAATTGATTATGTCTTGCAAACTTGAATCATTTGAAATTGACTTTGAATCCATGGATTTATCACATTGAATTTGAAATGAATGCATGAGAAACAAATGGACTTGAAAGTATTAATTAATGTCTTGTAGTTTCTCAAATGTATGGCAAATAATACTGACTTTTGTTTAAGCAATGACAAAATAATTTTCCCTCCATTTGTTTTTGAATTCTTGCAAATTGAAATGGATGTCTTGAATTTGGAAATGGAATTGGTGTTGCACTTGCAATCGACTTGAATGAAGATGAAGATGAATGAAGTTTGATGAATTCTTTGAATTCAAAATAGTTCTCATGAATGAATTATTTTTCAAGTATATCAAAATTGCGTCATAAGCATACTGATCCTTTTGAATATCATGTAAGAATTTTGATAGAAATTCTATTTCGATCCAATAATCATTATCATCCAAATGCGAACAATTTGAAGTACGAATAACAAACTATTCATGGACTTTCAAACTCAAACTCTTGTTTCAATGAATTATCTCAACGTAATGATCAACATCTAGAAATAACATTCTACAGTCAAGAAATTCCTATAAAATTTTAATAAATTTCATGGTCTTCCAAGCGCATTTTGACTTTGATCATTGAAGTAATTTCATAGACAATGCTATTTGTGATACTTTGCAAAAAGAATCACTTCATGATATTGAAAATTGAAGAAGTTGTGAGCCTCAAAAATTGGACAAGAGTTTCTTGTGATTAGGTCAAATTTGCAAAATGACCTTTAAAGCATTCGAATTTTCTGATGATCTTTCGCACATAATAAAATCTTGACTTGTGAAGAGAAATTAGAGGTGACGTCAAGGAGAGTCATACGCAAAAGAAACGTCCAAAAATATCGAATAACAAAGAAGTTACAATCACTTAAACTTGATGTCGCAAAAGGTCATCTTTTGGGTTTATGGGGTCATTTTCAGTCGTCTGAACCACTGACTGAGCAAACTCACGATGCGAGGCTTGAAACTTGGCACAAAAATCCTTGATAACACATGAAGGACCATAAAGACCGTTTGAAACTTTGAAAACTCATTTTCTTTTGAGAAATGCGAAACCCTAATTGCTGATTTTACTGCCTCGGAAGAGAATTTGTCTGATCGATTTCTGAGCCAAAATGAATATCCGAGAAACCCTAGGATTCTATCTTGTATGAAAAATAGGAGGGAAAATTTTGGGGTACAACAACTGCCCCTGTTCAATCTTCTTAAACTTGAAAAGCGAGATCGACGTGTTTGTCGTTCGTGGCTTGAAAGTAGAAGGTGGTTGAACACTAGAGTGCTCAGAAATTTGCACTTGATGACGCGCTGGTTGATTGTGTACGGAAATGGGCTTAAAGATTCCATTTGGAGAAACAAAGGAGAATTGTCGGAGATGGGCTTATAGATGCCATCCAAAGGTGATTGTTGACGGAAAGTTTTAAATCGATCTCAACAGAGAACTAATCAGAATAAACCGTTGAGAGATTTATCTGAAACTGTAAAAATCTGGAAATGAATCAGGATAAATCATTGAGAGATTTATCTGAACCAGTAAAAATCTGGAGACGAATCAGAATAAACCGTTGAGAGATTTATCTGAACCAGTGAAATAATCTCGAGACGAATCAGAATAAATCATTGAGAGATTTATCTGAACCAGTGAAAATAATCTGGAGATGAATCAGAATAAACCGTTGAGAGATTTATCTGAACCAGTGAAAATTTGGAGATGAATCAGAATAAACCATTGAGATATTTATCTGAACCAGTGAAAATCTGGAGACGAATCAGAATAAACTGTTGAGAGATTCATCTGAACCAGTGAAATAATCTAGAGACGAATCAGAATAAACCGTTGAGAGATTTATCTGAACCAATGAAAATAATCTGGAGACGAATCAGAATAAACTGTTGAGAGATTTATCTGAACCAATGAAATAATCTGGAGACGAAACAGAATAAACTGTTGAGAGATTTATCTGAACCAGTGAAAATCTGGAGACGAATCAGAATAAACTGTTGAGAGATTTATCTGAACCAGTGGAAATTTGGAAACAAATCAGAATAAACCGTTGAGAGATTTATCTGAACCAGTGAAATAATCTGGAGATGAATCAGAATAAACCATTGAGAGATTTATCTGAACCAGTGAAATAATCTGGAGACGAATCAGAATAAACCGTTGAGAGATTTATCTGAACTAGTGAAAATCTCTGGAGACGAATCATAATAAACCGTTGAGAGATTTATCTGAACCAGTGAAATAATCTAGAGATAAATCAGAATAAACTGTTAAGAGATTTATTTGAACCAGCAAGAACCAGCCTTTTCTCGGAAATTGATCTGTATTTGACTTATTGAAAATTTGTGTCTGTCGGAAGTTTGTTGATAATAATTGTCCAATGGCTCTTTCCTATAAAAAGGTGAAGAGTTAATTATATGCAATGTTATGATGTATGCGATGAAAACGTATGGAATTTGTGTCGTAGCGTTGCTGGAAGCGGGGAAAATAAATCCCTTTTGAAGCACTGATGGGTGAGTCTCTAAAGTATAAACTCTGTTGTAGAAGGGAAAAGCCAGACATTGCTTGTGATATCCTGTTGGGGAAATCTGAGAAGTTAGGCAACTTACTGGGGACACTTTGGGTCAGTGGTTGAAAATTCTTGCTCTGTCAGGAAAATGAGAACGCTTGATACCAACAGGATGCATACTGAGGATATGCTAGCGATTATGTAGTAGGACGCATTTGTTTCCGCTCTGGCTGGAGAAAGTACCTGCGGGGGTTTTATGGAATGGCTTATAGATATTATCCTATTTCTTAAAGTCATTAGTAATTATCTTTCCGTTTCTTTTTGTTTATTTGTAACAGTAATTACGTTCAAATGCATATATTCAAAAATAAATCATTGGACGTTTTTGTAAATAAAACATAGAAATAAAGAAAAACAGATGGTTTTGCACTTTCTAAAGGGATATCTTTGTATTAACTTGAAAAAGTATTTTTTGTACAATGAGACGAGCATTCTAGCAAGAGAATGTCGTCGTAAAAAATGAAAATTGATACAGAGAAAAGATAGTTATGTGAAATAATCCCATGGGGTTCCCATTCTGCTATAGTCTTCATGTCTCTGAAAGTCTTGTCCGCTTGTCGCCTCGGCGAAGTCGATTGGATTGATTTAGAGCCAAATGAGTTGATTGGTTGACGCTGCAGATTGTCTTCCAGATGATCCAACGAGACATAGTCATACGCTTCAATCCCTAACTTTTTCATGGACCGCCCTCTCGGGTTTTCAGTCCACCGGGATACCCTTTTTTGCCCAAGCCGCCCTTTCGGGTTTTCGACTTGCCGGGTGTACAGATTTTTTATTTTCATCCTTTATTTTTGCCCGAACCCTTTTGGTTCGTCGGGAAGCCCTTATTTTTTCCTAGGCCAGTCAACCTAGCGGGTCTTTGATCATGCATAGTATCTTTTAACTATGTCCGTATTTACATGGTGCGGGAGGTCGTCGCCATCCATAGTAGTTAAGATCATTGCTCCACCAGAGAAAAAGCTTTTGATTACAAATGGCCCTTCATATGTAGGGGTCCATTTTCCCCTGGGATCACCTTGTGGAAAAATGATACGCTTTATTACCAAGTCACCGACCCGATATACCTGATGTTTGAACTTTTTATTAAAAGCTTTGATCATGCATTTTTGGTACATCTGACCATGACAGATAGTTGTAATCCTATTCTCATCAATCAAGTTTAGTTGGTCAAACCGAGTTTGGATCCAATCTTCTTCATTCAAACCAGCATCCTTCATGATTCTTAGAGAGGGGATCTGGACCTCAATGGGCAAGACAGCTTCCATGCTGTACACGAGAAAAAAAGGTGTTGCCCCAGTTGATGTGCGGGCTGTGGTACGATACCTGTGGAGAGAGAACGGTAGCATCTCATGCCAGTATTTGTATGTGATTGTCATTTTTTGTATGATCTTCTTAATGTTTTTGTTAGCAGCTTCTACAGCACCATTCATCTTTGGCCGGTAAGGGGAAGAATTGTGATGCTGAATCTTGAATTTCTAGCACAAGGCGGTGATCATAGTGTTATTCAGATTTGTACCATTATCAGTGAGGATTCTCTCGGGGATACCGTACCGACAAATGAGATTCTGTTTGATGAACCGGGCGACCACATTTTTAGTAACGGAAGCAAAGGAAGTTGCCTCAACCCACTTTGTAAAATAGTCTATGGCTACTAAGATAAAGCGGTGTCCATTGGAGGCCGTTGGCTTGATTTCCCCAATCATATCAATTCCCCACATAGAAAAGGGCCAAGGAGCCGTTAAGACATTCAGAGGAACCGGAGGTACGTGTACCTTGTCAGCATAAATTTGACACTTATGACAAGTCCGAGAGTATTGGTAGCAATTTGCCTCCATGGTAGACCAATAATAGCCTGCCCGTAGGATTTTCTTTGCCATTGTATGCCCACTGGAATGAGTACCAAAAGTGCCTTCGTGTAATTCACCCATGATCCTTTCAGCCTCAGCCTTGTCTACACACTGAAGCAATACAGAGTCATGACTGCGTTTGTACAAAATGTTGTTACTAAGGAAGAATTTAGCCGAGAACCTTCTTAGGAACTTCTTGTCATTCACTGAAGCTCCTTCTGGATATTCCTAAGACTTGAGATACCTCTTGACTTCATGAAACCAAGGCTGGTCCACTACCTCTTCAGTATTAATCTCGTGACAGTAGGCTGGTTCATCCATCCGCTCAATGGTGATTTGAGGAGCCTCGTTATCCCAATTAAGTTTAAACATAGATGACATTGTAGCTAAAGCGTCTGCTAGCTGATTTTCTTCTCGCGGGAAATGCTCGAAGGTAATCTTCTTGAAATGCGGCAACAATGTCAACACATGTTCTTTATAAGGGATAAGGTTGAGGTGCTTGGTGTCCCATTCCCCTTTGACTTGACTGATGACTAAAGTTGAATCTCCAAATACATCCAAGTGTTTGATCCCCAAGTCTATAGCATCTTTGAGACCGAAGATGCACGCTTCGTATTCTGCCATGTTGTTTGTACAGTTGAAGCAAAGTCTGGCAGTAAAGGGAGTATGACATCCTTCTGGAGATATGAGTACGGCACCGATACCATTGCCAAGTGCGTTGGATTCCCCATCAAAGAACAGGGTCCATCACGATCCTTGTTCAGGTCCGTCATATGGCCTGATTTCTTCACAGTTGTCTAATGTCATAATGTCTTTATCTGAAAATTCAAACTTCATGGACTGATAGTCTTCTACAGCCTAGTGAGCAAGATGATCAGCCAATACAATTCCCTTTATAGCTTTCTGGAAAGTATATTGTATGTCATATTCTGTCAAGATCATCTGCCATCTCGCTATTCTCCCAGAAAGAGCGGGCTTCTCAAAGATGTACTTTATCGGATCCATTTTAGATATCAACAAAGTAGTGTGGGTCAGCATATACTATCTCAGCCGGCGAGCAGCCCATACCAGAGCGCAATAAGTTTTCTCGAGCAGTGAATATCTTGTTTCACAGTCGGTAAACTTTTTGCTCAGGTGATAAATAGCATGCTCTTTTCAGCCAGACTCATCATGCTGCCCCAGCACACACCCCATTGAGTTTTCTAAAATAGTTAGATATAAGATCAATGGCCTTCCCTCGACAGGTTCTTGCAGGTATTCTTTGATTTTCTCAAAAGTAACTTGGCATTCGTCGTTCCATCTGACTACTTGATCTTTCTTCAAGAGTTTGAAGATTGGCTCACAAGTAGCTGTCAGGTGAGAAATAAACCTGGCTATGCAATTCAGACGTCCCAAGAATCCTCTGACTTCTTTCTCAGTACGAGGAGACGACATTTCTTGTATCGTTTTAACCTTGGCAGGATCAACTTCGATACCCTTGTTGCTGACGACAAAACCCATGAGTTTACCAGACCATACTCTGAATGTACACTTGTTTGGATTCAATCTCAACTTGTACTTCTTCAGCCTCTCAAACAGTTTCTGTAGGTGATCAAGGTGCTCTTCTTCCGTCTGTGATCTGGCTATCATATCGTCTACGTAGACCTCTATCTCATGATGTATCATGTCATGAAATAAAGCTACCATGGCGCGTTGATAGGTTTCCCCAGCATTCTTCACTCCGAATGGCATGACCTTATAGCAGAAAGTGCCCCATTGTGTAACAAAGGTCATTTTCTCCATATCCTCAAGCGCCATTTTGATTTGGTTGTAGCCCGAGAAGTCGTCCATGAAGCAAAACACTTTGTGTTGCGCCGTATTGTCAACTAAGATGTCGATGTGGGGGAGTGGGAAATCATCTTTGGGGCTTGCTCTGTTTAAGTCTATGTAGTCCACACACATCCGCACTTTACCGTCTTTAGGAACAACATTGGCCACCCATTGGGGATATGAGGTGACAGCTAAAAATCTGGCATTAAATTGCTTCATGACTTCTGCTTTGATCTTTTCAGACATATCAGGCCTCATACGATGAACCTTTTGCTTTACTGGGGGACAATCTTCCTTTGTAGGCAGACGATGTACCACAATGTCTGCATCAAGTCCCGGCATGTCTTCGTACGACCAGGCAAAGATCTCAACATAATCGTGCAATAACTGAATCAGACGCTCCTTGACATTAGGTTCCAAGTTGGCACCCACCTTTACCTCTTTCTTATCTTCCTCAGTTCCTAAGTTAATTGTTTCGACCGGCTCTTCGTGTGGCTGAATGGTCCTTTCTTCCTGTTGCAACAACCTGGCCAACTCCCCTGGCACTTCATAATCTTCCTCACCTTCGTCGTCGGCTTGGTAGATTGGATTTTCAAAGTCACAATTGGCCATAGCAGAACTGTTACCCATGGGCTCCTGAGTGGATGTAGATCTGCATTTTTAATATGTGAGTGTGTGTAAAAGCATAGCTACCTTTGAAAGAAATAAAAATGTAAAAAAGAAAAGATGAAGAAAACAAAAAATTGATGCAAAAACGTCCATGATTCATTAATGACATGTGAGAATGAAGTGACAACCCTCACAAATGGACCGTTGTGCCTCGGGTAAGACACAAGGTTTTAAAAATTCTAAATTGTTTAAATATTACAAGCCTGAAAATATTAAAAGACAATTACTCTTGAATAAAAGTAATAGGAATGAAATCCTTGGCCTCCCAATTGTTAAGCCCTCCGCTGATGGTTGGAAAAATCCATTCGTCCATGTCACAGCTGCCATCACTATCTTCTATTGCATTGACTCCTTGATTGCTGATATGCAGAGGTGGTCCCCCTGCGCGAGAACGTCAGATAGCTTTCTGAGCCTCTGAAGTGAACCCCAACCCAAATTTGTCGGACTTGTAAGGAATATCCGGAAGCTGACCCCAGATAGTACATCCTCCCTCTTCAACTACCGCTCGAGCATCTTTCAACGAGGCCATCTTTAGTGGAGGTCTGGTAATCTTCGGGACCTTTGTAGTCGACTTGGTTGCTGCGACCGTTGCTGGAACCTCCTCAAAGTTCTGACAGGGAGTCTCTATGAATTCACCATCCATTTCAACATACCTGAAAGAGTTCAAATGGCTAACCATGTATTCCTCTTCTTCATGAACTGTGACAATCTTTCCTCTGATCGGGTATTTTGGCATTTGGTGTAGGGTGGAAGTGACGGCACCAGCACCATGGATCTAGGGTCGACCCAACAGACAAGAGTACGAAGGGCGGATGTCCATCACATAGAAAATTGAGTCAAAAGTCTTAGTCCCAATTTTTATGGGGATACTAACTTCTCCATGCACTGTCCTCTTGGAACCATCAAAGGCCCTCACTATGATGTTGCTAGGTTTCAAGATGAGCCCCTCGCAATCCAGTCGGTCGAGAGCATTTTTTGGCAAGACATTCAATGAGGAACCAGTATCCACTAAAACATGGGCAAGTGTGGTGCCCCTGCATTCAATGGAAATATGTAAGGCATCATTGTGCTTCCTTCCCTTATAGGTTAAATCAGCATCGGAAAAGCCCAATCTGTTATCAACAGTCAGACTGGCCATACAGTCTTCAAATTTGTCGATGGAGGTCTCTTGGGGCACGTGAGCAGTCTTAAGAAACTTTACCAAGGCTTTGGCGTGAGTTTCATAACACAAAAGTAAGGACGACAATAATATCTTCGAGGGGGTCTACCCCAATTGTTCTACAATGTTGTAGTCACTTTTCTTGATTATCTTCAGGATTTCTTCTATTTCTTTTCTAGAAGCTTCAAGGATGACTTCGGGACGTTCTCTTGCTTGGGCAGGCTCAACCAAAGCCTCTTTGCCCCTTGTATCGACAGTAGGGATAACAGTAGGAGTATCACTGGGGGTGCCGGTAGGAGTGGCAAGAGTAATGATCACAGGAGTAGCAACGATCTTTGGAGAAATCTCAGGTGAGAAGACTCTTCCACTTCTTGTTATTTTTCTGGTCCCAGTGATGTTACCGACATCAGGATCAATATCTCTCGCAACTTCATTCTTGACAACCAACTAATCTTGCTTGACGCCATAGTAATAAATGTCAGCCTCATAACTCCAGGGAACATCTTTATTCGAGGAGTATGGTATTGGTCTTGGCATAGTGATGATTAAGGGTGCAGATCTGGGAGCAGATGTAATCCTGACGGGTCTTTTGGTGGAGACCCTGGGAGGATTGTCAGAAATGGTGATTATCGAAACATATTGATAAGAGCTTTTGATAAGAGGTAGCTTTTCAAATAGGATTTCTTTACTAGTCATCAGGCGCTGCACGCCTATCTTTAGTAACAAACAGCCATTCGGTAGAGATTTGCATAGGTGACAATCTTCATCACAACCTGGGAACAGGCCGGCTTGCAGTAGATTTTGTTTAATGGTCAACAGAGGAGTAACCAAGTCATTCATAGAGGAAACAAAACGATCATCATCAATGGCGTTGATACCTTGGACATGTCTGGGCATTGGTGCCGTTATTACATTAGGCGTTTCTAGGGGATCAAATTCAATCTCTTTCGCACCGATAAGGTCTTGCACCTTATTCTTTAAGGCCCAACAGTCATTTGTATCGTGCCCGGGCTTTCAGAATGATAGGCACATTGGACGTTCGGGTTGTAGCGAGGAGAAGCAGTATTGGGATTCTTGGGAGCTTCCTTTAAAGTTGCCAGATTGGTCTTGAGAAGGTGTGGCAAAACCTGAGACATGGTCATGTCAATTCGGGTAAATCGTCTCATGGGCGCTTCTGGTTTGCGCTGATAATTTCGCTGCTGATTTGGTGCAGGATTAGAAATCATGAAAGCCCCTACTGTCGGACGACGGTCAGTTTTGTTTTGATTCCTATGGTCATATGCATCACTGACCTCCTTCTTTCCAACAAAAGGTTTCTTCACCATACTCGAGGATGCATCTCTTTGAATTTTTCCGCTTTTTATACCGGCTTCGACCCGCTCACCAGTCATGATTAATTCGGTAAACCCAGATGAAGAACTCCCAATCAGGTGACTGAAAAATGGTCCTGACAAGGTGCCTAGGAACATATCCACTAATTCTCTGTCAGATAAAGGGGGTTGGACCCTGCCTGCGAGATCCCTCCATTTTTGAGCATAGGTTTTGAAACCCTCATCTGTTCCCATAGACATGCTTTATAAATGTATCCTAGTCGGAGCCAAATCAGCATTATACTGATATTGTTTGTAGAAAGCGGCGGCCAACTCTTCCCAGTTGCGAACATTGGGCCCTTCTAATTGGTAGAACCAATCCAACTGAGTCCCCGATAAGCTCTCTTGGAAGAAATGCACCCACGGATTCTTGTCAGCTGTGTGGGGTTGAATCTTTCTGACATATGACCTCAGATGTAATTTCGGGCAAGAGACACCATCGTACTTGGCGAAAGTTGGGACCTTGAATTTTTGTGGGATGACAACCCCCAAGATGAGTCCTAATTCTTCAAAGTCCAAACCGGGTACCCTCTGAATTTCCATGGCATTCAAACAATCCTCTAGCTGTTTGTATTTATCATAAACAGGAGGATATTATTCCTCAGAGTAATCAGGCTCTTCCTCTCCTTCGGATACTGGGTCGTTGTTCACTTCCTGGGTCTCGGCTCCTTGATTATCTCCTTCACCCGATGATGTTACAAAGTCCAAAGTCCGTCTGGCTTGTCTGTTAAACCTTCTTCCCATGATCACAACACCGGTTGGTTTCTTTGCTTTTTTCTTCTTCTCTTTGGCCAGCAGAGTCTTCAACTTCTCTTGTCCTTTTATCAGAGCCATGAGCATTTGTTGAAATTGGGCATTTTGCGCCTGAAGATATTTCACAGTCTGTTCAACATCCATCTCACTGAAATAAACAGTAGAAGGATAAGGCGACCTGTTATGAGAAACCTGGATGATGTTATGATGAATGAAGATGCAATATGCAAATGATTTCAAGGAAACTTAGAGATTTAAATTTGTTCAAACCAAAAAAGAACACACGTCATATTAAATAAAACCAAGTTTGAATACATCATGCCTCCTTGGGCTTACAAAGAAAGAAACAAAATACAACAAAAACTCCTAAGACAAAAAGACCGAACGCATCCTCTTTGGAGCAATGTAGGTATTCAGGTTTTTCTCTTCATGAAGCAGTTTGGTGAGCTCCAGAACCTTCTTCTCACTGGCGTAGTACTGGGTTTCAAAGGTGTCTCGTTCTTCCTTCAACTGAATCCAAGCTTTCTGCAGGTCTTCGAGAGAAGTAGGCATGTCAGGATGAAGAACGGTGTATGGGACGTCACCTTCAATAACAGGCTCAATGATGACAGGAAGGATGGAAGGGTAAGGCATCAAGAGACTCTGGGAACGAGCCCGTACCCACGTAAGGTAAGGCTCGAGAGGTATAGAGTTTTTATGTCCCAAAGTCCTACTTTCCACCTTGTTCACCATTCCCCAAGCACGTGTAAACCTCTGGCGGTAACCTTGGTCTTCTTTGTCGTAGTCGAACACCAAACCCTGGATGAGCATCTCATGAGGGTCGTCCCTTCGGGCATACCCAAACTGCCGAAGAGCTAAGCACGGTTTGTAGGTGATACCTCCCCTAATACCTAGCAGAGGTACATTAGGGAATTCCCCACAGCGGTCAATGATAGAAATATCTTCCAAGGATCTCGAGCACCAACGGACATCAAAGTGGGTGAGAGACATCATCCTTTGAGACCAAGTTAATCTTTGCTCGTTCTTCAATGCTGACTGAGGCAGGTGTGAAGTGAACCACTTAGCGAGTAGGGGATACAACACAAAAGGGTACCTCTTTACTTCATGGTGCGGGTATGAAGGCAATGCAAGATGTCTCCTAGTAAGGTAGGTATAGGATTGCGAGAGAGGAAGACTTTGATGGCATTAACGTCTATGAATTGGTCTGAATTGGGAAATAGAACCAAACCATAAACGAGGAGAGCTAGCACGTCTTCAAAATCTTGGAAATCCATGTCATCCCAGAATGAACGAGCTTTTTCCAATAGAAACTTAGCTAAAAAACCTTTAACCCCACTTCTCGTCTCCCAATTGGCTATGACGTCGGCCCTCTTAACATGTAAAGCTTCGGCGATGACTTCAGGTTTTGGAATCCCTTCTAGACCGGTGAATGGTATCTGATTAAGCACGGGCATCCCTAAGAGTGGAGAGAACTCTTCTAGTGTAGGTACCAACTGATAGTCCAAGAAAGTGAAACAATGATGTACGGGATCAAAGAATTGGAATAGTACACACATCATCTCTTCTTGGAAGTTAGATGTAGCCAAACTGAGGAGGCGACCATACTTCTTGGTGAAAGGAGAATCCCCGGGCACTCTTGAGGCTAACTCTTAAAGTTGAGGATGTGCTTTCACAAAGCTGATTCGGATGGTGTTTCTTCGGAGAGAATTCATGTCCTACAAAACAAAAACAAAGATAAATTTCTAAATCCTTGAAATGGTTAGTGAGCATGCATATGATGTTGATGATGTTTATGATGTGTATGTACAAACAAATATATACACAACAAATAAAACCCTATGTTTTAGGCTTGCATGAGTTTTGTAGGTAAGTACCCTCTTGAAGTCTAGTTGGCTCAACCTGTCTTAGAAATAATGATCGGGTTCTAAAGGATCTCAATATCACCGACCTTTCTCTTAGGCATTGTCTCAGCACAACAATCTTTTCTTGCGGCCGAGATATCCCAAAAGTCTAGCCTCAATGAGTGCAGTATCGAGTATCAACCAATTTTTAGCTTTGCACCGAAATCGGTTACCTCACTACGTCCTAATGGCCAAGTTTGTTCAATTGGGGTTCTAAGGTCAATTAGTGCTTCACGACGCCACTCAGCGGCCCCGTATTCTCCTCGATTCACCACGAGGGATACTGGTACCCACAAATGCGTCACACTAACATAGCCATTGTTTCAACCATATCGGTCTACGCCGTACAGCCTCCACAATCTATTGTTATTTACCTAAAAAGGTATCCCAGATCTGGGTGGAGGATCAAAGCAAGCCCAATACGAAGAACTGAATATAAAGCATACAAATCAAATAATGAAAGCGAGTAAAGGTGATCTAACCCTAAGGTAACCCCACTTTTATATTTAATCCCCAGCAGAGTCGCCAGTTATGTGATACGGTGGAAGAACTGACTTGAGTGTTTTGCGTTTCGATCTCATTTGTGCGGATAGCAAGAGTCACCATCAACTTTTCTTTTATCCAAAAGGAAAGGTAAAAAAGCACAGGAAAGACCTTTCGAGATTATCTCTCGGGTTCGAGGGGTAGATTATGAAAAGGGAAGGTATTATCACCCTTTTCATCCATGGTTTTCCATGGGCTCTTAGTTACTCGTTTAGATCACTTGCTTTTATTTGACAGTGTGCTTGTGGTGTGGGCTTTGAAAGTGTTTTGAAAAATCTCTTTGTAATGGTTCTCGTTTCTATAAGAACGCGTACAAAGTTTTGTTTCGAAAAGTGGTTCAAAGATGTGTTTGTGGATTGTGTTTTGGAAAGTGGTTTTTGAAAAGATGTTTTGCAATGGTTCTCGTCTCTATAAGAACGTATACAAAACGTTTTGTCTTTTGAAAATGTTTTGAAATGAAAGTGTAGGTGTAAAAATGTTTTTATCGTGAGAAAGCGAGTAACTAGGAGCGAATATATCTACTCTAAAGGTTTTCAATTGTTCTTTTCTTCCTCCTTTTAATGTTGCTATCTTACCATTAATTTGGTAAGAAGCCCCATAGCTGGATGTGAAGGGACAGGCGTGGGTCTATTTTACAGTCATCGAAAGCAACTTATGAGACGCTTTAGCAATTTTCGCAAGGGACGAGATCGTTTTATCAAAGGCAACGTCGAGGGTCATCGAGGGACTACGATCTTTTTTATCGAAGGGTCATTGCTAAAGAATCCCATATTCGAGGGACATGACTGTATTTCTGAGGCAACGAGCGAGGTTACCCTAGAGAGTGCGTGTGTGAAAAAGTGTGTTTGTTTCAAGTTATTTTGTTCTTTGATTAGGTTATCTAGCGATTGATTTTTGAATCTTGCCATACACGCCTAATTACTATACAGTATAAGGAAAACAGTAAATTGCGGGAATTGAAATTCTATGCTATTACAAAGTGTTCGGGAATGGGGGTACAATTTTTACAAATGGGGATGAGTCAAATGCGATAGAAAGGTCCAAATAGCAAACAATACAACCAAATTGAATCGGACAATTAATTAAAACTACAACAATCTTATGAAATAGTATTAACCAACAAAATATGGAAATAAACTTTTAAGTATTTACTTGAAAAGAAGAAAGTAAAAACTATTCTAAAAATAAAATAATTGACTAAAAGAAATTAAATCGTATGTATTATTTTTGTATTTTTTATTATTTAAATAAAATCTAAAGAAGGATAAAAATAAATTCTACTATTTTTTAGTGTTTTGTTATATGTAAATTAATTAATAATTTTATCTACAACAAATTTTATTTTAAAAAAGAAGTTGATAAAAAATTAATCACAAAGTTTAGATCAATTAATTATGTATAAAAAAGAATGTATGTTTTTTTAAGATTAGTTGAATTATTTTATTAAAACTAAAATATAAATCAAAAATTAGAGAAAATAAGGTTGAAAGAATAAGCAAAAACAAAAATGCCCACAGGAGGAATCGAACTCAGGCCATTTGGGTTAATGAGGATGCACTTTGCCAATTGAACTGTGCTACTTATTCATAACTCAAACAGCTTAAATTGGTAAATAAAGAGAATGCAGTGGGATAATTGGGCCAAAAGGCCTGATCCGAATGGGAAAAGAAGTGAAAGGGTTGAACCCCTAGGAAAGAAACAAAGGGGCGGAGCTTAGGTTTATGGGGAATGGAGAGAGTCAACATTATTGTTCCTTTAATCTTGGTTATGTCTCAATTAATTCCAAGTAATTTCAGTTTCTAGAAAAAAAGAAGAAAAAAAAGCACGACCTCCTTTCTCTCTCAAATCCAACGCTTCCCTTCTTCTCATAATCAACGCCTCCATCGAAATTGTCTTCTCAACACCATAAAAAAAGTCCATATTCTTGTCTCATCGGCATATCTATCCATTTAACAAAACTTCCGCCTACAAGAATCCGAAACCTAAACCCATTTCATTTGTTCTACTCTTCTCTAATAACAGATTCCCTCTATAAGTCTTTTTCTCCTCAAAATCAAATTCGGTGACAGTGAGATAATCGTAAGCTTTCCGATGGTGATGTCCCAGTTGCATTTGATCATCGCGGATGTCCATTGAATCTGCATGCATCAGCTTTGAAGATTGGTGGTGAAGGTTGGGATGGTGATTGAGTGAGGCGAGGGAGATGTGAGACGCGACAAGGAGTCAGAGGCGGAGGGAGTTTTTGAACGTCTAGAATGTTGTTACGGTGGGTTGCTATTTTACGGAATTGAAGAGCGAAATGGGTTTGTGATGGTGGTCGAGGTTGTTTGGGAATGGAGGGCGGATAATCAATGTGTGGGTGATTAATGGTGTTGGTAAATGGAATGGGCGGAAGGAAGATTGAAGATAGTGTAGCTACTGTATTGTTATATTTTCTTCTGGTTTTTTTTACTGTTTTTCAGATTTGGCAATTTTCTTGGATGATGATGGTTTGAGATGGTTTTCTTGATTGTTCTGTTCTGGTTCTTACTGTTTTTTTTCAAGTTTGTTGGCTTTGAACGATGGTTATATATTCTACTGTTTTCGTGTTCATTAATAGTTGTTTTTTTTTTCTCAGTTCTATTACTGGTTTGTTGGTTAGCTCTGGTTTTCTGATTTTTCAGATTTGTTCTTTATTTGACCATTTAACAAAGACAGAATATATACAGAGGACAAATTTCATGATAAATGCAGAGAAGTGATAGGGATTTTACCTTGATGTTGGCTTTTGCTTGACAGGGAAGTTGATTTCTATCCTTTTTCTGTATTTTCTTCTTTTCTGAAGGGTGGTATTTATGAAAATGATGATAAAATTCTTTGGGGTATTGTATGCTTTGTTATACTGTTCTTGCTGCTGGTTTTTTTGAATAATGAAAATGTTTTTTTTCTTTCTCTGTCCCGAATGGCCCTGTTATATGCTATATTCTTCATCTGAAAAACAAAACTTTTGGGGGGAAAAAGCAATTGGGTTTGAACATTTTTTTATACTGTTTTGCCCCTTTTTGTTGCAGTTTTGACTTAGCCTATTTATGTGCAATTTTGGGCTGTATGTTTGCAGCTATTTTGACAGATTTTGGCCTCTTATGGACAGCCTATGGAGGGCTGCAATACAGTCCATTTTTTACAGCATTTTGGCTTTTTGTGATTGTGCTTTTTTCATTATGATGTAAACTACTTTTGCAGCATTTGAAACCATGATGAACTTATTGATTTTAACGCATTTCTCCTCATTTTGTCCTCTGTGAACCAATTGAAAATTGTGATTTACAATGGACCAAACACGAACAAAACGTTGTCCCCTTATTTCTGATTCTTTTTACCAATCCCTAATGATGAAAATATAGAGATTTCTTTGAAATTTTCCAATCTTATTCCAACATGAATTTTGCTAATAATGCACTTCTTTTGTTTACATGTATGGCCCATTGGATGATAGGGAGAATTGACGAAGAGTGACTTGAAGCACTTGAAGAGAGCTTGATGATGAAGAAAACTCCTTTGAAGTTTAGTGATTTGTTAGGAATTTTGTAACATATTTTTTTTGTAATTGCAAGCTTGTAAAAAACTTTAACAATTAAACATTCTTTGATCTTGAACAACACTTTGGATGATAGATTGAACGTAAGCCAGGTACCGAAAGGAAATTGAATGATAATGGTGAGGACTTAGGTATTCAAAAGTCACTTTGTAGTCTTGTAAGCTTCTCATGAAATTTGAATGAAGTCTTTTTCTTGTTCAAAGTCTTCAAGAGTGATCAACATAAGCTTTGCAAATTCCTTTGAAGAATGATGTGTTGATTTTTGATTATAACCTTGAAAAGTTAAATTTGGAATAAGATTTGGACTTGAAATTGAGAATGGAAACTTGGAATAACCCTTGTCTTGTAATATGTAGAATCAATGTGAACTTGATTCACATGTACAACTTTTGAACTTGAATGGATAATGAGACTTTGAATGAAGTTTATGAACAAATTGATTATGTCTTGCAAACTTGAATCATTTGAAATTGACTTTGAATCCATGGATTTAGCACATTGAATTTGAAATGAATGCATGAGAAACAAATGGACTTGAAAGTATTAATGAATGTCTTATAGTTTCTCAAATGTATGGCAAAGAATACTGACTTTTCTTTAAGCAATGACAAAAGAATTTTCCCTCCATTTGTTTTTGAATTCTTGCAAATTGAAATGGATGTCTTTAATTTGGAAATGGAATTGGTGCTGCACTTGCAATCGACTTGAATGAAGATGAAGATGAATGAAGTTTGATGAATTCTTTGAATTCAAAATAGTTCTCATGAATGAATTATTTTTCAAGTATATCAAAATTGTGTCATAAGCATACTGATCCTTTTGAATATCCTGTAAGAATTTTGATAGAAATCCTATTTCGATCCAATAATCATTATCGTCCAAACGCGAACGATTTGAAGTACGAATAACAAACTATTCATGGACTTTCAAACTCAAACTCTTGTTTCAATGAATTATCTCAACGTAATGATCAACATCTAGAAATAACATTCTACAGTCAAGAAATTCCTATAAAATTTTAATAAATTTCATGGTCTTCCAAGCGCATTTTGACTTTGATCGTTGAAGTAATCTCATAGACAATGCTATTTGTGATACTTTGCAAAAAGAATCACTTCATGATATTGAAAATTGAAGAAGTTGTGAGCCTCGAAAATTGGACAAGAGTTTCTTGTGATTAGGTCAAATTTGCAAAATGACCTTTAAAGCATTCGAATTTTCTGATGATCTTTCGCACATAATCAAATCTTGACTTGTGAAGAGAAATTAGAGATGACGTCAAGGAGAGTAATACACAAAAGAAACGTCCAAAAATATCGAATAACGAAGAAGTTACAGTCACTTGAACTTGATGTCGCAAAAGGTTATCTTTTGGGTTAATGGAGTCATTTTCAGTTGTCTGAACCACTGACTGAGCAAACTCATGATGTGAGGCTTGAAACTTAGCACAAACATATTTGATAACACATGAAGGACCATAAAGACCGTTTGAAACTTTGAAAACTCATTTTCTTTTAAGAAATGTGAAACCCTAATTGCTGATTTTACTGCCTCGGAAGAGAATTTGTCTGATCGATTTCTGAGCCAATTTGAATATCCGAGAAACCCTAGGATTGTATCTTGTATGAAAAATAGGAGGGCAAATTTTAGGGTACAACATAACCATTTTGAACTAATTAATGAAAATTGACGTTTGTTCATTCTTTGTCTAAACAAATTTAAATTTCATAAATCCTTGAAATCATTTGCATACACATCTTCCATGCATCATAACATAACAGGTTTTCCACGACAGGTTTCCTTATCTTTCTGTTGTTTATTTCAGCAAGATGGATATCGAGAAAACAGTGAAAGACCTACAAGCACAAAACTCCTAGTTTCAAGAGACTTGCTGACCCTGGCCAATGGGAAATAAGAGTTGATGACATTGTTGGCATTCAAAAAGAAACCAAAGAGGAAAGCCTTGGTTAACATGGGTATAAGATTCAGAGAACCGATCTGTAAGATACCGGTAGTGGAAGATTTGTCTGAGGAAGACGAAAATCAAATTGGAGAAGAAAGGAGTACCCAGGTTGGGTGTATCAATGATCAAGCATCCGATGATGAAGATTATTTTAACGAGAAGTATCCTCCTGCCGATGTTAAGTACAAGCAACTAGAGGACAGATTGAAGGCCGTTGAGATTCAAGCCATCCCTGGTTTGGATTTTGACGATTTGGGTTTAATATTTGGGGTTGTCATTCCCCACAAATTCAAGATACCAGTCTTTGTTAAATTTGATGGGGTTTCCTGCCCAAAGCATCACCTAAAGTCTTACGTGCCCAAAATACAACGGCGCACCACTGACAAGAAACTCTGGGTTCACTTCTTTCAAGAAAGCTTGGTTGGGGCGCAACTAGAGTGGTTTTACCAATTGGAGGGTTCCCGTATCTATACATGGGAAGACTTAGCCATCGCTTTCAATCACTAATACCAGTGCAATGCCGACCTGGCGCCGACAAGAGTTCAACTGCAAGACATGATGATGGGAAAAAATGAAGGGTTCAAAGAGAATGCCCAAAATTGGAGGGATCTCGCTAGTAGGGTTCAACCACCATTAACGGATAGGGAGCATATTGATATGTTTATGGGAACTTTATCTGGTCCATTTTTCAACTTATTGGTTGGTTGTTCTTCATCTGGTTTCACCGAACTGATTTTAACTGGTGAAAGATTGAAAGTTGTATCAAAAGCGGAAAGATTCCCATAGCATCTGCTTCCACCTCCAATCCCGTAAAGAAACCCTTCATTGGGAAGAAAGAAACGAATGTTGTGTATGGGGCAAGGGACCGTATCAAGAAGGATGACCTTCCGTCTGTTAATGCTTTTCGGATTTCCAATCCAACTCCTGTTCAAAGACCATCTTCCAATCATCAACGATTTGAGACTCTGTGAAGACAATACACAAGGATAGGCATGTTGGTATCCCAAGCCTTACAACACCTGTTAAAGGCTAATTTGGTGATACTACGTGATCCTCCGGCCAATCCAGATACCTCCTCGCCTAAATACAATCTAAATACCAAGTGTGCATCTCACTCAAATAGTCCTGGGCATGAGACTGACTAATGCTGGGTACTGAAGAATAAAATTCAAGACCATCGAATTTGATCTGCCTCCAATTCCAAATGTGATGACGACACCAATGCAAAACCATGGCAAGAGTGTAAATGTTATTGAATACACCATTTTTATTTCCTCCGTCGAATACTTGACTACTCCGTTGACCATTATCAAGAAGAATCTGCTGAAAGCCGAGATTTTCCCTGGCTATTTGAAGGACTGTGATTGTTGTGCCAAGCAACTCAATGGATGAAAATGGATGAAGGAAGGCATTCAACGCCTGATGAATAGCCATGAAATCATATTTGAGAAGGCTTTGTCTGCCAAAAGTTTGACCAATAAGGATCTCAAACAAGCCTCTTAGGATCTCCTCCAAGGGTCCTATCAAGATTTCAAATGAACCGACTGTTGCTCCTCTGATAATTACCGCCCCCGGGCCAATTCCGTAGTCTTCAAACAAAGTCGTTCCATGGAACTACGGTACTGAGGTGTTTTACCATGGAATAAAGCATGATGCTTGGATGGAAGAAAGAAAAGATGATGACATTGGTAACATTACTAGCTCTAGTAAGGTGACCAGAACTGGGAGAATCTTTTCACCCAACATCTCACCGCCAACCGCTATAAAGGCGCCTGTCCGCATCACCACTGCTAAGCCTAATGCTGACGCAAGGGGAAAAGAGAAAGTAGTTGAGCCTGCTGAGAGCGAAATACCCACAAAGTACATTGCTACTAAGGAACCTTCCGCTCGAGAAATGGGTGAGATCTTGAAAATTTTAAAAAGGAGTGATTTCAAGATAGTGGAGCAGCTGGGGAAAACCCCTTCCAAGATTTCCATGTTATCTTTGCTACTTTGTTCCGATGCTCATGCTCGGGCGTTAATCAAATTCCTTCAGAAGGCTCATGTCCCTCATGAGACCACAACTGACCAGTTTGAAAATTGTGTGGAAAGCTTGACGGTCGACAATGGTTTGGGGTTTTCGGATGCTGATCTGACACCACTTGGAAGAGACCATAACAAAGCTCTACATGTTTCTGTCGAATGTAAGGGGACTACCCTAGCACATGTTATAGTTGACACTGGCTCTTCCTTAAACGTGTTACCCAAGGGCGCTTTGGACCAGTTAGACTACGAAGGACTGGTGTTGAAGCCAGGTGATATTGTTGTAAGGGCTTTCGATGGGTCCAAAAGGACAGTTCATGAAGAGTTGGATCTCCGATCAAGGTGGACTCACAGATTTTCAACTCTACTTTCTACATCATGGATATTCGTCCTTCTTACTCTTGTTTGGTGGGTCGCCCTTGGATCCATGGAGCAGGGGAAGTAACGTCAACCCTTCATCAAAAGCTCAAGTACCCGGTCAAGGGAAGGATCGTCATTTTTTATGGTGAGGAGGAGTTCATGGTAAGCCACCTCAATTCTTTCAAATACGTGGAGATGGATGGCGAATTTATAGAAACTCCGTGTCAGGATTTTGAAGTTGTTCCGCCTATGATTGCTACTGCTAAAATCTCCTCCGACCTACCCAAGACTGATAAGGTCGTGCCAAAGATGGTTTCATTTAAAGATGCTCGTGCCGCAGTCGAAGAAGTAATTTATGATACTTGGGGAAAACTCCCCGAGATCCCATTCAAAGTAGACAAATGTGGTTTGGGTTTCACTATCAAGGCTCAGAAAGAAGTGAGGCGTACTCGTGCATAGAAGCACCATCTCTGTATTGGAATTCATGAAGTAAACGTTGTGGGTGATTCAAATGACGAATGTGCATTTGAAGAATGGGTATATCCTACTACAACAGAGCTCAAAAATTGGCACGCAAAGGACTTCATTCCAATCTCCTTCATCGAGGAGTAATTACTTGATTATTGCTTTCTATTAATTCAAGAACATTTTGTCTGTAATATTAAACAATGAATTTTAAGCCATATGCATGGCCCGGGGTACTATGGTCCATTTATTAAGGGTTTTATTCATGTTCATTTTATTATATGATTATTCAATACAAATCATTGGACTTTTGCATTCAAATCTTTGTGCTCATTGTCTTTCTTTTTCTTCAAATGCATTTTTCAAAATACCCATCTATCTTACATGCACACACACACACTCTTGCAGGTCCTCGTCCACTCCGGATCTCATTGCCAATGACTCTACTATTCTCGACTATGATTTCAAACATCCAATTAACCGAGACAAAGACAAAGGTGAGAAAGATTTTGAAATATCGAGACGACTAGCAAGACTTCTATTGCAAGAGGAAAAAGCTATTCAACAGCATAAAGAGTCAGTTGAAGTCATCAATCTAGGTACTGAGACAAACAAGAAAGAGGTCAAGATCAGCGCCAACCTAGGAAGCAGTTTCAAAAGCAGATTAGTTTAGATGTTACATGACTACGTGGAAGTGTTTGCTTGGTCGTATGAAGATATTCCAGGGTTGGATACCAATATTGTAGTTCATTGTTTGCCAACAAAGGAAGATTGTCCTCCTGTCAAACAAAAAGTTCGTCGCATGAGGCCTGACATGTCTGAAAAGATAAAAGCTGGAGTGATGAAACAATTTGATGCAGGATTCCTAGTTGTGACATCTTACCCCCAATGGGTTGCAAACATAGTTCCAGTGTCGAAGAAAGACGGAAAAGTTCGTATGTGCGTAGATTACAGGGATCTGAATAGGGAAAGCCACAAGGATGATTTCCCTCTACATCATATTGACGTCTTGGTCGATAACATTGCTCAGCATAAAGTCTTCTCTTTCATGGATGGATTCTCCGGCTATAATAAAATTAAGATGGCTCCCGAATACATGGAGAAAAAAACTTTCGTTACGCAATGGGGCACCTTTTATTACAAGGTCATGCCATTCGGGCTGAAGAATGCAGGGGCAACATATCAAAGAGCTATGGTAGCTTTGTTTCATGATATGATCCATCATGAAATAGAGGTTGTAACATGGTGGGAGAACTAACTTGAAGGTTTTGCGTTTTATCCCAAATGTTGCAGTTAGCAAGAGTCGCCACCGACTTTTCTTTTATCCAAAAGGAAAGGTGAAAAAGCACAGGAAAGACCTTTGAGATTATTTCTTGAGTTCGGAGGGTAGATAATGAAAAGGGGAGGTATTAGCACCCTTTTCATCCATGGTTTTCCATGGGCTCTTAGTTACTTTCTAGATCACTTGCTTTTTGTTTGAAATTATGCTTTGTGTAGTTTTTTTGAAAGTATTTTATAAAGAGTTCATTGTTTAGGCAATCTTTGTAATGATTCTCGTTCGTAAGAATGTATATAAAGATGTAGATCTTTTTGAAAATATTTTCAAGTTTGTAAGATGTTTTGAAAGTATAAGTGTTTGTTTTGAAAATAGCAAGGATGTTTATTTTGAAATGGAGCAAGTAATTAGGAGCATTCTACCTACTCAAAAGTCTTTCTTGTTCATTTTCTTTTCCTTTGACATTGTTATCTTACCATTGATTTGGTAAGTAACCTTATCTTTGGATGTAAACGGGATGGGCGTGGGTCATCGTATAACCATGATTAGTAATATTGTAAGGTATCTTAGCATTCTCTTTTAGGGACTAAGATCATTTGAATGGCAACATAGATAGCGTCATCGAGGGACTATAATCTTATATTTGTTTGTTTTTGCTAAGATACCTCACATGCGTAATATGGCCACTTTGTAAAGGCAACCAAGTGGATTTACCCTAGGGGTGTTTGTGTGCAAGTGTGTTGTTTTTCATGCTTGATTTTGTCTTTGATTAGGGTTTTCTATTTGATTGGTTTTAGTCTTTTCATACAAACTCTAATTACTAGCAATTGTATATAAAGCGATAAATTGCGGAATTTAAAGTTACTACGCTATTACAATACTTGTGGGAGGGGGGAGTACAAATTATAAATGGGGATTGCAAGAAAATAAACCTAATTAATCTATTACAACCAAATTGAATTTGTACAAGAATTGAAATAAATAATGTACAGAATGAATAAATGTACAAGAATGGAAATGTGAAGAAAATGAATATTTTTGTTTGGATTTTTTAGGAAAAGGGAATTTGTTTTAACCTAATTAATTAAAAAAACAATTAATTAAAATAATAAAAGTAAACCTAATTTTACTAGGAAAAGATAATTAAATAAGACCCTAATTCATTAATTGATTAAAAAAGAAATTAAGTTTATAAGAAAAGTATTTTTGGTATTTTTGTCTTGAAAATAAATTATAGTATTATAAAATATTTTTGGTCTTTTTGGTATTAAAATAAAATATTAAAAATGGTGTACAAGGAAATAACTAAAACCCTATTTTTTAATTAAATTTACAAGAATAATTAGTAAAATAAATAAGTATGATTAAATAAAATAATTTTTGTGTGAGAAAAATAAATAAATTATGTTAAAATATAAATCTACTATTTTTATATTTTTTTATGATTTTTTAGTATTAGAAAAATAATTAAGAAAAATAAATAAAATAAAAATAAGAAAAGAAAAATAAAATGGGCCAGGGGCTGTATGAGTGAAACACGGGGGTTAGAAAGTAAAAACAAAAACAACAAGGCCCGAGGAGGCCCAGCGCATGCAAAAAAAGAAGTCAGAATACAAAAATAAATGTGAAAAATCCAAAAGGGTACCACTGGGGCTCGAACCCAGGTCCCTCAGGTTACAGACGCACGCTTCTACCACTGAGGTGACTATACATTTGTTTATATAAATCAAACAATAAATACATATGGTGAACATGTTCCTGAGGCCAACTTCGTCTTCAACCTCACGGCATCCAAAGACTTTGTATCCCATTCAAATCTCAACAAAAATGAAAACTATAAACATGAAACTTGTAGCAAATTTCTTCACGGTTTCAGAAATGTAAAGCATTAAAACTATGGATCAAAGACAAACATGAATTTCATTGGCCCTAATCTGAACCCTAAAAATCTCAGAAAATTCAATCTTAAAATTCTCTAAGTTCAGGAAAAATTAATGGAAACTATGGACATGGTTAGCTTTAGGGCAATGATATCTACATGTTTCATTCACAAATAAATCATTGATGATGCTTGTATGAAAAGTTCCAAAGTTAGAAAACTTACCTTGCAAGAGGGTATCGGGTTTGAAGTTTGAGCTACTTTCAAGGAGTTCCAATGATTTGGTTAGCTTCCTCAAGTTCTCAGGAAGCTAATGGGATGCTTAGCTTGAGCTGAAAGTACCTGAGGAATTCTGGAGAAGTCCAAGTGCAAAGCTCTGTTTCTGAAAATGGAGGATGGTGTTAATGGTGTTACAGTTCTGTAACAGGGTGTGGGATGAGTTCTAAATGATGTTTAGAAGCTTTAGGAACAAAGAGGCTTGAAAACGCACGAGGGAGTTATGAGTTTCAAGTTTTTGGTTAGTTTATGTGAAAATGGAGGTATGAGATGTGATTCTGAGATCTTGGTGTTTTTAGGGGTCAAGCATTCGTGTGTTTTGTGGCAAATGGTTTGTATATCTATAAGCAAAAGGATTGGAGTGGTTTGGACAATCAGAAGTACAAGTTTTCAGCTAATTGCTAGATTACTTGATTTTGAAGAAAAGTGGGAAACCAACTTTCAATGTGAGGTACAAGCATGGGCTGAGTGATTGTAAGTGTCTAACAAGTTTCTTATTGGTTATGGGACTTGTATGATCATAAGAAAACAAGTTCAAGGCTCAAGAACAAGTTTTGTGTAAAAAAGCACTTTATCAAAATGGCAATGTACACTTTCTTCCCAAAATGGATATAACGCATGGCCTTGCATTGAATGCTTGAAATGAGACCTCTAACAATTGTGAAAGCCATTAATTATGGAGTTTCTAACAAGTTTGAGGCCTACAAAGTAGAGGTTATGCAACATACTTTGAATTTTGAATTTGGTTCATCACAAAATGACTTGTAATTCAAGTGATAAAACCCTAACTTCATCTCTTCGATTCTCCCTACTCAAGAATGATCTCAATGAGTTCTTGGATATTTTGGAAAGCTTGTAATTTTCTATACAACCCATCTTTGAATTGATTTTGAAGATTCCCCTTGGAACCATATGAAAAAGTGCCATGAAGTTAGGTCAAAATCCTGACCAAATTAGGGAAAAATTTCACTAAGTGTTTTGTTTCATGACCATGTATTCTTAAAATTATAACTTGAGATCCAAGAACTTTTGGAAGGAGTTGTGTAAATAAAAGTTGTATATTTCATGGAGTTCTACAACTTTCATGTTGGAAGTTTCTTTTGAATCATCTTGCATCATGGTGAAAATGTTGCTCAAAGTTATGAAAAAATAAGAAATTTCCAACACTTAGAAAAAATTCTAAGTTTGGAAATTTTAACTTTTTAAAATGAAATTTTAAATTTTGGATTTCTTGATGAATAAGTTTCATATTTTGACATGTTTTTATGAATTGTGATCTTTGACATTTGAATTTGACCAAAAAGTCAAAGTTTGACTTTTCAGTATACAGTTTACTTTTGATCAGTTGAATGAAAATTCATCTGTCAATCCAATGGACTTGAGCAATGTTTTAAGCCATGTCATTAGGTCAAAATGATGTAATTGGACTCTTGAGATAATTCCCTAAACTAATTGATCATTTGCTAGGTCAAAAATCAGAAATTGCCCTTTCTCAATCAAAACCCTAATTTTGACCATTTTGACCTTTTGGAGATTTAATCAAATTTCTTGAGGAATTATGTTCCAAACTTGATCAAATTATACATATGAGTTTAAAATGTTGATGTGGATAAGAAATTATGAATTTTTACTGTAAATTGGCCATAGCTGACTTTTTCCCCAATACAGCTGATTTTTAGATCAACTGCTCAATTGACTGAGCAAAAATGTGATCCAAGGCTTGAAACTTGACATGAGTAATATTGGGGGTCCATAATAATCCATGAAATTCATATGAATCATTGAAAGTTCAATTATCCTTGTGCAATCTCAAACCCTAATTTTGGTCATCAGTGCTTAAGGAGGTGTCTTGAGCTGATCAAACCCTAGTGCAGTCTTGAGCCCAAGGAGATCTTGTTAGCAAATTCTTTATAAGTGAGAGGGAAAATTTTTGGGTACAACAGCTGCCCCTGTTCAATCTTCTTAAACCTGAAGAGTTAGATTGGCGAGTTTTGCCATTCGTGACTCGAAGGTGGAAGATGATTGGACACTAGAGTGCCCAGAAATTTGCACTCGGTGATGTGATGATTAATGGTATAGGGAATGGGCTTAAAGATGCCATTTGGAGGGATGATGGAAATTTGTTGGAGATTGTCTTGTAGATGCCATCTAGAAATGATTGTTGAACCGTATGTGTAAGTTGAAACTGAATGAGTATCAGAATGGCGTCTGTGTCTGGAGCGTATCTAAACTGTATCTGAGAGTTGAATGATTGTCAGAATGGCGTCCATGTCTGGAGCGTATATGAACTGTATCTGGAGATTGAATCTGAATGAGTATTAAAATGGCATATGTGTCTGGAGTGTATCTGAACTGTATCTGAAAGCTGAATCATGATGGCATCTGTGTTTGGAGCGTATCTGAACTGTATCTGAAAGAGTATCAGAATGGCATCTGTATCTGGAGCGTATCTGAATTGTATCTGAAAGAGATTATGAATGAGTATCAGAATGGCATCTATGTCTGGAGCGTATATGAATTGTATCTGAAAGAGACTCTGAATGAGTATCATAATAGCATCTGTGTCTGGAGCGTATCTGAATTGTATCTGAAAGATACTCTGAATGAGTATCAGAATGGCATTCGTGTTTGGAGCGTATCTGAAAAAGATTCTGAATGAGTATCAGAATGGCATCTATGTCTGGAGTGTATATGAACTGTATCCGAAAGAGACTCTGAATGAGTATCAGAATGGCATCCTTGTCTGGAGCGTATCTGAACTGTATCTGAGAAACCTCTGAACATTATTAACGGTAGTTGTTAATTAACCTTATCCTGAAAAAGGGTAAAATGTTAGTTAATATGCAATGTCATGTTGTATGAAATGCATAGTGTAATGTATTCGCGTTATCAATGTTTATGATATATGGATGCGATGTATGCGTATGTGAGCTAATCTGCTGCACTGCTGTTGGGATGGGGGAAATAAATCTCTGAATGTTGCTAAGGATATGGAGTGTAAGTCTTCATGTTGTGAAGTTGAAGAATTTCCACTTAGAGAAATAAACTCTATTGTGAGGGAAATGACGTGTACCGCCTGTAAAATCCTGTTGGGGAATCCTGAACAAATAGGCGACTTCTACCAGGGAGTGATAGCTGGAAGTTTGTTCCGCTGGGGATTAAACTGCAACCTGCGGGGGATTTTACGGAGATAACTTAGAGAGATTTCCCTATCTCTTAAAGCCATCAGTGATTGTCTTTTTATTTTGTTCATTTGTAAATAATAATTATGTTCAAATGCATATGTTCAAAAGTAAATCATTAGATGTTTTGTAAGAAAAACATATGAGTAAAGAAAAAAAACAAATAGTTTTGTACTTTCAAAGGGATATCTTTGTATTGACTTTGAGTAAGTATTTGTATAATGAGACAAACATTCTAGTAAGAGAATGTCGTCGTAAAAAATGAAAATTTGATACAAAGAAAAGATAGCTATGTTAAATTATCCCATAGGGTTCCCATTCTGCTATAGCCTTCGTGTCTCTGAGCATCTTGTCTGTTTATTGCCTTGTCTGAAGTTGATTGGATTGATCAGAACCGCAAAGGTTGTCCGCAAGGTGATCCAACGGGACATAATCATACGCTTTAATTCCCTAACTTTTGCCTAGACCGCCCTTTCGGGTTTTCAGTCCACCGGGATACCCTTTTTTTTCCCAAGCCGCCCTTTCGGGTTTTCAGCTTGCCGGGTGTACAGATTTTTTTGTTTTATCCCTAAATTTTGCCCGAACCTTTTTGGTTCACCGGGATGCCCTTGTTTTTCCTAGGTGTGTCGACCTAGCGGGTCTCTTATGTGTAGTATCTTTTGATTATGTCTGCGTTCATAGGGTGCAGCAAGTCGTCGCCATCCATGATGGTCAGAATCATTGCTCCACCAGAGAATATGTTTTTGATTACAAATGGTCCTTCGTATGTAGGAATCCATTTTCCCCTGGGATCACTTTGCAGCAGTATGATGCGCTTGATCACCAAATCTCCGACTTGATATACCTGGCGTCTGACCTTTTTGTTGAAAGCCTTGATCATTTGTTTTTGATACATTTGACCATGATAGATAGCAGTAAGCCTTTTATCATCAATTAAGTTTAGTTGATCAAGTGGAGTCTGGATCCAATCGTCTTCATTCAGCCTTGCATCTTTCATAATTCTCAAAGAGGGGATCTGGAACTCAATAGGCAAGACAGCCTCCATGCCGTATACAAGAGAGTAGGGTATTGCCCCGATTGATGTGTGTGCTATGGTACGATACTCGTGGAGAGCGAATGGTAGCATCTCATGCCAGTCTTTGTATGTGATTGTCATTTTCTGTATGATCTTTTTGATGTTTTTATTTGCGGCTTCGACAGCACCATTCATCTTTGGCTGGTAAGGGGAGGAATTGTGATGCTGGATTTTGAATTGCTCGCATAGGGCGGTGATCATAGTATTTTTTTAGATTCGTACCATTGTCTGTGATGATCCTCTCCGGGATACCGTAATGACATATGAGATTTTGCTTGATGAACCGGGCGACAACATTCTTGGTAACGGAAGCGAATGAGGCTGCCTCAACCCACTTTGTAAAATAGTCAATGGCCACTAAGATGAAGCGGTGTCCATTAGAGTTTGTTGGTTTGATTTCCCCAATCATATTGATGCCCCACATAGCAAAGGGCCAAGGAGCCGTCAAGACATTTAGAGGAACTGGGGGTACGTGCACCTTGTCAGCGTAGATATGACACTTGTGGCAGGTTCGAGAGTGTTGATAGCAATTTGCTTCCATGGTAGACCAATAATAGTCTGCCCGTAGGATCTTCTTTTCCATCGTATGACCAATGGAATGGGTGCCAAAAGTTCCTTCATGTAGATCAGCCATGATCTTTTCTGCCTCAACCTTGTCTATGCAACGGAGCAAAATAGGGTCATGGTTGCGTTTGTAGAGAATGCCATTACTAAGTAAAAACTTAGCAGAGAATCTCATTAAGAACTTCTTATTATTGACTGAAGCTCCTTCTGGATATTATTGAGCCTTGAGATACCTCTTGACTTCGTGAAACCAAGGTCGGTCCACTACTTCTTCAGTATTAATCTCGTGACAGTGAGCTGGTTCATCCATTCATTCGATGGTGATCTGGGGAGCCTCGTTATCCCATTTAAGTTTAAACATAGATGACATTGTGGCTAGTGCGTCTGCTAGCTAATTTTCTTCTCGTGGGAAATGCTCGAAGGTAATCTTCTCAAAATGTGGGAGCAATGTCAACACATGTTCTTTGTAAGGGATAAGGTTAGGGTGTTTAGTGTCCCATTCTCCTTTGATATGGATGATGACCAAAGCTGAATCTCTGAATACATTTAAGAATTTGATCCCCAAGTTTAAGGCAGCTTTGAGACCAAAGATGCACGCTTCATATTCCTCCATGTTATTTGTACAATTGAAGAAGAGTCTTGCCGTAAAGGGAGTATGACACCCTTCAGGAGATATGAGTACAACACAAATACCATTGCCGAGTGCATTGGACGCCCCATCAAAAACCAGATTCCATCGGGATCCTTGTTCAGGTACGTCATATGGTCTAAATTCTTCATCGTTGTTTACCATCATGATGTCTTCATCTGGGAATTCGAACTTCATGGACTAGTAGTCTTCCACATCTTGGTGAGCAAGGTGATCAGCTAGTACACTGCCCTTTATTGCTTTCTGGGTAGTATACTGTATGTCATATTCTGTCACGATCATCTGCCATCTCGCTATTCTCCCAGAGAGAGCAGGTTTCTCGAAGATGTATTTTATTGGATCCATTTTAGATATCAACAAGGTAGTATGGGTCAGCATATACTGTCTTAGCCGGTGAGAAGCCCATGCCAGAGCGCAACAAGTTTTCTCGAGCAGTGAATATCTTGTTTCACAGTCGGTAAACTTTTTGCTCAGGTAATAAATAGCATGCTCTTTTCGGCCAGACTCATCATGCTGCCCTAGCACACACCCTGTTGAATTTTCCAAAACAGTCAGATACATGATCAATGGTCTTCCCTCGACTGGTGGCATCAAAACAGGAGGCTCTTATAAGTACTCTTTGATCTTGTCAAAAGCAGTTTGGCACTCATCATTCCATTTGACTACTTGATATTTCTTCAGTAACTTGAGGATTGGTTCACAAGTAGCTGTCAGGTGAGAAATGAATCTGGCAATGTAGTTCAAATGTCCCAAGAATCCTCTGACTTCCTTCTCAGTACGAGGAGCAGGCATCTCTTATATCGCTTTCACCTTGGCAGGATCCACCTCGATACCTTTATTACTGAAGACAAAGCCTAGGAGTTTACCAGACCTCACTCCAAAGGTGAATTTATTTGGGTTCAACCTCAGCTTATATTTCTTTAGTCTCTCAAACAGTTTCTGTAAATGATCAAGATGCTCTTCTTCTGTTTGAGATCTAACTATCATGTCGTCTATATATACCTCTATTTCGTGATGTATCATATCATGAAATAGAGCTACCATGGCACGATGATAGGTTGCCCCAGCATTCTTTAGTCCGAATGGCATAACCTTGTAGCAGAATGTGCCCCACTGTGACAAAGGTTGTCTTCTCCATGTCCTCAGATGCCATTTTGATTTGGTTGTAGCCTGAGAAATCGTCCATGAAGGAAAACACTTTGTGTTTTTCCGTATTGTCAACTAGAATATCAATGTGGGGGAGTGGGAAATCATCCTTAGGGCTTTCGCTATTCAAATCTCTGTAGTCCATGCACATTCGTACCTTGCCGTCCTTTTTCAGCACGGGAACAACATTGGCAACCCATTACGGATAGGAAGTGACGGCCAAGAATCCGAATCTGAATTGTTTCATGACTTCTGCTTTGATCTTCTCTGACATGTCTGGTCACATGTGACAGACCTTTTGCTTTACCGGAGGACATTCCTCTCTTGTAGGTAGACGATGTACTACAATATTTGCATCAAGTCCTGGCATGTCTTCGTACGACCAGGAAAAGACCTTAACATAATCATGTAGCAACTAAATCACACACTCTTTGACACTGGGTTCCAGATTGGCACCCATCTTGACTTCTCTTTTGTCTTCTTCGGTACCTAGGTTGATTGTGTCCATTGGCTCTTCGTAGGGCCGAATGGTCCTATCTTCTTGCTGTAGTAACCTGGTGAGTTCCCTCGGTACTTCACAATCTTCCTTACCTTCGTCTTCGGCTTGGTAGATAAGATTTTCAGAGTCACAAAAAGCCATAGCAGAATCGTGACCCGTGGGATCCCGAATGGATGTAGACCTGCATTGTGAGTGTGAGTGTGTGTAAGACTTTGAAAGAAATGAAAATGTAAAAAAGAAAAACAATGAGCACAAATTTTGTATGCAAAAACGTCCATGATTCATTGATGTCATATGGAAATGAGATAATAACCCTTACAAATGGACCATTGTGCATCGGGTAAGACACAAGGTTTTAAGAGTCTGAATTATTTTAATATTACAGATCTGACAAAATATAAAGACAAATTACTGTGGGATAAAAGTGATCGGGACAAAATCTCTAGCTTCCCAGTTGTTGAGCCCTCCACTGACAGTTGGAAAAATCCAATCCTCCAGGTTGTAGCTGTCTTCATCATTCTCCATGGTGCTGACATGGTGGTTGCTGATCTTCAAAGGTGGTCCTCCGGCACGAGTGCGGCGTACATCCTTCTGGGCACCTGAAGTGAAACCCAGACCAAACTTATCAGATTTGTATGGGATATCTGGGAGTTGACCCCAAATAGTGCACCCACCTTCTTCTATCACTGCCTTGGCATCCTTCAAAGAAGACATCTTGAGCGGAGGCCTTATGATCTTGGGAACTTGAGACACTGCCTTGGTTACTGCCACAGTCTGTGGGACTTCTTCAAAATGCTAGAATGGAGTTTCAATAAATTCACCATCTAGCTCCACATATCTAAAGGAATTTAGATGGCTGACCATATACTCTTCTTCTCCATGAACGGTGATGATTTTCACTTGAATTGGATATTTTAGCATTTGATGCAACGTAGATGTAACAGCACCAGCATTGTGAATCCATGGTCGACCTAACAAGCAGGAATATGAAGGTCGAATATCCATTACATAAAAATTTGAATCAAAAGTTTGGGTTCCAACTTTTATGGGGATGTCCACTTCCCCATGCACCATCCTTTTTGAGCCGTCGAAGGCTCTCACTACTATGTTGCTTGGTTTCAATGTCAATCCCTCACATTCAAGCCTATCAAGAGCCTTTTTAGGCAACACATTCAGAGAGGAACCGGTGTCAACCAAGACATGAGCCAAAGTTATTCCCCTGCATTCGACTGAGATATGTAATGCCTCATTATGCTTCCTCCCTCTTGGTGTTAAATCAGCATCCGAAAATCCTAAACCATTATTTGTAGTCAAGTTCGCCACGCAGTCTTGGAATTGATTGGCAGATGTTTCTTGGGGTACATGAGCAGTTTTAAGGAATTTTACCAAGGCCTTTGCATGAGCCTCGGAACATAGTAATAAAGCCAGCATGGAAATTTTTGATGGAGTTTGCCCCAGTTGTTCAACTACATTGTAGTCGCTTCTTTTTATGATCTTTAGAATTTCCTCCATCTATTTCCGGGAGGTCTTATGGATAGCCACTGATTGTGCCTTCATCCGGACAGGCTCAATCAGAATACCTTTACCTCGAGTCTCGGTTGACTCGGCAGCAGGAATGTCAGTAGGAGTGATAACAGGGATTGTAACAGTTTTGTCAACAGGAGTATTAGCGGAGGTGATTGCAGGACTGGGAATAGCCTTTGGAGGAGCAACAACAACAGGAATGATAACGGGTCCAGAAATAGATTTTGGAGGAGCAATTTCTGGTGAGAAAACCCTTCCGCTTCGGGTTATCTTACTAGTCCCTGCAATGTTACTGATATCGGAGTCAATTTTCTCAGAACTTGAATCTTCAGCAGCTGGTCAATCTTGCTTGATACCGTGGTAGTAGATATCCCCTCCATAATTCCAAGGGACGGTTTTGTCTAACGAATACGGGATTGGTCCAGGCATTGTAATTATCAAAGGATCTACTCTAGGAACTGATGTAATTCTAACGGGTCTTTTGGTGGAGACCCTGAAAGAATTGGCGGAAATGGTCACGATGGAAACATCATTATAAGAAACAGTTGGAATAGAAGTATTCTCGAACAAAATTTCCTTGTTATCTATTAGGCATTGAACGCCTGCTTTCAACAACGGACAGCTGGTTGGTGAGGACAAACAAAAATGACAGCTTTTATCACAGCCTGGGAATACACCAACATTTAACAAGTTCTTTTTGATAGTCGGGAGTGGGGTCACAAGTTCATCAACTGAAGTAACAAACATATCTTCCTCAATAGCGTTGACATCACAGTCGTGCTTGGGCATAGGGGAAATAATGACATTGGGAACTACTGGCGCATTGAATTCAATATCTTTGGCTTCAAGGAGGTCTTGTACCTTGTTCTTCAGAGCCCAACAGTTGTTAGTGTCATGGCCAGGACTCTCAAAGTGGTATGCACAGCGGGCATTGGGATGATAGTGAGGAGAGGTTGTGTTAGGGTTCTTTGGAGCTTCTTTCAAAGTCACTAGATTGGAACTTAACAAATGCGGCAATACTTAAGATAGTGTCATATTGATTCGGGTTAATTGTCTGATGGGTCTTTCCATTCTTGGTTGGTTGCTTCTTTGCTTAGCAGACGCATGTTTAGGAATCATGACAGCCCCCACCATTGGACGGTGTTCAGCCCTATCTTGATTTCTCTGAGGATGTACAGCAACAAATTCTTTCTTTCCGATGAATGGTTTCCTTACAGCAGCAGAGGATGCATATTTTTGAATTTTTCCATTCTTTATCCCGGCTTCCACCCTTTCTCCGGTCAATATCAATTCAGTAAAACATGCCGATGAACTCCCAATTAAGTGATTAAATAAGGGACCGGACAAGGAGCCCAAAAACATGACTACTAACTCTCTTTCAGATAGAGGAGGCTGGACTCTTCCTGCTAAGTCCCTCCATTTTTGCGCATAGTCTTTAAAGCCTTCACTTGAAACCATGGCCATACTCTGGATTTAAGTACGAGTGGGCGCAAGATCATCATTGTATTGGTATTGTTTGTAAAAGGCAGCGGTCAGATCTTCCCAGTTATGAACATTGGCTCTTTCTAACTGATAAAACCAATCAAGTTGATTTCCAGAAAGACTGTATTGGAAGAAGTGTACCCATAAATCCTTGTCAGCGGTATGAGGCTGGATTTTCCTCACATGGGACCGATGATGCATTTTGGGACATGAAACTCCTTCATATTTGGCGAACACATGTGCTTTGAATTTTGGACGAATGACAATTGAAGATGTGAAAAACACAAGAAGGGGGGGTTGAATTGAAAACTTGGATCTAAAACAGCTTAATGACACAGTATTTTTATCCTGGTTCATTTGATCTCAAACTACTCCAGTCCACCCGTCAAGGTGATTTCGCCTCTCTCCAACGAGGTCTTAATCCACTAATCTCAAAAGATTACAACAGCTACTTTAAAAAATGTTAAAGTCTTCTTGAGTACAACCACAATCCGGTTAATCTCAAGGAACTTCTTTTACAATATAATTGAACAAAATGTGTTGTTGTTTTCTAACAAAATAGTTTATCACAACTGTGATAAATTACACAGATTAAGCTTAGAATAAGGATTGAATTTGCTTGAGCTTGAATATGTGAGGTTTGGAATTCTTCGCAAATTGTTGTGTGCGTACGTACGTACTTCTTTTTGCAAGCAGACTTATTTATATAGGCAAGGCAAAGACGTTGTCCATAAAGCAAGTTTAATGTTAATAACACACTTTCCTTTTGGAGAAGATCTTGTCTAAAGAAAGCCGTTTGCATTAATTCTAGCTTGAATGTTAGTAACGCTTCAGAGTCTTCTTTCCTTACTACTGATGACGCTTCAGAATATTGACGACTTGGTTGATATGTTCTAGTTCAGAGTCATAGTTTACTTGATTAAGCGCAGATTCTGGTCATTAATCTTCAGCATATAATCTGATAGCTTCAGCGTGTAGCACATATGGCTGATCTTCTGATGCTGATCCCATCAGAACTTCTGCATACATAAAACATATTTTTAAGGTGCATATTTGTTCTTTGTATATATTCTTTGTATTTATTTATTCTTTGTATTTGTTATCATCAAAACTCTAACCAAGGGTTGTAGAATCAAACTATGTTCTAACAATCTCCCCCTTTTTGATGATGACAAAAACCAGATTTTTCAATTTAAAAATAAAGAATAAAAAGTATAGAATTAAGAATAAAAACTCCCCCTGAGTTGATTACTTCCCTTAAATTCTTTGAGTCTTTGAGCATCAGAATTTAACTGCGTCTTTCATCAGAGTTTTGTACCTGTTCAAGCTTTTCAGAAGAAAGAAGTTAAGTAGTTCAGAATGTTTGAGACTTCTGTCTCAGTAATCCGTTATTGAAAATATCTTATTCTTTCTCCCCCTTTTTGTCAGTTATCAAAAAGACTATATAATCAGAGCTAAAAAGGATTTATATTAAAAATAAGAAGCAATGATAAGAAGTTCGGAACAGAAGCAATAAAAAACAAAATGTTACAGATAAACAGATTTTAAAACAAAAGAGAATCTAAGAGGGAGGAGGAAGGCGTGTGAACAAAGCTTCCAGCAAGCCCTTGATCTGGGTGTTGGTTTCCTCTTGTTTGCTCAAAATGCTCTTGATTTCTTTGTTTGTATCATCCTGTTTATCCAACCTTTCCTGGATAACAATATTTGCTCTCTTCAGTTCTTCCAGAGTTTTCCTTTCATAGGAGGGAGCTGGAGAATCTTCAGTAACTGGATGCTTCTCAGAGCATTTTGCAACTTGATCATTTTGAACCAATTCTTCTACTGAGATCATCTCATCTGGGGCAGCAGTTAGAGTGAGACCTTCTGATTCTGGTTGAACTTTGTCTGATGGACGATGTTTTGACCAGGGAGCATTATCCAGAGGGAGAATCTCTTCCTTGAGTAGTTGACCTCTTCAGAGAGATTGAATCCATTTTCTTGAAGACTTTCAAAATCCACAATCAGTTCTGAAAGAACTTCCAGGTTGCCAATGGGCGTGAGTAGAGTTCTGAACGGTTCTTCATATTGTTCCATAGATTCAGTTCTCTGAGTACTGGTATTTGGGACGCTTGAAGAAGCCATGTTCACATAAGAAATTTGAGAAAAAATGAAGGGGTTTTGAAAGTACGAACAGAAAACAATTAGAATGTATTGAGAGAGTAAAAGTGAAAGAGTGTAAAGAGTGAAACTTGCGTTTAAATAGATTTTTGAAAACATAAACTGCAAGAGAGAGAGAAATAATTAGTAATGATTATTAGCATTAATGACAGCTGATTTTAGGGGATTCAGAAAGATATTGGAACGGTTACCCATGACATGTGTCTCAATGCACCCAATCAGCGATTTTGACCTTTCAGAAAAGTGAACACGTGTTCAGCCTCAGAAGGTAGATGATGAATGGATGATAACTGTTTGCTTTCGTGAACAGGACACTTCTAACCTTGAAATGAAACGCTCAGATGTTCATGGATAGATTCTGATACAATCTGTACTTCTAAAATTCTGAAGGCAGGTTGATCAACAGTTCACAGAAAATAACCAAAATTCTGAAGGTTAAGATATGTAAATAAAAAAGTTTATTCTGGGCAAAGCTTCATGCTGAGATGTTTCAGAATGAAGTTAAACATATCTTCAAAAAGAGGTTTTGTAAAGACATCAGTCCATTGATGGTCTGTGTCAATGAATTTTAAATTAAGAATCCCTTTCTGAATATAGTCCCTAATAAAATGATGTTTTATTTCTATATGCTTAGCCCTAGAATGCAAAATAGGATTTTTACTGAGACAAATAGCAGAAGTATTGTCACAGAGGATAGGGATGTTACTCTCAAATATATTGAAGTCCTCAAGTTGACTTTTCATCCAGAGCATTTGCGTACTACATCCAGCTGCTGCTATGTATTCAGCTTCTGCTGTTGATAGAGCTATTGTGGATTGTCTTTTGCTGGACCATGAGATCATATTTTCTCCCAGAAACTGGCAGCTTCCAGAAGTGCTTTTACGTTCTACTCTGTCTCCAACAAAGTCAGCATCACAGTATCCTACTAATCTATAATCACTTGATTTTCTATAAAACAAATTCACATTAGCAGTACCTTTTAGATACTTGAAAATTTGCTTAACTGCTATTAAGTGAGATTCTCTAGGATCTGATTGGAATCTAGCACAAATGTAAACACTGAATAGAATGTCAGGCCTTGAAGCCGTCAGATAGAGAAGAGAACAAATCATACCTCTGTAGACCTTCTGTTCTACCTTTTTACTTACCTCTTCTTTTTCCAGAATGCACGTGGGATGCATTGGAATCCTTGAGGGCTTACATTCTGAGAGATCAAATTTCTTCAGAAGTTCTCTGACATATTTGCTCTGATGAATGTAAGTTCCTTCTGGAGTTTGATTTATTTGAATGCCCAGAAAGAATTTTAGTTCCCCCATTAGGCTCATCTCAAACTCTGCCTGCATACATTTAGCAAACTCTCTTCCCAGAGAGGGTTTAGTGGATCCAAATATGATGTCATCAACATAAATTTGACACACTAATATGTCATTCTTAATTGTCTTACAGAACAAGGTTGTGTCCACTTTCCCTCTGGTGAATTCCTTTTCTAACAGGAAGTTACTTAGTCTTTCATACCAAGCTCTGGGAGCTTGTTTCAGACCATAGAGTGACTTCTTTAGTTTGAAGACATATTCTAGATTTTTGGAACTTTCAAAACCAGGGGGTTGGTGCACATATACCTCTTCTTATATATAGCCATTTAAGAATGCACTTTTGACATCCATCTGATACAAAGTGATGCCTTTATTAACAGCAAATGATATTAAAAGTCTAATAGATTCTAACCTGGCGACTGGAGCAAAGGTTTATATATAGTCTATCTCCTCTTGTTGACTATAACCTTGTGCTACAAGTCGTGCTTTGTTTTTGATGACTTCACCTTGCTCGTTCAGTTTGTTTCTGAACACCCATTTTGTACCAATGACGTTGAATCCTTTTGGTTTGGAAACCAGATCCCATACATAATTTCTGGTGAATTGATTTAGCTCCTCTTGCATAGCCAGAATCCAGTCATTGTCCAGAAGTGCTTCATCAATTTTTGTTGGTTCAATCAGAGAAACTAATCCCATGAGAGATTCTTCAGAGTTTCTGAAGGTTGATCTTGTTCTGATTGGATCTTCCTTCCTTCCCAAAATTGTATCTTCTGGGTGATCAATGCTGCTTCTGGATGGTCTTTTCTGGATTTGATCAACAGAAGGTGATGGATTTCTTGTAGTGACTCTTTCTGATGTTGAGGGAGTGTCTCTATTGAGAGCCTCTGATGAGTTTTCTTCAGTACCTGTGAGTTCAACTTCCATACCTGCAAGGAATTCATTTTGCTTTGACTTTTGAGAGTCAAGCTTATCATCAAACCTAACACTGATTGACTCTTCAACAATCTGTGTTTCTGTATTGTATACTATGTACCCTCTTGAGCGTTCAGAGTATCCTAACATAATGCACTTTTGTTCTTTAGAGTCAAACTTGTTCAAATAATTTTTTGTATTCAAAATAAAACATGTGCATCCAAATGGGTGAAAATAACAAATGTTGGGCTTTCTGTTCTTCCACAATTCATATGGAGTCTTTTCCATAATAGGTCTTATGGAGATTCTATTCTGAATGTAACACCCTGTGTTTATTGCCTCTTCCCAGAAGATCTTAGCAACGTTAGTCTCGTTGATCATGGTTCTGGCTATTTCTTGCAATGTTCTGTTCTTTCGTTCTACAACTCCATTTTGTTGGGGAGTTCTAGGACAAGAGAAATCATGCAGAGTGCCTTTTTCATTAAAGAATAATTCAAAATCTTTATTTTCAAATTCTCCACCATGATCACTTCTGACTTTGACGATTCTAAGATCCTTTTCATTCTGAACTTGGTTGCAGAAGGTAACAAACACAGAGTGTGATTCGTCCTTGTGTCTTAAGAACTTTACCCATGTCCATCTGCTATAGTCATCTACGATTACTAACCCATACTTCTTGCCACTGAATGAAGTAGTCTTTACTGGTCCAAATAAGTCAATGTGCAGAAGTTCTAATGGCTTAGAGGTGGAAACAACATTTTTGGATTTGAAAGCAGGTTTTGTAAACTTGCCTTTCTGACATGCTTCACACAGAGCATCTGAATTGAACTTCAATTTAGGAAGTCCTCTGACCAGATTGAGTTTGTTAATCTGAGATATTCTTCTCATACTAACATGTCCCAATCTTCTGTGCCAGATCCATTCCTCGTTGTTAACAGACAGTAGACATTTTACATTCTGACTTTTCAGTTCAGAAAGTTTGATTTTATAAATGTTGTTTTTCCTCTTTCCATTAAATAGGATAGTCACATCTTTCTGACTAACAGCTTTGCATGAATTTTGATTGAAGATTATATCATAACCGTTATCACTTAATTGACTTATGGATAACAGGTTATGCATTAATCCATCAACTAATAAAACATTACTTATAGAGGGAAGATTTCCATTACCTACTGTTCCAGAGCCAATGATATTTCCTCTCTGATTGTCTCCAAAGCCCACGTGGCCTCCAGGCTTAAGTTCCAAGCTTTGGAACATATGCCTTCTTCCCGTCATGTGTCGTGAGCAGCTAGAGTCCAGGTACCATGATTAGTGTCTTTGCTTTGCTTCTAAACACATCTGCCACATGTATGATTTTATCCTTAGGTACCCACATTTTCTTCGGTCCTGATTTGTTAGTTTTACCAAAATTCTGATTGAATTTTGGTTTGACAGAATAATCACTACTCGTGTATTTTATGTCATGTGTGTGCCCATATATAAAGTGTGAATCAAGTGGAGTGTGTTTTATAACTAAGTCCATGGAATTTTTTGGTGTAGGTACCTTACCTTGATATCCTATCCCTTTTCTGCCATTTCTGCTAACTCCATAGATCATTGAAGCCATCTTGCTTCTGTCTATGTTTTTAGCTAGAAACATATGAAAGATGTGATCATACTCTTTGATGATCTCATCAGCATTGTTGGGAGTTTCAGGGATTGTTTCCTTCTGAGAGTTTTGCAACTGGTTTTCTAATTTTGAAATTTTTTCTTTTAACTTAGAATTCTCCAATCTGAGACTCTCAGTTTTATCAGAGTCAGAAGCAAGATTCCTTTTCAGGTTTCTGAATTTAACTCTGATTTGCTGATATCTTTCCAGAATTTCATTGAGCCTTTCAGCAAGTTCAGCCTTAGTAAAGTTTATAGTAAAGTCAGGGAATACCTCTTCAGTGTTTGATTCTGAGTCTGAACCAGAAGCTTCACTGTCTTCTGATACGTTTTCCATGAGAGCTATGTTTGCTATTTCATCATCTGATTCTGAGTCAACTTCAGATGTGTCAGAATCATCCCATGTAGCCATGAGGCTTTTCTTATTTTCCTTGATAAACTTCTTTTTGGGCTTCTCCTTCTGAAGCTTTGGGCAGTCACTTTTGTAGTGCCCTTGCTCGTTACATTCATAGCAGATGATGTCTTTGTTGTTTGGCTTTATGTATCCTGAAGAGCCTTCAAATCTTCTGTGTCCAGAGGAGGATTCTGACCTTCTGTATCTGGATGAGGATTCATTCTAATTTTCTGATCTTCTGGGATTCCTGAACTTTCTTTTCCTCTGCTTCCACAGTTGGTTCACCCTTCTGGAGAGGAGAGATAGTTCATCTTCTTCTGATGAGGATCCATCAGAGGTTTCTTCTATAGCCTGCAAAACTTTGGAGTCAGATTTTATGTTATATTTTAAAGCTAATGGCTTACCTTGCTTTTGAGGTTCGTCTTCTTCTAGCTCTATCTCGTGACTTCTGAGGGAGCTGACAAGTTCCTCCAGAGAGATTTTGTTGAGATCTTTGGCTAGATTAAGAGCTGTGACCATTGGCCTCCATTGTTTTGGCAAGCTTCTGATGATCTTCTTAACGTGATCAGCAGTAGAATACCCTTTGTCAAGAACTTTCAGACCAGCAACAAGAATTTGAAATCTTGAAAACATAGTTTCTATTGATTCACTATCTTCCGTCTTGAATGCCTCATACTTCTGAATGAGCGCAAGGGCTCTGGTTTCTTTGACTTGAATGTTGCCTTCATGCGTCATTCTCAGAGAATCAAACATGTTCTTGGCAGTTTCTCTGTTTGATATTTTCTCATATTCTGAATATGAGATGGCGCTGAGGAGAATTGTTCTGGCCTTGTGGTGGTTTCTGAATTCACGCTTTTGCTGATCAGACATCATTTTCTTGTCTATCTTCTGACCACATCCATCCATTGGATGCGTGTATCCATTAGTCACCATGTCCCACAGATCAGCATCATGGGCCAGAAAGAAACTCTCAATTCTGTCTTTCCAGTAGTCAAAGTTCTCTCCATCAAAGACTGGAGGTTTGCCACTGAATTTGTCCATGTCTTCATTGTTGTCATTGCTGATGTTCTGGCTTGGTCCCTCCATAGTGTTTTTCTGACGCTGGATCTTGTACTGACACGGTTAAGTGTTTAAGCTCAGAACCAGGCGCTCTGATGCCAATTGAAGATGTGAAAAACACAAGAAGGGGGGGTTGAATTGAAAACTTGGATCTAAAACAGCTTAATGACACATTATTTTTATCCTGGTTCGTTTGATCTCAAACTACTCCAGTCCACCCGTCAAGGTGATTTCGCCTCTCTCCAACGAGGTCTTAATCCACTAATCTCAAAAGATTACAACAGCTACTTTAACAACTGTTAAAGTCTTCTTGAGTACAACCACAATCCGGTTAATCTCAAGGAACTTCTTTTACAATATAATTGAATAAAATATGTTGTTGTTTTCTAACAAAATAGTTTATCACAATTGTGATAAATTACACAGATTAAGCTTAGAATAAGGATTGAATTTGCTTGAGCTTGAATATGTGAGGTTTGGAATTCTTAGCAAATTGTTGTGTGCGTACGTACGTACTTATTTTTGCAAGCAGACTTGTTTATATAGGCAAGGCAAAGACGTTGTCCATAAAGCAAGTTTAATGTTAATAACACACTTTCCTTTTGGAGAAGATCTTGTCTAAAGAAAGCTGTTTGCATTAATTCTATATTGAATGTTAGTAACGCTTCATAGTCTTCTTTCCTTACTGCTGATGACACTTCAGAATATTGATGAATTGGTTGATATGTTCTAGTTCAGAGTCAGAGTTTACTTGATTAAGTGCAGATTCTGGTCATCAATCTTCAGCGTATAATCTGATAGCTTCAGCGTGTAGCACATATGGCTGATCTTCTGATGCTGATCCCATCAGAACTTCTGCATACATAAAACATATTTTTAAGGTGCATATTTGTTCTTTGTATATATTCTTTGTATTTATTTATTCTTTGTATTTGTTATCATCAAAACCCTAACTAAGGGTTGTAGAATCAAACTATGTTCTAACAATAATCCCCGATACTAATCCCAACTCCTCAAAGTCCAATCCAGGAACTTTTTGAATTTCCATTTCACTCAACCGTTCTTCTAGATGCCTATACTTGTCGTTGGCTGGAGGGTTTTGTTCTTCAGAATAATCTTCTTCTTCCTCTTCCTCTTATGAATCAGGCTGGACAACTGCTTCCTTGCCTTTCCCATCTTGATTGTCTTTCTCGCCAAATGATGTTGCAAAGTATAAGGTCCTTCTTGCTTGGCCTTGAAATCTTCTTCCCATGTTTAGAACTCCGGTTATTTTCTTTGTCTTCTTCTTTTTCTCTTCAACCAGCAAGGTATTCAACTCTTCTTGTCCTTTGGCTAGAGTTAAGAACATCTGTTGAAATTGAGAATTTTGAGCTTGGAGGTCCTTCACCATTTGCTCGAGATCCATCTTACTAAAATACACAGTAGAAAGATGAGGAGGCTTGTTGCAAGAAACCTGCTTATGTTATGATGAATGGTAAATGCATATGCAATGATTTCAAGGATTTTAAAGATTCAAATTTGTTTTAGACAAAAAGGAAACACACGTTATATTAATAAATTAAAGCTTGAGTACATCAGTGCCTCTTTGGGCAAAACAATACAAAAACTCTAAGATAAAAAGGTAGTACGCATCCTCTTTGGTGCGATGTAGGCATTCAATTTCCTCTCCTCATGAATTTGCTTAGTGAGTTCGAAAACCTTCTTCTCGCTTGCATAGAATTGGGCTTCGAAAGAATCTCGCTCCCCCTTGAGTTGTATCCAATCTCTTTGTAATTCTTCAAGAGAGATGGGCATGTCAGGATGTAGGATAGTGTATGGAACATCTCCTTCCATAACAGGCTCAATGATTACCGGGAGAATGGAGGGATAAGACATCATAAGACTCTGAGCACGAGCTCGTACCCATTTGAGGTAAGGCTCAAGAAGGATGGAATTCTTATGCCCCAATTTCTTGCTATCTACCTTGTTCAACATCTTCCAAGCTCAGATAAATCTCTGGCGAAGACCTTGATCGTCGTTCTCGTAGTCAAATACCAAACCTTCGATGAGCATCTCATAAGGGCCATCCCTTCGGGCGTAACCAAACTATCTTAAGGCTAAGCAGGGGTTTTAGGTGATACCTCCCCTAATGCTAAGTAAGGTGACATTAGGGAATTCTCCACAACGGTCGACAATAGTAACATTCTCTATAGATCGGGAACACCAATGGATGTCTGAATGTTTGAGTGTCATCAACCTTTGTGACCACCTTGAACCTTGCTCGTTCTTCAATACAGATTGATGAAGATGCAAAATAAACCATCTTGATAAGAGAGAAGTGCAACACATAAGGATACCTCTTTTCCTCATAGTGCGAGTGTGAAAAGAATGTAAGATGTCCCCTAGCAAAGTAGGCACCGGGTTGTGGGATATGAAGATTTTGACGGTGCTCACATCTGTGAGTTGGTCAGGATTTGGAAACAAAACCGTCCCATAGATGAGGAGAGCCATAATTTCCTCAAAGGCTTGCAAATCCAAGGAGTTCCAATAGTTTTGGGCTTTCTCAAACAAGAACTTTTCTAGGAAACCTTTGACACCACTCCTTGTTTCCAAATGAGTTGTGACATCAGATGGTTGCAAGTGTAGAGCTTGAGCAATATCTTCTGGCTTTGGATCTCTTTCCATACCGTTGAAAGGTAGTTGATTGAGAATGGGAATCCTCAAGAGTTAGGAGAATTCTTCCAAAGTAGGAACAAGTTGATAATCGGGAAATGTGAAGCAATGGTGTAAAAGATCAAAGAACTTAAAGAGCACCTTCATCATGTGGTCATCAGTGTTAGAGGTGACCAAGTTGAGTAGGCGACCATGTCTCTCGGTAAATGGAAATTTTTTTTTGAATCCTTTAAGCTAGCTCCTTAAGTTGTGGAGGGATCCTTACAAGATTGACTTGAATAGTTTTCCTGTGAATAGAATCCATGTCCTACAAAATAGAACAAAGATAAATCCCAAGATCCTTGAAATGGTTAGTGAATGAGTATGATGTTATGATGTTCATGATGTTATGTACAAGTATGTATATACAAACAAAGCAAACAAGTCCTTAGGTTTAGGCTTGCATAGAGTCTCATAGGTAAGTACCCTCTTGAAGTTTAGTTGGCTCAAACCTGTCCTAGCAATAGTAATCGGGTTCTAAGGAGCTCAATATCACTGGTTTGTTTCCTTGGTCATTATTTCAGCATAAGCCTCTTAAATGGCGACCGAAATATCCCAAAAAACCAAACCTCAATGAGTGTAGTATCGAGTATCTCTAAACTTGAAAGTGTAGTATCGCACAGTTTCCACAACGTATTGCTACTTACCTATAAGGTATCCCAAATCCGGGTAGAGGATTCAAACCCAAATAAAGAACCGTAATGTAAAGCATACAAATCAAACAAAGAAAGCAAGTAAATGTGATATAACCCTAAGGTAACCCCACTTTTAGAAATCTCCACAGCAGAGTCGCCAGTTCTGTAACACGGTGGGAGAACTGACTTAAAGATTTTGTGTTTTATCACAAATGTTACGGTTAGCAAGAGTCGCCACCGACTTTTCTTTTATCCAAAAGGAAAGGTGAAAAAGCACAGGAAAGACCTTTGAGATTATTTCTTGAGTTAGAGGGGTAGATTATGAAAAGGGAAGTTATTAGCACCCTTTTCATCCATGGTTTTCCATGGGCTCTTAGTTACTTGCTAGATCACTTGCTTTTTGTTGGAAATTATGCTTTGTATGGTTTTTTTGAAAGTAGTTTGTAAAGAGGCCATTGTTTAGGCAATATTTGTAATGATTCTCGTTCGTAAGAAAGTATACAAAGATGTTGATCTTTTTGAAAATGTTTTCAAGTTTGTAAGATGTTTTGAAAGTGTAAGTGTTTGTTTTGAAAATAGCAAGGATGTTTGTTTTGAAATGGAGTAAGTAATTAGGAGCATTCTACCTACTCAAAAGTCTTTCTTGTTCATTTTCTTTTCCTTTGACATTGTTATCTTACCATTGATTTAGTAAGTAACCCTATCTTTGGATGTAAACGGGACGGGCGTGGGTCATCGTATAACCATGATTAGCAATGTCGCAAGGTATCTTAGCATTCTCTTTTAGTGACTAAGATCATTTGGAAGGCAACATAGATAGCGTCATCGAAGGACTATGATCTTATATTTGTTTGTTTTTGCTAAGATACCTCACATGCGTAATATGGCCACTTTGTAAAGGCAACCAAGTGGATTTACCCTAGGGGTGTTTGTGTGCAAGTGTGTTGTTTTTCATGCTTGATTTTGTCTTTGATTAGGGTTTTCTATTTGATTGGTTTTAGTCTTTCCATACAAACTCTAATTACTAGCAATTGTATATAAAGCGATAAATTATGGAATTTAAAGTTACTACGCTATTACAATACTTGTGGGAGGGGGGAGTACAAATTATAAATGGGGATTGCAAGAAAATAAACCTAATTAATCTATTACAACCAAATTGAATTTGTACAAGAATTGAAATAAATAATGTACATAATGAATAAATGTACAAGAATGCAAATGAGAAGAAAAAGGATATTTTTGTTTGGATTTTTTAGGAAAAGGGAATTTGTTTTAACCTAATTAATTAAAAGAAAATAATTAATTAAAATAATAAAAGTAAACCTAATTTTACTAGGAAAAGATAATTAAATAAAACCCTAATTCATTAATTGATTAAAAAAGAAATTAAGTTTATAAGAAAAGTATTTTTGGTATTTTTTTCTTGAAAATAAATTATAGTATTATAAAATATTTTTGGTCTTTTTGGTATTAAAATAAAATATTAAAAATGGTGTACAAGGAAATAACTAAAACCCTATTTTTTTTAATTAGATTTACAAGAATAATTAGTAAAATAAATAAGTATGATTAAATAAAATAATTTTTGTGTGAGAAAAAATAAATAAACTATGTTAAAATATAAATCTACTATTTTTATATTTTTTATGATTTTTTAGTATTAGAAAAATAATTAAGAAAAATAAATAAAATAAAAATAAGAAAAGAAAAATAAAATGGGTCAGGGGCTGTATGAGTGAAACAGGGGGGTTAGAAAGTAAAAACAAAAACAACAAGGCCCAAGGAGGTCCAACGCATGCAAAAAAAGAAGTCAGAATACAATAAAAATGTGAAAAATCCAAAAGGGTACCACTGGGGCTCGAACCCAGGTCCCTCAGGTTACAGTGCGCGCTTCTACCACGGGGGTGGCTATACATCCGTTTATATAAATCAAATAATAAATACATATGGTAAACATGTTCTTGAGGCCAATTTCTTCTTCAACCTCACGCCCAGCCAGAAGCTCTGTATCTCATTCAAATCTCAACAAAAATGAAAACTGTAAACATGAAACTTGTAGCAAATTTCTTCACGATTTCAGAAATGTAAAGCATTAAAACTATGGATCAAAGACAAATATGGATTTCATTGGCCCTAATCTGAACCCTAAAAATCTCATAAAATTCAATCTTAAAGTTCTCTAAGCTCGGACAAAATTAATAGAAACTATGGACATGGTTAGCTTTAGGGCAATGATATCTACATGTTTCATTCACAAATAAATCATTGATGATGGATGTATGAAAATTTCTAAAGTTAGAAAACTTACCTTGCAAGAGGGTATCGGGTTTGAAGTTTGAGCAGCTTTCAAGGAGTTCCAATGATTGGGTTAGCTTCTTCAAGTTCTCAGGAAGCTAATGGGATGCTTAGCTTGAGCTGAAAGTAACTCAGGAGTTCTGGAGAAGTCCAAGTGCAAAGCTCTGTTTTTGAAAATGGAGGATGGTGTTAATGGTGTTACAGTTCTGTAACAGGGTGTGGGATGAGTTCTAAATGATGTTTAGAAGCTTTAGGAACAAAGAGGCTTGAAAACGCACGAGGGAATTATGAGTTTCAAGTTTTTGGTTAGTTTATCTGAAAATGGAGGTATGAGATGTGATTCTAATCTCTTGGTGTTTTTAGGGGTCAAGCATTTGTGTTTTTTGTGGCAAATGGTTTGTATATCTATAAGCAAAAGGATTGGAGTGGTTTGGACAATCAGAAGTACAAGTTTTCAGCTAATTGCTAGGTTACTTGATTTTGAAGAAAAGTGGGAAACCAAGTTTCAATGTGAGGTACAAGCATGGGTTGAGTGATTGTAAGTGTCTAACAAGTTTCTTATGGGTTATGGGACTTGTATGATCAGAAGAGAATAAGTGCAAGGCTCAAGAACAAGTTTTGTGTAAAAAAGCACTTTATCAAAATGACAATGTACACTTTCTTCCCAAAATGGATATAAACCATGGCCTTGCATTGAATGCTTTAAATGAGACCTCTAACATCTATGCAAGCCATTAATTATGGAGTTCCTAACAAGTTTGAGGCCTGCAAAGTAGAGGTTATGTAGCATACTTTGAATTTTGAATTTGGTTCATCATAAAATGACTTGTAATTCAAGTGATAAAACTCTAACTTCATCTCTTTGATTCTCCCTACTGAAGAATGATATCAAGGAGTTCTGGGACATTTTGGAAAGCTTGTAATATGATATACAATCCATCTTTGAATTGCTTTTGAATATTCCCCTTGGAACCATATGAAAAAGTTCCATGAAGTTAGGTCAAAATCTTGACCAAATTAGGGCAAAATTTCACTAAGTGTTTTGTTTCATGACCATGTATTCATAAAATTATAACTTGAGATACAAACACTTTTGGAAGGAGTTGTATAAAGAAAAGTTGTATATTTCATGTAGATCTACAACTTTCATGTTGGAAGTTTCTCTTGAATCATCTTGCATCATGGTGAAAATTTTGCTCAAAGTTATGAAAAAATAAGAAATTTCCAACACTTAGAAAAATTTCTAAGTTTGGAAATTTTAACTTTCTAAAACGAAATTTTAAATTTTGGATTTCTTGATGAATAAGTTTCATATTTTGACATGTTTTAATGAATTGTGATCTTTGACATTTGAATTTGACCAAAAAGTCAAAGTTTGACTTTTTAGTATACAGTTGACTTTTGATCAGTTGACTAAAAATTCATCTGTCAATCCAATAGACTTGAGCAATGTTTTGAGCCATGTCATTAGGTCAAAATGATTTAATTGGACTCTTGAGATAATTCCTTAAACCAATTGATCATTTGCTAGGTCAAAAATCAGAAATTGCCCTTTCTTAGTCAAAACCTTAAGTTTGACCATTTTGTCCTTTTGGAGATTTGATCAAATTTCTTGAGGAATTATGGTCCAAACTTGATCAAATGATACATATGAGTTTAAAATGTTGATGTGGATCAAAAATTATGAAGTTTGACTATAAATTGGTCATAGTTGACTTTTTCCCCAATACAGCTAATTTTTAGGTCAAGTGCTCAATTGACTGAGCAAAAATGTGATCCAAGGCTTGAAACTTGACATGAGTAATCTTGAGGGTCCATAATGATCCATGAAAGTCATATGAAGCATTGAAATTTCAATTATCCTTGTGCAATATCAAACCTTAATTTTGGTCATCAGTGCTTAAGGAGGTGTCTTGAGTTGATCAAACCCTAGTGCGGTCTTGAGCCCAAGGAGATCTTGTAAGCAAATTCTTGATAAGTGAGAGGGAAATTTTTGGGGTACAAAAGAGGTATATGTGTATGATATGATTTCAAGGTCACAAACTAAATAGGAACATCTCAATCACATATACAAGCTATTCGAGAGGCTGAAAATGTACAAGTTGAGGCTGAACCCTAATAAGTGCACATTCAGAGAACGATCTGGAAAGCTTCTAGGTTTTGTTGTCAGTGGTAAAGGCATCAAAGTCAATCCTGCTGAGGTGAAGGCCATCCAAGAAATGCCAGTCCCCCACTCTGAAAAGGAATTTAGAGAATTCTTGGGTCGTCTTAACTACATCGCCCGCTTCATATCTCACTTAACTGCTACTTGTGAGCCAATCTTCAAACTCTTGAAGAAAGATCAAGTAGTCAGATGTAATGATAAATGTTAAGCTACCTTCGAAAAAATCAAGGAATATCTACAAGAACCTCTTATTCCCATGCCTCCAGTTGAAGGAAGACCCTTGATCATGTACTTGACAATGCTAGAGAATTCTATGGAGTGTGTGTTGGGCCAACATGACGAGTCTGGCCGAAAAGGGCATGCTATATACTACCTGAGAAAAGAGTTTACCGACTGTGAAACCAGATATTCACTACTCGAGAAAACTTGATGCGCTCTTGCATGGGCTGCTTGCCGACTAAGGTAGTATATGTTGACTCATACCACTCTACTGATTTCTAAGATGGACCCTATCAAGTACATCTTCCAGAAACCAGCTCTCTCCGGACGGATAGCTAGATGGTAAATGATCTTGACTAAGTATGATATTCAATACACAATGCAAAAGGCCATCAAAGGAAGTGTGTTAGAAGATCATTTGGCTCATCAAGCTGTGGATGATTACCAGTCTATGAACTTTGACTTCCCGGATGAGAACGGCATGCTAGTGACCGAATGCACGAAACCTGGACCGTATGACGGACCTGAACAAGGATCCCGATGGACTATGTTCTTTGATGGGGCTTCCAACGCTTTGGGCAACAAATTCGGTGTTGTGATCATATCCCCTGAAGGTTTCCATACTACTTTCACTTCCATATTGTGCTTCGGTTGTACGAACAACATGGCTGAGTACGAAGCATGCATTTTTGGTCTGAAAGTTGCCATTGATTTGAGGATCAAGCATTTGAATATGTTCAGGGATTCCGCTCTAGTGATTAGCCATGTAAAATGATATTGGGACACTAAACACACTAATCTCATTCCTTACAAAGAGCTTGTGCTATCTCTGATTCCTTAGTTCGAAGAGATCACCTTCGAGCACTTCCCTAGAGAAGAAAATCAATTAGCCGATGCTTTGGCCATGATGTCTTCTATGTTCAAGGTCAAATGGGACAACGAAGCTCCTATGATTACAATTGATAGATTCTAAGAACATGTGCACTGCTATGAGCTCGACACTGACACGGAAAAGCCATGGTACCATGAGGTGAAGAGATACTTTGAAGCACAAGAGTATCCCGAAGGAGCTTCCATCAATGACAGAAAGTTCTTACGAAGATTCTCAGCCAAATTCTTCCTAAGTAATGGAATCCTGTACAAATGCAACCATGATTCTACTTTGCTCCGATGTATGGACAAGAAGGAGGCAGAGGAAATTATGGAAGACATGCATGATGGCCTCTTTGGGAATCACTCTAGCGGACATACTATGGCCAAGAAAATCCTGAGAGCCGATTACTATTGGTCAACGATGGAGATTGATTTCCATCACCACTCAAGAACTTGCCACAAATGCCAAGTATATGCTGAAAAGGTCCATGTTCCTCCTATTCCCCTGAACATCATGACCGCTCCGTGGCCATTTGCAATGTGGGGCATTGACATGATTGGAGAGATCAAACCTACTACTTCCAATGGACACTGCTTCATTCTAGTCGCTATCGATTATTTCACCAAATGGGTCGAAGCCGCCTCGTTTGCCTCAGTCACCAAGAATGTGGTAGACATATTCATCAAACATAACCTTATCTTCCGATATGGTGTCCCTGAAAGGATCATCACCGACAATGGGACTAACCTCAACAATGTTATGATTATGGAACTTTACACTCAGTTCAAAATCAAGCATCACAATTCATCCCCTTATAGACCTAAGATGAATGGCGTAGTAGAAGCGGCCAACAAAAACATGAAGAAGATTGTGAAGAAGATGGTAGTGACCTACAAAGACTTGCATGAGATGCTACCATTTGCTCTTCATGTCAACCGTGCTTCAACTCGAACATCAACTGGGGAAACTACCTTTTCTTTGGTCTACGGCATGGAAGATATCCTACCAGTGGAAGTTCATATTCCCTCACTAAGGATTATGAATGAAGCAGACCTAGGAGAAGACGAATGGATTCAAACAAGATTGGATTAGTTGAACTTGATTGATGAAAAGCGACTGGATGATGTTTGTCACAGTCAGATGTACCAAAAATGTATGATCAAGGCTTTCAAAAAAAAGATCGGGCCTCGAGTATATCAAGTTGGTGAATTAGTGATAAAGCGCATCATTCTTCCACAAGGCGACCCCAGGGGAAAATGGACTCCCACTTACGAAGGGCCATTTGTTGTCAAGAAAGTTTTCTCTGGTGGTGCCATGATGCTGACCGCCATGGACAGCGAAGACTTCCCACATCCTGTGAATGCAGACATAGTTAAAAAATACTATGCATAAGAGACCCGCTAGGTCGACACACCTAGACAAGATAAGGGCATCCCGGCAAACCAAAAGGTTTGGGAAAAAATTAGGGATACATGCAAAAGATTGTACATCCGGAAAGTTGAAAACCCAAAAGGGCGACTTGGGCAAAAATAGGTATCCTGGTGGGCTGAAAACCCGAAAGGGCGGTCCAGGAAAAAGTTAGGGATTAAAAGCATATAACTATGTCCCGTGGAATTACCACAGTCGACTTTATTACCAAGGTCCGAGTTCAAACGGTCCAAGATCAGTCCAATCAACTTCTGTCAACAGCAAGGGACATTCGAAGACATTAGGGCAATAGTAGAGTTGGAACGCAATGAGATCACTTCCACATGGCTACTATCTTTGTTCTCAATTTTGTTTTACTTTCGAAGATTTCCTCCTACTAGGATCTCCGCCTCTTTTGTACAAAAAATGCCTATTCATGGGCAAAACTATCAATACAAATATACTTTGAAGTGAAAACTTTTTTGTTTTGAATGTAAAGATGTCCAATGACTAAAATTGAATGAACATATGCATATGAACATAATTAAAACTATTTAGCACATGTGTCCTGCCAAGCAGCAACAAGCATCTGTTTAATGCAATTGAGATATCCCCACCGAGTTATCTCATTAGCATTATCCCCGTAGAGCCGGTTACAATAAACCTTTCCCCGACAGAGTTGCGCCACAAAATCCCTTTCGCATATGGTGGTCCCCAACCAGAGTCTCAATATCTTGACAACCCTCTCCCTAGCTGAATTGGTCCTAAAAGAAGAAAGACATGTGGATCTCTTCCTAAAAAGAACTCACCTTATCAGCAATTCATCAAGTATTCCTCAACAGGGTTTATTTCCCCAGCTAAGTTTGTCTTCCCCGGCCGAGTCTATCCTCTCCAGCTTGAGTTTGCCTCTCAGACTATTACAAATTAGAGGACCACAACCCCTGATCCCCAATGATGTCGCCAATAAAGTCATTGCTATCTCGGGAAGTTACTGTGAAGCCTAGACCCGACCAGATAACAGTTTACCTTCAGTAAGTTGTTGTGGAGCCTGGACCCGACCAGATAACAATCAACTTCATTCTTTCAAACAAGTTACTATGAAGCCTGGACCCGACCAGATAATAGTTAACTTCTCAAGACACTATGAAGCCTGGACCCAACCAGATAATAGTGTAACTTCTTCAAGTACTATGAAGCCTAGACCCGACCAGATAATAGTATAACTTTCAAATACTATGAAGCCTGGACCCGACCAGATAATATTTAACTTCTCAAAGACACTATGAAGCCTGGACCCGACCAGAAAATAGTTTAACTCTTCGAGATATTGAAAAACCTGGACTCAACCAGAAAAGGGTTTAACTTCTTTTACCTAGTAGAGTTTGCCTCTACCCCAGCAAGTTATTGTGAAGCCTGGATCCGACCAGATATCAGTTCAACTTCATCTTTTTCGACGAGTTATTGTGAAGCCTGGACCCGACCAGATAGAAATTAACTTTATTTCCTCAAATTTGCTGTGAAGCCTGGAATCTGACTAGATAACAACTAATTTCAAGCAAGTTACTGTGAAGCCTGGAATTCGACCAGATAGCAATTAACTTTATTCCCTCAGAAATTTGTTGTGAAGCCTGGAATTCGACCAGATAATAACTATTTTCAAGCAATTTATTATGAAGCTTGGATCCGACCAGATATCAGTTCAACTTCATCTTTTCAGACAAGTTATTGTGACGCTTGGACCCGACCAGATAGCAATTAACTTCATCCACCTCAGAAATCTGTGAAGCTTGGAATCCGACCAGATATCAGTTTAATGTCAATAAGTTACTGTGAAGCCTGGAACTCGACCAGATAACAGTTCAACCTCAAGAAATCTTATGTGAATCCTGGAATCCGACCAGATAACAGTTAATTTATTCTTCCCCAGTAAGCCACTGTGAAGCATGGAACCCGACCAGATAACAGTTCAACTTTAAGCAACTTTCCGCGAAGCCTAGATTCCGTCCATATAACAGTTAATTCAGATCTTACCCTGCAAGTCACTGTGAAGCCTAGAATACGACCAGATAGTAGTCAACTTCATTATCCCCCAACAAATTGTTGCCAAGACTAGATTTCGACCAGCTAACAGCCAGTTTTCGATGCTCTCCAATCAGGAATAATTCCCCAGTAGAGCATTGAAATCTTTTCCCAAGCAGAGATCAGCACTCTCCATAATGTCTTCCTAAACAATCCAGTATTCCCCAGCGGAGTTTCTCCTCAAACAACCGAACAAGAATTCCCAGTAGAAACATCATAAAACAAGAGGAGCATACTCTTCATCCTCAACTGCAGTCTGGGAGCTCATTTCCCAAGGCTCATCAGCATATTATCAAGGATTTATTTTCCTAGACAAAAACACGCTTCAAGGAACACATCACATTCATAAACTATAACACATACATGACGAATGCATACAACATAATCTTATTTATTTTGAGAACATCATTACACCATGCTTACATCTGCATGCAACTAATCTTTTTCCTTGCAAAAAAATCTACAAACAAAGGCATCCACCACTCCAGGTTAAATCGACCTAAAGATTTATCCTGGTACCTTCCCCAGTCACTCTGAATGGCATATCTAAGCCCATTCCCTACACAATCAACTAACACATCATCGAGTGCAAATTCCTGGGCACTCTACTGTTCAATCATCTTCCACTTTCAAGTCACGAATGACGGACTCACCAATCTAACTCTTCAGGTTTAAGAAGATTGAACAGGGGCAGCTGTTGTACCCCAAAATTTTCAGTCTCATTTCTTAAGGATTCTCTCACAAGATCTTCCATGACATCAAGTTTGCAGCACTGACGTCAATTTAGGTTTGGAATTGGCACAAGGGCAAAATGGTCAATTGCACACTGAAAAGTCAAACTTTGACTTTTGGATCAAAATCAAGTTTCAAGAATCATATTTCATCAAGACATGTTAGAATTTGAAGTTTGTTTCATCAAGAGAGTCAAAAGTCAAAATTCTAAATACTTAGAAATTTTTCTAAGTGTTTAGGAAAGATGATAAGTTCAGAACTTCTGGCCGGGTTTTCACCATGATGCAAGATAATTCTGGAAGAACTTTTGACACAAGAGTTGTACATTTCAATGAGATCTAAAACATTTCAGAACAAAACTTCTCCTAGAAATGCTGGGATTTCAAGTTATAAATCTTCAAAGACACGTCCATGAAACTGAAGCACTCAGTAAATTCTGGACACTTCCAAGACAGAATTTGGTTAGAACTTTTGGGCCAGTTCTCATGTAGGTATAATCATAATTTGCATGAGTAATTCAAAGAAGATTTGCAAAGCGTGTTACAAGATTTTGGGAAAGTCTGAGAACTCTTTCAGAACATGCTGAAGCAGGGAGATTCGAAGATCAGAAGTTGGATGTTCGTTTTAAGTTACACTAATGATGAACTTCTGATCCAGACTTAAGCTATGATGCATAACCTTATATTGCATATTTTCTGTTTTAATAAATCTCATCATCATTTAATGCTCACACCCAATTTTGAGTCTTTGTCCAAAGTATTCCCCATGTGTGGCATAAAAGTACCATTGTTGTCCTTGAAAAGCAAACTTTTGTACAAGTTTATGATGGGCCCATGCTTTGCTTTTGTTTCTGAAGGTACTTTTCCATAATTCATGCTTACAAATTCAGATTAAGCGTGGCTAAAGCTTCTAACCACTCTACTTTGTGCCTTGAACCATACTTGTTTAAACTTTCTTCAAGAACAAGTCAGCGGACTAGCATATGATGATTGTACTCTTGACTTCTCCAAGCTACTAAATCCTTGCCTATAAATTAAACTTCATTTGCAACTGTTAAAGAGGTCGAGAATTTGAGGAAAAAGCCTTGAAACTTTGCTAAAATTTCAAAGAACTTGAAACTGTAAACACAAAATACAAAACCTGCTAATTTCTGGTTTTTTGCATCCAAGCTCTAATCTTCCTTGTGCATTCCCCAACCAAATCACCCATACAACTTCTGATATACATTTAGAAGCTGTCTCAACTTCTGTTTTCAGACTGTAACACAATCTTCATCAATCTCCATCTCAAAAAATTAGAACATTACTTCTTGGCTGCTCCAGAAATTTCCAGCCATCCATAGTTCAAGTTAAGGTTTGCTTCAGCTTCCTGAGAACTTGAAGGAGCTAACCAGAACATCATAGCAATCAGAACCAGACTCCAGCATACAGGATATTTTCCAGCTGCAAGGTAAGTTTCTTCTGACTTTTATCTCATTACTTAGGTATTGATAGGCTTGCATGTTAAAAAATACAATGTAGACATCATGACTCTGATGCTGTACATATTCATTGATTTCAGGTATTCTTTGCCTAAGTAGAGAGAATTTCAGTTCAGAACTTCTTGAGGAAATTAGGATTCAGAATTAGGATTAGCCAAATTCATGTTTGCTTTTGATTTACAGTTCTGATACTTTATGTTTCTGAAACCATGATGAAAACCTACCATAACTGCTACGTTTGCATTTTCTGTTTTATTGAGAAATAACTAAGTTGCAGATGCTCTGGTTGGCACAGGAAGGGAGATGAAGCTCATCATCAGAACTTACTTTGTGTTATATGTTTATGTTTTTGCTTCTAATACCGGATGTATAGCCACCCCAGTGGTAGAGTGTGTGCATAAGACATTAGTGTTAAGGGTCCTGAGTTCTAGCCCCAGATAAACCTTTTTTTATGTTTATTCCCTGACATTTTTACCCCATCATGGACCAGAACTTCTAGACATTTCCATTCAACAACATTGACACCTCACATACCTATTGTCAGAACTTCTAGCTTGCCAGTGCCACTAGAACTTCTAGACTTCTAGCTACATCAGAACTTCCAAACTCTCTCAACATCCAGAATTTCCAAACTCCCTCAGCAACCAGAACTTCCAACCTTCTAGTAACAATAGAACTTCTACGTTTCCCGTTGCATCAGAACTTCTAGAATTTCCTTTGTTCCCAGCGGACCCAGAACTTCTGACCTTCCCTTTTTCTTCTAACATTTTCTTTCTTGTAGCGTATCAGAGTCAGAGTTTCTGCCCCTTACTTCTGTTCTATCTTATTTCAGTAATACGCTGATTCTGATTCTTTTCCCTTTTATTATTTTTAATATCACTTCTATTTTCATTAGTCAAAAACACCAAAAACATTTTTATATTCACATACTTTATTTTACTTCTTTTAAAATCAAAGACTAAAATTTTTTTCTTAAGCTAATTCATTTCTTATCTTAACAAAAACAAAACAAGTCCATTTTACATTTCTTGTACATTATTTCAATATGGTTGTAATAGATAATTAGGACTTTAATTTCTGGCAATCCCCATTTGTAAATTTGTATACCCCATCCCCCTAATGATTGTAATAGCGTAGAATATTTACTTTCCGCAATTTATCGCTTTCATATAAATGCTAGTAATTAAAATTTGTATGGGAAGATAAAAACAACAAGTAGACAACCCTAATCAAAGACTAAATGCATGCAAATCAAACACACTACTCACACATGCACCCCTAGGGTAATTCCACTTGTTGCCTTATAAAAATGGTCATATTATGCATCTGAGACGTCTTAGAAAAATAATCAAAATACAAGATCATAGTCCCTCGATGATGCTTCGAATGTTGCCTTATAAATGATCTTAGACCCTTAAGAGAAATGCTAAGATATCTCACAAAATTGCTATCATGGCTATACGATGACCCATGCCGATCCGTTTACATCCAAAGATAAAACTTCTTATCAATCAATGGTAATATAGTAGTATCTAGGAGAGGAGGAGATGAATAAAAGACTTTTGAGTAGGTAGAAACGTTCCTAGTTGCTTGCTCACTTTCAAAACAAACATCCTTGCAAACACACACCAAACACTTTCAAAACATGAAATATTTTCAAAAGTCCAACACTTTGTATACATTCTTAACAAGACAAGAATCATTACAAAGTTTTCCTAAACGAAGGCGCTTTTCAAATATACTTTCAAAAACCACCACAAAGCAAGTGATCTAGCAAGCAACTAAGAGCCCATAGATAACTATGGAAGAAAAGGGTGCTAATACCTTCCCTTTTCATAATCTACCCCCCGAACTCAAGAAAATAATCTCAATGGTCTTTCCTGTTCTTTTCAACCTTTCCTTTATTTGGATAAAAGAAAAGTCGGTGGCGACTCTTGCTAAATTGTAACATTGTGATAAAACGTAAAACATCCCAAGTTAGTTCTCCCGCCGTATTACACCATCTAATTTTCTTATCGGGGAATGTGAGTGAAAGTGATCTCTGTAAATTCTTTAGCTAGCTCCAAACAAAATCTCGATATGGAATTAATTTGGGATGCCGAGTGTCCCATTAAATGTTGACTTGGTATATGAATAACACTAAGTCTCCATATACTTCAAAGTATTTGATTCTTAGATCAATGGAAGCTTCTAGACCCGAGATGCAAGCTTTGTATTCAGCGATATTGTTGGTACAATCAAAACATAACCTTGTAGTATAAGGTTTGCGTAAGTTCTTCAGAGATGTCAATACAACCCCAATACCATGTCCTAGTGAATTTGAAGCACCATCAAACATGAGTGTCCATCGTGGCCCTGGTTCAGGTCCTTCGTCAGGTCCTGGTATTTCGTAGTCACCTATAACCATGATGTATTCATCTGGAAAATCAAACTTCATTGGTTGATATTCTGCAAATGGTTGATGAGCTAGGTGATCAACTAGCACCTGCCTTTGATGGCTTTTTGGGTAAAATATTGGATGTCGTATTCGGATAATAACCTCTGCCATTTAGAAATTCTTCCTGTAAGAGCTGGTTTTTCAAATACGTACTTATGAGGATCCATTCTTGCTATTAACCAAATAGTGTGAGTTAGCATATATTGACTTAGTCGTTTAATGGCCCATGCCAGGGCACAACACGTTTTCTCAAGGAGTGAGTATCAGGTTTCCCAGTCAGTGAGTTTCTTTCTTAGGTAGTAGATGAAATGTTATTTTCTACCTGTTTCATTGTGTTGACCCAATACAGATCCTATAGATCCTTCGAGCACTATTAAGTACATAATGAGTGGTCTCCTAGGAACAGGTGGCATCAAAATTGGTGGCTATTGTAAATATTTTTTATGTTGTTTCGAAGGATGTTTAACAGTCTTCATTCCACACCACTGATTCATCTTTTCTGAGTAGTTTAAATATAGGCTCTCAAGTGGCAAGTAGGTGCAATATGAACCTTGAGAGGTAGTTTAGTCTTCCTAAGAAACCACGAACCTCCTTTTCTATCCTTGGAGCTGGCATTTCTTGTATGGCCTTCACTTTGTCAGGATCCACCTCAATACCTCATTGGCTTACAACAAAAAACAATAGTTTGTCTGATGATACACCAAATGTAAATTTGTTCAGATTCAACCTTAGTTTGAATTTTCGTAGATGTTCGAATAACTTCTGCAAATGAATGATGTGGTACTCTTCTGTATGATATTTGTCAATCATATCATCCACATAAACATCGACTTCTTTATGGATCATGTCATGAAATAATGTGACCATTGCTCGTTGATAAGTTCATCCTACATTCTTTAGACTGAAAGGCGTTAATTTGTAATAAAAAGTGCCCAAGGAGTCATGAAAGTAGTATTTTCCATATCCTCAGGTGCCATCTTGATTTGATTATATCATGAGAAGTTGTCCATGAAAGAAAATACCGAAGTTTGAGCTGTATTGTCCACCAAAACATCTATGTGAGGTAATGGGAAATCATCTTTAGGACTTGCTTTATTTAGATCCCGATAATCTACATACATGCACACTTTTACGTATTTCTTGGGTACTGGAACAATTTTAGCTATCCAAGGTGGATAATCTACCAAGGCTAGGAACCATGCATTAAATTTCTTGAGGAATTCTTCTCGAAGTTTGTCAGACATGTTTGGACGATTCCTTCTGAGCTACTGTCTAACCGGAGAACAACCTTCTTTGAGAGGTAGTTTATGCACCACGATATGTGTATCCAATCCTGACATATCTCGGTAAGACCAGGAAAATATATCCACATACTCATCTAAGAGTTTGATCAGCCTTTCTTTAACACTTTCCCCCAAGGTTGCACCTAGCTTGATCTCTTTTGGGTCATTTTTGGTTGTAAGGTTGATGGTCTTAATAGATTCCAGGTATGGTTGAATGTTATCTGCTTTTTGTTCTAGTACCCTCGCAAATTCTTCGGAGAGTTCAAGATCTTCCTCATCTTCCTCTTAAGCTTGGTTAATTGGCTCATCAAAATTATATTGGATCGTAGCAGTATCATTATCGGTGAATTTAGATGTCGATCTGCATATTATATCATGTTTTGGTGCTTTTTAGAATGCAAAATTGGAAAGTGCGTATGAATAAAAAGTATTTCCATTTTGAAAAATAAAAGATAAATGCAAGAGAAATACAGGGACCTTAATTGAATGCGAAATATCACTTTTATTAATTGAAAATACTGTTTGAAAATAAATGAGGGCCCTTACAAGATACCCCTATGCCTCGGGCAGAACATTGGTTCTTTTTAAAACAGAAAAATCACTTTGGAAAGAAAAAGATCTCTATAATCTCCACAACTATCTAATTCTTGAGCTCTTCGCTCGGAGCATATTCTAGGATTAGGTTAGATGCTCCTTTGTCATTTCCTTTGTTGGATAACATTGACACTTGTCCACCATGCTCTTCCCCTTTACTGACGAAGGTTTCCTGGATGAAAGGAAATTGCCCTTTTCTGTTCTTAGTAATTTTTTATGGTTGATAACCTAAACCAAAATGATATTTCTTCTCAGGTATCTCCATGAGCTTGCCCCAACCTTTAGACATTCAATCCTCCAAAACTGTTTGTGAATCTCTCCATGATGCCATAGGGGTTCTTGGCCTTGAGACTTTCTCTGCCGGGAGTGTAACCACTGTAGCCACTTCCAAGACTTGGAATGTCGTCTCCACACAATTTTCTTCCACACTGATATATTTGTAGGACTCCAAATGACTTACGAATATTTCTTCTTCTCCGTCAATTATCACCAATTTTCCTTCGACAAGGAACTTCAATTTCTGATGCAGGGTTGAGGTAACATAATATTATCCTTCTTTTGTTGTTCGGAACCATATATGAAACCACTACGGGTCATGCCCCTTGTTCCTGCTATATTTGTAACTACAGGTCCTTGGTTTGTTGATGGTTCACATTCTTTCTTCTGTTCATTGATATAGACAGTAGTTTCGTAACTTCATGGTACGACTTTGTCACTCTCATAAGGAGTCAGAGATGGACCCCTGATCACCATTGTACTCTTTGGAAGCATTGATATTGTTACTGGTGCTTTTGTTAAGATTGGCTCTCCACATGAAATGACAAGTGGTTTCTTTGCAGAACTTGGACCTCGGTAAGGAATCATCAATGGTCTTCTTGTATTCCAATTGATTGCAGCTACATATCCTTCTTCAGGGTAATGCCCGAACTGGACTACCCCTTGATCCAATAACTTCTTGAAATTGTTTTTGAAAGCATCATTATGTTCCAATAGAAATCCATGTTCTAATAAATTCTCCTTCAACATATCTAATGAAGCTTTTACTCGTTCAGCCTCTCTATGATTAGTGACTATCTGGATTGCATTCACAGCTGACCGCCATGTTGAGGCATGTGGTTCGTCTTGATATTTGGTTTATCAAAAGTGATATCTTTGGATTCCAATAAATCTTGAACTTTGTTCCTTAAGGCCCAACATTTCTCTATGGTATGCCCTGAAAAATTGGCATGATTCTCACCTCGCATTTGCAACATGTTTTGGTGGGAGTGCCCCAATTGGAGGAGCAAGTAGCTTCAGCTCTACCAAGTACGCCTTAAGTAAGTGTTGTAGTAATTGATCGTGTGGCATAAGAAGAGGATCAAACCTTCTCCGAGGCCTTTCGAACCTATTTTGTTCTTGTGGAATGACCAATGGTTGTTGCGCTTTTTGGTGTGTTGCGATAGCATTTGCTTCTCCTTATTTCTTTTTCTAGAAGTTCGGAGTATGCTTCTTTGGATTATAAGGAGTACTAGATGACACTCTTTGTATTTTGGGACTTTTCACACACGCTTCGATTTGATCCACAATTGTCACCAAATCAATAAATTTGGAGGAGACATTGCCTACCATTTTCAAATAATACATACCTTGTAGAGTACCCATGAACATGTCTACCAACTCATTTTCAAGGAGTGGTGGTTGTACTCGTGCTTCCATTTCTCTCCATCATTAAGCATATTCTTTGAAAGATTCGTCCTTCTTTTGGGATAAATTCTAAAGTTGCATGCTATTAGGAGCCATGTCCAAGTTATACTTGTATTATCTTAAAAAAGCGTTTGCCAGGTCTGCCCATGACTGGACATGCGCTCGCTCCAACTGCATATACCAATCTAGGGATGCCCCACTCAGGCTATCTTGGAAGCAGTGGATAATTAGTTTTTGATTATGAGCATAAGCATGCATTTTCCTACAGTACATGCGTAAATGGTTCCTTGGGCACGTGAGTCCCTTATATTTTCCAAAGTCAGGTACTTTGAACTTCAGAGGAATTACTACATCTGGGACTAGACCCATTTCAAGAGTATCAACATCGAAAGCGTCATAACCTTCTACAACCTTTAGTCTTTCTTCAAGGGCTTTATTCTGATTGACAACCACAAGATCTTCTACAGTCTTTGGTTGGGGCACTTGAGCAATGCCTTCCATATTGTGGTCTCTATATTGCAGGTCTATGTAGTTATCCACATTGTTGACTAGAACTTGTAAAGTATGGTATGCCCCCACCTTTGGAGGAGGTGAAATGTAACCTTCAGTCATGATGGTCTCTTGTTGGGAAATAATTGACTTTGCGAGACCAGATTCTTGCTCTTGTCTTGGTTGGTGACCGCTTGGTACACCAATGGTTTGGGCTACTTCTTCAAAGGCCACCTTAGGAATCTCGTCTTATCTTGCTATGATATTTTTCAAGGTGAGTAGGACTTGACTCATGTCCCTTTTCATTGATTTGATACTCCCTTTCACTTGTTCCAAGTCTTCTTGAAAGGCAGCTTGGTTTTCCTCGATTTTCCCCATTACTTTCTTTTGATTAGCTCTTGTTTGATACAGAGGCCGAGAGGGTAGTGTGGTTTTCCCAATGATTTAACTGAAGATGATATGAAAACAATGAGTTTTTTTTGTAAGACATATGAAATGCGGTGCTTGTGCTTTGATGAATGCGTATGATTATGCCAAGATTTTATTCGAATGTCTTATTCACATTGGGTTCCTTTATTATTATAATTTTTCCAGATTTTAATTTTTGTTGGTAAGTATCCAAAAATAAATACACAAACGATATGTTGAAACAAAAGTACTTTTATTGAATAGAAACCATCATCCTTGAAAGGGAAATACAATCTAAATAGCGAAACAAATATCGATTGGAAATACTGAATAAAAAAGAAGTGTCAAATACTGAACGAAATAACCGAAGGGGAACTAAAATCTCCTAAGCACGTTTGTGGATCTCCGCCCTAAAACCATCCACCATCTCTGTATAAAGTTTGAGGAAGTCTTCAACGTCCTTCAAAAGAGGGACCATCACGGCTTCTACATCTCTCAAGCTTCTAGAAATGTCACCAATGAGATTGTTTGCTAAGAAGGCAAGCTTTGTATGTTTATCTTTGTACCTCAGATACTCCTTGTAAAGTGTAGGGATTGCGACCTTGTTGTCTTCTCCCGCTTGAGCTATATTTGCATATGGCTCTTCCCAATATCTCTTCTCAGCCGTCATCTCCTTATAGAGTTCTCTTTGTATATTTCGAAGGCCTTCTAACTTCTAATTCTTGGTATACTTGCTCATATTCCCCCACCTTTCGAGAGAGCGACTCCTCTGCTCTTATTTTTCTAAGGTGTTCTCTCGCCTATACTTCATGGATTTCTTGGAGACTTGTGAGAAGGATTTGAAACTGGCCTGCTTGATCTTAAGCACCTTCTTGCAACCCTTGAATTTGGATTCTCAGAACCTCTTCTAATTCTCTTTTGTCTTGTAACGATTTATCATACAATTTCTTTACCCTTCCAATTTCTCTTACAATTCCGTCTAATTGTTGATTGTGGGAGTTAAGATTGAAAATAGCACTTAGTAACCCCTCGGTTGAATGTTTTCTTTTAGAGCTTTCTTTCTCAGCTAGTTCATGGTCACTTTGAATCTGTTGGTCTTTCATCTCGAGATCTCGTTGCAAATGATTCTTCTTAATAGCAAAGTCATAAAGGTCATGTTCCAAATTCTCTTTGTCCCTTTGAGCTTGCTCAAGGGCATTTTTTAACTCTTTTATCTCCTCTACTGACATCGGAAGAGGGTCTGGTGTGTTTGGCTGTTGCAACCCAAAATTTTCCCTCCTAATTTCTTTTATTTGGCTTAGGCTTTTGCATTCATCTGCATATATTCCATAGGGTCACTAACATGGTATACATTTCATTCAATAAAGCTCCTGAGGTTCAAAGTTCAGTAGTCGTGCAATATCATGGTTTCATTGTGATTGAAGTCTACAAATCCAATAAAGGTTGTTTTCTTCTGATTATGCTGAATCTTCATCAAGTAGTGAGGTGAGGATTTAGGGTTGTGGTTCGTGGTCACTAAGAATTTCTTCTTCGTCAAGATATAAGGACATTCTCCACCCAGTTTCATCAGTTCCAGAGATTACGATTTATTTCCCTATGTATCTCATAAAATTAAAGTTTTATCACATGGATGTCTTTTTATGCTTCCAGCTTTATCGTCATCAGAGGGTTTTCTCAAAGGCATTAATTTGGTGTTGTGGTCATTGGTCATCTAGTCAAGACGTGAACCATGATGCAAGATGTTGAATTGGATGGTTCTTTGTGTTCAAGACATCATTATTCTTCTAACTACTTGTTGCTTCAGTCAAAAGTTAGTTCAATTGAGGATAAGGTTCATTGATTAAGCATGACGTGTACTGGAATCATTTTCTCATGGAATATTGATTTAAGGGTTTATATGTGCTATGGATACCATATTTCCAAGTGTTATCAAGTAATGTGATTCAAGGTATTGGTCTATGGATTCCTTATGAAATCAAAGTTCTTAAGCATGTGGTTTGTTCATAATGTCAAGAGTTGATTCAAGCTAAGGTTGGAAAGTTAATGTAAATGAATTGCTTTGAATTCAAGTTACAAGTTACAAAATATAATTCAAGGCATGGTTGTAAGGCATAGTCCATTTGTTCATCAAGTTAAGTTCATTCAAATTTCAAAGGCAATATCATTCAAGTTTAACATTATTCAATTTCAAACATTATTCATCATTTTTTATTCAAAATTATCAAGAGTTCAGGATCAAATTTCAAATGCAAACATCAAATTCAAGTTTCAATGTCCAATTGTATTCATTATCTTTCAATTGAAACCAAGTCCATGCCATCATTTCGCTAAGCCTTAAAGCATATATCCACACATGTCAAAATAGTTCCATTACAATTCAATGTTTTGCCATAAAAACAGCCCATAAGCTCTTGTTAAAAGTTTGAATCAAATCTTTCCAACATAAAGATGTCTAGACAGTTCAATACCAGCTTAAGCAAGCTTCAAAACCAGATCACTATTTTATCCATAATCAGGTGCATATCCATTGAAAGGATTCCCTGCATTACATACGGTCCAAACCGAGTTCAAACCGGTTCACAACAAGTTCCCTTCATTGCTAAACTCGTGGTTGCATCATAACATCACCCGTTTTGATGCTCTAATCAGAGCTACTGCATACCTGCTCTTGACCATGTACTAACCTGTACCAGAACATTGTGAAAGAAAATAAATATCTCATCATATGTCTAAGATAACAAAAATTCAAGAAAGAATATCAGAAACTCAATCAGGAAATATCATAAGTAAAAGAGACTATGTTCCATTCATCAATAAATCATCCCTGCTTAAATACTTTGCATCAGTTTTATCAGAAATAGGCATCATAGAAAACCATGAGGAAATTAGAAGTTTTATTGTGAAAAAACAAATATCAGAAATTCCAGCTCATGTTTATAACAGAAATTTTCAGACTCAAATCTTACCATTGATTGTCCTAACAGAATCTCAAATCCAATGCTCAAGAATGCTTCAGCTCTAACTAACTTTTACAGCCTACATCACCATATAAAAAAATTAGAGAGGGGTTTCAAAATCAGTTACTCATATATCAAACTCTCTAACAGAAAAAATGATAGAGCATATAACATAATTTTAGTTTTCAGATTGAGGGGATTCACGATTCATCTTCATCTATTCATCACCTTCGTTCAACTTCAGCACCAACGATTCGTAACAACATCAATGCATCATCAATGTATTTTCGTTGAATCTGCTACAACAACGCAACAACATCACCATCTTCATCAATCTGCATCACATCACAACAATTGAAGTGAAAAATCGCACACGGGGGAATCAAAGAAGAAGAAGAAGTAAAGAGAAAAATCACAGAAGCAATCGTTTGAAGATTATTACTTGTGGATTACGCAGCCAAATTCTGGATTTCTTGCTCCGTCTTTATCCTAGAAGCATCGTCGGAATGTCTCCGATAAGTAAGCTTTGAATCTGTTTCTTTCTTCACCTTTGCGTTTATTTCTCGATACCACTATGTAGAGGATCACTCTGAGTAGAAACCCTAAGCTTCCATGATATTAGTACATAACATCACCGTTTAATTCCGAACTTAGGGTTTCGATGATGATTGTGTTAGATATAATTTGTGGTTCGAAATTGGAATAAAAGAGGGAGACAGAGAAGACATGTGAGAGGAGAATGGTGGAGTTAAGGTGGAGAAGGGAATTCCTTCCGCTGCTCAATTGGAGAGAGGGAAGAAGAGATTATTCAAGGTGTGAGATAGTTGAAGAGTCACAATGCTTGTAACCCTAATATCCACCAAAACTCTATTGTTTTACTGTTTGACCAATTTTCTTTTAAACTTATATTAATTCCATCTTGCTATTAAGAGATATTGTTGGAAAATTGTTGATAAATTGGAAATTAAATTTGATTTGAGATTAAGGATACGATGATTTGGTGATGGAATTCATTGGGCTATTCGCTATGCACACCCCTCTCAGGCCCGTCATACTTTTTTTTGGTAGTTTGGTGTCGAACAAAAAACTCTTTATGGGCCTACTATGGTTAGACCTTGTGCCTCTGTTGTAGTCCAAAATTTTTCCTATCATTTCTCAATACATTTCCCATAAGATCTTCAATGGCTCAAGCTTGCACAAGGATTGACTAGGCCAAGACATCTCCTCAACGCTCATACCTCAAAATTAGGGTTTGAACTTGCACAAGGACAATTGGATTTCTAATACTTCAAATTACTTTCATGGATCATTAGGGACCTTCAAGAATGCTCATGTCAAGTTTCATATCTTGTATCACAAATTCTGCTCAGTCAATTAACCAGATGACCAAAAATCAGCGGTACTGATGAAAAGTCAACAAATACACCAAAAGTCAAACTTTGACTTTTTAAATCAAAATCAAGTTTCAAAAATCATATTTCATCAAGGCATGTCAAAATATGAAGATTGTTCATCAAGAAATCAAAAAAGTCAAATTTATCTTTGAAAAGTCAAAATTCTAAGACTTAGAAATTTTTCTAAGTGTTGGAAAATTAACCTTTTTTCATGACTTTGTGCCAAATTTTCACCATGATGCAAGATGATTCAAGGAAAACTTCCAACATGAAAGTTGTAGATCTCAATGAGATCTAAAATATTGTAGGACAAAATGTTTTTTTATAAATGCTGGATTTTGAGTTATAAATTCATGAAGTCATGACATTTTCATCTAACACTTAAAGAAATTTTTAATAGATTTTGGTCAGAATTTTATCCCAACTTCTTGGCATTTTTTCACATAGTTCCAAGATGATTTTGTCAAAATGGTCAACATAAAAGTTATAGAGGATGTTTCAAGCTTTCCAAAACATCCAAGAGTATAAATTTATCATACTTGAGCTAGGAGATTCAAAGGCATGAAGTTGGGAATCCATTCTTGAATTGCAATTCATTTTATTGAAGAACACATAACAAAACCCTTATGACATGCTGTATAATCTTGTTTTGCAGGTCTTCTTGCTTGAAAATCTCATCAAAATTTAATGCTTACACCCACTCTTGAGCTATTACCCAAGTGTTTGAGCCATTGCTCAAAAGATCTTTCCATTTATGACATAAAGTTACCATTGTTATTCTTGAAAAGCAAACTTTTTGGTACAAATTTGTCTTACGCCCATACTTTGTTTGCTTCTGATTTTGCTCCACCATAAATAATGGAAATCATCCCCTCTAAACCAGCAACTTTGGTACTTCATCTTGGGATTATGGAGTACTTGACATAGTTTGATTTTTGCAATCCAACCAAACCATAACATGCTGTCTTGCAAACCTAATCAGCTCATATACACAAACCTCTTTCCTATAAATAGAAGAAGCATTTGCAAGAGAAAGAGGTCAGAAAAATAGAGAGAAAAGCTAGAAGTTTTGTTGATAAACCCTCAAAATCTCATATTCCACAAAAGCCATAACGGTCCACAAAGCTTCCACTCTTGAGTTTTAAAGTCCAAACCTTTGAATCTCTCATACCTTGCAAAGCTCTGCCCAAACAAACTATCCAAATGCTCTGCATACATCATATATAAGTTTGTTCAAACTCAAAACAAGCTTCTGTAACACCTCTATTTTTTCCAAGTTCAAGAACTGTCAAGGCAACAACTCAAGCTCAAAGCATAAATTCAGCTTCAAGGTAAGTCTTCTTGACTTTAACCCTTCATTTCAAGCATCATTAATGGTTCATCTTTGAAGATAAAATGTAGTAACCATTTCCCTTGAAGCTAACCTTTTGTTTGTCTTCCATCCTTGTCAATTATATGTTAAGAACTAACTTGTACAGACCATAAAACAATGTTGGAGTGAAAAAATTACAGTATGAGTCGACACATCTTAGTGGAAAAACAGGTTATGAGTCGACACAAAGCCTTATGCATCGACACATACTGCTATACAAGCACGAAACAGAAGGAAAAAGGGGTGTATGAGTCGACACAAAGCACGAATGTGTCGACACATGCAAGGTATGAGTCGACACATACTATTATGCATTGAGTCATATTGAGTTGATTTGGTATTACAGGGGTAAGGAAAGGTTACGTGTCGATGCATATAAGCATGTGTCGACACATAATGTTAAAAAAATTGATTTTTCCTCTCTTTTACACTGTTTTTACATGTTTCACATATTTTCTTCATAGCTATTCAATATGGTTGTAATATTTAAGCTCCTAATTAGGGTGTGTATGGAAAGACTGAAATTAATCCTTATATAACCCTAATCCAAGACAAAATAATGCATGAAATCAAAACACTTGCACACTACACCTCTAGGGTTAACTCCACTTGTCGCCTTGAGAAAATGGTCATGTTATGCATGTGAGATGCCTTAGCAAAAACAATCAAAAATACAAGATCATAGTCCCTCGATGACGCTTCGAATGTTGCCTTATAAATTATCTTAGACCCTTAAGAAAAAGCCAAGGTATCTTACAACATTGCATTTTATGACTATACGACGACCCACGCCTGTCCATTTACATCCAAAGATAGGGTTACTTACCAATCAATGTTAAGATAGAAATTTCAAAGGAAGAGAGAAATGAACAAAAGACTTTTGAGTAGGTAGAACATTCTTAATTGCTTGCTCATAATCCATCTTCAAAACAAACATCTTTTCAAATACACTAAACACTTAAAAAAAATGAAATATTTTCAAAAAGTCCAACACTTTGTATGCATTCTTATAGAGACGAGAATCATTACAGAGTTTGCCTAAACGAAGGCGCTTTTCAAAGATATTTTCAAAAACCACCACAAACACATTTCAAACAAAGAAATTTCAAAAGTGAACTAGCAAGCAACTAAGAGCCCATAGATAACTATAGATGAAAAGGGTGCTAACACCTTCCCTTTTCATAACCTACCCACCGAACTCACAAAAATATCTCAAAGGTCTTTCATGTTCATTTCACCCTTTCCTTATTGGATAAAAGAAAAGTCTGTGGCGACTCTTGCTATCTGCAACAATTGCGAAAAAACGCAAAACATCCAAGTCATTTCTCCCACCGTATTACAGCCCCATTCACTATTTACCGTACCACCAGATTCTGGCTTGCACCTCCCTCTTAGGCCCATTTTTGCAACAACAAAAACAACACCATGGATCATTTATGCTGGGCCTAACGCCTAGACTGCTTCTGCGCACTCCTCAGATTCCAATCTTCACCCCCTAACCCTTTCTATTTATTTTAGTTTTTTTTTAGTTTAAATTTTCTTTTAAACTTTCTTAACAAAATTTAGTGATAAAAGGACAAAAAAGATATGTAGAATTTAAGACTTTCTTTTAATTCTTTTTTCTATATATTCTTTTTGTTATGATAAAAATAATAAAATCAATAAAATTTATTAGATTTTTTATTTTGATTTTTAGAAATTGAATCGCGATTATCCGATTACTTGTGATTTTGTAATTTACCTTTGCTTGTTGAGATTTGAGTCTTATACATGTTTATTGTGTGATATGCGGATATGCTTGAGATCTCAATTGTGATTTATTTTCACATCGATGATGCTTTGATGCTTATTCTAAGCATTTGATTTCTGATTCTTCTATGTTGCTTGGTGAAGCTTACCTGAAGTTTTCCAGGTTTCTATGCTTCTCTTGCAGTGCTACGGATTGATATCCATTTATTATTTTCTCTTGTTTATCTCATTTCAGCACTTTACTGCTTTCTAGAGATCATGAGAAGTAGGAAATAAAGAGCATGCGCTCGAAGTCGTTGTTTAAAGTCCTGCAGCAGGCACCGCTTTCTGTATGTTATCTGTGTTTGTTTAAAATCCTACCTTTGAAGTAGGTATTTTATGCGTGTTTTTACATTTGTGTCCGCATACATTATAGATAATAAGTCCTCAAAAGGAGGCGAGCGAAAAGGGTTAGCAATCAACCCCCATAATTTCATCTTGTCATCCTTAGCTCATGACGGACCATGATGCTTCGAAGTTGTGCCTACTCTCATTATCGAGTCGTCAAGTGCAAAAGGGTTTTGTAATCGAACCCCCACACTTTATTAGTAGTTCGAAATGGCTGATGCTGACACTCTGTGATTGTTCATATTGCCTTCTGTCGCCTACCTTAGTCTTCTATATCTTGGTTAGGTGTTCAGTCGCTCTAGACATCACATTTTTGTTTTACATCCTATTCCCGCTTGTTTTCTTCAGGTGATCCACTCCTATTAGCTAAAGCATTTCTCTTCTTTTATATTCCACTCCCGCTTGTTTGTCTTGGTTGATCCGCTGCCCTTGACTAATGCATTTTGCTTCTTTTCTTTACCATTTTATGTGTGTGCTCTTTCGAGCTTGTTTGCTCACTTGCTTTCTATAGTATGTTCCCTTAGGATGTGCTTGTTCCTTTCGGATGCAAGTTAGAACTTAGGTTGCCAATCATGAATTCTGACATTAGGTAGAGATTTCCTTTTCATCCTTGACGTAGGACCATCATTGTATGATAATATTAGGATAAGAAATAGGCTAGTCTCTTGTAGACTCTTTTCTTCCCCTTTTGCATGTGCATTAAAACTAAAACTTTGTTTTTCTTGGAAAATCATAAAACATACAACAACTTTCAAATCCTTTTTCAAGATAAAAAATATAAACCAATGTAAACTCTTTTTCTCCTTCTTGCTCCTTTTCTATTCTTTCAAACTTTTCAAAAGAACGTGTTAATTCACTTTTGTGCTGATGCGTGAGTCTCCAAAGGTCGAGCTGCGACAGAAGGAGAAATTAATGTTGTTCATTAAAAAACACCCAAATCAAAAATAGTGAGCCAAACTACGACTGCTCTGATTCTTTAAAAAGGATACTGAGGCATTGGGGTAGGGTCCAAGCGAGCACAACTTTATTTTCCCTAAATTATTTTCTATTCACTTTTGCATGCATTCCCTCTTTGCATTTTCTTTTTAGCTCTTAAGCTGTAGATTTGAACGAACCTTTTTATTAAAACAACATGAGTGGATACCGTAGAGTACTACGGGTGTGTGGGGTGCTAATACCTTCCCCTCGCATAACTGACTCCCTTACTCGATCTCTCGGTTGTTTGACCTTGATTTCAACCTTCTTAAGTTTACTCAATGTTTACTTTTCCCTTCCTTTGGGATAAAATAAGTTTGATGGCGACTTCATTGATTTCATCTGAATTATTTGTTTAGCCAGTTGTTTCAGCTGGAGACTTCACTGGGGATAGGTCGACCAAATCCTGGTCCATCCCGAAGTCGCTCCTAGATCTTGTTTTCTTTTCTTTGGGTGTTTACTTTTATGCTTTTAGTTTATTCATTTGTACATGTTTATCTGCACATATATTTGCATTGTATAGTTATTGCTTTCCATATTGGTTATTTGCTGCGTTAGCTTCTGGCTTTCCATGTTGGGCGGGTGTTACTATGAGGTAAAAGGCCCAATACCCAGGCCAAGTGACAACCACAGGAACATTAGGAATAGAGTGGAACACAACAGATAAGGAATGTAGATTACCCTAGAAGGTTGTTTCGTCCATGCTCATATGAGGTTTTAATGAGGTGTTATCATTATCACGTAGGTGTATGATGATAGTACTCTCAAGCGAACCCGTGATTTTGAGTTACCTTTACTTACCTTGACCTAGTGTACACCCGTAAATGGGGCGGGGTGACTGATTAATATAGGTATAGATGATGACTATTTTCTGATGGTGACCGTTTTGTTCTGTTGATGAATATGGTTCTTTGATTATGTTCTGGACCTTTGGTCCTGGTATTAGGGGTTTTCACGGTTTGGTTTGGATCGATTTTAAAGAAAAAACTCATCTGATCCAAAGATAAATTCACTTGCGGTTCGGTTCGGTTTTGGATGATATATTAAAAAAATTCCAATCTGGTCCGATCCAATTTTATGCAGTTTAATTTGGATCGATTTTTGGATATCCAAATTACGCATTATATTTTATTAGTATTATAAAACTACTAATAAATTATAGATTTGATATAATATATAACATATAGTATATTAAAAGTTAATATTACAAAATGAGACTGATCGATTATGGTTGAAATAATAAAAATAAATAGATTATATCAAGCTAATAAATATTATTAAAAAAATTATTATCATCTAATAATAAATTCAAATAACATATTATACTAATAAAAAGTACATAAATATAAAAATATATGTATGCGGTTCAGTTTGGTTTGGATCGATTTTGAAAAATTCATCCGATATCTGATTCGAACCGATCGGTTTTTATAAAATGACATCCAAACACATCCAATAAATTTTGGTTTTTTGCGGTTTTCGGTTTTTTGGATCAATTTTTGGTTTTTTATTTGGGTTGGTTTGGATTTGAACACCCCTATCTGGTATATTCATATTATTCAATAGATTTATACATCAGTTATCCAGAGGCTTGTATAGTTGCTATGTTGAACTTTTGAACATGCGTTATTGCACCTTGCATCATAGCATATTTATTTTATGCAAAAAAGAAATGTGAAAAATTGTATGCATGAAAAAAGTTAACACACATGTTCTTTCCATTTCCAAGGAACCGTGCTTGTGACCCTTATGTTGCGGCTATACATATTTTATTGGATCAAAATCAAAATTAAAAGCATGCGAGTTCCTTTAAAATGTATGAACATGGCATTGCATCCGCTCATTCACTTCATGCATCTTCATACATCCATAGCAGGTACTCAGAATGGGGAATCCTTATTAAGACTCTGTATTTTCTTTTCAGAACTGCAAATCTCGACTTCTCGCCGCTTCGTGATCAAACTTAAGATATGGAACAACTTTGTGGGGAATTGGATGAGATGAAAGAGCAAATGGGGTTTTTGATGCTAGAAATGCAGGATTTGGTATGGGAGCAAGAACTCCTGAGAGAGGAGAACACTCAGTTGAAGGCTCGGTTGAGTTTGGTTATGGAAATTTTAAGGACACTGTTGAGGAAAGAAGATGGTCTTATACCTGTTGTAATAGGAGTTACCATTCCTCCCCATAACATGGGGACTCTTTCATGTAAGGGAGTATCTCCTCCACAAACTTGCATTTCAGGATCTTCCCATCCGCAACCAGTTGTCGTTTCCCAAAAGGACATAAAGGGTAAAGTCCATCAGTAGAGGCCAAAATAGCCCGAACGACAATTTGATCCTATTCCAATGTTGTATGCATAATTGCTTCCTTGCATGCTAGTATTTCATTTGGTTAAACTCTAAATCTTCACTATGCACGAAAGGCTCCCGCATGCCTTTGACAACAGTGTTAGGTGTGAATTCCATTCTGGGGCGCCTGGTCACGATACTAAAGATTGCATAGCTTTTAAGCACCAAGTCTAGGATTTGCTTGATGCAGGGACAATTATCTTCACTCCCAAAGGTCTGAGCGTGCAAATTAATCCTATGCCAACTACTACAGAGAATAGGTTACACCTTCTCTTTTTCAAAGTTCAATCTCACAACCTGAGTCACATCATCCACAACCTATTCTACCAAAGAATTCTCACAAGCAGCCGTTTACAAGTTGTGGAAATCAGTTGGTTAATCAAAATCAGCATGTTCCTTATGTTCATACAATTCGGTATGCTCTTCAGCAGCAAACCTATCGACTGAACCGTCAGCAACAAGGTAGGAAAAATTTGACAAGGCTTAGGAAAGTACATGATCCAATCCCTATGCCTCATAGTGAGTTTCTCTCGCACTTACTTCAACATTCTTTGGTGGAGTTAAAGCAACTCAGGCCTCCTCTTTTTCCTTATCCTTTAGGATATAACCCTGATGTATACTATGAATTCCATTCTGGGCACTGTAGCGGTAGAAATGTTCAAGACTAAGCCATTAGATTGACTAGACTTTATACAAATCAAAATAAAAATCGCCACCACACTTTATTATTTCCAAAGGAATGGGAAAAGAGCGAATAACCCAAAAAAGAGGGGGAAAGATTCAAGGTAAGGGGGTTGGTTATGCAAAGGGAAGGTATTAGCACCCTAAACATCTACGGTACTCCGCAGGAACCTCTTTGAAAAATTTGTATATTTTGGCTATAAAAATGTGTTGTATAGAAAATGGGTGGTGGAGGTGAGAAGAGAAATATTTTTTATGATTTTTGCACCCGCCACGGTTGTGAACCTTTAGTGCCTACGTACCACCTTTCGTGAAATAGGGGATCAGGGTACACGTAGTTCCTCTTTTAAAAATTTGAAACACCAAGTGTGTTGGTTCATTTTAAGAGATAAGACATCATCGTCATTGTTCGTGTGGAAAACATACTTACTACTCACAATCATGAAAAATGAGAATTTGCATCATCTCAAAGTGGAGGATATGGCTTGGATTTTAAAATCAACAATGCCTCACTCAACACCCAAGTGGAAAATATCTCACTTTACTACATATTGTAGAAGTATAGTTGTTTGCATCACTACAAGGATTGACAAGAGTCTAACCTTTTGAGAAAAGTTTAAAGATAAAAGCCAAAGTGGCAAAATGGTTTGAAATGAGATTGATTGACTTTTAGTCTTCTCACAAAAAGTGTCAAGGTATTATTAAGTTGATTTATTTATGAAAATATTTTGAAAAAAGGCATGGGCAAAAGTCCAAGTTTATTATGAAAGTGTTTCAAGTTTAAAAACAATAAGAGTTTAAAAAAAGGAGTGAGAAGATTTTTGAAATTAAAGAAGATGGGAGGAGAAGAAAAGGCTATCCTGAAGCATAAGGTAAAAGCTAAGGATTAAGACTATCTAACCAACAAGAAGCTAAAACTTGACATTATGAGCCAAGATAGAATTCCCATTCTTTGGATTGAAACCAAGCAAGCAAAGATACTAGACCTCTTGAGAGAACCAAAACTTCAGGTGTATTAAGTCTTCACAAAAATTGGGCAGAGTAACAGCTGTATATGAGTGAATTCCAGATTACAAACAGAGAATGTAATCACAAAAAAACCTACACACAAAAACAAACAAGCAACCCAATGTCTTGAGGTAAACCTCAAGAACTCCAGACAAAATAATAAGATAAGATCACAAGGTCTCCAAGATAGGCCAAGGTTTCTAATCCCAAGTCCAAGAAAAAGTCCCCGGCTCCACACAATGAATGTCAAGGTTATTGGATCAAAGAGATCAAATTAACATACTTGGGCTTGCAATCATAAGCAATCGTAAGTGGACTTATATAGAAGTCACACCTATTTTGAGGTCGGTCAATAGCAATCTATGCACCCTTTATTTTGAGACATGATATAGAGATCATGCTCCAACAACACTTAGTGCAATAAGAAGGGGATGAGATGAAGAGGGATTAGGGTAAAAAATGAATAAACCACTTTTGAATTAAAAATTTAATCAAACTATTATTAAAATCATTCATCCATTTTGGTGGAGTTGAACTCAACACCCAAGATCCAATGATGTTAATGAAGTCATGATAAAAAAAATCAACTCAAGACAACCAGAAAATAATCACAAAATAATGTTGTATTTAATATATACATTAAAAAAGGTTAAAAAATGTTTAAAAATAGAAAATAATGAGGAAAATATCAATTATGTTCAATTTAATCAAGAAATGAAAAATAAGGCCATAGAAAAATCAGAAATGGATCCAAATATTTTTATAAAAAATTTGGTAATTTTTAAAAGTCAAAAACTATTTTTAAACCATTTAAAATTGCTAAAAGAAACATAAAATAGATAAAAAATAGTAAACCTCAACATAAAATTCTATAAAATTTTCAAAAAATCAAAAATATGCAAAATAATGTTTATGAATTTTTTCAGAATTAAAAAATGTCAGAAAGTATTTTTTAAGTAATTAAAAGAAAGAAAAATAATACAAAAAATATAAAAAATACCAAATGTCAAAATAAAAATATGAAAAAATATTCATGAGATCAGAAATAATTCAAAGTATTTTTGTGATTTTTTTCATAATTTTTGGATAAAAAATAAAAGTTATGAATTTTTGAAAATTTAATCAATAAAAATATAAATTCAGAAAATAAAATAAAACCAAAAAGATGTGGACCATCAGATCATAGTCAAAACATGTTAGTAAGCTAATCCAATGAACCAGACACGCTGTGCTTGATATGGACCTTAGTGAAACACATATGTGATCAAAAAAAGGGCAACCAATGAAATTAAAACGTTTGGCACGCTATCATTGGCTGAGACGAGACATGTCATCGTCTTCAACCTCCAGACACCTTGCAATGGGGATTTTGTGAGATCCTTTAAATGGAAAAATTAGGATCCAAGGATAGCATCATTGAACTCGTCTCTTCAAGACGATTCTAACACAACCATCGCGCCAAATTTATATAAGATATGGAGAGAGATATGAATCAAAAACCCACAAAATAGCGAGCACCTTCAATTTGAGATTTCTCTCTTAATTCTCAATGGATTTAAAAATTGTAAGCAGCATTAGAATCAAAAGAAGGAGTAGAATAGATTAGTGCTTTATTTGGATTCAAATGGTGGAGAATTCTACCTTTTCGAAGTTCAAGTAAGAAGCTCTGAAACTGGACTTCTGTAGCTTGAATTATGGCTCGTTTTGATTGGTTTAAGTGCTAGAGAGTTTGTATGATGCTCAAGGATGATGAATGCGCAAAGAATTTTGGAAAAGGAAGCTTAAATTTCAAAAACTGAATTCAACAAAAGTGGGTTCGTGTGAGGTTTTTGCAGGGTGTTCTTGGCTCTCTAAGCTTGGGAAAATGGATGGGGGGTGACCCTCTATTTATAGGGAAGTGAATAGGAATTAAAATTTGAAGAAACAAGGAAGTTTGGAGGGAAATTGAGTAAGGGTCGAGCACGAGTGAAGTGTGACTTCATTTCCATCAAAACTCGACCAAATCTTGCATTTTGGGGTGCTAATCACTTCTGGAAAGTTTGCTAATCAAGTTTAAATCAAAAACGCGCATAAATATAGTGCTTAGAAGTCACCTTATGGATTTCAAAATTCTGACTTTGTGAAAAATTTAGTTTCAAGTTACCAAATTCAAATCCATGGCATTTCCAACTCAAGGGATCTTAGGGCATAATTCTTGATGCTTTGGAAAGATGAGGTTACAAGCTTTGAAATGGAAAAAGAATGGAATCAAATGGATGTTTGAGCTGAAAGTTACATGAGGTCAAAGTTGAAGAAAAAGAGTTGACTTTCCATACTTAGAAATATTTCAAATTCTTCTTCAAAAATGACCTATAATCTTTTATATCCAAACATGGCCTTCCACTTAGAATTTGCTCTTAACCAAAAAAGATGGAATTAATTAGATCTCTTGAATGAAATTTTGAAATTTGAACCACTCAAAATCTCCAAAAAATGAGCAAGTTATGACTTGTTGAAGTTGGCCAAAAATCATGAAATGACCTATAATCTTTTGCATAGTTAAGACAACTTCCATCCATTTTCTCACTTTGCACATAAAAGAAGGCATAAAGTACACATATTTAAGATCACCATGGAAAAGTAATGGACTCAAGTTGATAAAAATTGACCAAGTTATGACCATTTGAAGTCACATATGGAAAATTGTAGATTCATCTAGATGACTTATAATCTTTCTTCTTCACCAAGTTCCTTCCACATGAAAAATCCTTGGAACTTTTGAAGTGATTTGTTGGTAACTCTTTGAAGAGAAAGATGTCTTTGGAATCACTCAAAAATACCAAAAGGTGAGCAAGATATGCTCCTTTGAAGTTCAAAACCCTAGCCTCTAGATCAAGAGAATGCTTTGAAGAACTTTGACAAGTTTGAACAAACTTCTTGTGCCAATATTCTTTATTTGTGAATAGAAGTTGTTGAGGATGATGATGAGGACTCATAGCCACCAAAACCACTTCCATATCTTGAAATTTGAGAGAAATGTGCTCTTGTGACCAATAAGAACAAGACCTTGTCCAATCATGACAACTTCTTCCCTCAACCCCTTGTACTTTTGAACCAATTTTGATAAATTTGAAACATGTTGAACCAAAATAAGCCCTGTCATGCCATTTCTTCCAAAATAAATTCAATGGTGAAGTTTGAATTTCTCAAGATTTATTGACTAGGGCATGGAAATAAACTCATGAACCCATGAAGCAACTTGCTAAACCTCATTGCCTTTACCTACATTATTAACAAGTAAGGCAAACCAACATTGCATTTTATTAATTAGAAAGAAAATCAAAGCAAAATATTCATGATCACAAAAGAAAACAAGTCAAGGTGCTTTGGGATTCCTCAAAGAGCAAAGCTAAAGATAGGGAGAAGAACCAAAAGCCCTAATGTGATCTTGTTATGATTGAATCAACATGGTATGATAAAGGAATCTTAAGGGAAAAATTTGGGGTACAACAGCTGCCCTTATTTAAGTTTCTTCTATCCGGAGATACGAAGGTTAAAAATCTTCGTGTCGACGTGATCGAAGATACTTAAATATAAAACAAACCCTATTTTTGGCCTTAATATTCCATGCAAATGCTTATGCATATGAATGCATATGAACAGTACCAAAGTGAGGCAAAGTATCACTGGAAATGCAACAAAAATAAAGAAACAAAGGAGCAACTCCACCAGGAAAATAAATCATTGGTGGACATAAAGTGCTGAATCAGAGAGGAAGATAACAAGCATCGACGTTCACTGCCGATGGTCTACCAACTTTCACTGAAGGTAGAAAGAGAATATATATCATATCATCGCTGTTCACTAACGATGAACTATCAACGTTCACTGAAGATAGCAAAAAGATAATAAACACCAACGTTCACTGCCGATGGTCTACCAACGTTCACTGAAGGTAGAGAGAGAGAAAATATATCATATCACCGTCGTTCACTGACGATGAACTATCAACGTTCACTGAAGATAGCAAAAAGATAATAAACACCGACGTTCACTGGCAATGGTCTACCAACATTCACTGAAGGTAGAGAGAGAAAGTATATCATATCACCGCCGTTCACCGACGATGAACTATCAACGTTCACTGAAGATAGAAAAAAGATAACAAACACCGACGTTCACTGCTGATGTCCTACCAACGTTCACTGAAGGTAGAAAAAGAATATCATATCACCGCCGTTCACTTACGATGAACTATCAACGTTCACTAAAGATAGTAAAAAGATAATAGACACCGATGTTCACTGCTGATGTCCTACCAACGTTCACTGAAGGTATAAAGAGAATATCATATCACCGCTGTTAACTAACGATGAACTATCAATGTTCACTGAAGATAGCAAAAAGATAATAAACACTGACGTTCACTGCTGATGGTCTACCAACGTTCACTGAAGGTAGAGAGAGAAAATATATCATATCACCGCCGTTCACTGACGATGAACTATCAACGTTCAATGAAGATAGCAAAAAGATAATAAACACTAACGTTCACTGCCGATGTCCTACCAACATTCACTGAATGTAGAAATAGAAAATTATATCATCGTCGTTCACTGATGATGAACTATCAACGTTCACTGAAGATAGCAAAAAGATAATAAACACCGACGTTCACTGCCGATGTCCTACCAACGTTCACTGAAGGTAGAAAGAGAAAATATATCATATCACCACCGTTCACTGACGATGAACTATTAACGTTCACTGAAGATTGCAAAAAGATAACAAACACCAATGTTCACTGCCGATGTCCTACCAACGTTCACTGAAGGTAGAAAGATAAAATATATCATGTCACCGCCGTTCACTGACGATGAACTATCAACGTTCACTGAAGATAGCAAAAAGATAACAAACACCGACGTTCACTGCCGATGTCCTACCAACATTCACTGAAGGTAGAGAGAGAGAGAATATATCAAGTTTTCCCTAAAATTTTGGTGTCTCACCTAGAACGGGTCTCAACTTCTTCTTTATCCAAGGAAATCTGCCTGGAAAAGATCAAACATAAGTTGTCTCAAATAAAGAGACTTGTTACTTATTGTCATGGAGAATTTCTAAAAGAAATGACTTTCTGGGGATAGAAATATGACTTCCCGGGGAAATGCCACGATATTCCTGTTGAGGAGATAAATTCTTCTCGTGCAAAATAAATGCACAAACTAAAACTCAAAGTTTTCAGAAATCCAAAGTAAATAATATTGTCATGCAACCACAAATCCAAATCAGAAATAAACTGGAGCAAGACAGCCAATGAAGATACATCCTTTGAGAAATAAACTCAAGAGGGAAAACCGAATCCATCTAAGCAAGGAGCGTTGTAGGAAAGCCAGAGAAAAATGTCAATGATTTGTCAATTTTAGCCATGCATGATGTATGTATGAATGTATGAGTACTAACGTGCGTATGCTGGTAAAACCGATACACAATCAGTAGGAACAAACAAACAAAAACGCCTCAGGTACTAACAACAATTGGCTAAACTTTAACCAGAATGATCATTCCAAGAAAGGTAAAGGCCAACTGTGGAAACCAAACCTATTGCCTGCCTTTAACTTTACTAAAGAGAAACATAATTTGGAGGTAGACAAATTAAACAGATACCGGGATATAACATCCTTCTTCTGGATTCATCGAAGAAACCAGTTTTTCAAAAGCAACATGCCTACTGGAGATTGCAAGACCAGCCTCAAATAAAGCAGACTGACGCCGAAACAATCAAACCTCACCAGGGAATTCAAGCCTAACTCCCTGGAGAAAAAATGCGGATTGAAACTTTACATCATGAAAACTTATTCCAACAAAAGATGCCCTGGGATAATCCTCCCGGGGAATCAAGAAGTCAACATTATAGAAAGAGGTCAAACTCATGGATATTTTAAATCAAACCCAGCACTTGGTAGGTGAAAACCCAAAGGTTGATAATCATTTCAACACTTCTCAGAAAAGATATTGCCCTGGTCTAGTTGATATCATGATCACAAAAGAAAACAAGTCAAGGTGCTTTGGGATTCCTCAAAGAGCAAAGCTAAAGATAGGGAGAAGAACCAAAAGCCCTAATGTGATCTTGTTATGATTGAATCAACATGGTATGATAAAGGAATCTTAAGGGCAAAATTTGGGGTACAACAGCTGCCCTTATTTAAGTTTCTTCTATCCGGAGATACGAAGGTTAAAAATCTTCGTGTCGACGTGATCGAAGATACTTAAATATAAAACAAACCCTATTTTTGGCCTTAATATTCCATGCAAATGCTTATGCATATGAATGCATATGAACAGTACCAAAGAGACGCATAGTATCACCGGGGATGCAACAAAAATAAAGAAACAAAGGAGCAACTCCACCAGGAAAATAAATCACTGATGGACATAAAGAGCTGAATCAGAGAGGAAGATAACAAGCATCGACGTTTACTGCCGATGGTCTACCAACTTTCACTGAAGGTAGAAAGAGAATATATATCATATCATCGCCATTCACTGTCGATGAACTATCAACGTTCACTGAAGATAGCAAAAAGATAATAAACACCAACGCTCACTGCCGATGGTCTACCAACGTTCACTGAAGGCAGAGAGAGAAAATATATCATATCACCGCCGTTCACTGACGATGAACTATCAACGTTCACTGAAGATAGCAAAAAGATAACAAACACCGACGTTCACTGGAAATGGTCTACCAACATTCACTGAAGGTAGAAAGAGAAAAGTATATCATATCACCGCCTTCACCGACGATGAACTATCAACGTTCACTGAAGATAGAAAAAAGATAACAAACACCGACGTTCACTGCTGATGTCCTACCAACGTTCACTGAAGGTAGAAATAGAATATCATATCACCGCCGTTCACTTACGATGAACTATCAACGTTCACTATAGATAGCAAAAAGATAATAGACACCGACGTTCACTGCCGATGTCCTACCAACGTTCACTAAAGGTAGAAAGAGAATATCATATCACCGCCGTTCACTAACGATGAACTATCAACGTTCACTGAAGATAGAAAAAAGATAATAAACACTAACGTTCACTACCGATGGTCTACCAACATTCACTGAAGGTAGAGAGAGAAAATATATCATATCACCGCCGTTCACTAACGATGAACTATCAACGTTCACTGAAGATAGCAAAAATATAATAAACACTGACGTTCACTGCCGATGTCCTACCAACATTCACTGAAGGTAGAAATAGAAAATCATATCATCATCGTTCACTGATGATGAACTATCAATGTTCACTGAAGATAGCAAAAAGATAATAAACACCAACGTTCACTGCTGATGTCCTACCAACGTTCACTGAAGGTAGAAAGAGGAAATATATTATATCACCGCCGTTCACTGACGATGAACTATTAACGTTCATTGAAGATAGCAAAAAGATAACAAACACCAACGTTCACTGCTGATGTCCTACCAATGTTCACTGAAGGTAGAAAGATAAAATATATCATATCACCGCCGTTCACTGACGATGAACTATCAACGTTCACTGAAGATAGCTGTTGTACCCCAAAATTTGCCCTCTCTTTCTTCAGAAAATCATCTTGGATTTTCAAAGTCCCTCTGAAACAAATCCAAGTCTAGAACTGTCATTGTTGCCCAAGCAGACCATTTACAAGAGCAAGGTGATCACACAAGCTCTGAAGACAACGTTTTTATCTTGAGAAAAAAAATCAAATTCTAAGTACTTGGAATTTTTCTCTAAAAAAAAATGATGAGTATTTAAGAAGAAATCAACGCTTCAGAACTTCTGGGCCAAACTCCAGATAGAAACGGTCAGAAGTTGCAAGCTTGGCGCAGTCAGAAGTTGGCTCTTCAGCAGCTACATCAGCTCAATCAGAAGTTGTAAACGTGGTTCAATACGTAAGCCTCAGACAGAACATGGCTCTTTCAGCAGTTACGCAAGCTCAACCAGAATTTGCTAAAGGAATGCAAAAGAAGCAAGGAAGTCTGAAGGCTCTTTCAGAATATGCTGAAATCAGAAGATGAAAAGGTCAGAAGAGTGGGTGTTACACTGATACATAATCTCTAAGCCCAGAAGCAAATCCAAGGAATGTATCAGAAAATCAGGAGAATCCCCAGAGTTTGCTAAAGACAACAGGAAGCCAAGGCCAGAGCATGGTTTACGTTGTTCTTGTTGAAACAGAACTGCTGGTTCAAAGTTTGTTTCTATTTACCAGAATATTGATATTGATAAGTCTCATCACCATTTAATGCTCATTAATGCTCCCAACCACTCCTGAACATTCATCCAAGTAATCCCTTCACGTGTGGCTTGGAAAACGCCTTTATGCAGGTTCTGGCATGGGTCTACACGCCACCGTCCACCTAAGAGGTCACTTCTCTCCAATCCATGCCTGCTGCTGAAGGCTATCTGTTATCACAACTTCCCAGGAATTTCTGTCAAAGAACAATTCAAACTCTGTTGGCGCTTTAATGTTCAAAGAAATCCACAAGAGTTTTGCCTATAAATAGAGAATCATTGTCCACTGAAAAGAGGCGTAAAAGAAATAGAAAAATTGATAAGAGAGAAACAGAAATCTTTAGCAAGAAAGTGTTGTGAAACTCTGCCAAAATCTCCAGTGTTTCATAACTTTGAAGTTCTTACCTTCAAACTTCATCAAATACCCAGTTTTTCTTTGTGAACCAAAAACACCCTTTTCAAACTTCTGACCCTATATACGCATACACCTTCACCTACCATTTTCAAAAAGAATCTGTCCAGAATACCATCAGAGCCAAAATCTAGCTTTCATCCACAATTTTTTCCAACAGCCAGGTAAGCACCTGCTGACCTTCATCACGCTGCTAAGCATCATCAGCTGTGCATGCTCAAATAAACATAATGTAAATATCATGTTGTTGCTGTTTGTATTCTGAGGATTTTCATACCTCAACGTTCTGAGCCAGTGTAGAACCTGCTTGTGACCTTGTTGGTCCTGCCCTCTGAAACACTTTGACATTTGCTGGAGCTGTTCCAAATATGTTTCCTGTTTTGTGGAATAATAATGAAATTGCAGATGTTCTGATTAGTACAGGGAAAAGCCAAGTGTTGACTTTGACGTTAGCACATTTGAAGCCTGTTTTGCTGTCAATAATATCAGAGCCTCTGAGAGTTATTGTCTTTCCAGCAGGATCAAAACTTCTGAGTTCTCCACTAACAAACTTCTGTCTTGCAACGCAGGGGGGTCAGAACTTCTAATTTCCCCACTAACAGGTTTCTGTTTTGCAGGTGCCAGGGTCAGAAGTTCTGACTCATACAGTTTAACCAAGAGGTTGATCATCTGGCAGCAGATCTGAGTCAGAACTTCTGATGACCTCTCAGCAGCGCGCTGGCTCCCTCTCTCTTTCTCTCTATCTTGTTTTTTGCTATTTTCTTTTTTGTCTATTTTTCTCGTTGAACCCCCCATGTACAAATGTGTATCCCCACTCCCTAATTGTTGTAATAGCGTAGGATTTTATATTTCCACTTCTTATTGCTAGTAATTAGGATGTGTATGGCAAGATAAAATCAATGAAATAGAAAATCCTAATTCAAAGAAAAACTCTTGTATGCAATAAAACACACTTGCACACTAACACCCCTAGGGTTACATCCACTTGTTGCCTTAAAAATTAGGCCATGTTACGCATGCAAAGTATCTTAGTAAAACAAACAAAATCAAAAGATCATAGTCCCTCGATGACGCTTTCGAAAGTTGCCTCACAAAAATGATCTTAGTCCCTCAAAAGAAAAAAAAAACTAAGATACTTTGCAACATTGCTATCATGGTCTATACGATGACCCGCGCCCGTCCCGTTCACATCCTAACACAAGATTGTCCACCAAATACAATGATGGAACAAAATTGTTAAAATGGTTATAAACATAGAAAAATCTTTGAGTAAATTTAGGAGTAAACCACTCTTAGTTACTTGATCAAACTCGCAAAAACACTTGCCATTGTTCAAAACACACTCTCAAAACAACTTTCAAAAAAACATTGAAGACTTTTCAAAAGACATACACCTTTGTATACATCCCAACATGGATCATTACAAAGGTTGCCACCACGTTGGCCTCTTTTTAACATTTTCAAAAACCACACACACAAAGCACCATTCCAAACAATTGAAAATCAAGGCAAGTTGATCTAAGCAAGTAACTAAGAGCCCATGGATAACCATGGATAGAAAGGGTGCTAATACCTTCCCTTTCTATAATCTACTCCCCGAACCCAAGAAAACATCTCAAAGGTTTTTGCTGTGCTTTTTAACCTTTCCTTAGGATAAAATAAAAAGTCGGTGGCGACTCTTGCTCAACCGAAATATTTGCGAAAACAAACGCAAAACCTCAAGTCAGTTCTCCCACCGTATCACAATAGCAAAAAGATAACAAACACCAACGTTCACTGCCGATGTCCTACCAACATTCACTGAAGGTAGAGAGAGAGAGAGAGAATATATCAAGTTTTCCCCAAAATTCTGGTGTCTCACCTAGAACGGGTCTCAACTTCTTCTTTATCCAAGGAAATCTGCCTGGAAAAGATCAAACATAAGCTGTCTCAAATAAAGAGACTTGTTACTTATTGTCATGGAGAATTGCTAAAAGAAATGACTTTCTGGGGATAGAAATATGACTTCTCGGGGAAATTCCACGATATTCCTGCTGAGGAGATAAAGTCTTCTCGTGCAAAATAAATGCACAAACTAAAACTCAAAGTTTTCAGAAATCCAAAGTAAATATTATTGTCATGCAACCACAGATCCAAATCAGAAATAAACTGGAGCAAGACAGCCAATGAAGATACATCCTTTGAGAAATAAACTCAAGAGGGAAAACCGAATCCATCTAAGCAAGGAGCGTTGTAGGAAGGCCAGAGAAAAATGTCAATGATTTGTCAATTTTAGCCATGCATGATGTATGTAAGAATGTATGAGTACTAACGTGCATATGCTGGTAAAACTGATACACAATCAGTAGGAACAAACAAACAAAAACGCCTCAGGTACTAACAACAATTGGCTAAACTTTAACCTGAATGATCATTCCAAGAAAGGTAAAAGCCAACTGCAGAAACCAAACCTATTGTCTGCCTTTAACTTTACTAAAGAGAAACATAATTTGGAGGTAGACAAATTAAACAGATACCGGGATAGAACATCCTTCTTCCGGCTTCATCGAAGAAACCAGTTTTTCAAAAGCAACATGCCTACTGGAGATTGCAAGACCAGCCTCAAATAAAGCAGACTGACGCCGAAACAATCAAACCTCATAGGGGAATTCAAGCCTACCTCCCTGGAGAAAAAAATGCGGATTGAAACTTTACATCATGAAAACTTATTCCAACAAAAGATGCCCTGGATCCTCCCGGGGAATCAAGAAGTCAACATTATAGAAAGAGGTCAAACTCATGGATATTTTAAATCAAACCCAGCACTTGGTAGGTGAAAACCCAAAGGTTGATAATCATTTCAACACTTCTCAGAAAAGATATTTCCCTGGTCTAGTTGCCTGGGAAATAAATACCAACAATAATGCCAATACTGCAAAAAGAGCGACATCTCAGCACACCAAGGGAATAAAACATTTCATCATATGAGGGAAGACTTCACTGGGGAATCTGGGACAGAGGCTTCTGACCATGAAAACCCAAAATCAAACATGAACCAAGACCTGACTGGGGACAATGGGATTACAAGCCCTAATATTGCACCTTACACCGATTGGTATCGTCTTTAACTATCCGAGAAACATACAAAGATCGTGCACATACCAACAAAATGACCTGAGAGAACCTTCATGAAGGAAGTAAATCTTCTCAAAACAACCAGAGTTTGTTCATTCCTGGGATCACCATTTTTGTTGTCATTGTGTCATCACAAATCTCAAAGTAGATTGAATTGTAAAGATCTCTTTTGTTTAAAAAGTCAATTTTGCATTTTAATCTTTTTGCTTTGAAAGTTATTACCAGTAATAAATGGAGTCTTTGCAAGATAAATAAAATAAGAACACAAAGAATTGGGTAAAAGCTCGAATTTCATTAATAGAATGGTAGTCTGCAAATGGAGAGACTCCATGGATGATTACAAAGTTTGGGAAATGGTAATACATAATGGAAAAGATACATTGAGATACAATGACCAATATCCCCCTAATAACTTTTGAAATCCTGAGCAGTAGCTTTTGTTGAAGTATGGTGAGGATCCGAGAAGATTGTTGCCTCAACGATCAAGTCTTGTCTGACGTAGTTACTTGCCAAGAAAATCCCTAACTTTTGCCTAAGCTTCCCTTGCGGGTTTTTAACTTAGCGGGAAATTTATTCTATTTATGTCTCTAATTTTTTCCTAGACCGCCCTTTCGTATTTTCGGCCTACCGAGACGCTCCTTTTTGCCTAAGCCGCCCTTTCGGGTTTTCAACTTAGCAAGCTGTTCTTTTATTTCTTTAGGCGAAGTATTTATTGACTGCGTCAGCATTCATGGGACGTGGGAACTCCTCACCATACATAGTTTCAAGAATTAATGCACCACCAGAGAAGGCTTTCTTGACAACATACGGGCCTTCAAAATTGGGAGTCCACTTTCCCCTAGAATCGATGTTGAAAGACATGATCTTCCTGAGCACGAGGTCTCCTTCTCTGAATTCACGAGGTTTGACCTTTTATCAAATGCTTTATTCATTCTTCTCTGATATCAACTGATGAAGATCAATCTGTACGCTGGCGCTTCCCTGTGAGCCTGACAATCTGAGCCCTCAACCTCTGGTCTTCTTCCACATGTCTGATGGCAACCTCCTTCCAATCATCTGAATCAGGAAGTGAGTAATCAACACCTGTTTGAGGCTTAGGGGAAAATAAATCCCCTTGCCTCTCCATAGACTCCACCGCTCTACTCTCAAGAATCTCGATCAAATCGTCTTTCTCCTTCAAGTCTGCTCTGTAGGAACTCTCTAAAGTCTGGAACTTGTTCTTCCAAGCATCCCTTTCCTGTTGCATCCTAACCAAAGCGAGTTGCAGTTCTTCTAGATCATCTAATAAAGGAGGAGTGGTGATCGTGGGATTTGTACTTATGTATCCAATGATTCGGACTGCAAGTGCACAGTCTTATCGAGTAGTTTTAAAAGATATCGAACCACAGAGACTGATGAATCGATCTACTGTCTTCTATTGTTACTTCGCAAATCTAAAGCTAATGAATATTTGATTTGGGTTGTAGGGAAAACTAAATACTAAATTAAGTTGGACTTTAATAATCAATGAGCTTAATTACCAGTATGCAACAGTCGTACCTCGGGAACTAGCGACCTGTCAGGCGTCTTTATATTTTCAAAACAGCTTTCAGTAAAACCTATCTAGTTTAAAAACCCTCATATCACACTGTCGTTTTGTTGATCTAGGCTATGCAGTTAAGTCCTAACGTACGCTTCCGCCATCCCGCAGGAGTTAAAAACAATTTTTGGAAACTAAACAAAATCTTAATTAACTTTAAAGTGCTTCCGCTGTATTTTAAGCCAATGCCTAATTACTACTGTCCAGTTAAAAGATCTCAAACTTCCGCTTTGTTGACCCTAACCTCTATCTGTTTTTTACTTCCGTAACAAAACAATTTAATGATTTGAAAAATAGTAACTTAGGCCAGAAAATAAAGTTTCGTAGTAAAAATAATCCCGACTAAGTTACCCGTTCCCTCGGTTGATTGACTTTACATACCGGTATAGGATTTCTAGCCTGACATAATATTAAACCAAATCGCAGAATAATTTAAAGGACAAACACAAATAAACATAATTATATCAATTAATAAGCAATAAGAATTTGTAAACATAAACCTGGCAATAACTCTGAAGATAGAAGCACTCCTGCATAAATTGTAGGCTTTGCTTCGATCGGAGGATATATTTAACCGTACAGAAGAAAATAAAACTGAAAAGAATAATGCTGGAAAGGAATATGGAAATAACTGGGAAATAAAATAATGCTGAAAAGAATGCGACTAAAAAGAATATTCACTCAATAAAATTCTCTAAACTTTCTTGCCAAAAAAGAAGAACCCTTTCTACTGTGGTCTAAGGTTCTATTTATAGGGCTTGCTTGATCAGTTGCTCTCGAAAATGTAGGAACATTTTACTTCCTTCTTTGAGAAATAATAGGGCCATTCATTTGTCACGTTCGTTGGTCCTTTGACTGAATGGGTGAGAAAATGTAGGAAGTCGTTGGATTAACCCTTGAACGCGTTTCTGTCCGTTGGATGAGAAGAAAGTGGAGTAATGGCTTGTGACGTTCGTCACATTCAAGTGACGATAGTCACTGGGTCTTCATGGCGCGTGACGTTTGTCACGTCTCCTTGACGGTCGTCAAGGCCTTCCTAATTGTGGGCCACGTGCTCACATGTGTAATGGGCTTTTGGGCTCCTTTCTTCTCCTTAAGCCTTTTTGCTAGTTTTTTTTGCACCCTTTTTTCTTCATTTCTTCAAAAGTGTTCGGCTTAATGTAAATCTGCAAAAATAGAAAAATACCTGCATAACACTTATAAAATAATTTAATTTAAACTAAAGTATGAGAAATATTTGGTGTATATCAAGCCAGAAATATCACATATTTGTGTGTCATCAAACTCCCCCATACTTAAACTTTGCTTGTCCTCAAGCAAATGCTAAGTACGATGTTTTTCTAAACATGGTTATGACTCGAATTAACTAATACATAGTTGCGTTGTGATTTTGTCAAAAAATCGGTGGTTTGATTCATGCTCCATTACTACGTCGACGACGCTAGACAGTCCCATTTTACGTAAACTAGTTACATGTCCTATCATAGCCTACCTCGAGTATTTCTCTTGTTTTGCCCTTTTCATTCTAGCGCAATCACATTAAGCCCTTTATCTTCACACGCACATAGCAGAACAGTCGGTTAGTGGTTATGATCCTTTTAAACTTTTAGAGGTTTCTGGCACAGTAATGTGGCAACCTTTAATTCAATGGTTGGATGCGGGGGATCAGACCGTAATCTGCCCTACCGAGTTCAGTACCAGATGCTCCTGAACCATCCATCAAATGAATTTTCATGTTACTTTGTAAGGTTTACATCCTTTGGATTAGGCGATCGGGTGAGAATCGTCCAATCTAATCGGTGTGTTTCCTTGCAACATTTTGCTGAAATATTATATCATCCACTTATATTCATCGACTTCCTGCGTAGTTTGTGTTTAAGATGGTGCTGACTGCTAATATAAACTACTCAAGGTTACTATAAAGACTAAACTCAGGGTGTTGGAAACAACAAGTACTTGAACTGATTTATCATACTCTGGGGTTGTAGAGTGTCTAGACGGTAGAAATTTCGCTTAATCTCGCCCCAATTCCTGATGATTAAAGATTTTGCAGTCTATTTACTTTGTCGAGTGAGAAATTTTTTTTATGGGCTCAAAAAGAAAGGGGAGTCTAAAAGAACAACACAAATTTCTTCAATAGATAACTTGATAATTTTTTTTATTGAATTAGAGATAACGGAAGGGAAATTACAAAAGAAAATAAAAATTACTAGGAAAAGGGAAATACTTCCTCCCCCATACTTGAATCATACATTATCCTCAATGTATTGATAGAAGCGGGAAAAGGGAAATGGAAACTGGATAATCATTCTTCCTCCTCTTGTCTTTGGTATCAGCCACGTGTCCTCGCTCTTCGACGTGCTTTCCCGCCATGTCTGGAAGATTCGCCGCCATCTCTCTGGGATATGATATTATGCAAGTCATCAACACAGAGTGTTAAGGCTCGCACATCTTCCGTTATTCCTGTGGTGAATTCCAGCATACTTTGATCGTGCCTGCGAGCGTAGTCGTTTTGGTCTCTTTGCATTTGTTGCATGAGAGTCATCATCTCGATTTGGCACGTCTCGAGGCTCTGGTGGCGTTGAGTGGATAGCTGGTTTTGCTGCATTATTGCGGCATATATTGCATCGATGGTGGCGGGATTGTTGGCTTGCTATGGTTGGGGCTCTTGCTGCTCTAATTCTTCTTCGATTTCATCAGCGACAACGTTGTTGGCCTGACCTTGATTTCCTTGCACATTTTCTCCGGGTTCTGGGGCATTCAGGTTGTAAAGCCAGTTATTCGGATTACCCAAGTAAGTACGATTATGATTGGGCATGACCACACTACGAACTCTTGCATTCTTAACCATTAGATAGTACCCTCCAGCTTCTCGTACTTTGATCAGGCGGCCAGCTCTACAGTTATCAATGTCCATATAAACTGCTGGCAGTGGAGGTAGGCGTTGGATCCTTTCCCCCCAGTTCAGGTGAACTGCGATGGTGGTGACAATGCCTCCGATGCAAAAAGGTGTGGTCTCGTCTCTTGTAACGAGGTTTTGAATGTGGGCCATCATTAAAGTAACGGGATTAAGATGGAGGTTTTGCGAAAAGGTACAGTGAAGAGCATACAATTCTTTAGTGTTTACCTTGTTGTTGTTTGCCCTTCCGAATATTGTGTTTGCCATAACACGGTGTAAGAAGCGGATGTTCGGGTTGTGGATGTGAGAGGCGTACCGTGCTTCGGGTGTGACATTTGGTTCGCCGGTTATTCTCTCCCATAGTGCGTATGCACTTCCATTCCAATCCAATTCTGGGGGGATGCGATATTGCACATTATTCCCTCGGGGAAAATGAAATATGTCGCTCAAAATTTCATGGTTGAGTGTGTACTCTCGGTTGAACATCCGAAATTGAGCGGCTCTCGTTAGGTGTGCGTCTGCATCGTCTCGAGTGTGATATGCGTAGGAACTCAAGATTTCCAACGTTAGAGCTTCGTAAGTTGGTGTGTTCATCATGCTAATAAAGCTTAGGCCAGCTTTATTCAGCAAGCCTTCCATATAAGGTTGCAAGCCTAATTCTTGCAAGCAATCGTTGTCGACGAACCGTGTGGATGTTAGCCCTCTATGGTGGAATTTTATGTACCTCTCTTTTTGAAGCTCACCAGCTTCTCCTTGTCGGAGCACGAGATGTCGCATGTCGGGTTCCGGTTGGTTGGCCGTGATTTTTGAACTTGATAGAAAAATGTATTTGTGGTAAAGAGATGGAAAGTGGGTGGTAGTGATGAAACTAAGGATGGAAGGGGGGTTTATATAGATGGGTTTGTTAAATAATAAATTTAATGGTGTTTATGGGAGAATTTTGAAATTGAGAGGTTATGGAAGTTATGGGTGAGTGGAGTAAATGGGGTGGTGGGGTTTTAAAACAAATTTTTGTGCATCAATTGTCCAACGGTCACGGGAATGAAAAGCGTGGGGGATAATGCCTGCCGCCCGTCACGTTCTCTCTGACGCTCGTCAGAGTCAAAGACAATCCCTGACGTTCGTCACATGCATCCTGACGTTCGTCAGGGTGAAAGACAATGCGTTGGTCTCTTTGACCGCGTGCTCCACTAATTTAATTCATTAATCTTAATTTTGAGAAGTTGGTTGCAAGGGATATAGTAGCTCATTGTATAGTTGGAAGAATGATATGGTAAATATGAAGCAAGTGAAAATAGTAACAGAAATAAGAAACACATGAAAATAATAATAGGAATTAGAAACAAATGAAAATAATAATAGAAATTGCACAGTATAAAAAATTGCACAGTATAAAAAATGAATACATACTGTGTATAAAAATAAATAAATAAATACTTTAAAATAAATAAAATGGATATGAAATGAATCGATGAATAAATAAACGAAATTTTAGGACCAAAAAGTAATAAATTATTCGAAAATAATAAAACCATAATGAGTTTTGAGAATAATAATAATAATGACAAACCCCCCCAAACTAATAACAAACAGTGTCCTCACTAGGGCGGTACATAAACAAAAACTATCAAGCGTGAGGGCCTCCGGGAGGTGGTGCAGAAGCGCGCAGATGTTGATAAATGTGATCAAAATGCTTCGTGACAATGTCCATGAAATGAAAGAAGTCACGTCGAAGTGTGCTGACATTATCTTTAATAGTGTCGAGCTCGCCTCGGAGTGTGGTAACATCTGTCTGCAGAGTCTTGATCGCATGTGCATGATCAGGCATGGGTACGTCATCATCAGTGGTAACAAGGGGTAGTGTAGGGTAATCTAAGGGTGTATAATCATGGTAGCCTGTGGGTGTGGATGGGTCGCTCTCCTCCCTCTCAGGGTCGTGTTCGTCTGTCTTCTCTAGGGGATATAGCCAATTTGTCTTGGTATAGACACTAGTATGCTCGGGGCTAGGCAATTTGAAGTAATAGACAGGGTTATTTTGGACAAGCAGCTGAAAGTGAGGTGGGTTGAGGTTACCAATCAAAGAAATGTTAAAGCAAAAAGGTATGTCCATGGTATAATATCTGGCGTACGGTGTAGGGCGCGACAGAGATGACCGTAGGGATAAGGCCTTGGTTATCATAGTGACTAGCCCGCCGACACATATGGGGCCATGGGTACACTGAGCTATAACTGACATGTTGGCAATCATAAATGATGCACCAATGACTGGTCTGGACTGAAAAGCACAGTAAATGATGAACAACTCATCCCTAGTGTGATCGGTGGGAATATAACTGACTGTTTTTGGAATGCTGGTTCGCGTTTGCGTTTGTTTTTGCAAAATGTCGCGGTAAGCAAGAGTCGCCACCGTCTTTTATTTTATCCAACAAGGAAAGGACAAAATCACAGAAAAATTCCTTTTTGAGATATTTCTCGGGTTCGGGAGGTAGATTATAGAAAGGGAAGGTGTTAACACCCTTTCTATCCGTGGTTATCCACGGGCTCTTAGGTACTTGCTCATTATGTTTTCAAAAGTTTACTTTTCTTTGTGATTGTGGGTTTGAAAAGAGTTTTGTTTGAAAACTTCGATTTAACTCTTGTTTCTGTCCTCAAGAGTGTATGAAGTGTTGTTGAAAACTTTGTTTGAAAAGTGTAAGTGCGAAAAATTTGTTTTGTTTTGAAAGAGCAAGTACCTAAGAACCTCTATCTACTCAAAAGGGAATTAAACTGTGCAAGTATCCTTTAGACAGTGCTATCACACTATTGAGAAGTAGGTAGCACCGTCGTTGGAGTTTTCGGGTCAATTCGATTAAGGGACATGTGGTCACTAAAGCAATGTTAGGACGCCTTAGTGGTAACCCTAATGTCTTAGATCATTTTATCCGAGGCAACCGTTTCGAGGAAACTTATGATCTTTGGACAAGAGGACGTCCTCTAAAACTTCCTATACTCAATGACCACGTTCGAGGCAACCAAGTGAGGCGTACCCTAGGAGTGGCATGTGCAAATGTGTCAATTTTCAGTTATGTTATCTTTGTACATGTTATGGTGAGCTACGGTTGATTTTAAGTTAAGATAGATCTTGTCATGCATAGCCTATTATTCATACATCTAGCAGTTAATGGTTGCGGAAAATAAAACTAAGCTATTACAAGGCGTCGGGTATTTACATCGCCAAAAACAAACCCTTAAAAAAGTAAATGCGAAAAGGTAAATAAAAGCGGTAAATAATCCTAAGTTAAAGCTATTACATCCTCGGAACAATTACAATTATATGGAATATGAATCAAAAATAATACGCGCGAGAAAAATTGAATCAGAGAGTTTTAGGGTTTTGACCCTTTTTTAAGAAAGAAGGAGATTTTTTATTATTTTGAACTAAATGAAATTAAATGAAATTAAGCCTAAGTTAATTAATTAATTAGATAAAAAATGTATTTTTTTGGGTTTTTAGAATATTTAAGGAAAATAAAAATAAAAATGATTAAAATATATTAAAAACCTAATTCTAATTAATTTTTAATTTATCGCAAAAGATATTAAAATTATACCTAATTAGAAACTAAATTAATTAAGTTATTTATTTACAAAAATAATGAAATGGTGAAATTAATTTTAATAAATAAAAATATTATATTTTTGTTTTCTAATTTTTTTATAAAAAAGGGGTTAATTTGTTAATTGGTTAATTAAAATAATAATAATAATAAAATAGAAAAAGAGAAAAATAATGAAAAGAAAATAAAAAAAAGAAACAACTCAGGGGGGGTGCTAGGCCCAAATTGGTGGTGAATCTGGAAATTCTTGGCCCACTTTCATTTAGCCTCGTTTGACTTTCTGAATTTCCCACATGCTTGTTGATTGGAGACCATGGTGAGGACCCCATTCTGGCCATTGGATTTGGATCTGAGACCACTTGGCATATTGACAATTGAGGCGCATGGTGGTCTGCATTCTAAGCGCTACATGGGAACACCTGAAAACAAAATTGAATAATGTTTTGGGGGACCTGGGATTCGAACCCAGGTCCCAATGCTTCCCAGGCCAACGCGTTTACCACCCAACCAAGCTGCTCCAATTGTTAATGTAATGGACAAATTATATTATATAAAAAAAAGCAAGCAATATACTGGAAAACAAAAAAAATGCGCGAAATTCAAACACACGAACCAGATGACAACACGTCATCATCTTTAACCTTGGTCCTGCATAAATAGAATTAGATAGCGGGGGTTTTTAACCTCCACTATCTCCTGCACGAAAAATAGCGAATAGACACAGAGCAAAAAGAAATATTTCACGAGGTATGTGTTGGAATCGTCTTGGTCTCACGAATTCAACCATGTATCCCATTGGTTCCAATTTTTCATGGTTTGGAAAGCCCTATTTGAAAGCTTGAAAACCCTAGAAACTCGATCATGGCATCTCTCGGTTTAGGGCACTATGGTTCAATTAATTCATTCCATTAGCTTTGTATAATCTCTAGCAACGTAAATCAATCACAAAAACATGTCAAATGCATATGAATTAAGAGATACAATTTTGAATTAGAAGTGCAAACCGTGAGATGGTATTTCGTGATTCCTTGAGCTTTGGTGCTTGAATTTGATTGCAAATCACTCCTGGTACCTCCTGCAATGTGTTTGGATGGACAAGGCACCTTGAATTGGCCTAGATTGCAAGAACAAGTTTTGATTTTTCTTGAAGTTTCTTGCAATTGGTATGGCCGTTTCTGCAGTCCTTCAGTCGTGAATTAGGTTATGCTTGGCTTGCTTGCATATAAGGGAATCAGTTTAGGTCAAAATTTGGACCCATATCCATGTGCATTGAAGATTGAATATTTGATTGACAAATCAAATATTCTTGATTTTTCATGATTGAACAAGTTGCCAAAATTGGATATTTTTGTATCTTTTAGCTTGTGCACGAATTGGCATTGCTTGGTCAGCATATTTGGATCACATTTGGTTCACAAATAGATTTAAGAATCAAATCTTTTATTTTCTTATAATTTAAATTAATTAAATGAATTAATATGTATTAAAAATCCATTTAATCAATAAATTTAAGAAAACAAATCCAATTTAACTTGGTGGGTCGTGCACAGGTCATGGGTGAAGTTTCAAAAAGAGATTTGAGGCCCATTAGCAAAAAGAAGGTGTTTTGAGCAAAGTTGACTTTTGCAAATTCATGAAAATTGCCCAACTTCTCCAATGCATAACTTGCTCATTTTCGATCATATGACCATGTTCTTGGACATTTTGGAAAGCCCTTGAAGTCCTCTAACCAATGCTTTTGGTCCCATGTCATTTGGATTTACCAATCTCAAGTTATGGCCTTTGACTCAAAGTGTACTTTTGTTGACTTTTGAAATTGACCTATAATGTAAAAATTTGTAACTTTTTGTGAGAGCATTTCTTGATCTTGGGGGTGTGAAGATGGATTGTATGAAATTGCATCCTATTCAAAATGAGCTTTGGATGGAATTTTTCTGATAAAACATGAAAGAGTTATGCCCTGGTGAAAGCAACGGTTGACTTTTCTGCTGTCCAAAAATAGTAACTTTTACATCTTGATGATTTTTGAGCTATTCTTGTGGGATCATGATCAAGACTTGATCAAATGATGATTATGAACTCAAAAATAAGATGTTGACCAAGAATTCTGACTTTTGACTGCAAAATGACCATTTTGCCCTTGCAGTTGACTGTAGATCAAATGGAGCTTTTGACTGTGCAAACTGGCACTGTGAGTCTTGAAACTTGGCATGTAGGTGCTTGAGAATGTATATAGGCCTATGAGACTTGATTGAACCATTGAGAACCCCAAATTCCTTGAAATAACCAAAACCCTAATTTCAGCTGTCTACTGCTTAGGAGATGATTTGACTGTCTAACTCTTGAGCAATCTTGAACCATTTGTAGATGATTCTTGACATATCTTGTGGAATATGGGAGGGTAAATTTTAGGGTACAACAGTTGCCCCTGTTCAATCTTCTTAAACCTGAGGATGTAGATTGGCTTGCGTGCCTTTCGTGATCCGAAGGTGGCATATGATTGAACACTAAAGTGCCCAGAAATTTGCACTCGCATGGTGTAGTATCAGCAATGTGATGTCGGGAATGGGCTTACAGATGCCATTTGGAGCTTGTTGATAGAAGGATGGGCTTATAGATGCCATATGGAGATTGTTTGTTGAATTGTAATTTTGTAAGTTGAAAGAAGGATCCTGTGTAGGGTTGCCTGATGATGAGTCCATGTAAAACTGCATCTGAAAGAGAAGGAACCAGTGTAGGGTTGCCTGATGATGAGTCCATGTGAAACTTCATCTGAAAGAGAGAAGGAACCAGTGTAGGGTTGCTTCATGATGGTCAAGTAGATAATTGTCCTGTCTGGTTTCAGGTATTAACCTACAATCAGTCATCCATAGAATTTTCCTGGCTTGTTACAGGTATTAATCCGGAACTTGAAAAGGTTGGCCGACGAGATAGTTGTCCTGGCTGGTTACAGGTATTGATCTCTGACCTGAGAAAGAAAAATAGTTTTCCTGGCTTGTTACGGGTATTAATTTTCAATCTCTTCGTGTAGGTGGTTTTCCTGGCTGGTTTCAGGTATTAACCTACAATCAGTCGTCCACATATGTTTTTCCTGGCTTGCTACAGGTATTGATCTGGAACTTGAAAAGGTTGGCCAATGAGATAGTTGTCTTGGATGGTTTCAGGTATTAATCTCTGACCTGAGAAAGAAAAATAGTTTTCCTGGCTTGTTATAAGTATTAATTTTCAATCTCTGACCTGAGAAAGAAAGATGGTCTTCCTGGCTTGTCACAGGTATTGATCTTCCATCTCTTCATGTAGATAACTTTCCTGGCTTGTTACAGGTATAGATCTACAATCAATCGTCCATATATATTTTCCTGGCTTGTTACAGGTATTGATCTGGAACTGCAAAGGTTGATGGTAATCATCTTTTGATTGATCTTTTCCTGAAAAGGCAAAACATTAGTTGTATGCAATGTCGTGATGTATGAAATGCATAATGTTCTCCAAATAAATGAGATCGTGTCGTATGCACTTTATCATGTATGTAAATAGGAGGTATGAAATGTGAAATGTTTATGAATGTATTTTCGTCTGGGAAAATAAATCCTTGACAAATGCCGGGGAGTTTGTTAAATCCTGGGCTGATGTTGAAGAGTATGGTTGAATTCTTTGTTTCCACTGGGGATGATGAACGAAGATGGTTGCAAGAATAAACCTGTAGGAGAAGATGACCCCGTTGGGGAATAAACCTGGTGAAGAGATTACTCTCGGGGAATTACTCTGTGGGAAGAGATGTTGTGCTGAGATTTTAACGATAACTCCGCTGGGGGTTCCGTCGATAAGCTCTGTTGGGGATTTTGATGATGAATTCCGCTGGGGATAGAAAGAACTTCACTGGGGATAACCTTTCAGTTGCAACTTGCTGAGGATAACCCAGTTAGACTCTTGTGGGGATAACCTCTGAATTTGGCTGAGGAGATGCATTTGTATTCTGCAGGGGACAAGCTTCCAGAATCTACTGGGTAAGATGATTCAATTCTCTATTGGGGAAACTTTTTTAGACTGCGCTGGGGAAATGGCCCCACTGGGGGTATCTTGTATTCCGCTGGGGAACATTCTTATATTTCGTCGAGGAATATTAAGACTGCCAGGGATGCTCTTTACGCTTGCTGGGGAATATCTTTATACTCTGCTGGGGAATATTAAGACCTTCTGGGAATACCGAGCCTTTTCGGGACTAACGGTAGACTAACTCTGCTTGGGGGAGAATATTGTTGATTCCTTCGTAGTTGCAAGTCTCAGTGGGGAGAGCTACCATTACTGTCTTACTCTGCGGGGAGTGACGATATCTTGGTCATACTCTTCAACTGAATCTACCTTGTACCTTGTGGACAGAGCAGTTTGTACAGTTCAGATAATTCTTATTGCCCCAATTTCTGCGGGAGAAGAAGGCCTATGAGGTGCTTGATAACTGCCGATTGACAAGTCTTCTTCTGGTAGGCAGGTGACGAGATGACGGGGCATAGTCGTACACTTTGATCCCTAATTTTTCCTGGACCGCCCTTTCGGGTTTTCAGTCCATCGGGATACCCTTTTTTGCCCAAGCCGCCTTTTCAGGTTTTCGACTTACCGGGTGCACAGATTTTTTATTTTCATCCCTTATTTTTGCCCGAACCCTTTTGGTTCGCCGGGAAGCCCTTATTTTTGCCTAGGCCAGTCAACCTAGCGGGTCTTTAATTATGCGTAGTATCTTTTCACTATGTCTGCATTGACGGGGTGAGGAAGGTCGTCACCATCCACGGTGGTTAGAATCATCGCTCCTCCTGAGAAGATGTTCTTAACCACAAATGGCCCTTCGTACGTAGGGGTCCATTTTCCCCTGGGATCACCTTGAGGTAAAATAATGCGCTTGATTACCAGGTCCCCGACTTGATACTCTTGTAGTCTGACTTTCTTGTTAAATGCCTTGATCATCCGTTTTTGGTACGTCTGACCATGACAAATAGCAGTGAGTCTCTTTTCATCGATTAGGTTTAGTTGATCAAGCCGGGCCTGGATCCAGTCGTCTTCGTTTAAACCCGCATCCTTCATGATCCGGAGAGAGGGTATCTGAACTTCAATGGGCAGGACTGCCTCCATGCCGTATACCAAGGAGTAGGGTGTTGCCCCTGTTGACGTCCGTGCTGAGGTACGGTACCCATGAAGAGCAAATGGTAACATCTCATGCCAGTCTTTGTAGGTCACTGTCATCTTCTGCACAATCTTCTTAATGTTCTTATTAGCCGCTTCTACAGCCCCATTCATCTTCGGCCGGTAAGGAGAAGAGTTGTGGTGCTGTATCTTGAATTGCTCGCAGAGCTCAGTGATCATCTTGTTGTTAATATTGGTACCATTATCCGTAATGATCCTCTCTGGTACACCGTATCGACAGATTAGGTTGTGCCGAACGAACCGTGCCACGACGTTCTTGGTTACGGTGGCAAAGGAAGCTGCTTCAACCCACTTCGTAAAGTAATCAATCGCTACCAGGATGAACCGATGCCCGTTGGATGCCGTAGGTCTGATCTCGCCGATCATATCAATGCCCCACATTGCAAAAGGCCAAGGTGCTATCAAGACGTTCAAAGGAACTGGAGGAATGTGCACCTTATCAGCATAGACCTGGCACTTGTGACATGTCCGAGAATGATGGTAACAGTCGGCTTCCATTGTGGACCAGTAATATCCTGCCCGAAGGATTTTCTTTGCCATGGTATGTCCACTGGAATGAGTTCCGAAGGTACCTTCATGCAGCTTTGCCATGATCCTTTCTGCTTCAATCTTATCCACACAACGCAATAAGGTTGAATCATGGTTACATTTGTAAAGAATGCCATTGCTGATGAAGAACTTTGCCGCGAACCTTCTCAGAAACTTCTTGTCATTAACGGATGCACCCTCGGGGTATTCTTGAGCTTCAAGGTACCTCTTCACTTCATGATACCAAGGTTTTTCTGTTACCTCTTCGGTCTCAAGGTCAAAATAATGTGCAGGTTCATCCAATTTCCAAATAATGATCCAGGGAGCCTCGTTGTCCCATTTGACTTTGAACATAGAGGACATCGTAGCTAACGCGTTCGCCAACTGATTTTCCTCTCTTTGGAAGTGTTCAAAGGTTATTTCCTCGAAGTGGGGAAGCAACGTCAACACATACTCCTTGTAAGGAATAAGATTTGGGTGTTTCATATCCCACTCGCCTTTGATCTGACTGATCACGAGAGCGGAATCTTCGAAGACACTCAGAAACTTAATCCTTAGGTCAATTGTAGCTCGAAGACCCATGATGCATGCTTCATACTCCGCCATGTTGTTGGTGCAGTTAAAACATAGTCGGGCGGTGAGCGGAGTATGAGAGCCCTTAGGAGATATGATCACAGCGCCAATACCGTTACCCAAAGCATTTGAAGCTCCATCAAAGTGCATAGACCATCAGGATCCTTCCTCAGGTCCTTCATCCGGTCCAGGTATTTCACAATCAGTCACTACCATGATATTCTCGTCTGGAAATTCAAAGTTCATAGACTGGTAATCATCCACTGCCTGATGTGCCAAATGGTCTGCCAATACACTTCCCTTGATTGCTTTTTGAGTTGTGTACTGGATGTCATACTCATTCAAGATCATCTGCCATCTTGCTATTCTTCCGGACAAGGCAGGCTTTTCGAAGATATACTTGATTGGATCCATCTTTGAAATCAACAGAGTAGTTTGAGTCAACATATACTGTCTTAGCCGGCGAGCAGCCCATGCCAAAGCGCAACAAGTTTTCTCAAGCAGTTAGTATCGGGTCTCACAGTCGGTAAACTTTTTGCTAAGGTAATAAATAGCATGCTCTTTTCGGCCAGACTCGTCATGCTGACCCAACACACACCCCATTAAATTGTCAAGTACTGTAAAGTATAAGATTAGAGGTCTCCCTTCAACCGGTGGAATAATAATGGGTGGCTCTTGGAGATACTCTTTGATTCTTTCGAAAGCGGCCTGACATTCATCGTTCCAACGTACTACTTGATCTTTCTTCAGTAGCTTGAAGATTGGTTCACAAGTAGCAGTTAGGTGCGAGATGAATCGGGCAATATAGTTCAACCGTCCTAGAAAGCCTTTGACCTCTTTCTCTGTCTTGGGAGCTGGCATCTCTTATATGGCTTTCACTTTGGCAGGGTCCACTTGAATACCTTTGTCGCTTACGAAGAAACCTAGTAGTTTTCCAGATCTCACCCCGAAGGTGCACTTGTTCGGGTTTAATCTCAGCTTGTACAACTTCAAACGGTCAAACAGCTTATGTAGATGGTCAAGGTGTTCCTCCTCCGTTTGGGACCTCGCAATCATATCGTCGACGTATACTTTAATCTCATGATGGATCATATCATGAAACAGAGCAACCATGGCACGCTGATACGTTGCCCAAACATTTTTCAACCCAAAAGGCATGACCTTGTAGCAAAAGGTACCCCACTGGGTAACAAAAGTGGTCTTCTCCATGTCTTCAGGAGCCATATTGATTTGATTATAACCGGAGAAACCGTCCATGAAGGAGAATACTTTATGCTGAGCAGTGTTGTCAACCAGAACGTCGATGTGAGGCAGAGGGAAGTCATCCTTAGGGCTCGCCCTGTTCAAATCCCTGTAGTCAACACACATTCTGACCTTACCATCTTTCTTCGGCACTGGAACCACATTGGCGACCCACTAAGGGTAAGAAGTTACTGCTAGAAAACCGGCGTCAAATTGTTTCATAACCTCAGCTTTGATTTTCTTAGACATCTCTGGACGCATACGGCGAACCTTCTGTTTTACCGGAGGGCATTCTTCCTTGGTAGGCAGGCGATGAACCACAATGTCGATATCCAACCCAGGTATATCTTCGTAAGACCAGGCAAATATTTCCACGTAGTCATGCAGCATCTGAATCAACCGTTGTTTCACACTAAGCTCCAGATTTACACCGATCTTGACTTCCTTCCTGTCTGTCTCGGTACCCAGATTCACCGTTTCCACCGGCTCTTCATGTGGCTGAATGGCCCTCTCTTCTTGAAGTAGCAGCCTTGCAAGCTCACCAGGCACTTCACAATCATCTTCACCTTCGTCTTCGGCTAAGTTGATCGGATTTTCAAAGTCATAACTGACAGTAGCAGAGCCGTTACCAGTGAGATCCAGAGTGGATTGAGACCTGTATATGTGAGTGTGTGTAAAATAGCTGTTTTGCAATATATAATAAAGAAAGACAAGGAGCGCAAGATTTGAAATGCAAAAAACGTCCAATGCTTTTATTAATGATATATGAAAATGGCACACAAAAGCCCTCACAAATGAAGCCACGGTGCCCCGGGTAAGACACCGGGCCATAAAGTTTCACAATATTGTCTGTTACAAATTCAAAACAAAAGAGTTCATTACTGAGTAACAAAAGTAATAGGGACAAAGTCCTTTGCTGTCCAGTTGTTTGGTCCACCGTTGGTCATAGGGTAGATCCAGCTGTCGAATTCAGATTCCTCCACATCATCTTCGATGGCATTTACTCCCGAGTTGCTGATGAACACAGGAGGTCTTCCAATCCTTGTACTACGAACAACCCTTTGAGCTTCTGCAGTGAAACCCAAACCAAACTTGTTAGTCTTCTGAGTGAAATAAGGAAGTCGGCCCTAGTTTGCATACTCACCCTTCTCAATAACAGCCCGGGCATCCTTTAAGGAAGCCATCTTCAAAGGAGAATCTTCAACCATAGTCTCAGCTGATGCCAGTGTCTGAGGAACCTCTTCAAAGTGTTGGAATGGGGTCTCAATGAACTCCCCATCCATCTCTATGTACCGGAACGAGTTGAGGTGGCTGACCATGTACTCTTCCTCCCCCTGTACTGTCACAATCTTCCCTCTGACCGGGTACTTCAGCTTCTGATGGAGTGTGGAGGTCACAACTCCAGCTTTATGGATCCATGGACGACCCAGCAAACAAGAATAGGACGGTCGAATGTCCATCACATAGAATGTAGAATCGAAGACTTGAGAACCAACTCTTATTGGAATATCGACTTCACCATGCACCATCCTTTTAGACCCATCAAAGGCCCGGACAACAATGTTACTTGGCTTTAGCTCCAGCCCTTCGCAATCCAACCTGTCTAGAGCTTTCTTGGGCAAGACGTTCAACGAAGACCCCGTGTCAACCAACACATGTGCGAGAGTAGTGCCCCTGCATTCAATGGAGACATGCAGGGAATCATTATGGTTCCATCCTTTAGCAGTCAGATCAGCGTCGGAGAAACCCAAACCATTATCAGCAGTTAAATTGGCCACACAATCGGTAAACTGATCAGCTGATGTTTCTTGTGGCACATGGGCCGTCTTCAGGAAGGTAATCAGGGCCTTGGCATGGGCCTCTGAACACAACAACAGTGATAACATAGAAATCTTGGATGGGGTTTGCCCCAGTTGCTCAACTACATTATAATCACTCTTCTTAATAATCTTCAGAATCTCTTCCATCTCCTATTTGGAAGCTTCAACATTGATTGTCTTTGGCGCCTCCGTCTGGGCAGGCATATCAGTGGCGATCCCTTTGCCCCGAGCGTTAGATGACTCAGCGACAGGGGTAGAACTAAGAACTTGATCAGGAATGGCATTAGGGACACTTGCAGGTGTGATGACAATAGGTCTTCGGACAGTTGGTGGCGCAATATCGGGTGAGAAAAGTCTACCACTGCGGGTGACTTTAGCAGGCCCGGTAATGTTGCTGACGCCGGTATTAGTATCAAACTCTTGCTTAACTCCAAGAACATAAACATCTGCCCCATAGTGCCAAGGGACAGCTTTGTCAGAGGTGTAGGGAATAGGCCCCGGAACAATGATGATTATGGGTGCAATCTTCTGAACAGGCGTAATTCTGACAGGCTTCCTCGAGGGAGCCTTGGGAGAATTGTTGAAAATGGTAATAATGGAAACTTCTTCAGTAGGGGTGGCAGGAACAACAATCTTCTCAAATAAGATCTCCTTGTTATCCATCAGGTTTTGGATGCCTGACTTCAAAGATGGGCAACCAGTAGGTGAAGCAGAACACAGATGGCAACCTTCACTACATCCCGGAAATAAACCGGCTAGCAACAGGTTCCTCTTGACGGTCATCAGCGGGGTAACAATATCATCCATAGAGGCTACAAACAAGTCTTCCTCTACAACATTTACTCCATGTTTGGGCATGGGAGCAATCACAACATTAGGCCTCTCGGGCGCCTCGAACTCAATCTCCTTTGCATCGATTAGGTCCTGAACCTTATTCTTCAAAGCCCAACAATCATCCGTATTATGCCCCGGGCTGTCAGAGTGATAAGCGCAGCGGGCGTTAGGATTGTACTTTGGGGATGTTGTGTTTGAAATCTTTGGAGCTTCTTTTAGAGTCACCAGATTGGTCGTCAGTAACTGCGGCAATATCTGAGATAAGGTCAGGCTGAGGCGAGTGAATTGCCTTCGAGGTCTCTCACCCCTTTGTTGGTTGTGATGCTGAGGAGCACCAGCATGTTTTGAAATAACAACCGCGTTGATAGCTTGGCGGTGTTCAGACTTATTATGTCTCCTTGGACCGTAGACAACATTGAATTCTTTCTTGAACGACTTCTTCTCAGTGCTCGATGAGGCACCCTTCTGTATCTTCCCTGCCTTGATACCAGCTTCAATCCTCTCACCAGTCAAGATAAGGTCTGTAGACCCGGCTGAAGAGTTTCCAATCAAATGGTTAAAGAATGGACCAAACAGGGTCCCCAAAAACATATCAACCAGTTCACGGTCCGTTAAAGGTGGCTGCACCCTTTCGGTAAGGTCTCTCCACTTTTGAGCATACTCTTTAAATCCTTCACCCGTCCCTATTGACATACCCTGGAGTTGGGTACGCGTAGGAGCGAGGTCGGAATTATACTAATACTGCTTATAGAACGCAGTATCCAAATCTTCCCAGTTATGGATACTGGCTCCATCCAGCTGATAGAACCACTCAAGCTGAGTCCCAGAAAGACTGTCTTGAAAGAAGTGGATCCACAAATTGTTATCAGCAGTATAAGGCTGGATCTTCCTTACATATGACCAGAGGTGCAGCTTTGGACAGGAAGCTCCGTCATACTTGGCAAAGCCAGGTGCCTTGAATTTATGGGGAATCACCACCCCAGAGGATAAACCTAGGTCTCCGAAGTCCAGCCCGGGCACGTTCTGTATCTCCATAGCGCTCAAGCGGTCCTCCAACTGTTTGTACCTATCCTCAGCAGGAGGATACTGTTCTTCATCATAATCCGTCACGTTGTCGGAGACTATAGGGCTAGGAGCCCTTCTCTCTTGTGGACTGTCTTTCCCTCCAGATGAGGTGGTCAGATCAACCTCATTCTACAGTCCATTTCCAAATTTGCGTCCAGTGTTGAACATGACGGTCCTCTTCTTCTTCTTCTTCCTCTCTTTCAGAATCAGGGTCTTCAAGTCCTGTTGACCCTTGGCTAGGCTCATAACCAACTCTTGAAACTGGGCATTCTGGGCCTGGAGGGCCTTGATAGCTTGCTCAGTGGAAGGTTCAGTAGACATGATGATTGCTGAAATAAACAGCGAAGAAGATAAGTGACCTGTAAAAGGGTACCTGCTTATGCAGTTCATGAGATGAAATGCGTATGATTTATGTTTTCAAAGACAATCGGGATTCAAATTTGTAGACAAGAAATGAAACACACTTTATTAGATTTAACTTCGAAATTTAAATTGTTCAACAAATTGCCCTTAGGCGTTACAAGAATGGAAATACTGAAAAGTAAATAAAACCATAAAAGAAATCCTCAAAGGTCCATCAATGTTCCCATGGCCTCTTCTTCTCAGTGCGGATATAATCATTCAGGATCCGTTCGTTCTCCAATTGCTTAGTCAGCTTCTGGATCTTCTGTTCTTGTTCATTGAACCTTTCCCGATAAGAATCCCGTTCTTCCTGCAGTTGCGCCCAATCCCTCTTCAGTGTGCCAACATTAGTGGGCATATGAGGATGGAGAATAGTTGGAGGAACCCCGTCTTTATCAGCAACTTCAAGAGTAATAGGCCTGACAGCTTCGTATGGCATACCTAACTTCTGGGCACGGATGCAGACCCATCTGAAATATGACTCCATTGGCAGAGAAGTTTTTGGTCCCAACTTATGTGGGTCAGATTTGTGAACTCTATCCCAAGCCCTGATGAATCTACGACGCAACTCGTCGCTGTCTCCCTGAAAATCAAAGATGATATGAGGTATTAACATCTCATGAGGCCCTTCTCTTCTGGCTCTTCCAAACCGACGGAGATCTAAACATGGGTTATAAGAGATTCCTCCATGGGTTCCGATCAATGGAACATTAGGATACTCTCCACAACGATCAATGACGACCACCTCATCTAAGCCTATGAGAGTCCAAATAATGTCATTATTAGTAAGAGACATTATCCTATGAGCCCAACCCCTTCCTTCTTTGTTCTTCAGTACGGACTTAGGGAGGTGCGAAATAAACCACCTCGACAATAAAGGAGCACAGCACATCAAAGTTCCCCGCTTTCGGGCGGTACGAGCATAGAGCTGATGAAGGATATCACCCAAGAGAGTGGGTACAGGGTTCTGAGAGATGAAGATCCTAATGGCATTAACATCAACAAAGGTGTCAGGATTTGGAAACAATACCAGACCATAGATTAAGAGAGCCAGAATGTCCTCGTACGCTTTGAAGTCTAAGTCATCCCAGAAACAATTAGCTTTGCCAACCAGAAACTTAGCCAAAAAGCCCTTAACTCCACTTCTAGTCTCCCAGTTAGCCATTACCTCCTCTTTGGTTAAGTGAAGGGCTGCAACAATCTCTTCAGGCCTGAGAGTCTTTTCCCAACCAGTAAATGGAGTCTGCTCCAAAACAGAGATACCAAGCAACTCAGAGAATTCTTCCAGGGTAGGGACCAGCTGGAAGTCTTGAAAGGTGAAGCAATGGTATAGCGGATCATAAAACTGGACTAGGACACTCATCATTTGTTGGTCCCACTTTGAGGTGACTAAACCGAGAAGAGAACCATGCCTCATGATGAAGGAAGTAGTGTCTGGAATCCTGACAACCAACTCTTTAAGCAAAGTAGGTGGTTGAACAAAGTTGAGCCGGATAGTATTCCTACGCATGAGCATCATGATGTCCTACAAAACAGAGCAAAGATGAAACCTTCTTGTCTTTGAAATGGGTTAGTCCTTATGCAGGATGTATGCAATGTTATGATGTTATGATGTCATGGTAAGGTCTCACCACAAGTATTCACAAAAGGCAAACATGGTAAAGGCACACAAGTCACACAAAAGAGCCCTTAGATTTCAGGCTGGCATGAAGTTTAGGTACTACCCTCTTTCAGTTTCAGTTGGTTAAGACCTGTCCTATAAATAGTAATCGGGTTCTAGAGGATCTCAATATCACTGACTACCCTCAATCGGTCATAATTCCAGTTTGGTAACCTTTTCTTGCGGCCGGAACCATCGCGAGAGTTTAGTCTCAATGAGCGTAGCATACTGCTACTGTTCTATGGCCAAGTTGGTCAATTTAAGGTTCTAAGGTCAATTGGTGCTTAATGATTCCTCATAAGACCCATATTCTCCTCGTTCCAACACAAGGGATATCGGTACAAACCAAGGTGTCACACCAACGTAGCTACTGCTTTATCCGTGTCGGTCTACGCCGGACAGATCCCTCACAGTTTATTGCTACTTACCTAAAAAAGGGTACCCCCAGATCTGGTTTAGGATCTATAAAACTCCGATACAAGCCCACAAATTTTAAAGCATACAAAGCATACAATTGAAAACACAAGTGATCTAATCCTAAGGTACACCTCACTTATAGAAAGTCTCCCCAGCAGAGTCGCCAGTTCTGTGATCGGTGGGAATAGAACTGGCTGTTTTTGGAATGCTGGTTCGCGTTTGCGTTTGTTTTTGCAAAATGTCGCGGTAAGCAAGAGTCGCCACCGTATTTTATTTTATCCAACAAGGAAAGGAAAAAAGCACAGAAAAATTCCTTTTTGAGATATTTCTCGGGTTCGGGAGGTAGATTATAGAAAGGGAAGGTGTTAGCACCCTTTCTATCCGTGGTTATCCATGGGCTCTTAGGTACTTGCTCATTATATTTTCAAAAGTTTACTTTTCTTTGTGATTGTGGGTTTGAAAAGAGTTTTGTTTGAAAACTTCGATTTAACTCTTGTTTCTATCCTCAAGAGTGTATGAAGTGTTGTTGAAAACTTTGTTTGAAAAGTGTAAGTGCGAAAAATTTGTTTTGTTTTGAAAGAGCAAGTACCTAAGAACCTCTACCTACTCAAAAGGGAATTAAACTGTGCAAGTATCCTTTAGATAGTGCTATCCCACTATTGAGAAGTAGGTAGCACTGTCGTTGGAGTTTTCGGGTCAATTCGATTAAGGGACATGTGGTCACTAAAGCAATGTTAGGACGCCTTAACGGTAACCCTAATGTCTTAGATCATTTTATCCGAGGCAACCGTTTCGAGGCAACTTATGATCTTTGGACAAGAGGACGACCTCTAAAACTTCCTATACTCAATGACCATGTTCGAGGCAACCAAGTGAGGCGTACCCTAGGAGTGGCATGTGCAAATGTGTCAATTTTCAGTTATGTTATCTTTGTACATGTTATGGTGAGCTACGGTTGATTTTAAGTTAAGATAGATCTTGTCATGCATAGCCTATTATTCATACATCTAGCAGTTAATGGTTGCGGAAAATAAAACTAAGCTATTACAAGGCATCGGGTATTTACATCGCCAAAAACAAACCCTTGAAAAAGTAAATGCGAAAAGGTAAATAAAAGAGGTAAATAATCCTAAGTTAAAGCTATTACATCCTCGGAACAATTACAATTATATGGAATATGAATAAAAAATAATACGCGCGAGAAAAATTGAATCGGAGAGTTTTAGGGTTATGACCCTTTTTTAAGAAAGAAGGAGATTTTTTGTTATTTTGAACTAAATGAAATTAAATGAAATTAAGCCTAAGTTAATTAAATAATTAGATAAAAAATGTATTTTTTTGGGTTTTTAGAATATTTAAGGAAAATAAAAATAAAAATGATTAAAATATATTAAAAACCTAATTCTAATTAATTTTTAATTTATCGCAAAAGATATTAAAATTATGCCTAATTAGAAACTAAATTAATTAAGTTATTTATTTACAAAAATAATGAAATGGTGAAATTAATTTTAATAAATAAAAATATTATATTTTTGTTTTCTGATTTTTTATAAAAAGGGGTTAATTTGTTAATTGGTTAATTAAAATAATAATAATAATAAAATAGAAATAGAGAAAAATAATGAAAAGAAAATAAAAAAAAAGAAACAACTCAGGGGGGTGCTGGGCCCAAATTGGTGGTGAATCTGGTAATTCTTGGCCCACTTTCATTTAGCCTCGTTTGACTTTTTGAATTTCACACATGCTTGTTGACTGGAGACCATGGTGAGGACCCCATTCTGGCCATTGGATTTGGATCTAAGACCACTTGGCATATTGACAATTGAGGCGCATGGTGGTCTGCATTCTAGGCGCTACATGGGAACACCTGAAAACAAAATTGAATAATGTTTTAGGGGACCTGGGATTCGAACCCAGGTCCCAATGCTTCCAGGCCAACGCGTTTACCACCCAACCAAGCTGCTCCAATTGTTAATGTAATGGACAAATCATATTATATAAAAAAAAGCAAGCAATATACTGGAAAACAAAAAAAATGCGCGAAATTCAAACACACGAACCAGATGACAACACACCATCATCTTCAACCTTGGTCCTGCATAAATAGAATCAGATAGCGGGGGTTTTTAACCTCCACTATCTCCTGCACGAAAAATAGCGAATAGACACAGAGCAAAAAGAAATATTTCGCGAGGTATGTGTTGGAATCGTCTTGGTCTCACGAATTCAACCATGTATCCCATTGGTTCCAATTTTTCATGGTTTGGAAAGCCCTATTTGAAAGCTTGAAAACCCTAGAAACTCGATCATGGCATCTCTCGGTTTAGGGCACTATGGTTCAATTAATTCATTCCATTAGCTTTGTATAATCTCTAGCAACGCAAATCAATCACAAAAACATGTCAAATGCATATGAATTAAGAGATACAATTTTGAATTAGAAGTGCAAACTGTGATATGGTATTTCGTGATTCCTTGAGCTTTGGTGCTTGAATTTGATTGCAAATCACTTCTGGTACCTCCTGCAATGTGTTTGGATGGACAAGGCACCTTGAATTGGCCTAGATTGCAAGAACAAGTTTTGATTTTTCTTGAAGTTTCTTGCAATTGGTATGGCCGTTTCTGCAGTCCTTCAGTCGTGAATTAGGTTATGCTTGGCTTGCTTGCATATAAGGGAATCAGTTTAGGTCAAAATTTGGACCCATATCCATGTGCATTGAAGATTGAATATTTGATTGACAAATCAAATATTCTTGATTTTTCATGATTGAACAAGTTGCCAAAATTGGATATTTTTGTATCTTTTAGCTTGTGCACGAATTGGCATTGCTTGGTCAACATATTTGGATCATATTTGGTTCACAAATAGATTTAAGAATCAAATCTTTTATTTTCTTATAATTTAAATTAATTAAATGAATTAATATGTATTAAAAATCCATTTAATCAATAAATTTAAGAAAATAAATCCAATTTAACTTGGTGGGTCGTGCACAGGTCATGGGTGAATTTTCAAAAAGAGATTTGAGGCCCATTAGCAAAAAGAAGGTGTTTTGAGCAAAGTTGACTTTTGCAAATTCATGAAAATTGCCCAACTTCTCCAATGCATAACTTGCTCAATTTTGATCATATGACCATGTTCTTGGACATTTTGGAAAGCCCTTGAAGTCCTCTAACCAATGCTTTTGGTCCCATGTCATTTGGATTTACCAATATCAAGTTATGGCCTTTGACTCAAAGTGTACTTTTGTTGACTTTTGAAATTGACCTATAATGTAAAAATTTGTAACTTTTTGTGAGAGCATTTCTTGATCTTCGGGTGTGAATATGGATTGTAGGAAATTGCATCCTCTTCAAAATGAGCTTTGGATGAAATTTTTCTGATAAACCATGAAAGAGTTATGCCCTGGTCAAAGTACAGTTGACTTTTCTACTGTCCAAAAATAGTAACTTTTGCATCTTGATGATTTTTGAGCTATTCTTGTGGGATCATGATCAAGACTTGATCAAATGATGATTGTGAACTCAAAAATTAGATGTTGACCAAGAATTCTGACTTTTGACTGCAAAATGACCATTTTGCCCTTGCAGTTGACTGTAGATCAAATGGAACTTTTGACTGTGCAAACTGGCACTGTGAGTCTTGAAACTTGGCATGTAGGTGCTTGAGAATGTATATAGGCCTATTAGACTTGATTGAACCATTGAGAACCCCAAATTCCTTGAAAGAACCAAAACCCTAATTTCAGCTGTCTACTGCTTAGGAGATGATTTGACTGTCTAACTCTTGAGCAATCTTGAACCATTTGGAGATGATTCTTGACATATCTTGAGGAATATGGGAGGGCAAATTTTGGGGTACAACACCTAGAAACCGAGAGTCAATTAATAGGTTTTCCAAAAAATGTGAAAGCTAAAATGTGATGGAAATACCTAATCGCAAGGTTATGAATTTCGGTGGCATCAAGGTGGTCAGGGTCCTCAGGATATTGGCCCGCTATGTCTCTCCAAAAGTGATTAAGCTCAAAGTTGAGGTAGTCATCCGCCTGGGTTTCCATGTGGGCGTATAAAGAACTAGGGAATCCTAGCAGCTCAACTAGACTGCAAACTGTAAACTGGTGGGTGAAACCGAACAATCTAAAGGACATCTGACCTCTACTACACCCTAAGCCTTGTGTGGGTTTACAGATGAGGGAGCTCAAGAAATCCAAGGTGAGGCGTTGGTGTGTAGGGTGTTTATGGGCTAGGAACCCCTCCCATCCTATTTGGTTAAACATGAAGTAGACACTTTCCCTGATTCCTAAGGCTGTCAAGGTGGGATCATGCAAATACGTGGTCATACTCATCTTGCGCTGAGCCAGAATCTCATATCATCTCTGCTAGGTCTCCGAGGCAAAAATGATAGTATCCATGAATTTTAGCTTGTAGGTTCCTGTGAGTCGGTACTAAAATTTGTAAAAGAAAAATGCAAATAAGTAAAATATGTTGTGGGAGAAAGAAAGAAAAGGAAAAAAATCGGAAAGTAAAAATCAAAATGCAGAACTAAAAAATAAAAATAAAAGATAAAGATATTTGAGAGATAAGGAATAATAAAAAATAAAAAACTTATGGGTTATCTCCCACACAACGCTTGTTTAATGTCGTTAGCTTGACAATGTTGTTAGACGTGAATTAGTTTCCAAATTCGTGCGGTAGCTGTAATAACGTTAAGCTCGCGGTGTAATCCTTATTTTCGACGCTGTAATAATGCTTTAGGCGTTGGCCATTTACTAGGAATGGATTCATGGATTTTCCTTTAATCTCTATGGCACCATTGGGGAAAACTTTGGTTACTTTGAATGGTCCAGACCATCGTGAACGGAGTTTTCCAGGGAAAGGTTTCAGACGAGAGTTGAATAGGAGAACTACATCTCCTTCGTTGAATTCTTTCCTTGAGATTCGTTTGTCATGCCATTTTTTCGTCCTTTCTTTGTAGATCCTTGCATTTTCATATGCGTCTAATCTTAGTTCTTCTAATTCATTTATGTTGAGGATCCTTTTCTCTCCTGCCGCGGTGTAGCTTAGGTTTAAAGTTTTAATTGCCCAGTAAGCTTTGTGTTCAATTTCCACTGGCAGGTGGCATGATTTTCCATAGATGAGTTTAAAGGGTGTTGTACCTATTGGTGTCTTGAATGCCGTCCTGTAGGCCCATAATGCGTCAGGTAACTTAGCCGACCAATCCTTTCTTGACGTGGCAACAGTTTTTTCCAATATTTGTTTTATTTCTCGATTTGAGACTTCCACCTGTCCGCTTGTTTGGGGGTGGTATGGTGTTGCGACGTGGTGCTTCACCCCATATTTGGTTAGGAGTTTATCAAAGATTCGTGATATGAAGTGGGAGCCACCGTCGCTTATAAACTTGTTTGGGTACACCAAACCTTGGGAATATAATGGTTTTGAAGAGTTTAATCACGACTCTAGTATCGTTTGTTGGAGAAGCTATTGCTTCAATCCATTTTGAAACGTAATCTACAGCCACGAGTATATATTTGTTGCCGAATGAGGATGGAAATGGTCCCATGAAGTCGATTCCCCATACATCAAAGACTTCAACTTGTAGAATGCCAGTCTGAGGTATCTCATCACGTCTGGATATATTTCCGGTGCGTTGGCATCGGTCGCAGTTTAGGATGGCTATGTGCACATCTTTCCACAAATTTGGCCAGTAGAAACCAGACTGCAAAATTTTGGCACATGTCTTTGATGTGTTTGCATGGCCTCCGTAAGGGGCATCATGACAATGAGAAATAATGCTTTCAATTTCGTTTTCCGGGACGCATCGTCGGAAAATACCGTCGGCACTTCTCTTGAATAGTAAAGGTTCATCCCAAAATTAATGTTTCAAATCTTGAAAGAATTTTTTCTTCTGTTGATAAGACATATCAGGGGGTAGGATTTTGGCAGCTAAGTAGTTTGCTATGTCCGCGTACCATGGTATGGTTTGGTTAGTTCGGACAGAGACCACAGATTCTTTTATATCATTATTTATTTCGTCTTGGATCTCTTGTGAATCATTGTTAGCAGCTTGTGTGTCAAGTCCTAAAAGCAGTTTATTTGGATTCGATTCAGGTGGTTCTTTGCTGGCATCTCTTAAGTCCATCTGGGCTAACAGACGTTCATACGGGAAGTCATCGTTAATAGGTACTTCTTCTGGTGTCAGCTTTTCCATTCGAGATAAATGGTCGGCTACTACGTGCTCGGTACCTTTTTTGTCTTTAATTTCTAAATCGAACTCTTGTAGAAGCAGAATCCATCTCAAGAGTCTCGGCTTTTAGTCTTGCTTGGTTAAGAGATATCTAATAGCTGCGTGGTCTGTATAGATGATTATTTTTGCGCCTACTAGGTAGGAGCGAAATTTGTCTAGTGCAAAGACTACGGCTAAAAGTTCTTTTTCCGTTGTTGCGTAATTCATCTGTGCAGGGTCCAAGGTTTTACTAGCATAATATATCGCATGAAGCTTCTTATCTCTTCTTTGTCCCAGGACTGCACCTACGGCGTAATCACTCGCGTCGCACATGATTTCAAATGGAAGTCTCCAATCAGGTGGTTACATGATTGGTGCGGATACAAGAGCTGTTTTTAGTTGGTTAAATGCTTTTAGGCATTTTTCATCAAAATCAAATTCAACGTCTTTCATAAGGAGGGTGGTTAGAGGTTTTGATATTTGCGAGAAATCTTTTATGAATCGTCGGTAGAAACCGGCGTGTCCTAAGAAACTGCGTATTTCTCTTACTGTTTTAGGGGGTTGCAAGTTTTCTATGACTTCGATCTTAGCTTTATCGACTTCAATCCCCTTTTCAGACACAACGTGTCCTAGTACGATTCCTTGTTTGACCATAAAGTGGCACTTTTCCCAATTCAGAACGAGGTTAACTTTTACGCATCTCTCTAAAACTTTCTCCAAATTCACCAGACAATCTTCAAAACTCTCTCCACATACAGAGAAGTCGTCCATAAAGACCTCCATAATGTTATCTATGAAATCAGCAAAGATTGCCATCATGCATCTTTGAAATGTGGCGGGAGCATTGCATAATCCAAACGGCATTCGTCGGTAGGCGAAAGTTCCATAAGGACATGTGAATGTTGTTTTCTCTTGGTCATCAGGGTGAATAGGGATTTGAAAGAATCCTGAGTAACCGTCTAGATAACAGTAATGTGAGTGCTTAGCTAATCGTTCAAGCATTTGATCAATGAATGGTAGAGGGAAATGGTCCTTGTGAGTGGCCTTATTTAGCTTCCTATAGTCAATACAAATTCTAGCTCCTCTTATAGTTCGTTCTGCTACAGCTTCGCCTGCTTTGTTTGTTGTTACCGTTATACCACCTTTCTTTGGTACACAGTGGACTGGGCTTACCCATTGACTATCGGAGATCGGGTATATGATTCATGCGTTCAAAAGTTTTTTAACTTCATCTTTAACTACGGTGCTCCATATTGGGTTAATTCTTCGTTGATGTTCTCTAGAAGATTTGCAGTCATTTTCCAGCATAATACGATGCATGCAAATGGAAGGACTTATTCCTTTGAGATCTGTGTTGTTGTATCCTAAGGCGGAGGGATATTTCCTTAAGACTTGTAATAATTTGTCTGTTTCATGTTGTCCTAAGTCCGCGTTGACAATTACAGGTCGTTTTAACTCGGTGTCAAGGAATTCATATCTGAGGGTCTTAGGTAATGGCTTAAGATCCAATGCCGGTTTTCTTGGACAAGGCATGTGATCGGGTGTCAGAGCTAAGCATTCACTCAGATTTTCGTCTCGGTATTCAGGACACCATTCGTTATCTTTGAATATAAGAGGTGTGGGAATCTTCATGGTTTTGGAACAAGGTATTGGTTCCCATTCAATTTCTCTTACGCAATCGTCCACGATGTCCACCAGATAACATGTGTCATCTATGGCGGGCACTTGTAAGAATTGTGTCAGAATGAATTCGACTTTCTCTTCACCTACTTCAAAGGTTAGTTTGCCCTTTTTTACATCTATGATAGCTCCGGCGGTGGCTAGGAATGGTCTTCCTAAGATGATAGGTGTGCTTTCGTCTTCTCTAATGTCCATGATTATGAAATCTGTAGGGGTGTAGAATTGGCCTATTCGTACAGGAACATTTTTTAAGATTCCTACTGGGTATTTGACGGAGCAATCCGCTAATTGAACAGACATCTTTGTCGGTCTTAGTTCACCCATTTCCAGTTTGTTGCATATGGATAAAGGCATAACGCTAATACTAGCTCCTAAATCACATAGGGCTTTGTCTATGATGAACTTACCTATATGGCATGGTATAGAGAAACTTCCGGGGTCTTTCAACTTAGGAGGCATCTTGTTTTGGATAGTTGCACTACATTCTGCTGTAAGCGTAACTGTTTCGTCATCTTCTAGCTTTTTCTTGTTAGATAAGATTTCCTTGAGGAATTTGGCATAGGAGGGCATTTGAGTTATAGCTTCTGTGAAAGGAATTGTTATATTAAGTTGTTTCAGAAGTTCTACGAATTTCTTAAATTGCCCTACATTCTTAGGTTTGGCTAATCTACCAGGAAAAGGGATTTGGGGTTTATAAGGTGGTGGAGGCACATAAGGTTTTTCTTTTTCTTTGGCATCTCCTCCTTTATCTTCTTCGTCTACCTCTGGTTTCTCTGGTTGATTCTCCTTCTCAGTTGATGTTTCAGCCCTTTGATACATACTTTGATTTGACAGTCTTGGGTCGGGCGGTCGATCTAACTCGGTTCCACTCCTTAATATGATGGCATGAGCATGCCCCTTCGGGTTAGGTTGTGGTTGACCGGGAAATGTATCAGCCGGTGCAGCTGTAGGTGCTTGTTGTTGAGCCACTTGAGAGATTTGGGTTTCTAACATTTTATTCTGGGTGGCTAAAGCATCTATTTTGTTTTCTAATTGTTTTATCTGCTCATTAGTATGTATGTTCTAATTTTGGACGTCTTTATTTGTTTGCGCTTGAGTAGCTATGAAGTTCTCCATCATCAGTTCTAAGTTTGATTTTCTAGGTGCACTAGGAGCATTTACAGGGGCTTTCTGATATCCAGGTGGTACGGCAGGTGCTTGGTTCGGAGCATACAACGCATTGGGGTTTTTATATGAGAAATTTGGGTGATTTTTCCATCCAGGGTTGTACGTGTTTGAGTAAGGGTTTCCTTGGGCATAATTCACTTGGTCAGTTTGAGTTCCTGCCAAGATCTTACATTCAGTAACTAGATGTCCAGGCACTCCGCATATTTCGCAATTTGGAGTTATAGCAGCCACGGTGGCTGGAGGTATTGCGGTCAAATTATCAATCTTTAGGGTGAGGGTATCTACCTTAGCATGGACACTGTCCAGGTCGCTTATCTCATACATTCCTCCTTTTGTCGGTGCTTTCTCTGTAGTACCTTTGTCTGCGTGTCCTCTTTCACTTCCCCACTGATAGTGGTTTTGGGCCATACTTTCAATTAGAGCATAGGCAGCGGTGTAGGATTTGTCCATAAGTGCACCACCTGCGGCAGCGTCTATTGTTAATCTTGTATTGTAGAGGAGACCATTATAGAAGGTGTGGATAATCAACCATTCTTCCAGGCCATGATGTGGGCATAGTCTCATCAGATCTTTGTACCTTTCCCAAGCATCGAAAATGGATTCATTCTCCTTTTGTCTAAAATCGCTTATCTGAGATCTTAGCATAACTGTTTTGCTTGGTGGAAAATATCTCGCAAAAAAGACTTTCTTCAGCTCGTCCCATGTAGTGATTGAGTTTACGGGTAGAGATTAGAGCCAAGCTCTTGCTCTGTCTCTTAGAGAGAAAGGGAAGAGATGAAGTCTTATTGCCTCTTGACTGACCCCATTGTTCTTGATTATATCTGCATATTGTAGAAATATTGATAGATGAAGATTAGGGTCTTCCATCGACCCACCAGAGAACTGGTTCTGTTGCACAACAGATAACAAAGAGGGTTTCAGTTCAAAGTTGTTAGCCTCGATTGGAGGGGCAGCAATGCTATTATGTGGTTCATCTTGTGAGGGTATGGCATAGGATTTGAGTGGGCGCGGAGCAGGGTTGGCAGCCATTTCTTTAGTTGGTCGAGAAATGGGCGGTTCGAGTGATTGACGAGGTTGAGTGTTATGCAAGAGATGATACTCTTGAATGCGGCGTCTAAGTTTGAGATAACGCTTGATATCGTTGATTTGTATGTATAACGGCTCGCCTTGCGAACGAGTGTTTGGAATACAAATAAGAAAAGAAAAGAAAAGAAATAGAGAAAGAAATAGAGAAGAAAGAGAGAAGTTTTTGTTTTTGCTCTAGTCTCTACTGCGTAACAAAAGAGTAGCGATATCGACTTAAATCAGTCCCCGGCAACGGCGCCAAAAACTTGATCATGGGATTTGTACTTATGTATCCAATGATTCGGACTGCAAGTGCACAGTCTTATCGAGTAGTTTTAAAAGATATCGAACCACAGAGACTGATGAATCGATCTACCGTCTTCTATTGTTACTTCGAAAATCTAAAGCTAATGAATATTTGATTTGGGTTGTAGGGAAAACTAAATACTAAATTAAGTTGGATTTTAATAATCAATGAGCTTAATTACCAGTATGCAACAGTCGTACCTCGGGAACTAGCGACCTGTCGGGCGTCTTTATATTTTCAAAACAGCTTTAAGTAAAACCTATCTAGTTTAAAAACCCTTGTCTCACACTGTCGTTTTGTTGATCTAGGCTATGCAGTTAAGTCCTAACGTATGCTTCCGCCATCCTGCAGGAGTTAAAAACACTTTTTGGAAACTAAACAAAATCTTAATTAACTTTAAAGTGCTTCCGCTGTATTTTAAGCCAATGCCTAATTACTACTGTCCAGTTAAAAGATCTCAAACTTCCGCTTTGTTGACCCTAACCTCTATCTGTTTTTTACTTCCGTAACAAAACAATTTAATGATTTGAAAATTAGTAACTTAGGCCAGAAAATAAAGTTTCGTAGTAAAAATAATCCCCACTAAGTTACTCATTCCCTCGGTTGATTGACTTTACATACCTGTATAGGATTTCTAGCCTGACATAATATTAAACCAAACCGCAGAATAATTTAAAGGACAAACACAAATAAACATAATTATATCAATTAATAAGCAATAAGAATTTGTAAACATAAACCTGGCAATAACTCTGAAGACAGAAGCACTCCTGCACAAATTGTAGGCTTTGCTTCGATCAGAGGATATATTTAACCGTACAGAAGAAAATAAAACTGAAAAGAATAATGCTGGAAAGGAATATGGAAATAACTGGGAAATAAAATAATGCTGAAAAGAATGCGACTGAAAAGAATATTCGCTCAATAAAATTCTCTAAACTTTCTTGCCAAAAAAGAAGAACCCTTTCTACTGTGGTCTAAGGCTCTATTTATAGGGCTTGCTTGATCAGTTGCTCTCGAAAATGTAGGAACAATTTACTTCCTTCTTTGAGAAATAATATGGCCATTCATTTGTCACGTTCGTTGGTCCTTTGACTGAGTGGGTGAGAAAATTTAGGAAGTCGTTGGATTAACCCTTGAACGCGTTTCTGTCCATTGGATGAGAAGAAAGTGGAGTAATGGCTTGTAACATTCGTCACATTCAAGTGACGATAGTCACTTGGTCTTCATGGCGCGTGACGTTCGTCACGTGTCCTTGACGGTCGTCAAGGCCTTCCTAATTGTGGGCCACGTGCTCACATGTGTAATGGGCTTTTGGGCTCCTTTCTTCTCCTTAGGCCTTTTTGCTAGTTTTTTTGCACCCTTTTTTCTTCATTTCTTCAAAAGTGTTCGGCTTAATGCAAATCTGCAAAAATAGAAAAATACCTGCATAACACTTATAAAATAATTTAATTTAAACTAAAGTATGAGAAATATTTGGTGTATATCAAGCCAGAAATATCACATATTTGTGTGTCATCAAGTGGTCTTCACAAATAGATCAGGCATGGGTGTCTCCCGAGTATACGGCATCTCCAACTGAATGGCTCTCGATCGGACTCACTGAAGATATGGCTCCAAAGAAACAACACCCCTAGGTCCCAAATCCTTCCTACTCTTCTTATGAATGTGACGCTAGGCCTTCGCAATCTACTCCCTAGCTTCCCTATGGTCTTCTCCTTCCTTCAGAAAGAAACTACTCAAATGAATACTATTCGGTTTATCCCTCATTGGATAACCAAGCTGTCAGCATGAAAGAATAGGGTTATAGTTAATTCCTCCTTTTGTACCAAGAATAGGTACGTCGGGGAAACTACAACAACTGTCAATAATCTCCACATCCTGGTAAGCTCGATGATACCAATCAATATCCGAGTGAGTAAGTGCCATGATCTTAGGAGCCCAATGGGGTTCCTACTTGACATCCCAAAAAGCATCAGACTGAGGCATATGAGAGATGAACCACCGGTACAACAGAGGCGTGCAACAGATAATTATTCCCCCATGATAAGAACTCCGAAGATGAACAGAGTAATAAGCATCACCCAACAGTGTAGGAACTGGGTTTCCAATCATGAAAATCCTAATAGCGTTAATGTCGACAAACTGGTCCACATTAGGAAATAAGAATAATCCATAAGCAAGTAGAGCAAAGATGGCCTCAAAAGCAACTATACTCTTCATTCTGGCAAAGTAACGAGCTTTCTCCAATAAGAACTGAGTTGGTAATCCTCTAATCCCTCCTTTAGTAGTCATATGGGCTTCCACCTCAGACTTCCCCAGATGAATCAAAGCAGCAATCTCATGTGGTTTTGGCTCACCCTCTAAACCAGTAAAAGGAACACAATCAGTAACAGGTAACTCCAATAGATAAGAATACTCATCCAGTGTAGGCATCAACTGATAATCGGGAAAAGTAAAGCAGTGGTACACCGGATCATAGAACTGGATCAAGGTCGAGAGAATACCCTCCTTCATCTTCAGCTTCATGAGAGGAATAATGGATCCATACTTCTTCCGAAAGTCTATAGAACACTCGATCTCTGGAATTAGACTGACCAACTCATCTATCTTAGGATCCTTGAAACTGTATTTCCCAGTCTTTCTCTTTCCAGAATCCATGGTTAAAAGTACCTGAGATATTCACAAATAGTCAATCTTTAAATCCCTTGAAATATTGTTTTCTTCAAAAGATGCTTATGAGTGCATGGATACATGATGCAACAATCACACACAAGATGACACATATAGGGTTTATAGGTTTAACGTCGCAAGCATGAGGTCGAAGGTACTACCCATAAGGTGTTGGTCTAAAAAGTTATCACCTACCGAACAAGGTTCTAAAGGTTCCCAGAGTCTACATCCTTCCTTTGAATATTACCAACTTTCCGATTAACTCAGTAATTAGTAATATTCTCAAGAAAGACTCGTCCGAGTGTAGTACCGCGTGACAACTATTTCTGGATTACTCTGTCATAGCCTCCGCACTACACCTAAAAGGCCAAGATGGGTTTGGTATTCTACGGTCCTCAGTTTCAGTAGGCTCCCAGGTCGAAAGCAGTACGTCTTCTCAATTACTCGGTAAACGACACTACAGTCAAAGGGGCCTCCACTGAGTAGGGGATCTCATGCCTCCTTTTTTGGGATTACCCCCTTAAAGTTAACATGACTATACCGCCCGTCCTATCTTAAAGTTTTCCCAAGTTCGGGTATAGGACTTATGAGTAATCACCAAGCACCCTGAAAACTAGGAAAATCCAAACAAACATATATACAAAATATAACACATAAACAACAATAGCACATATACATATATAAACAAAGATAGGCTTAACCCACTTAGGGATGGACCAACAAGAGGTCAATCTGTCCCCAGTGAAGTTGCCATTTTTCTGTAGCGATATAAATGTTCAAGAATAAGCCATTGGATTGACTAGACTTTATACGAATCAAAATAAAAATCTCCACCGCGCTTTATTGTTTCCAAAGGAATGGGAAAAGAGCGAATAACCCAAAAAAGAGGGGGAAAGATTCAAGGTAAGGGGGTTGGTTATGCAAAGGGAAGGTATTAGCACCCTAAACATCTACGGTACTTCGTAGGAACCTCTTTGAAAAACCTGTATATTTTGGCTATAAAAATGTGTTGTATAGAAAATAGGTGGTGGAGGTGAGAAGATAAATATTTTTTATGATTTTTGCACCCGCCGCGGTTGCGAACCTTTAGTGCCTACGTACCACCTTTCGTGCAATAGGGGATCAAGGTACACGTAGTTCCTCTTTTAAAAATTTGAAACACCAAGTGTGTTGGTTAATTTTAAGAGATAAGACATCATCGTCATTGTCCGTGTGGAAAACATACTTACTACCCACAATCATGAGAAAGGAGAATTTGCATCATCTCAAAGTGGAGGATATGACTTGGATTTTAAAATCAACAATGCCTCACTCAACACCCAAGTGGAAAATATCTCACTTTACTATATATTATAGAAGTATATTTGTTTGCATCACTACAAGGATTGACAAGAGTCTAAACTTTTGAGAAAAGTTTAAAGATAAAAGCCAAAGTGGCAAAATGGTTTGAAATGAGATTGATTGACTTTTAGTATTCTCACAAAAAGTGTCAAGGTATTATTAAGTTGATTTATTTATGAAAATATTTTGAAAAAAGGCATGGACATAAGTCCAAGTTTATTATGAAAGTGCTTCAAGTTTAGAAACAAGAAGAGTTTAAAAAAAGGAGTGAGAAGATTTTTGAAATTAAAGAAGATGGGAGGAGAAGAAGAGGCTATCCTAAAGCATAAGGTAAAAGCTAAGGATAAGGACTATCTAACCAACAAGAAGCCAAAACTTGACATTATGAGCCAAGATAGAATTCACATTCTTTGGATTGAAACCAAGCAAGCAAAGATACTAGACCTCTTGAGAGAACCAAAACTTCAGGTGTATTAAGTCTTCACAAAAATTGGGCAGAGTAACGGCTGTATATGAGTGAATTCCAGATTACAAACAGAGAATGTAATCACAAAAAAACCTGCACACAAAAACAAATAAGCAACCCAATGTCTTGAGGTAAACCTCAAGAACTCCAGACAAAATAATCAGATAAGATCACAAGGCCTCCAAGATAGGCCAAGGTTTCTAATCCTAAGTCCAAGAAAAAGTCCCCTGCTCTATAATGCCAAGGATAGTAGCAAAATAGTCCAAGTGCCATTTAAAAGTTTTTTAGGGTTTATGTTGATTATTAAGTATCGTAAGAAAATAAAAGAAAAGCTCAAGTGAGCAAAGTAAAAATGGCAAGAAAATAAATATTCAAATGAGCAGAGATGAAAATGGCATGAAATAAAAATGCTAAAAATAAATAGTACATAAAGCATAAAAAATAATAAAAGCATAAGATAAAACAAGTCAATAATTAGTGGTTAGTTGGATGACCATCTTGAAACTTGAATTTGGAACTCATTAGAGGATTGGTAGAACTAGGGGTGTTCGTGGTGCGGTTTGGGCGGTTTTGAAGCAAAAAATCATCCGAACCGCAAGAGAAAAAAACATGCGGTTTGGTTTGGTTTGGTTGGATTTTAATAATAAATCCGAACCAAACCAAACCAAACTAATGCGGTTTGGATTGGTTTGGTTGGTTCGGTTTTTTACAAAAAAAATATTAAGTCATACATACAAATATATAGGAAAATATAATTTTGTTTTTAATTGTTCATATATTACCATAAAAAAATTTATAATTGTCAAAATAAGTTTATAATTTGATATATAAAATTGCATATTATAATTTTATCTAAATCTAAAGAATGATATAAACAAGATTGCATTCTTAAATAAATATTATACAAAGAATACAATAAAATATATTTTGTGAAAATAGTATTTATAAATGAATAATATTTTATTTTTTATGACTTGTAAATTAAAATGAATATAATACAAAGTATGATAAAATATACACATAATACATGTTGATTTCTCTAAAGAATTAAAGAAATATATATTGGTTAGTAAGATTTTATAACGTAATGTGGTTTTGTTTGGTTTGGTTTGGTTTGTAAAATACAAACCGCAAACCAAACCGAACCATGCGGTTTCGCGAGAAAATGACCCAAACACATCCGAACCAAATGCAGTTTTTTACTGTTTCGGTTTGGTTCGGTTCGGTTTTGCGGTTTTCTATTGGGCCGGTTTGGTTTTGAACACCCCTAGGTAGAACCAAAGCCTCCACACAACAAGTTGCATTTGCTTTTTGTCAAGTATATCATACATTTGGAATTCTTACAAGTACCATTTAATGATCAACGATGTTTAAGTGATCCGCGTTGACCAAAGCTGTTGTATATCCATTAGAGGATTGGTAGAACCAAAGCCTCCACACAATGAGTCTCAAGGTTATTGGATCAAAGAGATCAAATTAACATACTTGGGCTTGCAATTATAAGTTTGGGCCACGAATGATCATTTATTCGAATCAGGACAAAATTTAGCGCTATGTTAAGCAATCGTAAGTGGACTTATATAGAAGTCGCACCTATTTTGAGGCCGATCAATAGCAATCTATGCACCCTTTGTTTTGAGACATGATATAGAGATCATGCTCCAACAACACTTAGTGCAATAAGAAGGGGATGAGAGGAAGATGGATTAGGGTAAAAAATGAATAAACCACTTTTGAATTAAAAATTTAATCAAACTATTATTAAAATCATTCATCCATTTTGGTGGAGTTGAACTCAACACCCAAGATCCAAAGATGTTAATGAAGTCATGATCAAAAAAATCAACTGGAGACAGCCATAAAATAATCACAAAATAATATTGTATTTAATATATACATTAAAAAAGGTTAAAAAATGTTTAAAAATAGAAAATAATGAGGAAAATTTCAATTATGTTCAATTTAATCAAGAAATGAAAAATAAGGCCATATAAAAATCAGAAATGGATCCAAATATTTTTATAAAATTTTTGGTAATTTTTAAAAGTCAGAAACTATTTTTAGACTATTTAAAATTGCTAAAACAAACATAAAATATATCAAAAATAGTAAACCTCAACATAAAATTCCATAAAATTTTCAGAAAATCAAAAATATGCAAAATAATATTTATGAATTTTTTCAGAATTAAAAAATATCAGAAAGTATTTTTTAAGTAATTAAAAGAAATAAAATAATACAAAAAATATAAAAAAAATACCAAATGCCAAAATAAAAATATTAAAAAATATTCATGAGATCAGAAATAATTCAAAGTATTTTTGTGAATTTTTTTCATAATTTTTGGATAAAAAATAAAAGAATTATGAATTTTTGAAAATTTAATCAATAAAAATATAAAATCAGAAAATAAAATAAAACCAAAAAGATGTGGACCATCAGATCATAGTCAAAATGCGTTAGTAAGCTAATCCAATGGACCAGATGTGTTGTGCTTGATATGGACCTTAGTGAAACACACATGTGATCAGAAAAAGGGCAACCAATGAAATTAAAATGTTTGGCACGCTATCATTGGCTGAGACGAGACATGTCATCGTCTTTAACCTCTAGACACCCTGCAATGGGGATTTTGTGAGATCCTTCAAATGGAAAAATTAGGATCCCAGGCTAGCATCATTGAACTCGTCTCTTCAAGACAATTCTAACACAACCATCGCGCCAAATTTATATAAGGTATGGAGAGAGATATGAATCAAAAACCCAGAAAATAGTGAGCACCTTCAATTTGAGATTTCTCTCTCAATTCTCAATGGATTTAAAAATTGTAAGCAACATTAGAATCAGAAGAAGGAGTAGAATAAATTAGTGCTTGATTTGGATTCAAATGGTGGGGAATTCCACCTTTTCGAAGTTCAAGTAAGAAGCTCTGAAACTGAAATTCTGTAGCTTGAATTATGGCTCGTTTTGATTGGTTTAAGTGCTGGAGAGTTTGTATGATGCTCAAGGATGATGAATGCGCAAAGAATTTTGAAAAAGGAAGCTTAAATTTCAAAAACTGAATTCAACAAAAGTGGGTTCGTGTGAGGTTTTGGTAGGGTGTTCTTGGATCTCTAAGCTTGGGAAAATGGATGGGGGATGACCCTCTAATTATAGGGAAGTGAATGGGAATGAAAAATTTGAAGAAACAAGGATGTTTGGAGGGAAATTGAGTAAGGGTCGAGCACGAGTGAAGTGTGACTTCATTTCCATCAAAACTCGACCAGATCTTGCGTTTTGGGGTGCTAATCACTTATGGGAAGTTTTCTAATAAAGTTTAAATCAAAAATGCGCATAAATCTTGTGTTTAGAAGTCACATTATGGATTTCAAAATTCTGACTTTGTGAAAAATTCAGTTTCAAGTTACCAAATTCAAATCCATGGCATTTCCAACTCAAGGGGTCTTAGGGCATAATTCTTGATGCTTTGGAAAGATGAGGTCACAAGCTTTGCAATTGAAAAAGAATGGAATCAAATGGATGCTTGAGCTGAAAGTTACATGGAGTCAAAGTTGAAGAAAAAGAGTTGACATTCCATACTTAGAAATATTTCAAATTCTTCTTCAAATATGACCTATAATCTTTTGTATCCAAACATGGCCTTCCACTTAGAATTTGCTCTTGACCAAAAAAGATGGAATGAAGTAGATCTCTTGAATGAAACTTTGAAATTTGAACCACTCAAAATATCCAAAAAATGAGAAAGTTATGACTTGTTGAAGTTGGCCAATAATCATGAAATGACCTATAATCTTTTGCATATTTAAGGCAACTTCCATCCATTTTCTCACTTTGCACATAAAAGAAGGCATAAAGTACACATCTTTAAGATCACCATGGAAAACGAATGGACTCAAGGTGATAAAAATTGACCAAGTTATGACCATTTGAAGTCACATATGGAAAATTGTAGATTCATCTGGATGACTTATAATCTTTCTTCTTCACCAAGTTCCTTCCACATGAAAACTCCTTGGAAATTTTGAAGTGATTTGTTGGTAACTCTTTGAAGAGAAAGATGTCTTTTGAATCACTCAAAAATACCAAAAGTTGAGCAAGATATGCTCCTTTGAAGTTCAAAACCCTAGCCTCTAGATCAAGAGAATGATTTAAGGAACTTTGACAAGTTTGAACAAACTTCTTGTGCCAATATTCTTTCTTTGTGAATAGAAGTTGTTGAGGATGATGATTAGGACTCATAGCCACCAAAACTACTTCCATATCTTGAAATTTGAGAGAAATGTGCTCTTGTGACCAATAGGAACAAGACCTTGTCCAATCATGACAACTTCTTCCCTCAACCCCTTGTACTTTTGAACCAATTTTGATAACTTTGAAACATGTTGAACCAAAATAAGCCTTGTCATGCCATTTCTTCCAAAACAACTTCAATGGTGAAGTTTGAATTTCTCAAGATTTATTGACAAGGGCATGGAAATAAACTCATGAGCCCATGAAGCAACTTGCTAAACCTCATTGCCTTTACCTACATTATTAACAAGTAAGACAAACAAACATTGCATTTTATTAATTAGAAAGAAAATCAAAGAAAAATATTCATGATCACAAAAGAAAACAAGTCAAGGTGCTTTGGGATTCCTCAAAGAGCAAAGCTAAATATAGGGAGAAGAACCAAAAGCCCTAATGTGATCTTGTTGTGATTGAATCAACATGGTATGATAAAGGAATCTTAAGGGCAAAAATTGGGATACAACAGGCACCTGGCCATACAATTGAAGATTGTAATGTTTTCAAAGACAAAGTTCAGAAGCTCATTGATTCCTAAGCCATCACGTTCACCCCAGAGGGCCTTCACATTAATTGAATTCTCCTTTGACTCAGTGTTGTCAAGACTGCAGAGCGCGTCTTATGAAGAAATAAGTCCATACGGAGACTAGTCTCCTCAACATGGAAATTTCAAATTACATTTGCATTCTCATGTGTAATCTTTCTTGTTTTGGTTCAGTACTTTCTTGTATGCAAAACTTGCTTATTTTTTAATATTAATCATAATGCATTGAATATGTTTGTCTTGAATTAATCCATTTGTATTCATTCATTAATGTTTTTCTTTGCTTTTTGATACTTAACTCTTGTTAAATAAAGAAAAAAACCTTTGGATGGAGAATGATGAGAAATATACCAAAAATATTAAACGGTATGCTTTTCAGTAAAACCATGCTGACGATGTACATGCATTGTTTCAAATTCCCAAACACTAGAGATATAAAGGAGTTAGACCCTCGTCAACCCCTTTGAGCCTTGAAGTAGGAGTTTCTTTTCTTGTTATAAAAACCATCATATTTAACCCAGGGTAGGGTAGATTTCAGTTAATCCGATCGAGCGTTCAAAATTCATCAAGAGTGTGCATCCAAGGATACAACAATGGTTGTCTAGCAAAAGGCTGAGGAAAGCTAAGACCGCAATGGTCAACCCTCACCAATCATTAGCATGCATCAAAGAGAATGATATCTCAATGGGTATCACTCGCACGCCAGGTGGTAAATAGATGACAATACAACAATGGTTATTCCTCATCTACCAAGGACTCAGGCAATCATAATCACTCCCAACAAAGTCGAAAACGACTCAAAGTCAACGACTTGTTCAAAAAGAAAGAGACAAAAAGCTCCACTAAGTCGATACTTGAAAAACAAGTCACTTAGGCAAAAGCCAGTGCATCCAGCTGGATTTCAGAGTCAAATTTAAAAGGAAACTTGTCCAGGAAAAATTTAGGGAAAGTGAAAAACGCAAAAAGCGAAAAGGGATTACCAAATAAAAATCCTCAGCAAGGAACCAAGTCGTGTGATCAAACACCAAGAAAGAAATAGGTGAGTGACTGCTATGTCCAAAAAACCTCGTTTGACTCCTTAGCCATTGTAAACCCCTCTCGAGAGATGAGTTCTCATATTGAGTTAACTGAACATAGAAATGGAGAACATCATGGAGAATAGGTGGGTGCCAAAATTTTGAGCCGTAAAAACCTTTTTTTTAAAAACTGTGAACCAGGCCACGTTACAAACCTAAAAAGTCCTAACTGAAGCAAGGGTTAATTTGAAAGCACACTGTAACGAGAATACGGTAATCTGACTCCTAGGAGGCTTTCTAAAACTTTTGAGTTGGTACCACACCATCTTTTTAAATTTTTTCGCACAAAATTTTATTTTGATGATTAATATTTTCAATAAAAGTTTTTAAACTTCAAGATAAACATGAGAATTGCATTAGAATTATCATTCTTAGAATAAACATTATTTGCATGTGAATAAGTGCTTAAAATCAAGTGAGCTTGCATAATAAGCATCAGATGGAAGTTTGATTATCTCGAGGGACAAATTGCTTCAGGATATCATTGGAAGGTAAGTCATTTTTTAAAATGATCTTAATCTGACCTTCTATTGACTCTGTTGAGCAAAAGAATAGCGATTTGAGAAATAATCTGAAGCAGATTTCAAAATTTGATTACTCAGAGTCTGTGTCGAGCAGTGGTGCATTACTTTTAGTTAGTCCTGAGGGACATATTTTTTCAAATATTTTCTTAAACATGAGGCAGTTCAAGTTGATAAGTACAGTAGTGTACTAACCTACTGTCAAGACGTAAGCCAGCAACCCTAAGGTTGTGTTATCTTCATAACTCCACGAGCTTCTCATTTCTCTATGAGCATGAGATGAAGAATAGGTTTATCAAGACTCTATTGAGCAGGGGAAAGCATGTTGAATACTCTCTTCAATAAGTGATCAGCCAATCTGAGGCACTCAAACCGGGATTTGATCCCTCAAAATACAATCAAACTGGGGCTGTTATGTCGAGATTTGACAGATCTCTCTGAGAGTTTGTTGATTAGAGGAGAACCTTTTAAGAATCTGAAGATACATGGGCATTCACTCAAGCATGGTTGAAACCGCTTCCAACTCTGGTCAATCAGGGTAGTGTTCTGAAGTTCATAACATTGAGGCAAGTTATCTTTATGGTACAAATCTTATGAGGTCCTGTTAAGGAAATTTACTTCAAAGGCCCTATAGATTGGGGAAAGAAATTATGCAGGGGCATTTTCTCGTCTTCAAGGGATGATCAGATTAAGCCCCGACGCGGGCTAAACAACTTGTGGATTTGAAGAGCATGTTAGGAAGTCAGGATCATTATCCTCAGTTTGTTAGGGACGTAAATCCATGTATTGGTGTTCCTTCATCAAAATCCAGAGACTTAAGTTTAGTTTGTTGGCATTTTTCGACAGAAATTGGATTCATTATCTTTGGTCGAAGTATTAGATTGTTATACTCAACAGGGTACGAGCAAGAGAGCAGGAAATGTGTGAAATTGTTACCCATACAAGGTTCATGATGGAAATGTTGTTTCCTAAAAGGACTCCTTTCACCAATAAAAGATCCATTGCTACTTGACAAAGGCCTGTCTGCCAAGGGGTTTCTCTTTAGAGATATTTATTCCCCAGTGAAGCATCCTCATTTCTCTGCAGGGGGAGAATGGTTCTTCTCCCCAAAAATTTAGGAGTTGTTTGAAGTCAGGATGATTTCTATTCAGTGGACTGAAATTTATTTTTACAGTATCCTCTCCAAAGTCTACTTTTCAGTGGCATTCATCCTCAGAGTTGACATGATGAAGTTGCAATCTTGCATCGTAGTTTTTACCCAGTGTTTGGTAGTTCAAGTTATTTATTCCTCAATAGAGGTTATCATCCCACACTCGAGGCATGTTGTTGTGATTTCCACTTTTGCAGGTATTGTTGGTCTTTTATGACAAGAAGCATATTAGTAAATGAATCAAGAAGGGTCTGTATGCGACCAACATGAGGATTTCTGTAGAATGTGATCCAATTTCCCTAGTGAATGATCACTTCTACTCAAGACAAAATCATCATTCCCCAATGAAGGCGTACTCTCTCCCAGACAGAATCCCTTATCTCCAACGAAAGCATGCTCTTGCATAATCCCTACTAAAGTCGGCACTCTCGATAAGATTTTGTTTAAGAGTTTGTCCCTTCTAGAGGGTTGATCTCTAAAGAAGTGCATTTCAACATGTTTCTGTACAATCTTCTTTTTCAGTGCAGTCTACTCTCTTCAAAGAATATGGGAAGGATTGTTTCATCGGATTGGATACCTTTGTTATATCACCTTAAAGTTCATACCCTACATATCCGTGGTTGGTTTTATCTCCTCGATGAGGTTGTGGTTCGTCTTCCTCGTGTAGTTCATATCTTTTCTCCCCAGGGAAGTTTTGCCCCTGTCAGGTTTTCTTGAAGAGATGTTTGATCATCATGCTTGTTATGCCCTAGTGGAGCAAGCTTCCTGTTTTTCTGGAGCGGTGTGCATAAACGAATGTCGTTTAGGGTTCTTTTATCCCCAGTGGTAGAGTATTGCTAAAATATTTCCTCGGTGGAGTTCTTAACCTCAAGCTTATGGTTCAAATATGCCCTTCTCTTCCCAAGTGAAGATTGTTACCCTCAAAGGTAGTATCCCCAGTGTGACATGGGTAGAATTATTTTATTTAATAATTTCCATGATTCCCAAGTTAAAGTCACTTTTATTAAGGACTTACATCAGAATGTCCCAGTTCCCAACAAGGTTATCTTTATCCCTGGAAAGAGATGTTAGATCTTTTCCCTAGGAAGTCAGGAGTTGGATCAGAGTTTAAATTTTTTTTTCTGAGCTACAATTTATTTTTGCAGTATTTTCCCTAGTGGAGGCGTACTCTCGCCCGAGTATTCCTCCTTCTCAGTGCAGCATATTTCTTTCTAAGTTTTCTTGGAAGAATCATTTTATTCACCAACCGGATATTCTTGATACACTCCCCTTGAAGTCAACATTCCATGGTGTGATACGGTGGAAGAACTGACTTGAGGGTTTGCGTTTGTATTCCCAAATGTTGCGGTTATCAAGAGTCACCACCGACTTTTCTTTTATCCAAAAGGAAAGGTGAAAAAGCACAGGAAAGACCTTTGATATTATTTCTTGAGTTCGGGGGGTAGATTATGAAAAGGGAAGGTATTAGCACCCTTTTCATCCATGGTTTTCCATGGGATCTTAGTTACTTGCTAGATCACTTGCTTTTGTTGCTTGAAAATGTGTTTGGTGTGGTTTTGAAAGTATTTTGTAAAAGAGGCCATCCGTTTAGGCAATCTTTGTAATGATTCTAGTTCGTAAGAATGTATACAAAGATGTTTGTCTTTTTGAAAATGTTTTCAATGTTTGTAAGTTGTTTGGAAGTGTGTGTGTGTTTGTTTTGAAAAATAGCAAGGATGTTTGCTTGAAAAATATAGCAAGTAACTAGGAGTAATCTACCTACTCTAATGTCTTTCTTGTTCATTTTTTATTCTTTTGACATTGTTGTCTTACCATTGATTTGGTAAGAAACCCTATCTTTGGATGTTTAACGGGACGGGCGTGGGTCATCGTATAACCATGATTAGCAATGTTGCAAAGTATCTTAGTATTTTCGAGGGACTAAGATCATTTTATAAGGCAACTTTGAATAGCGTCATTGAGGGACTATGATCTTTTGATTTTGTTTGTTTTACCAAGATACTTTGCATGCTTAACATGGCTATTTTTGTATAAGGCAACCAAGTGGAGAAACCCTAAGGGTGTTTGTGTGCAAGTATGTTTGATTGCATGCATGATTTTATCTTGAATTAGGATTTTCTATTTCATTGATTTTATCTTGCCATACATATCCTAATCACTAGCATTTACACTAGAAGGCGATAAAAATGCGGAAATGTAAAGTCCTACGCTATTACAATATTTAGGGGGGGGGGTGGGGGTACAAATTTATGAATGGGGAGTACCAGCGAGAAAAATAAAGAAAATAACAAGGGGAAGAAAGAAAGAAAAAGGAAAAGAGTCAGCGTGCTGCTGAGAGGAAGTCAGAAGTTCTGACCCTGGCCTGCTACAGGACAGCAACCTGTTAGTGAAAATGTATAGGTCAGAATTTCTGACCCTGGTACGCTGCAAAACAGAAACATGTTAGTGAAAATGTTTGGGGTCAGAAGTTCTGACCCTGCTGGGCACACAGTAATTTTCAGAAGTTATGATATTACTGATGACAAAACAAACCCCAGAAGTTCTGGCATCAAAGTCAGAACTTGGTCTCCCTCCGTGCTAGTCAGAACATCTGCAATTTGGTTATTTTCCAACAAAACAGAAGGCATGCCTAGGACAGTTTCAACAGGTGTCATATCATTTCAGAAGTCAGAACCAAAAATCAGAGGAAAGTTCTGAACTGAATCGTTCTCTACTTAAGCGTACAGATGCGTGAAAACCTCAGAACATGAATAACATCAGAAGCATGATATCTACATTTTGTTTTTGAGCATGCAAATCTGGTAATGTTTAAGCAATATGGTGAGGGTCAGCTTGTGCTTACCTTGCAACTAGAAAAAGTGGACTGGAGTTAGTCTTAACTCTGATGATGTTCTGAACAGGTTCTTTGAATAGATGGATGGAGGGTATATATATGAGTTTGAAAACTATATGGGTGTTTCTTAGTCAAGAAATATTTTGAGAGCAAATGGAGTTTGAAAGCAGGAGATTCAAAGTTAATGGTTGGTATGCTGTGTTTACAGTTTTTGAAACTCTGGGAATTTTGGGCAGAGATTCAAGGTGTTTTCTTGCTAAAACTTTATGTTTCTTTTCAACAATTTTTCTGAACTTGGACCGGGCTTTTTCAAAGGACAATGGTGTTCTATTTATAGGCAAAGATTTGTGGGTTTTTAAAACGTTAAGTGGCACCAATATCATGCACTAGATGCTGACTTACTCTTGAAGAAAGTTCATAAAAAGTTGTGATGATTGACAGCTTTTAGCCTAGGCTGGGTTAGTAAGCGAGGATTAAGGAAAAGTGACACCCATGAGCGAAAAGTAGTGCATGAACCCATACCTAAATCTGCACAAGAGCGTTGCTATGCCACCCGTGGAGAGACCCTTTGGACAAATACTCAAAAGTGGTTGTGAGCATTAATGAGCATTAAATGGTGATGAGATTTGTCAAAATCAGAAATCCTATAATGGGGGATTTTGCATCATTGCCTAAATCTAGGCCAAAAGTTCCATTCCAACGTAGCCTTGAACAATGCACCCAGGTTCTGATCTTGGCATTCTATTGTCTCAGCAAGTTCTGAGGGATCCTTAGGCTTTCCAGCATGTTCTGAAAGAGCCTTCATACTTTTCATTACGCTCTATAGTCTTCTGTTCTTACCTTGGCAGATTCTGACTGAACTTGCGTAGCTGCTGAAGAGCCACATTCTGAATGAATGTTATGTGCTGAGCTAAGTTTGCAACCTCTGACTGAGCTGGCGTAGGTGCTGAAGAGCCACATTCTGACTGAATGTTATGTGTTGAGCTAAGCTTGCATCTTTTGACTGCTCCTACCTTGAGGTTGGTTCAGAAGTTCTGAAATGTCATTTTTCTTAAATACTTTAGAAAAATTCTAAGTATTTAGAATTTAACTTTTTCAAGGTAAAATTTGACTTTTGAGCTTTTTGATGAAACAAACTTCATATTCCAACATGTCTTGATGAAATATGATTTTTGTGTTTTGATTTTGATCCAAAAACCAAAGTTTGACTTTTTAGCTTGCAAATGACCATTTTACCCTTGTAAATGGCTTGCTTGGAAAGGAATGATAACTCAAGGCTTGGATTTGTATAACAGAAAACTTTGAGAATCCAGGGTGATTTTCCTGAAAGATGAGAGGGCAAATTTTGGGGTACAACAGCTGCCCCTATTCAATCTTCTTTAACCTGAGGAGTTAGATTAGCGAGGTTTTCCATTGGCGACTCGAAGGTGGAAGATGATTGGACACTAGAGTGCCCAAAAATTTGCACTCGGCGTCAATAGGAGGAATGGGCTTAAAGATGCCATTTGGAGAGGTAATAAGATCTTGTTGGGGATGGGCTTGTGGATGCCATCCAAGAATGCTTGTTGAGATGTAGCTTGTATGTTTGAACATCAGAATGGATTCCGTGTCTAGAGCGTATCTGAACTGTATCAGGAGTGTAGAAATCTGAATCTGAATGAGTACCAGAATGGCTTCCTTGTCTAGAGCGTATCTGAACTGTATCAGGGGTGTATAAATCTGAATTTGAATGAGTACCAGAATGGCTTCCGTGTCTGGAGCATATCTGAACTGTATCAGGAGTGTTGATATCTGAATCTGAATGAGTACTAGAATGGCTTCCGTGTCTAGAGCGTATCTGAACTGTATATGGAGTGTTGATATCTGAATCTGAATGAGTACCAGAATGGCTTCCGTGTCTAGAGCGTATCTGAAATGTATCAGGAGTGTTGATATCTGAATCTGAATGAGTACCAGAATGGCTTCCGTGTCTGAAGCGTATCTGAACTATATCAGGAGTGTTGATATCTGAATCTTAATGAGCACCAGAATGGCTTCCGTGTCTGGAGCGTATCTGAACTGTATCAGGAAGTTTTCATATTGTTATTGGTAGCTGTTAACCTTATCTTGAAAAGGATAAAATGTTAGCTGAAACACCAAGTTATGTTGCATGAAATATATGATGCAATGTGTTAGCTTTATTGATGTTTATGATATATGGATGCAATGTATGTGTATGTGAGCTGATTTGCTGTATTACTATCTGCTCGGGGAAAATAAATCCATGACTGCTGTTTGAGGATATGTAAGTCTTCAGGTCTTGAAGTTGGAGTGGCGACTTCACTGGGGATTATCTATTGGGAGTGTTTGTTCTGCTGAGGAGGATTGAAAAGTTAGTTGTTATCCGGTTAGATTCCAGCCTTCACAATAAACTGTTGAGGAATTTGGAGAAATTGGGCGATTTCTACCGGGATTCAATAAAATAGAAGCTTCGCTGCTGGGAATTTTCTTCCGTTGGGGATGATGGAAAATCCCGTGGGAAAAAGGTGACATTTTCTTGCAAGAGTTCAGGAGTCTCGGTTGTCTGTCGCTCTATTGGGGAGTTACCCTTGGCTAGAGAGAATCAAAAGTTAGCCGCTACTTGGTCGGATTCCAGGCTTCACAATAACTTGCTGGGGATAAGGAAGTTTACTGTTATTTGGCCGAATTCCAGGCTTCACAGTAACTTGATGTAGAATAGTCTACTGGGGAAGTGGAGTTGTGGTCCTTTCATTTGTAGTGGTCGGAGAGGTAAATTCAAACTAGGGGACCTGTAGTTTGTTGGCGATATGTGAATTTTCATGTTTTAAAGCTGAAGTTTTGATGAACTCTTGTCGAGAGGAGTAAATTTTGTTGTAATGGAAATGCCATGTATTGCTTTGTAAGATATGTTTGAGGAATCCTGAGAAATTCGATGACTTCTACTGGGGATAAAAACTTGAAATGTTGTTTCTGCAGGGGAGTTATTGAAAACTCAGTGGGGAATATGAAGTGGTCTAGGGATGTTTTCCTGCCTTTTCATCCTATCAGTAATTGTCTTTCTCATCTTGTTTATTTGTAAATAGTAATTATGTTCAAATGCATATGTTCATCAATAAATCATTGGACGTTTTTTGCAAACAAAACACAATTGTAAAGAAAAGACAAATAGTTTTTGTACTTTCAAAGAGACATTTTTGTATTGACTTTGAGTAAGTATTTTGTACAGAGGAGACAAACATTCTAGTAAGAGAATGGCACCATAAAAGAAAGATTTATGCAAAGAAAGATAGCTATGTGTGATAATCCCATGTGGTTCCCATTCTGCTACAACCCTCATATCTCCGAATATCTCGTCTATTTGTTGCTTCGTCCGAAGATGATTGAATTGATCAGAAACTCTGAGTTTGTCAGTGGAAGTCAAGAGGTTGTCCTCAAAGTGATCCGACAGGACATAGTCATACGCTTTTATTCCCTAACTTTTGTCTGGACCGCCCTTTTGGGTTTTCAGTCCACCAGGAAACCCTTTTTTTCCCAAGTCGCCCTTTCGTGTTTTCAACTTGTCGGGTGTACAGATTTTTTTTTATCCTTAATTTTTGCCCAAATATTTTTGGTTCGTTGGGATGCCCTTGTTTTGCGTAGGTACGTCATCCTAGCGGGTCTCTTATGCGTAGTATCTTTTGACTATGTCCGTGTTCACAGGGTGTGGCAGGTCGTCGCCGTCCATGGTGGTTAAGATCATTGCCCCACCGGAGAACATGTTTTTGATTACAAATGGTCCTTCATAGGTAGGAGTCCATTTGCCCCTGGGATCACTCTGTGGCGAGATGATACGTTTGATCACTAAATCCCCAACTTGATATGTTTGGAGTCTGACTTTCTTGTTGAAAGCCTTGGTCATCCGTTTTTGATACATTTGACCATGGCAAACGACAGTAAGTCTCTTCTCATCAATTAAGTTCAGTTGATCAAGTCGAGTTTGGATCCAATCATCATCATTCAAGCCTGCATCCTTCATAATTCTCAGAGGGGATCTGAACCTCAATGGGTAAAACAACTTCCATGCCATATACCAAAGAATAAGGTGTTGCCCCGGTTGATGTGCGAGCCGTGGTACGATACCCGTGGAGAGCGAATGGTAGCATCTCATGCCATTCTTTGTATGTGACTGTCATCTTTTGTATGATCTTTTTAATGTTTTTATTTGCCGCTTCGACAACACCATTCATCTTTGGCCGATAGGGAGAAGAATTATGATGCTGGATCTTGAATTGCTCACACAAGGCGGTGATCATAGTGTTGTTAAGATTTGTACCATTGTCAGTGATGATCCTTTCGGGGATACCGTACCGGCAAATGAGATTTTGCTTGATGAAGCGGGCAACAACATTCTTAGTAACGCAAGCGAAGGAAGCTGCTTCGACCCACTTTGTAAAATAGTCAATGGCCACCAAGATGAAGCGGTGTCCATTGGAAGCTGTCGGCTTGATCTCTCCAATCATATCAATTCCCCACATAGCAAAGAGCCAAGGAGCCATCAAGACATTCAGAGGAACCGGAGGTACGTGCACTTTGTCAGCATAAATATGACATTTATGGCAGGTTCTAGAGTGTTGGTAGCAATCTGCTTCCATGGTAGACCAGTAATAGCCTTCCCGTAGGATTTTATTCGCCATTGTATGCCCACTGGAGTGAATGCCAAAAGTACCTTCATGTAATTCCGCCATGATCTTTTCCGCCTCAATCTTATCCACACACCGAAGCAGAATGGAGTCATGATTGCGTTTGTACAGGATGCCATTACTCAAGAAGAATTTAGCAGTGGATCTTCTTATGAACTTCTTATCATTGATTGAAGCTCCTTCCGGATATTCTCGAGCCTCGAGATACCTCTTGACTTCATGAAACCAGGGCTAGTCCACTATCTCTTCAGTATTAATCTCGTGACAGTGTGCTGGTTCATCCATTCGTTTGATGGTGATCTGGGGAGCCTCGTTATCCCAATTAAGTTTAAACATAGATGACATTGTGGCTAGAGCGTCTGCTACCTGATTTTCTTCTCGCGGGAAATGCTCGAAGGTAATCTTCTCAAAATGTGGTAGCAATGTCAAAACATGTTCTTTATAAGGGATAAGATTTGGATGTTTAGTGTCCCATTCTCCTTTGATTTGACTGATGACCAAAGCTGAATCTCCAAACACATTTAAAGACTTGATTCCCAAATCTATGGCAGCCTTGAGACTAAAGATGCATGCTTTGTATTCTGCCATGTTGTTCTTACAGTTGAAGCAAAGTCTGGCAGTAAAGGGAGTATGACGCCCTTCCGGAGATATGAGTACAACGCCGACCCATTACCAAGTGCATTGGAGGCCCCATCAAAGAACAAGGTCCATCGGGATCCTTGTTCAGGTCCGTCATATGGTCTGATTTCTTTACAGTTGTCTAATGTCATGATGTCTTCATCCGGGAATTCAAACTTCATGGACTGATAGTCTTCTACAGCTTGATGAGCAAGATGATCAGCCAATACACTGCCCTTTATAGCTTTCTGGGTAGTATACTGTATGTCATATTCTGTTAGGATCATCTAACATCTAGCTATCCTCCTAGACAGAGCAGGATTTTCGAAGATGTATTTTATCAGATCCATCTTAGATATCAACAAGGTAGTATGAGTCAGCATACACTGTCTTAGCCGACGAGCAACCCATACCAGAGTGTAACAAGTTTTCTCGAGTAGTGAATATCTGGTTTCACAGTCGGTAAACATTTTGCTCAGGTAGTAAATAGCGTGCTCTTTTCGGCCAGACTCATCATGCTGCCCCAATACACACCTGTTGTACCCCAAAATTTTCCCTCTCATTTTATCAAGATTTCCCCTCACAAGACTCCTTATTCTCCAGACAGGATTAGGGTTTACTCTGCTCAAGACATCTCCTTGCACTATTGACCTGAAATTAGGGTTTGAGTTTGCACATGGATTTTTGGACTTTCAATGCTCAAAGTGACTTTCATACTTCATGTTGGACTTATAAGATTTCCCATACCAAGTTTCAAGCCTTGAATCCAATTTTTGCCCAGTCAATTGGACAGTTGACCTAGAAATCAGCTGTATTGGGGAAAAAGTTAACTGTGGCCAATTTACAGCCAAACCTCATAATTTTTGACCCATATCAATATTATAAACTCATGCGAACCATTTAATCAAGTTTGGACCACAACTCCTCAGGAAATTTGATCAGATCATCAAAAGGGCAAAATGGTCATTTTTAAGGTTTTGACTGCAGAAGGGCAATTTCTAATTTTTAACCTAGCCAATGGCAAATTGGGTTCAAGAATGGATTCAAGGACTCAATGGAATCATCTTGACCTAATCACAAGGTTCAAAATATCTCAAAAGCATTGGATTGACAGATGAATTTTCCAGTCAACTAATCAAAAATCAACTGTACACTGAAAAGTCAAACGTTGACTTTTTGGTCAAAATCAAGTGCCAAGGGTCATTTTTCATCAAGATGTTTCAAAACATGAAACTTGTTCATCCATAAACCTAATTTTGGAAATTAGGGTTTAAGATTGAAAAATTTCATAACTTAGAAATTTTCTAAGTTATGAAATTTTCTTATTTTTTCCCAACTTTGCCCAACATTTTCACCATGATGCAATTTGATTCAAACAAAACTTCCAAAATTAAAGTTGTAGTACTCCACAAAATCTACAACTTTTATTCACAAAGTTTTCCCAAAAGAAGCTTGGATCTCAGGTTATGATTTTATGAACAAGGGTCCAAAAACTTTCTAACTTAGTGAAATTTTGCCCTAGTTTAGGCAGGATTTTGACCTATCTTCATGGACATTTTTCACATAGTTCCAATTGGAATATAAAAATGAATTTCAAAGAAGGATTGTAGAGAATTTTACAAGCTTTCCAAAATGTCCAAGAACTCTACAAAAGCATTTGTGGTTAGGGAGAATCGAAGGTTTGAATTTGGAAAAATGTCACTTTGTTCCATGGCATTTTTTCATGTCGCTACAAGTTGCAATTTCTGTCCAGCCATGCTTGTACTTGTTTATAGGTCCTTAAACCCTTTCATACTAAAAAATTGAATGCAAACACAATGGATTAAGGCATTGTTCTGATCTATAGAAGTTTACACAAAGGATTAATCTAAAAATGGCAAAAAGTTAACAATACCATTTTGATAAAGCATGCTTTATGTCAATTTGTTTCTCTTGAGCATTGCACCAAGCCTTTTGCAGAAAACCAACTCCACAAACTTAGGGAAAAGTACAACAACTTTGTGCAGCTAAGAAGGAGGCCTGTACAAGCCTAGCCTTGGTCACTTCACACTTTTCTTCAAAACCAAGTCAACTTGCAAAAAGGACATATCTTGGCAATCTGATAAAACCAAAGTTTGAAAACATTTCAAACAAGTTTCTCATAACATACCAAGCCAGAAAAATGAGCCCTAAGCCTCTCAAACACCCTTGTACACCAAAATCACATTTTCTTGCAAAATAGGGCAGGTTCTGCATTTTGATTTCCAAATCACAAACTACTCGTGCGTTTTGCTTGCAATCAGTTCCAATACACTCCATACAACCTACCTAAACTATCCCAACCATTCCCAAGTCACTGTAACTCCATTTACACACTTCACCATTTCTGAATTTTAAGTTTGCAGGTTGAGTTCTATAGAGAGATTCAAGCAAGTTCAAAGCTAGCTAAGCATTGGGAAAGCTCCAGGGAACTTCAAGCAAGCTCACAAGCATCTCAGGCCTCACTAAAAACCCCTGCATTTCCATACTCGAGCTTGACTGAAACAGGTAAAGTTCAAACTTCTATCTCTCTATTTAGGAATCATTAGGCTTAGGTTTGTGAATAAAAAATATAATACTCATTGCCCTTGAGCTGTACATATGCATAGAATTCATTTAAGTTAACTGTGTTGGGAGAATTTGAATGATGAACTTTCTGAAAAAACTAGGTTAGAAATTAGGGCCAGAGAAATTCTCTCTGGTCTTTGAGAGTTAGGTTAAGTTTTTTATATGGTTAGAATCGTGTGATTATGCTCTATAACTTTCATGTTGCAAGTTTTTGCTTTAGAGCACGTATGCAGAATTTCCAGGTTTGAACATCAAGCGCGCGTTTTTGTTTGATCATAGGTTGAAGATGAAGGCCATCTGGGCTGGGCCTGGCTATTCCATGCTATTTGCACCCTCCATCCTGCTTCCTGCACCCCCTTGGCCCATTATTTTTATATTTTCATATTTTTTCATTTCTTTTTTTAGTTTTTGACTTTTATTTATTTTTCTAAATATTAAACATTACCAAAAATATTTTCATAAATTTTCATATTTTATTTTATTATTTTTATTATTTTTTCTAGCATAAAAATAGTTTCTTAAATAACATACCTTTATTTTCTTAAATAAAAACTTGTATATAATACAAAAAATATTACATATTTTATTTTTTATTATTTATATACTTAAATAATATTTTTCTCACACATTTAATTTTTTAACATTTTTGTATATATTTTATTTTATTTTCTTGTGAATAAATAAATATTATAATATATATATATTTTCTTAAAACAAATTAGGGTTTCCACCCTTAATAAAAATAATCTTTTATTTTCTTATTTTTAATACATTAAATAGTTTATTTTTACACACATAAAAATAAATACAAAAAACACTTTTGCATATTCATATTTATTTGCATATTTAAATATTGTCTATTTATTTATTTGCACAATTAATTCAATTTGGTTGTAATAGTTGACTTAGGGTTTTAATTTCTTGCAAATACCCCCCATTCAAATTTGTATCCCCCTTCTCATATCAATGTTGTAATAGTCGTAGATTTACTTTTACGCACTTTATCGCTTTCAAATATGCATGATAGAAAGATTAGGGTTTGTATGCAAGAATCCAAAAATCAAATAAATAGCTTGACTAATACAAGACAAAAATGCTTGAAAATGACAACACAATGCACACAAGCACCCCTAGGGTTTCATCCACTTGTTTCCTTAAAAACATGGCCATGGTATGCATGCTAGGTGTCTTGGCAAAACAAAACAAAAACAAAAGATCATAGTCCCTCAATGACGCTATCTTGGTTGTCTATACAAAATGATCTAGTCCCGCAAAAACTTGCTAAGATACTTAGCACAATTGCTATCATGGTCATACGATGACCCGCGCCTGTCCCGTTTAACATCCAAACACAAGGTTGTTTACCAAATGCAATGGTAAAAAAACAATGTCAAAGGGTTAAAAATGTGTAGGAAAGACTTTTGAGTAGGTAGGTAGATGCTCCTAGTTACTTGATCAAAACTTGCAAACATCCTTTCTATTTTCAAAAACACATCACAACACAATTTCAAAACATTTCCCAAAACAAACTTTCAAACATTGAAACATTTTTCAAAGGATAAAAAACCATTTGTATACATTCAAACAAGAATCATTACAAAGGTTGCCACAACGATGTCCTCTTTTCAAAAAACTTTCAAAACCACACACAAAGCACCATTTCAAACAATTGAAAAGAAAAAGCAAGTGATCTAAAACAAGTAACTAAGAGCCCATGGAAAACCATGGATGAAAAGGGTGCTAGCACATTCCCTTTTCATAATCTACCCCCCGAACCCAAGAAAACATCTCAAAGGTCTTTCCTGTGCTTTTTGACCTTTCCTTTGGATAAATAAAAAGTTGGTGGCGACTCTTGCTAAACCGAAACATTTGCGAAGACAAACG